>CM060926.1:242451720-243659578 GCA_030737875.1 Allium sativum
TAAAATCTAATTAAAGATTTAACTATCGAAAAATCAGACCAATACCAATTCATTAAAACTCCACTTAGTTTTAATCTTTGATTGTAGAGCCTAGTATGGCGACATGATATATGGTACCCATGCCGCCTATGATTGATATTTATGATTGTATATAAAATCAGAAACTAACTGGAAACGAGTTAAGATGGGTGGTTTCCTCGGTATTGGTCTGATGTTGGTTTCGGCCTTCGGGTTTAATACTTAGGGAATCGTTCTCTTACTATTTTACAGTTGGAGTCTGATTAAAAATCAAAACAATCAGGCGTTTCGAACGGTCTTGATCGGTTTAGCGACTGATTCAGATCGAGCGAAATTCCTTTTCGTTACATATTTACAGTTAGTTTCTAATTTTATATATGATAAAGATGTAAATTTTATTGTTAAAATATTTCGTTCAACACACGACTAATCTCAACGAATGAGTACTATCAACACGTGGCTATTTTTGTTATACAATATATTTCATAAAATTATGGTATCTATCGTTAAATTTTTAATCAGAACCTAACCGTAAATTAGTAAGAGAATGATCCCCTAATCATTAACCCCGAAGGCCGAAACCAACATCAGACCAATACCCAGGAGACCACTCATCTTATCTATTTTCCAGTTAGTTTCTAATTTTATATATTAATTGGAATTGAGTTGGTATTGATTTTTGGGTTTATCGTGAACAGTGTTTTAAATAAGACTTGTTCTTTAACCCGATAATTAATGGAATGTGATTTTGGGTTGTCATGAACGGTATCTTCAATAATACTGTTCTTAGACCCAAAATGGAGTTAAGAAAATCAGAAACTAACTAGGGCTTAGTTAAGTTGAATGGTTTCTGCGGTATTGATCTGATGTTGGTTTCGGCCTTCGGGGTTAATACTTAGGGAATCGTTCTCTTACTAATTTACAGTTGGAGTCTGATAAAGAATCAAATGATTTGTTTTTAATGTATCAAGCATGCTTTGGCTATTATAAGGTAAAACCCTATCCCCCGGCTTACGTTGCATTGTGTGATAGGACCTGGGTCTTATAATAACTACATTTTTCTTTATTTAGCATTGCGCTGTTTGTTTTATGCACTGGTATTCTTGGGAGGAAACCTGTTCCGCGTTAGCGGCATGGTCCCTTAATTTACCTAACTTTAAAATAAAGATTAATAACTGTTTTAGTTCTCGAATTTGAAATGGTTTTGAAAATAACCAGGATTTCCAATAATTGAATTGGAATGGATTTGAATCGAAATCATCTTCGGAATAGTTCGATGTTGGATTTCGTGATTATACAGATGTTGTTAGGGAAATTTGAAAGATATATATATATATATATATATCGTTATTTCCAATACGATATTTGTTGGTTATAGAATTTGATATTGAATATAAGCTGATATTTTAAATAATAACGACGAGAAATTTATTTTGAATGTTCAAATTTTGCTAAAATTGCCAAAATAAAAATTTTAAATTGACTCGGATTTCCAGGTCGTTACAATTTATTGACATGCCTCTTGTACTTCAAACCAGATAGAAAGTCATCACACATCACCTTCGATAGAGGCATGTTGGGGGGGGGGGGGGGGACAGGAAACATCATTTTTCACGAAAAGCTCATCATCATTATGATTCCATTTTTCATATAATTGGCACACACATATAGTGGTCAAACTTCATTTCATTTTACAAATTATTTTTCATCTCATCCACCTTTGGGTACTATCTTTCAAATTTAGGAAACGTGTTTACAGTGTGGACATTGTTTAGACCAAGTGAGGGGGTCCAAGTTACATTCTTTTTATTTTTCCTTAATTTTTTTCCTTCTCATTTTCATGCATTTAGATAGGACCATCATGCATTTTTAGATCGTGGTAACATACTATAATTTCTTTTTGGAAATACGACTCATTTTAGATTGGTACAACAAAGCAAGTTAACAAATTTTTTGATCAATTTATAGTATTTTTTCCCCTCAACTAAGATTGAATAAGAAATATAATGAAAAGTTGAATTACGAGCGATAATAGTGTAACTGGTACATATGGAGATTCTTAGGTGATGACCATGAAGTTTATTCTAAATTGTAGTCTTTATTTAATGAGTGGAGGACTTAAAATACTTATATTGGCTTTTTGAATCTTTAAAACTACGTTGTGTTAAGCGGAAATTGAATAACTCTCTCTTCTTCTTATATTCAATAATAATAGTAATCCAAGGGTATCCAACATTGCTTGTAAATCTAGCGTTGGTGTGCAAACACGCCAAGCCCTTCCCTAACTCTTACGTCAGTCCACGAGGCAGTGCATGGGTGGTATACCTTGGTTTCATTTTATGAGTTGGGCACCTAAGGATTACCGATATCTTGTTGACAAAGTCAGCGTCGGTCTGCACAATCCACCAAGCTCTGTCCCAAATTCTCACATCAGTCTGCGAGGCAGTGCATGAGTGGTATACCTTGGTCTTTAAGTTAGTTGTGTGTAATCAATCATGATTTAAAATTTGATAGAGATAGAGAATAAGCGATGATGCCCAAACATTTCTTAACCTTATTGATTTGATTAGTCGTACACAAGGAAATAAAAATACCACTTTACAAATTGTGACAAGCAAACTAAGAATTTATTTCATGGTTGCGCTATGTTATCAACCGAACCAACTGACCAAACTAGAGTTTATCATTGAAAACTTAAATTACGTTGAAAATTTGTAACGAGTTGAGGAACCAAAATTTCCATAGATTGATTTCCAATTGTATACTGCTATGTTACAACTTTTCTGAAACAAGTCGTGTCACTACAACAAAACAGATCTATTACAACGGGCAATGCCCGTTGTAATAGAGGTTTTACAGCGGCCAGCCCGCCCGTTGTGTTAGGCCATGTTGTAATATGTCCCCTTTTACAAGGGGCAATGAACGTTGTAGTAATAGACTTTTTACAATGCTCTTATGTTGTTGTATGTTACTTCAATAGAATAACATCCCGTTGTAATATTTTTTGCAATAGGTATTGACCGTTGTAATATCTTCTATAACAAAAATTAATGCCCGTTGTAAAATGCTGAAAGTTACAATGGATTTGAATATTACACATAATATTGATAATATTTACAAGAATTGAATATTTAATTCAAAAATTACTTGTAAACAAATATTTATTCAAATAAATTTTTATTACACTTTCAAACAGTACACATAGTGTTTCCCCTCTATTTACATAGTCACTTGTACATACACTTCCTCACTGCATTTCACTCGTATACATTGACCCCTCACTACACACTTATTCATTCATATACACAGTCACTCACACTCTCACTATAGTTTTAGTCTTCGGCTTCTTGCTTCAAGGCCTCGTAAATTTCATTATATATTACAGTTAACCTACATGTCGCGTACCTTGTGGATGTAAATCATATCAGAACAAAAAAATTAAAAAAATATCAGAATACATTAAACACCTTATCCTGGCATTAGTGTTTATATTGATGTAATATACGTTGCTTAGGCATGTACATGATATTTCTTAACAAAAGTAGTTGCAAAGTTGCTATCTATTTATCACGGCTAATACTACGTGCAAATATATGAAATGAAAACAAAAAAGATTGAAAATTTGGCCTATTATGGATATTACCATTTGTCATTGCTTGCAGCTTGACATTGAAGGCAACATTGAATAGCCTCTCTCTTATACCACCAGACTACTTAGCAGCATTAGTAATGCTGCCTTATAAGAAGGTAAATGAATTATATATTGTGCTAGAAATTTTTGTAGGTAAACAATCAGAGTGGAAGTATTACCCATCATAAATTTTGTTGAATAATCAAGGAACACTAGCGAACAAGGTGGGATGGAGAATGGCTAACTCATCCATAAGCTTTAAAGTATCCTAGATACATAAGCAAATAAAAACAAATAGTTTAATAGTACAATCATGCTGTCTGGAACAAGTAATAGTATATATAAACTCCAGGTGGCATAAAAACATAGAATCCATAATTTGATATTAATGGTCCAACACTAAAAGTTGATATGCAGGTTTTTATTATCGATCACGAGAGGGCTTAAAATTATTTCTTTGTCCAATCTAAAACAATATTAAGCTGAAAAGTAGCTCAATCAGAAAGTCAAGAATACGAACCACGTAAATGAACAAATCATATACTTCACTAATTATTATTTTATACCTGATAAAACTTGAATTGAATTGCCTGTTGTGATTAAAAAATGTTACTTAGTGGACTTTCCATAATCATAATCACCACATCTCCAGACTGGTTTCAACTCCGTTTTTAATTACATCTAATGTCATATAAGATATTTTTAATTTTTATTTTTATTTTTTGGGATAATGTCTTATAAGATAATTCAGCATATTTATCAAATAATGAAGAATTTGTAGATTGAATATCATTAATTTTTGCGACTGTATTCATATATTGTAATAAATGTTGGAAACAATGGTTCGGCTGAGTCGTGGGCTAGGTCACTTTCTTGAAGAGGTTTCAGCGATCTACTCAAGGTGCAAAGTAGTTCGTACTGTTCGCCGTCGCCTCTGAGATAAAATAGCCTCTTCCTTGTTTTTCTTTCTATATCGGATCATTTGCACATATGAATCCGATTCAGTTTGCACTCTAAAATAATACTGCTCAAGTTTATTTTCTTTCTATTTTTTGTAAAAGAATGGTTGAGAAGAGAATAGAAAAGTATACATGATTTTTGTTTCTGTGGAAGAGGACGAGAGAGTTTATCCAAAAAAAAGAGCAATGAAAAAATGTTCTGTATTCTATCTTCTTTCTGGTCTATGACCAAGTTCTTATACAGAAAAAACAGTGGCTATTCTAGTGGGAGGAAAATTGGACTGAAAGCCATATTAAATGAAAAACCATTCAAAGAAATTTGCAATGTGCAAATTGCATTCGTTTCATAAAGAGAAGATGAATGTTAATAAATATTTATTTATTACCATTCATTGCAATTTGTTAATGCTATTTATATTTTGTAACAACTCAATCAAATACATGTGTGTGTATATATATACACACACAACTGTTATGCAAATGTAACAGCTCTCAGGAAAAAAATTACTGATACAAAATATAATACCGTTTATAACTTCCAACGACTCTATGCATTAATGGCTCATAAATATGCATTAACATCTCCAAAATAATGGCATAAAATATGTTAACAAATTACCGTTATAATTTTCAACGGCTCTATTGTATTAATTTCTCAATAATAAAATGGTAATGCAATTAGTTCTCTCTTTTTTTTTAATAAATTCACAAACTGTTCCAACAATCCCCCACTTGAATTTCTTAAAATATTTTTGAGCAGTTCATTAAAAATACATAAGATTGTGCATAAACAAAGGTGTCATCCGACTTGAACCTTCGCATAGTGAGTAAGATTCGGTTTTTTAGCAGATGGTATTTATCCTTCTTGGGGAACCCTAGTCCAAACAATTGCAGATCCTAAGACAGAAAAAGAAAAACATTTCGCTAAAAACCAAGAGGCTGTAAGAAAAGATGTGGAGAGAGCGTTTGGAGTTTTACAAGCACGTTTCGCAATAGTTAAAAACCCCATCAAATTGTGGAAGCCGCAGGCGCTCAACAACATTATGCGTGCTTGTATCATTATGCATAATATGATAACTGAAGAAGAGAGGCACATTCCCATCTTACTTGGGCTACGATCTGGACAACACAACCCACGTTGTTGCCGAGAGAGATCCGAACACCATTGACGCGTTCTTACGACGCTTGCGTCGAATTAGGTCGAGAGACACTCATGAAAAACTTCGAGCTGATTTAGTTGAACATCTTTGGCACATGAAGGGAAATCAGTGACTGGTGGTGGTTTTTGTCGTATTTATGTTACGTACTAGAAGAATGTATTTTTTTTAACTTTTTCCTATTAGGTTCATCAGGTATTATCCAGTATGCATTGTACTATCATGAGATGCTCCACCGTTTGGTTTTGTATTAACGAGTATTAAGTTATGTCTTCTAATGTTGTAATCAGGTCTGTTATGTATTACTATGTTACCCTGTTTTTAATCTGCACTACGAAAAACAACCTATCCATTCTACAGTAAAGTTGTTACAGTCTATAGGTCAGGCTATTTTGCATAATAAAACAAGGATACGGTCTTTATAGCAGTGTGTTGTCTACAACGTTGAATTGTCGAATCAATCCCCTTTTTCCGTATGATAAGGAGTTTCAAAGAAGCCCAATGCATTTCACTCAAATCATACGTAATACAATTAAAGATAGAACATAAATAAAAAACTTAAACGACTATTGTTCTGCTACTCAAATTGTAACATATATCTGTTCCACAGTTTGGAAGCATCATGACCCACAAAGTGTGTGCGGTAAACGTAGTGATAACGGGAGTCATATGTTGAACGTTTTTCCTGGAAAACGTCTTCCTCCTTCACCTCAGCTATTATTTTGCTGTAATTCATGCAGGACCTACTGAACATGACAAACTCACTCCTAGTTTCTAGAGTCGTGCGCACCACCCTACAATCTTGACGCTTGTTGAACTCTTCATTCAGGGTAACCCAAAAATCTTGATCAACTTCTTCCTCCATATGTAAAGTATCTTCCTTAATGTACGCTTTTATCAAAGGGAGGTAATCTGTTGGAATCCAAGCTTGAGTTGCCATTTTACGTAATCTTGGTTTACCAAATTAGGCTGGTATGCAACGTGTACTTATAGTAGAAGATAAATGTTTGGGGTTCCTATACACTACCAGATAAAAGTTGATTTGACAATACCACGCTGATTGCAGTCCCCAAATTTAAGCAATAAAGAGTTTTGTATGCATCTCCCTGTCAACTTTCCTATCATAAATGATGCAAATTGTGATCATAATAAATACGAACTTCATTTTGTATTTGACTAGACGCTGCATGAAAAAGTTGACAAGGCAATACACACTGCCCTAGGTGCTATGACTTTATCATATGAATGGACACAACAATGCCATACACACTGCCCTAGGTGCTATGACTGTACCATACGAATGGACAAAACAATGCAATACACACTGCCTTATGTGCTACAATAAAGGATTGCAAGAAATCCTCTCTCCTATGAACAGTAAGGAACATGCCCCAGTAAATTTTTGAATAGACAACACTCAGCTGTATACAGTCCAAATATTTCAAGAAGTACACCACCTTTATCCCGCATAGTTGCTTATATATAACACTACACATCTAGTAATTTTCATAACAATCAACCTCCTCTTTCTTTGTTTACCAAAACAAACTATCTTTTTCCATTGATAACCAGAATACCAGTGAAATCGGCTTGTACGATGATGGTCTTACGAATTATACAAGTTTACTTTCATAGTACAACAATCATCCAATGACACCGACGCAGTTCATGGCTCACCAACAGAGTCAAATGTTTTCTTTTGCACAGCAAAGCGGAATGTTTAATCCAGCTCCTCAGACCTCTAATGTGTTTGCCTCACAACCAAATTTACAAACGCCTGATCCGCCTTCCAAAGTGAAAATCAGAAATATAGGAAAGCGACCGTACACAAAAAAAACCCCGACTATGTCCCAACTCAACGGTTCAATCGACACCAGCTCTGACAATGGCAAGACGTGGAGGCCTCATGACTACAAAGTGTTAGCCGATGCTTGGTGTAGGGCATCCGAAGTTCCAGATGGTCGTTCAATCGGCAAGTACTTTTACTCACAGGTAAATGAGTACTTTAATCACGACCCAGAATGTAAAAAAAAAAAAAAAGATCTTATGAGGCCACCAAAACGTCTTGGTATAACCTTAATACGATGTGTACCAGATATAAAGGGGTTATTGCACTATGAGGCGATAGACTAAGAAGTGGACAAACAGTCAGTGACTTGAGATCTGACTACGACAAAATCTATAATGATTCGTACAGTTCGGAATTCAAGGCACACGACGCTTTTGAAATCTTGAAGTTGAGGCCACATCGGGCGACACTTGGTGAAGATGATAATGTTGGAATGGGGGACACCGATGAAACTAATTTACGAAATGTGGCATCGAGAATCTCGATGGAGCCATCTCCCGGAAATTCAAATAACTCTCCAGTATCAATGGATGTTGAAGGTAATACCGGTAGCCCAGTAAGTCCAAGTTCAGGAATGTTGTATGGGGGAGTTAACCAGCGTCCAGAGGGCATAAAGTCTAGTAAACGAGCATTGTTGAGAAACAAGGAATCTAGTGAGTTGATGATACAAAGTGAACGAATAACATCACTTTTATGTGATTTTTCTATTGATTCTAACTCCCAACAGGAAGAACGATTAAAGCTAAAAGAGCAAAAATTACGGATCCTAGAAGCCCAAGTACAACAAGACGCTGAACGAACTAGGGTCTTTCAGTCCCATGAAAGACGTTTGCGTGAGGAGAAGGACGAAGAGTTTTTGGCAAAGGATGTTTCTCAATTAACCGGAGAATACCTAGAGTACGTTATGACAAAAAAACGTACTATTCTGCAAGAAAAAAAACAGAGGTATGTGGCTAATGAAGGGGGTTCGGACTTTTGAAGATAACGGGACTACTATATGCTTATCTTAAGTATTACGCTATTTGCTTTGGTATCTTCGTCTAGTTTGGTTTCGAATTAGGTTGTTTTGCTTTCAGAATGTATGCTTATTTTTATCTTGTTTTGCTTTCAGAATGTATTCTTATTTCTACTTTGGTTTCGAATTAGCTTGCTTTAGTTCGCATCAAAAGACAAGCCAAAAACGACTAACATAAATAGCTAAGTAACCTACATAATGAAACAAATTAAACTGAAACAATTACCTTAGTTTAATATAAATTCCTTTACATGAAAATATTTAATCATTCACCACTTCTTCAAACCCTCCTACTTTGCGGAAAACATTGAAGTCCGCTGTAAACATCCAAGCACAAAAGGTGGGAAAAAAAATCATAGAGGGATTACAAAAAACCATTTAAAGAGAAGGGATTTCTGAAATCCGTTCACACATTAGACGGGTTTCATAAACCCGTTTAGCTGAAGATGGATTTCGCTTTCCCGTCTACGGATCGCCGCAGAAAAAATAAATGGGGATTTCCCCCGTTCGAACCGCCTCCCCACGCTCAAATCACCACTGCTGGAGCGTGGGGACGCAATTTTAAACAGGGGGAATCCCCTTTTGCCCCATCCCCCACGCTGCTGGAGATGCTTTTAGCCACATCGTTCAACCAATTGCCACCAACCAGTTCGAGCGCTCCACCTTAACCCAACTCCAACCTCCATAACCCCTGTCTCATCATTATCACCAAGTTGAATCCTTCAACCAAACCATACATCAATCACCACTCTGCCCAAATTCCTCAAATCCACACCATGCTGCCTCTTCCAACCCTTTAATCATCGACACAAAACAAATCCAAATCCAAGCCTACGTTGCCATCTGCAAAATCATTCACGTTATAGTCCCTAAACCTTCCTCTCACTCACCCAAACTAGCCAAACAACCAAGGTGCATCACGTTGTTCCATCTTGCACCATCGTTCACACAAGCCAATCTCGCACCCTTAACATCACATCTGCCCCTCTACAAACCATCTTCACGTTCCTCCCCAAAACCACCAAATTTCGAATACAACCCCCCAAATCTGATTTGAAATCACCAAACCCCAACGTGACCCACATCCGCAACCAAAAATTAAGCAACTCCTTCCCACCAACCTACTCATTACACCGAAACCCGAGTTGAACCCTAACCCGCAAAATCAAGATCGCAATTCGGAAATTATTATCAAGATCAAAATTTGCAAATCAAAATCAAAATCGAAGACCATTAGTGCCTGTTTGGTATGTTTTCACGTTTTGTTTGTTTTCGAGAAACTAGAAAAGAGGGGACTAAGTTTTTTTTTTTTTTTGTTGAGTATTGTGGTTGTCTTTGTTTTCTGAAGAAAAAACAGGATTCACATTTTCTTTGAGAAAAAGGGGGCATGATTTTTTTTGGGGTCGATTCCTTGTGATAGGCATATATAAAATAGTGGCTTGACCTTTTCTAATAGCATTAGTGCAGTACGAGTTTGTTCACACCCAAAAAAGTGGTGTGAACAAAACTCCCTCCCCTGATTGGTGGAAATCAGAGGGACCCATATGGGCTCCCCTGATTTCCACCAATCAGGGGCCGGAGTTTTGTTCACACCACTTTTTTGGTGTGAACAAACTCGCACTCACATTAGTGTCCCTTTTTTTTGTTGAGCCTAGGTTTTTTTTATTAGGTTTAGTTTTTTTTGTTTTCTTTTTAAGTCTAGTTTTTTTGTTTTGTTTTATTGAGCTTAGTTCTTTTATTTCTAGTTTAGTTTTTTTTCATTCTTTTATCATGCTATAGTCTAATTTTTGTTCTAGTTCCATTTTTTTCTCTTGCTCTTTTGCTTTCGAAAAAAAATCAAAAAAAGAAAACCAAGGATCGAAGTGAGAGCAACAAACTAGGAATTCAGAGATCAAGCAACAAAGCAGTGGATTTTTAATCGTGATACAACTCAATTGCTCTGGATTGACTGTCATATCCCACTGTAAAATTTTCTAAATTCTACAGTTGCTGCAGTTGCTTAAAAAAAATATGCACATTGCTTGTAAAAATTTTCTGCAAGGACAACGTCTTTCTTGTACAATTTTTTTTCTTGCAATTATTCTTGTCTGATCGTTGTGTGACCGAATTTTTTTGAATCAAACTGAACAACGAAATTCCACCACTAAAATCACCACTCTCGTCATTTTCAATAAAACATGATTAGAAATTTCAAAATATTTAAGTACAAGAGTGTATTTTATGAAATTGATTCTCTCAAGGGTTTTATTGCAGATATTTATTTGTTCAATTTACTGAATTCTAGTAAAAGAGGTTGCATAGTACTCGTAAAACGTTGGTCATATCCCTTAGTATTTATACTATATGTGAATGGACATAAGACCCTCTTCCCCCTTCAAATCAAGAATATCAACTAATGAGATTTACTTGAGTACGTTATTTATTTCGATTAGGAGCTCATTTTGACAACCTCAAGTCTAGGACTTTCATTGTTTGCATTTGATAACGATGAATGATAGCCACAATGATTCTCTTATAAATGTATCCTCTATGTCTTTTTAAGAGCTATTTGAGGACGAGATTAAATTTTAAAATGATGAATTGTGAGTAAACATCGAAGATAAGCTTAATTCCATACCATCGAATGAAATTGTTGTTGAAAACTTAAGTTTATGCCATTTTGATAATCTTAGTTGAATGATGTGAACCCTTGGCAAGACAAAATTTACATAGGGAAGATTTTGATTTTAGAATTAACGACATGCCTCTTGTACTTCAAACTAGATAGAAAGTCATTACACATCACCTTCGATAGAGGCATGTGAGGGAGGGGGGGGGGGGGACAGGAAACATCATTTTTCACGAAAAGCTCATCATCATTATGATTCCATTTTTCATATAATTGGCACACACATATAGTGGTTAAACTTCATTTCATTTTACAAATTATTTTTCATCTCATCCACCTTTGGGTACTATCTTTCAAATTTAGGAAACGTGTTTACAATGTGGACATTGTTTAGACCAAGTGAGGGGGTCCACGTTACATTCTTTTTATTTTTCCTTAATTTTTTTTTTTTCGTTTTCATGCATTTAGATAGGACCATCATGCATTTTTAGATCGTAGTAACATACTATAATTTCTTTTTGGAAATACGACTCATTTTAGATTGGTACAACAAAGCAAGTTAACAAATTTTTTGATCAGTTTATAGTAATTTTTTCCCCTCAACTAAGATCGAATAAGAAATATAATGAAAAGTTGAATTACGAGCGATAATAGTGTAACTGGTACATATGGAGATTCTTAGGTGATGACCATGAAGTTTATTCTAAATTGTAGTCTTTGTTTATTGAGTGGAGGACTTAAAATACTTATATTGGCTTTTTGAATCTTTAAAACTACATTGTGTTAAGCGGAAATTGAATAACTCTCTCTTCTTCTTATATTCAATAATAATTGTAATCCAAGGGTATTCAACATTGCTTGTAAATCTAGCGTTGGTGTGCAAACCCGCCAAGCTCTTTTCTAATCTTACGTCAGTTCGTGGGGCAGTGCATGGGTGGTATACCTTGGTCTCATTTTATGAGTTGGGCACCTAAGGATTACCGATATCTTGTTGACAAAGTCAGCGTCGGTCTGCACAATCCACCAAGCTCTGTCCCAAACTCTCACATCAGTCTGCGAGGCAGTGCATGAGTGGTATACCTTGGTCTTTTAGTTAGTTGTGTGTAATCAGTCATGATTTAAAATTTGATAGAGATAGAGAATAAGCGATGATGCCCAAACACTTCTTGACCTTATTGATTTGACTAGTCATACACAAGGAAATAAAAATATCACTTTGCAAATTGTGACAAGCAAACTAAAAAATTATTTCATGGTTGCGCTATGTTATCAACCGAACCAACTGACCAAACTAGAGTTTATCAATGAAAACTTGAATTACGTTGAAAATTTGTAACGAGTTGAGGAACCAAAATTTCTGTAGATTGATTTCCAATTGTATACTGCTATGTTACAACTTTTCTGAAACAAGTCGTGTCACTACAACAAAACAGATCTATTACAACGGGCAATACCCGTTGTAATAGAGGTTTTACAGCGGCCAGCCCGCCCACTGTATTAGACCATGTTGTAATATCTCCCCTTTTACAAGGGGCAATGAACGTTGTAACATGTGGTTGTAATAGACTTTTTACAACGGTCTTATGTTGTTGTATGTTACTTCAATAGAATAGCATCCCGTTGTAATATTTTTTGCAACAGGTATTGACCGTTGTAATATTTTCTATAACAACAATTAATGCTCGTTGTAAAATGCTGAAAGTTACAATGGATTTGAATATTACACATAATATTAATAATATTTACAAGAATTAAATATTTAATTCAAAAATTATTTGTAAACAAATATTTATTACACTTTCAAATAGTACTCATAGTGTTTCCCCTCTATTTACACAATCACTTGTACATACACTTCCTCACTACATTTCACTCGTATACATTGACTCCTCACTACACACTTATTCATTTATATACACAGTCACTCACACTCTCACTATAGTTTTAGTCTTCGGCTTCTTGCTTCAAGGCCTCGTAAATTTCATTCGATATTACAGTTAACCTACATGTCGCATACCTTGTGAATGTAAATCATATCAGAACAAAAAATTTAAAATAAATAAATTTTCAGAATACATTAAACACCTTATCCCTACACTAGTGTTTATATTGATGTAATATACGTTGCTTGGGCATGTACATGATATTTCTTAACAGAAGTAGTTGCAAAGTTGCTATCTATTTATCACGGCTAATACTACGTGCAAATATATGAAATGAAAACAAAAAAGATTGAAAATTTGGCCTATTATGGATATTACCATTTGTCATTGCTTGCAGCTTGACATTGAAGGCAACACTGAATAACCTCTCTCTTATACCACCAGACTGCTTAGCAGCGTTAGTAATGCTGCCTTATAAGAAGGTAAATGAATTATACACTGTGCTGGAAAAATTTGTAGGTAAACAATCAGAGTGGAAGTATTATGTTGAGCAGTCAAGGAACACTAGCGAACAAAGTAGGATGGAGAATGGCCAAATCATTGATAAGCTTTAAAGTATCCTAGATACATAAGCAAATAAAGACAAATAGTTTAATAGTCCAATCATGCTGTCTGGAACAAGTAATAGTATATATAAACTCCAGGTGGCATAAAAAACATAGAATCCATAATTTGATATTAATGGTCCAACACTAAAAGTTGATATGCAGGGTTTTATTACCGATCACGAGAGGGCTTTTAGGAATTATTCGTGAAAAATGAAGAAAATTCCTGCAAATACGATGTATGTTTAAATACCATGGCAACCCGAGTTGCAGCAGTTTTTTCTTCCCTATGGGTATGCTTCACTCAACATTCTTAGCAACTGAATTATACAATGGCTATACTTTAGTGAGTCTATGTACATAGGTTTGACAATGTAGCTGTGTATTTTTCCTCGCCATCACGCTGCTTCTATATATGTTCATATTTAAAAAGTTGATGTGATGCTTTTATCTATGCTTAACCAGTAGATTTAAAGCAATTTTCTTCTTATAATCTCATACTATCATTTAACATCAAACAAATGGTGGCACTAGTGAACTTAACGGTGTGTATTAGGCACTGGGTTCAGTGAACAATTGTCCAACAAAGCTCAATAAACTTGTGTTTTTGAACATGCTAGGTTTAAGGCGGGATGTAAGGTGCTGTGTTTATTTAATTAAGTTAAAAAAACACTTTTGCTATAAGGCCCGAAGAAAGAGAGGCCGAAAATGATCTGAACCACATGCATGATTTTCCACCATGAATTGCGGACGTGGGATCGTTTTTGGCGCATTCCCGCATATGGTTTTTCGGGCCCTATAGCACATCTCTTAAAAAAAAAAAAAAAAACATATATCTGAAAAAGCCATGGCTTATGTCAGATGTACCACTTTAAAGAATCCTTCATTTTTCAACATCTAACTGCCTTTTTTTGTTAAATGTATTGGCTACCGAATAGTCTTACAGCAAAACACAGTAGGAGCCACGAATAGTCTTACAGTGATATAAGGCAAAGCAAAGAAGGAGCACAACAGGAAAAAACTCTATTTTTTTTATTACTTTTTACTTTCGTTCTGACTTTCTAAACAAAAAGCTACATATATATAGATTCAAGAATGCTAAAAAATAGGATCATAAATTTGAATTATTATTACTTATCATGCCATAATAGCTGCTCCTAAAAACTTGGTCTTCTCACGCCAGAATATGACTTATTCTCTCTATTATATCTGCTCCTAAAAACTTGGTCAAAGTGCTGAGCTTAATTTGTCAACAAATCCCTCCTTTAAGCTCAAGCATTTACCATCCTTTATTCCAAGCATCTTCATGCAATTTTCAAACAACAGCTTTGGCAACGGCTTAGTGAAGATATCTGCTACCTGATCACGACTCATTACATGATTCAGCTGAACATCTTTTTCCTTGACATGCTCTCGGATGAAGTGAAAACGAACATCTATGTGCTTGCTCCTTTCATGATGAACAGGATTCTTTGCTAACTCGATCGCAGACTTGTTATCGATCTGTATCTCAGTGGGCTCGTGTTGTGGGAGCTGTAACTTGGATAGCAGTTTTCTTAGCCACATTGCATGGCACACACAGGAAGAGGCTGCAATATACTCTGCTTCGCAGGTTGACAATGCCACTATCGACTGCTTCTTTGAGAGCCATGTAAAAGCTGTGTCGCCCATGTAAAACACATATCCGGATGTACTTTTCCGATCATCAATATCACCACACCAATCACTATCTGAATAACCAATCAGTCTGTACCCATTTGTTTTCGAGTAAAATAACCCAAGTGACTTTGTTCCTTGAATGTATCGAAGAATTCTCTTGATAGCTTTCCAATGCGAGTAGCACGGATCTTCCATAAATCGACTTACAATGCCAACGCTGTATGCTATGTCTGGTCTTGTACTCACGAGATATCGCAGACTTCCGACTAGACTTCGATATATGCTTGCATCGACTTTTTCTCCTCCCTCAAATTTTGAAAGCTTTGCACCAGGTTCCATTGGCGTTGCAACTGGGTTGCAATTCTCCATTTTGAATCTCCTCAAAATATCATTAGCATAAGCTTCCTGCGACACAAAAATTCCTGATTTTCCTTGTTTGATTTCAAGACCAAGGAAATACTTCATTAGCCCCAAGTCCGTCATCTCAAACTCACGAGTCATGGCGCTTTTAAAATCTTTGATCATCTCCTCATTATTTCCCATGAAGATGAGATCATCAACATAGAGAGCAACAAACAAAAATTTATTTATTTTCTTTTTCACATACAGCGCATGCTCATAAGGGCATTGCATAAATCCATTCTCCTTGAAGTAAGTGTCAATTCGAGTATTCCATGCTCGCGGTGCTTGCTTCAGTCCATATAGCGCTTTCCTCAACTTCAAAACTTTTCTCTCTTCGCCGGCTTTCATGTACCCGGGTGGTTGCTCTACGTATACTTCTTCTTCGAGCATACCGTTCAAAAATGCAGATTTCACGTCCATCTGATAGATCGGTCATTGGAACTGTGCTGCTAGAGATATAAGAAGTCGAATTGTTTCCATCCTTGCTACTGGAGCAAAAACCTTGTCATAATCGATCCCCGCCTTTTGTCTATAGCCTTTAGCAACAAGTCGCGCCTTGTATCTTTCTATCTCACCTTGGGCATTCATCTTCTTCTTGTATATCCATTTTACTCCGATCGGTTTATGTCCTTCCGGTAACTCGACCAAGTCCCAAGTTTCATTTTTCTGAATGGATTTGATTTCCTCATCCATTGCTGCCTGCCATTTCTTGTTCCGCACAGCCTCTTCAAATGTAATATTTTCTGCATCTGCCAAAAGGCATACTAAGTGAACCTCTGGTGCTGATTCGTACAGATCTTGCAAAGTCCGCATTCTTGGTTGTCTTTGCTGATCCTCGTCATCGGATGTACATGGGCTGGCAGGTGTAAATGTCGGTACAGGAACCAATGCTTCGGCTTTTTCTTCCTTGTGCATTATTTCCTTTTGATTATTCCAATCCCACGCACTTTCTTCATTAACATGTACATCTCGGCTTACGACTACTTTATTCTCGATCGGATCAAACAACTTAAAAGCTTTTGTCTTTGTGTCATATCCGATAAACACAAACTTCTTACTTTTATCATCTAGCTTAGTTCTCTTCTGATCTGGTACATGTGCATAAGCCACACTGCCAAATATCTTTAGATGTGACACGGTTGGTTTCTGTCCACTCCAAGCTTCCTGTGGTGTTTGATTCGCTAATTTTGCATGTGGACAACGATTTTGTACATACACAGCACACTGCACTGCTTCAGCCCAAAACTCCTTCGGCATGCCTTTAGTTTTCAACATTGACCGCACCATATCAAGAATAGTCCGATTCTTCCTCTCAGCCACACCGTTTTGTTGTGGTGAGTAGGCTGTAGTCAAGAACCGCTTTATGCCTTGCTCTTCGCAGAACCTTATGAACAACGTTGACATGTACTCCCCTCCTCTGTCCGATCGTAAAGCCTTTATATAACAGCCGGTTTCCTTCTCTACTGATAACTTGAACTTCTTAAATGCCTCCAAAGCCTCTGACTTTTCTTTCAGAAAATAAACCCATGTCTTTCTCGTGTAGTCATCTATGAACGTGATAAAATATCTCTTCTCGCTAAATGACTTAGGTGTGATCGGACCACATATGTCGGTATGTATTGTCTCAAGAGGTTTCCGTGCTTGATATCCCGCCTTCCTTTGGAAAGTACTCCTTGCATGCTTGCCAAGCACGCATCCTTCACAAAATTTTCCAACATAATCCATGGCGGGTAGTCCATGAACCATGTCCTTCTTGACTAATTCTCTTAGTCCGCCAAAGTGTAAGTGCCCAAACCGCAAATGCCATAGCAAAGATTTGTCCTCTAGGTCAACTTGTAGGCATTTTTCTCGTATGCTTCTCAAGTTGAGTTTGAACATACGATTATTGGCCATTTCCACACGCGCGATCAATCGACCTTTCTTGTTCTTCAAATACATAAACCTATCTTTCATGATAACTAGATATCCCTTTTCAAGTAGTTGCCCCATGC
This sequence comes from Allium sativum, assembly GCA_030737875.1. NCBI lineage: Eukaryota > Viridiplantae > Streptophyta > Magnoliopsida > Asparagales > Amaryllidaceae > Allium > Allium sativum. The sequence goes on from CM060926.1 coordinate 242,469,498, forward strand.
TGATAATATTATTCTTCATGTCTGGAACATAATATACATCATCGATCAATACTGCTCGGCCGTCTTCTTGGAAAAAACGAATTTTTCCTCGACCCTTTACTTGGACCTTTGAAGCGTCTCCGAACGATACTTCTCCGCACTCTATGTCTTGCATCTCCATAAATAGATGTTTGTGTCCACTCATGTGATTGCTCGCTCCGGTGTCTAGATACCAGACTGTGTCGCTGAATTGGTCGGTATCTCTATAGGCCATCATCAGAACACCTTCTTCTATTGTCTCCTCTTTCTCGACTAGATTTGCATCTTCTTCAACCTTCTTGTTTGACCAGCACTCTCTAGCATAATGTCCATACTTTCCACAATTATAGCATTGAATGTTTGATCGATCCGACCAGCCACCATTTCCACGTCCGCGTCCTCGATTATGCCAACTTTGTTCGCTCGACTGTCCCCTTTCCTCGGAATTGTTGTCTCTACGTCCACGGCCTCTCCCGCGACCAAAACTAAATCCTCCACGGTCGCGTCCTCTTCCTTGGTTCTGCTGTGCAAGTAATGACTCCTCATCTTTGATTTTCACCTTGGCCTGTAAAGCTTCCTCAAGCGACTCATGCTTCTTCCTTTTGCGTTGCTCATGTGCCTCGAGAGAGCCTGCGAGTTCATCGATGGTTAACTCTCCTAAATTTTTCGACTCCTCAATAGCGCAGACGACGTTCTCAAAATTCTCGGTTAATGACCGCAAGATCTTTTCAACAACTCGCGCATCGGTCATAGTCTCTCCATTACGTTTGAGTTGATTCACCACCGTTTGAACTCGGGTGATGTAATCGGCTACTGCTTCAGACTCCTTCATCTTCATGGTTTCCAATTCTCCTCGTAGAGTTTGAAGTCTAATTTGTTTAACACGATCAGCACCCTTGTAGGCTTTTTGCAAAGTCTCCCATGCTTCCTTTGACGTCTTTGCACCGGCAATTTTTTCAAAACCCGACTCATCCACTGCTTGATACATGATATAAAGAGCCGTTTTATCTTTCATACGTGACTCTTTCAATGCGGTTAACTGGGCTGCCGTGTAGTTAACGGTATTCTCCGACTCCGTGTAGCCATTCTCCACTACCTCCCATGCATCCTGTGCACCGAGCAATGCTCGCATTTGTATACTCCAGTTGTCATAGTTCGTCTTTGTAAGCCGAGGCAGCGGCATATTCCCCAAGGACGTGCTTCCGGAACTTGTCATCGGCTCTGATACCAACTTGTTAAATGTATTGGCTACCGAATAGTCTTACAGCAAAACACAGTAGGAGCCACGAATAGTCTTACAGTGATATAAGGCAAAGCAAAGAAGGAGCACAACAGGAAAAAACTCTATTTTTTTTATTACTTTTTACTTTCGTTCTGACTTTCTAAACAAAAAGCTACATATATATAGATTCAAGAATGCTAAAAAATAGGATCATAAATTTGAATTATTATTACTTATCATGCCATAATAGCTGCTCCTAAAAACTTGGTCTTCTCACGCCAGAATGACTTATTCTCTCTATTATATCTGCTCCTAAAAACTTGGTCAAAGTGCTGAGCTTAATTTGTCAACTTTTTTCTCAATGCATTCGCAAAACTCGTGTCCAGGGTTTCTTTATTTTATTTTTTATTTTTTGGTGGCATAAGGACTACATGGTGAATGAACGGGTATGGGTGTGCTCAAAGTGTCCAAGAACATGGCGTAATTCCGTTGTTCTTGCACATAGTGGTGTTTTTTATTGGGTACTGTGTATATAAATATTGCTGAGTGAATATAACCAAGATAGGGTCCTACGAAACCCCATGAATTTCTAGTTTCTGTCATTTATTCTCATACAAAAGCAAGGCTCTGAATTTTCTGGAGTTTCATTACTTTTTTTTTGTCTTTCTTAATGCTTACTTTCATTTTTGTTTAAACTTTTTTAATGCAGCATATTCATATACAATTATACACATAAACCTTGTTTTCTCCAATGTAATTCAATTACCATAATCTCTATAAGGATATGTTTGTTATACTTGCAAGTCATTTTACTTTTATATTTATGAGTTAAATTTGCTGATTTTATCGCCATTTTGTAAATGCCATGTAAAGCACCTCAATCAACCATAGTCCAAAATTTTGAACTTTGAACCAAACAAGTTGAATAAAAAGGCAAGGATACATTAGTATGCTAGTTCAAAGAAAAGGGATCATGGATAGCTAAAATTTTTGTGCCTACAACTGAAACATTTTTTTCTTTTTAGAGTGTGGTGGGAGTATCCACCTGGAGTTTACATGACGAACTAACGGTTAAGCCAAAATTGAAGTATGCAATTAACTCATTCATAAATTACAATAGTAGGAATGAAAGAATAACAATTGAGATAAGGCTGAAGATTTCCAGCTGATCAATGTAACAAAAAAATACATCAGAAAAACCGAGTAGTAAAAATACCTGAGTTGCAAAAATAATTGTTGGTGATGATTGGTGTTGAGACTGCATGTAAGTAAGAGAATTGGTTGGATCAATCGACAACAGCGAACGCCTAGATTCACAGCTGGCACTAAAGAGATAAATAGACTTTGATTTGATTAAATTACTGCTATTCATATCATTGGTATCGAAATTGAGATAATTGGGGCTTAGGAAAATATGGTTTAGGTCAGAGAATAATTATGATTAGAGTCCAAAATCATGTAAAATCAAGATAAAAGAACAATTCTCATGAGAAGTCTTATGTGAAGTTTCACAGTCGACAAAACTGAACAAAAATGATATGGTAGGTGATAGTTCCCTGTCTACAGATTACGCAGATCACATTCAATATAAATAAAGATACAGTTAAAAATGGATGATCTTGATGTATGTGTTATAAAATTTGCATGCAAAAGCAACAACGAAGTCACCCTGTATGCATAGTACAGGAAATAAGCAGTCAAAAACAGAAATGCAATTATCAATGACTACCATCAATGACAGAATCCACAAGTAAATTATGTGGAGTGCGACCTTAAACTGCACTGCATAGATCCTTATTTTGACGACAAATTTAGCTCACTTTTGTTTTTTCAATTTCTTCCAGAATTATGTGCCAGCACCCACAAACAAACAACAATAATATATTATATGGTCGTCATATTTGATGTGTTAATGATCCTAGTAATACAAAAATATCCTAATATTCAGTTGAGTGGATGCAAATTGTTCTGTTTTATTCTTGGGGAAATACCATGGTGATTATATTTTACCCATAATTTTACTCAAGGATTCTTACTTTTTACCATACATCAGTTATGTAATATTAGTAAACGAGCTTTAAAATTCAGATTATATATTAAGCTGACCTGCATACATTTTGTAGTGGAACTCATTTATTACTCAATAGTTGTCCACGAACACGAGCTTAATTAGAACAAGAACCAAAGATTTGTTCAAATTTCATTTCAGTTAATCATGCTAATATGTTTTACTTTTGAAAACCTAACAGTTAAATCAATGTACTCAGTTGCATGTATATTGTGTTAGGAATGATAGTTATTGTCATGAAAAATACATACTTCAAAAGGATAAATTCCGGAAAAGACATAATAAGACGAGGTTGTACTATTGGAAGATATGTTGGATCATAACATTGTTTCCATGTAAAAATTTGAGTACTCTACAGATTTTGTAAAATATTTCTTTGTCCAATCTAAAACAATATTAAGCTGAAAATTAACTCAATCGGAAGGTCAAGAATACAAACCACGTAAATGAACAAATCATATACTTCACTAATTAGTATTTTATACCTGATAAAACTTGAATTGAATTGCCTGTTGTGATTAAAAAATGTTACTTAGTGGACTTTCCATAATCATAATCACCACATCTCCAGACTGGTTTCAACTCCATTTCTAATTACATCAAATGTCATATAAGAATTTTTTTTTTTGGGGGATAATGTCATATATGATAATTCAACATATTTGTAACGACCCAGAATTTTGGGGTCAATTTAAAATTTTTATTTTTAAATAATTTGGTTGAAAATGTGGCAGAATTTAAAATTTTCATTTTTAAATAATATTAAAGCCAGAAATATTAAAGCCAGTGAAAATAGCCAATTTTAAAACTATCCCGGTTTTCGATGAAACCACTTTTGTTGGAACCGGAATGTCGAATTATTGCTAGGTTACAATTTATAGAATTTTCCGAGTTAGTATGTGAGCGTGGCGAAAGAAAATGTGTTTTGTTCATTTCAGTGAAATTTAATCGACTTAAAAATAGCCATTTTTCAAATAGTCTCAGAATTCAACGAAATTAGTTTTGTTAGGACCGTGTCGTCAAAACATAACTAGAAATAATTTTTCTGGATTTTTCTGAGTTCGTATGTGGTCCCGGTAATTCAAAATGTATGTTTGAATTTAATATAAATTGATTTATATTTTAATTTAAAGAAAAACATGTCGTAACAGCCGTATTGGGTTACGAAACATGTTCCATTGCGTCCGGAATGGGGGTATTTAGCTAGGGGCGACACTCGTTGGGTTCGATTCGGAGTTCGTTAGAATTATTAGAATTATTGGAATTTAATAATTAAATTAATAAAATAAATACTAGTATAAATACACTTGGTATACGTATAACCCTAATTTCAAACATACCAGCCGCCGTATGTATTTCGTGAATGGCCGAAATCAACCGAAAACTAATCCCTTAATTTCTTCCTCCCTACTACGAATTAGAATACGTACCATATACCGATACGAAGAGGGTTTCGAGATCTAGATTTTGGTACGGAAATGATGGAGTTTAACGTAGCGTGGTGGCCGGAATTGGGGCGGGAAGTGGCGCCGTTTGTGGTGGTGCTGCCGGCCGTAGGGACCAACGAGTTGCACGGGCTTCTGGCCGAGGGTGGCTCGTGGCGTGGCGGTTCGAGTGGTGGATTCCGATTGGCCGGTCATGGCCTGAGGAGCGGCGCGCAGATGGTCAACGGCGGTGGCAAATGGGTACGATGGTTTCTGTAATACAAAGATGAAGGGGGAAAGGTTTAACAACGTTTAAGTTTTGTTATTAACCTATTTAATTTTAATTTAATTTGTTCATCTGAAAGTTGGTCATAACTTCTTCATATTAAACCGGAATCCAGAAATTCAAATTGCGTTGGACTCGTATCAAAGAATACTTCGCGATGAAACTGACCGCGTCCAAAACGGAGACTGTTGGAATTTCAGTGAAATTCAGATCTAAACCGTATGATTTTGGTGAGAATTCTGATTTACTTAATTAATTAAAATTGTGCAATCATGATATGTATGTTATTATTTCTGATCTGCGATGTTATGATTATTGTATGGTTGTTGAGATGTGTTGTGATGTCATGATATAGCCCTGTTTGTTTAGATCTATACATCTTGATGTAATCTCTATAAAGTTCTCATCTTTATTATATTTATCTTTAATTTTAATTTTATTTCTCTCTAGAAATGAAAATTTGAATCTTTATTTTGTTTTACAAAATAAAATGAAAAATTGAATCTTTATTCTGAGTTACAAAAGAAAGTTAAATCTTTAATTTTGATTCACAAAATAAATGAAAGTTTTAATCTTTATTTTGGTTTATATAGTAAAGAAAGTTTAGTTCTTTTATTTTGTTTTATAAGAAAAATAAAGTTTAAATATTTTATTTTGATTCACAAAATAAAATAAAGATGAGACCTTTACATTGATTCATGAGGATTATACACCAAATCATATGTTGTTGATGTATGTGTGGACATGAAACTAGACACCGAATTATAGGTTGCCATCGTTGTGTTGACATGAAAACTTAAACACTAAATTGCATGTAGGTAGACACCAAAATTTAGATTGTTTCATGTATTGAGATACCATGTTGAACATATACGTTGACACCAAAAACTTAGAAATACAAGTTTACCTTTTTATTTGCATTTTACAATGCAAATATTACGTAGGCAAAACATGACATTGAATTTTGTTTACATTTGTAAATAAAAAGGAACAAACATTTACATTGATTTTTATTTACATTCCTTTGTAAATAAAAAGAATAAAAAAAAACTTGATTTATTAAAAAGAATGAATTAGAAATGTATATTTTTATACTTTAAAAAGAATGGAATAAAAAGAGACATTTTTTTTGTCACTTTAAAATGAATAAAGAAAAAAAATCATTTTTGTGTAAAACATGATTAGTAGACAAAATCATCATATTTTGTTTATATTAAAAAGGGTTAGACCAAATCATCATTTTGTTTACATTAGAGAATATAATTACATTTGAAATGTTTACATTAGAGAATATATTTACATTTGAAATGTTTACATTAGAGAATATAATTACATTTGAAATGTTTACATTAGTAAATATATTTACAGTAGAAATGTTTACATTAGAAAATATGTTTACATTAGATATGTTTACACTAGGAATTATGAGTACATTTTTGTCGCTATTTCTTTTTAACAATAAAAAGAAACATTTTTGTCGCTATTTCTTTTTAACATTAAAAAGGATCATTTTGTTAGCATTACTTTTTAGGATTAAAAAGAACTTGTAAATATATGAAAATGAACATATTTTGGCGTTGTGTTAAAATATATGAAAATGAACATATTTTGGCGTTGTGTTAAAATATATGAAAATGAACATATTTTGGCGTTGTGTTAAAATATATGAAAATGAACATATTTTGGCGTTGTGTTAAAATATATGAAAATGAACATATTTTGGCGTTGTGTTAAAATATAAGAAAATATAAATTAGGATAAAGGTACATTTCTGTTAGAAAATGTAAATTAAAATAGAAAGGACATTTTTGTTAGGAAATGTATATGGTAAATAAAAATGACATTTTTATCGGAAAACATGTTATGTAAATAAAGTTGACATTTGAGTTAGAAATGTTTTATGTTAATATAGAATTGTTAGAATTAAAAGAACATTTATGTTAAAAATAAACACTGCCATTAACAAGTTTCTTGACTTGTTTATGTTGATTGGAACGATAATTTTTACAAATTGCCCAAGTACACAGATAATTTATTTAATTATTTGTTTTGTGTTATGTGTTGGTTGAAAATCCCACACGGGTCTTGGGTTGATATCCACACATCGCCCTTGTGATTAGTTATAAGCGTTATTTATTTGACGCCTATACAGTATTAATATTCACTTTGGATGTTATTAATGATTTTTATCATTAGTGTAGAATACATTGCAATGTTTGAAACCCATATAATTAAATTATATGGTAATTGTTTGGGCCTCATTCCAACTAAGAATATTTTAATATAATATTCAGTTAAAGAAATCAATTAATGGCTTTGATGTTTTGAAAAGAAAGGAATTTATTTTTATTTGTTAAAAAGAGCTACAATGAAAATGGTTGGGCTAAAATACGAAATGGTCCATGACACGAGGTTAAGCCCAACTTATGGTATAAGTCTGCCCGGAACCAATCGGCATATCCAGCATCCATAAGTCACAGGCTTAATGTGGGAGGTCTGATCCAGTATAAAATATAAATGAATAAGAAAAAGAAGTGATTTATAAATTTAATATTTTGGAAATATTAATATTTTTAATATGATAAGAAAATAGAATACTCAATTTAGACTTTAAATTGAAATAAAGTTAAAATTGTTTTAAAGCGAATTTATAAATATTTTATAAAGTATGTTTTAAATGGAAATCGACGATATAATATACACGATAATATATATATTTATTTAATGGCCTGAATAGAACGCGCCACGTAGCGACCGTTCGCGAATTTCGACCATTATCTTTAAATTGACGTAACAGGAGATCCGACCGTTGGATTCTCCTAAAACCAGAACCCTTGGGTTCGTATTGAAAAGAGATTTCCAATGAATATAGGGGTTTTAAAATCTAACGGTTGGATTTGGAATTATGTCCAAATCAAATTTGGAAAAGGTCGCTATGGATGCAGTTCGGTGGCCGTTATTGAAAACCATAATAAATGATTAAAAAAATTTTGGATGAAAAATTCCATTATTGAAATGATAAAAATGTATTTTATCAAAATATACTAGTAATTAACTAGGGGAAATATCCAATGTAATTAAATAAAAAAAATTGGATTTTGGGGATGTTGTGAATAGTGTCTTAAATAACACTATTCTTAAACCCTATGTGAAATGAATAAATCTTTTAATTTAAAGATTATTAGAGTTTCCAATTATTTTTAAATAAGTGAAATAAAATGAAATGTGAATTGGATTTATCGTGAACAGTGTTTTAAACGACACTTGTTCTTTAACCCAATTTGCAGTGAATTATAATTTGGAATTTATAAATCTTTTATTAAGATTTAATTAGAATTATTTTCCAAAGTAAAAGTTTTCCAATTTAATGTATTAAATTGGAATTCGATTTGATAAAGATCGAGATAAGCTTCTGTAAAAGAAAACCGATACTACATATGGAATTTAAGAGGCTTTGCTGTTATTCCATTTATATTATTGGTCGGATACAGAGGTTTATATCGAATTTATATAAATCTGATTTCTATGAAAATTCCATATTTAATGGAAGAGGATTTTGGGTTTATTGTGAACAATGTCTTAAATAACATTAGTTCTTTGACCCAATTAAAGATAAGATTAATTTCTTAAAATTGGAAAAATCATTAAATAATGATTTTGATATTTAAAACCAAATTGGAGTTTTAATAAATCTTTAAAAGAAAGATTTAAGGACAAATTTTAAGAACTTATCTTTGATAGAACATTCTAAATTGGAATGATGCGTTGGATGTGTTTTTATAGTACTCGATTTTTGATTATAAAAATACGAGAGTTATTCGGAAAGACCGGGTTTAACCCATTCCGAATAATTACTACGACGATAAGAGTAGAAGATGAAGACGGCGGTTGAAGACCGACAATCTTCACATCGAATGGATGTGTTGCTACAGAGACCCTTGATGGGAGTAGCTACCTTGAAGGGGCTTCAGTGGTGGCCGTCCGGACTATTGTTGATTGTTTGGATTTGGTTTTCGCTCAGACCCAGAGCATAAGTTAGTAAATGGATGCGTGTCTGACATTGGACTTCGTTCCATGTGAATTAAATCGATTTCTATTAATGTATGTCTGTTTGGTGGTGGAGGATTTATTCTCTACTTAACACCCTGGTATATATTAATAGTGATTGATCGCATGGCGTGGATTGTCAATGTGGCACGCCAAGATGCAAATGATCAAGGATTTTGTTGAAAAGCAGAGCCTTGTGGGATGATCAAAGTATAGCCTATTACGACATAACGTTGTGTATATCGTGACTTCGCGAGCCTCACACCCCGGTATGAGTCGAAAACGGGATATGGACCGTAGGGAGTGCACACGTTTCTTTCTAGCTAGAAGTGGTGTCAGTGCTTAAACTGGCTGGCATTTTACTTATGTGGATGATGGATTTTGAGGCGCCTCGGATTTTTATACGCCGTTAGTGGTCATACTATAGGTTCAAAGGAACCGTGAAGCGTGTGTTCAGGCATAACCAATCCACTGCCGATACGCGGGGATCGGCCCTACCGCTCCAAGGGTTGCCCATAGGTGTGATCCTGAGGCATTTGCTAGAGTGTCTCGAATCGGAGAGGATGATCCCTAGCCTCGACTCATGATGGAAATCCAATTTCCAATACGACCTTGCGGTTTTGAATGTAGAACTAGTATGGCGACATGATATATGGTACCCATGCCGTCTATGATTGAAATGTTTTCTTAAAACATATACACACTAATATTAAACCCGTTCTATCGTATCAAGCATTTTTTGACCATTATAAGGTAAAACCCTATCCTCCGGTTTGCGTTGCATTGTGTGATGGGACTTGGGTCTTATAATGATTTCATTTTTTTCTAAAAGCATAGCGTTATTTACGATTTACTTTATTATGCCCTGGCAATCCAATGGAGTAAGCCCGTTCCGCGTTAGCGGCGTGATCCTGTGATTTGCCACATCATTAGTTAATATAGAAAGATTTCTCATGCCAGTCCCATGACTGACCTGTAGTTTGTTTCACTGGCAAACTCGGGTGTCCATATTTTTCCACACGGGCAGTCGAGTAGCTTGTTTGCAGATACCTATTTATTCACAGGATCCTGGTCAACAGCTGAAGCGATATTCGGAAAGCTCTGTATCCGTGTATTCCTTTCGGTTGTATATTTGTATTATTTTTCCGCTGCTATTTAAATGTAATTTAAATCTCTGATATTATTGCACTTCTATTGTGTAATGACTCTGTTACATCCTTGTACTCTGATGTATTTGTTGTAATCAGCAATAAAATGTTCTTCTGTTTTGTGTTCTGATATGTGTTGTTCTCAAAGCAATCCAGACTTTCCTCTACTGGGAAGTTTGGGTCGTCACATGTGGTATCAGAGCTTTGGTTTACAGAGCTCGAGAACAAGACACATTAGAACCGAACGAAAGAATTCATCAGAGATTGGATTAGCAATATCCAATGAGAATAACTCGTTAGAGATGGGATCAGTAGTATCCTAGAACGAGTGAGAAGAGTATTATTTTCTTTAAAAAGAAAAAGTAAAAACAAATTTAGTTTTGAAAATTTTATCTTAAAATACGTGTTTGAGTGTATTATTATATTTTAATGTGGACAATCGAGTATATAAAGATTTCGAATATACGAGTAATTAACGGATATTCGAAGTTTTGATATACTTGATAGATATAGAATCACACTCAAGTCGCCCGGAGATGGTTCTGATGGTTGATGCATCATCATCAGAGTTTATGTTCGAGTCTCGAAAGTGGGATTTCTATATATTTCCATTGACTGGTATGAGAACCAACACTTAGTTAAGACACGTTGTGGTGATTTGCACTCAAAATATGATTTTTGACTATATATAAAAGTTATATATATTTGAAAAGTTAATCACCTAATTGATTGATGGTTGTGATGTTTGATAATTAGTTTCACAAATTAAAATATTAGAATGATAATTAATTAAACCAATAAATAAAAATTTAAAGTTGAGTGGGTTAATTAAACAACTTTTAGCTTCGTTCCTTTTCAAGGACGAAAAGATTTTAAGTGGGGGCGATTGTAACGACCCGGAATTTTGGGGCCAATTTAAATTTTTTATTTTTAAATAATTTGGTTGAAAATGTGGAAGAATTTAAAATTTAAAATTTTCATTTTTAAATAATAATAAAGCCAGTAATATTAAAGCCAGTGAAAATAGTCAATTTTCAAACGACCTCGGTTTTCGATGAAAACTTTTTTGTTGGAACCGGAATATCGAATTATTGCTAGGTTTCAATTTATAGAATTTTCCGAGTTAGTATGTGAGCGTGGCGAAAGAGAATGTGTTTTGTTCATTTCAGTAAATTTTAATCGACTTAAAAATAGCCATTTTTCAAACGGTCTCAGAATTCGACGAAATTAGTTTTGTTAGGACCGTGTCGTTAAAACATAACTAGAAATAATTTTTCTGGATTTTTCTTAGTTCGTATGTGGCCCCGGTAATTTAAAATGTATGTTTGAATTTAATATAAATTGATTTATATTTTAATTTAAAGAAAAACATGTCGTAACAGCCGTATTGGGTTACGAAACATATTCCATTGCGTCCGGAATGAGGGTATTTAGCTAGGGGCGACACTTGTTGGGTTCGATTCGGAGTTCGTTAGAATTATTAGAATTATTGGAATTTAATAATTAAATTAATAAAATAAATACTAGTATAAATACACTTGGTATACGTATAACCCTAATTTCAAACATACCAGCCGCCGTATGTATTTCGTGAATGGCCGAAATCAACCGAAAACTAATCCCTTAATTTCTTCCTCCCTACTACGAATTAGAATACATACCATATACCGATACGAAGAGGGTTTCGAGATCTAGATTTTGGTACGGAGATGATGGAGTTTAACGTAGCGTGGTGGCCGGAATTGGGGCGGGAAGTGGCGTCGTTCGTGGTGGTGCTGCTGGCCGTAGGGACCACCGAGTTGCATGGGCTTCTGGCCGAGGGTGGCTCGTGGCGTGGCGGTTCGAGTGGTGGACTCCGATTGGCCGGTCATGGCCTGAGGGGCGGCGCGCAGATGGTCAACGGCGGTGGCAAATGGGTTCGACGGTTTCTGTAATACAAAGATGAAGGGGGAAAGATTTAACAACGTTTAAGTTTTGTTATTAACCTATTTAATTTTAATTTAATTTGTTCATCTGAAAGTTGGTCATAACTTCTTCATATTAAACCGGAATCCAGAAATTCAAATTGCGTTGGACTCGTATCAGAGAATACTTCGCGATGAAATTGACCGCGTCCAAAACGGAGACTGTTGGAATTTCAGTGAAATTCAGATCTAAGCCGTATGATTTTGGAGAGAATTCTGATTTACTTAATTAATTAAAATTGTGCAATCATGATATGTATGTTATTATTTCTGATCTGCGATGTTATGATTATTGTATGGTTGTTGAGATGTGTTGTGATGTCATGATATAGCCCTGTTTGTTTAGATCTATACATCTTGATGTAATCTCTATAAAGTTCTCATCTTTATTATTTTTATCTTTGTTTTTAACTTTATTTCTCTCTAGAAATGAAAATTTGAATCTTTATTTTGTTTTACAAAATAAAATGAAAAATTGAATCTTTATTCTGAGTTACAAAAGAAAGTTAAATCTTTAATTTTGATTCACAAAATAAATGAAAGTTTGAATCTTTATTTTGGTTTATATAGTAAAGAAAGTTTAGTTCTTTTATTTTGTTTTATAAGAAAAATAAAGTTTAAATATTTTATTTTGATTCACAAAATAAAATAAAGATGAGACCTTTACGTTGATTCAGGAGGATTATACACCAAATCATATGTTGTTGATGTATGTGTGGACATGAAACTTGACACCGAATTATAGGTTGCCATCGTTGTGTTGACATGAAAACTTAAACACTAAATTGCATGTAGGTTGACACCAAAATTTAGATTGTTTCATGTATTGAGATACCATGTTGAACATATACGTTGACACCAAAAACGTAGAAATACAAGTTTACCTTTTTATTTGCATTTTACAATGCAAATATTACGTAGGCAAAACATGACATTGAATTTTGTTTACATTTCTTTGTAAATAAAAAGGAACAAACCTTTACATTGATTTTTATTTACATTCCTTTGTAAATAAAAAGAATAAAAAAAACTTGATTTATTAAAAAGAATGAATTAGAAATGTATATTTTTATACTTTAAAAAGAATGGAATAAAAAGAGACTTTTTTTGTCACTTTAAAAAGAATAAAGAAAAAAAATCATTTTTGTGTAAAACATGATTAGTAGACAAAATCATCATATTTTGTTTATATTAAAAAGGGTTAGACCAAATCATCATTTTGTTTACATTAGAGAATATAATTACATTTGAAATGTTTACATTAGAGAATATATTTACATTTGAAATGTTTACATTAGAGAATATAATTACATTTGAAATGTTTACATTAGTAAATATATTTACAGTAGAAATGTTTACATTAGAAAATGTGTTTACATTAGATATGTTTACACTAGGAATTATGAGTACATTTTTGTCGCTATTTCTTTTTAACAATAAAAAGAAACATTTTTGTCGCTATTTCTTTTTAACATTAAAAAGGATCATTTTGTTAGCATTACTTTTTAGGATTAAAAAGAACTTGTAAATATATGAAAATGAACATATTTTGGCGTTGTGTTAAAATATATGAAAATGAACATATTTTGGCGTTGTGTTAAAATATATGAAAATGAACATATTTTGGCCTTGTGTTAAAATATAAGAAAATATAAATTAGGATAAAGGTACATTTCTGTTAGAAAATGTAAATTAAAATAGAAAGGACATTTTTGTTAGGAAATGTATATGGTAAATAAAAATGACATTTTTATCGGAAAACATGTTATGTAAATAAAGTTGACATTTGAGTTAGAAATGTTTTATGTTAATATAGAATAGTTAGAATTAAAAGAACATTTATGTTAAAAATAAACACTGCCATTAACAAGTTTCTTGACTTGTTTATGTTGATTGGGACGATAATTTTTACACATCGTCCAAGTGCACAGGTAATTTATTTAATTATTTGTTTTGTGTTATGTGTTGGTTGAAAATCCCACACGGGTCTTGGGTTGATATCCACACATCGCCCTTGTGATTAGTTATAAGCGTTATTTATTTGACGCTTATACAGTATTAATATTCACTTTGGATGTTATTAATGATTTTTATCATTAGTGTAGAATACATTGCAATGTTTGAAACCCATATAATTAAATTATATGGTAATTGTTTGGGCCTCATTCCAACTAAGAATATTTTAATATAGTATTCAGTTAAAGAAATCAGTTAATGGCTTTGATGTTTTGAAAAGAAAGGATTTTATTTTTATTTGTTAAAAAGAGTTACAATGAAAAGGGTTGGGTTAAAATACGAAATGGTCCATGACACGAGGTTAAGCCCAACTTATGGGATAAGTCTGCCCGGAACCAACCGGCATATCCAGCATCCATAAGTCACAGGCTTAATGTGGGAGGTCTGGTCCAGTATAAAATATAAATGAATAAGAAAAAGAAGGGATTTATAAATTTAATATTTTGGAAATATTAATATTTTTAATAATATAAGAAAATAGAATACTCAATTTAGACTTTAAATTGAAATAAAGTTAAAATTGTTTTAAAGCGAATTTATAAATATTTTATAAAGTATGTTTTAAATAGAAATCGACGATATAATATACACGATAATATATATATATTTTTATTTAATGGCCTGAATAGAACGCGCCACGCAGCGACTGTTCGCGAATTTCGACCATTAACTTTAAATTGACGTAACAGGAGATCCGACCGTCGGATTCTCCTAAAACCAGAACCGTTGGGTTCGTATTGAAAAGAGCTTTCCAATGAATATAGGGGTTTTAAAATCTAACGGTTGGATTTGGAGTTATGTCCAAATCAAATTTGGAAAAGGTCGCTATGGATGCAGTTCGGTGACCGTTATTGAAAACCGACTGTACGAGCGATAATAAATTTATTAATATATGGAAAAATTATGTAAAATCATAATAAATGATTTAAAAAGATTTTGGATGAAAAATTCCATTATTGAAATGATAAAAATGTATTTTATCAAAATATACTAGTTATTAACTAGGGGAAATATCCAATGTAATTAAATAAAATAAATTGGATTTTGGGGATGTTGTGAATAGTGTCTTAAATAACACTATTCTTAAACCCTATGTGAAATGAATAAATCTTTTAATTTAAATATTATTAGAGTTTCCAATTATTTTTGAATAAGTGGAATAAAATGAAATGTGAATTGGATTTATCGTGAACAGTGTTTTAAACGACACTTGTTCTTTAACCCAATTTGCAGTGAATTATAATTTGGAATTTATAAATCTTTTATTAAGATTTAATTAGAATTATTTTCCAAAGTAAAAGTTTTCCAATTTAATGTATTAAATTGGAATTGAATGGAATTCGATTTGATAAAGATCGAGATAAGCTTCTGTAAAAGAAAACTGATACTACATATGGAATTTAAGAGGCTTTGCTGTTATTCCATTTATATTATTGGTCGGATACAGAGGTTTATATCGAATTTATATAAATCTGATTTCTGTGAAAATTCCATATTTAATGGAAGAGGATTTTGGGTTTATTGTGAACAATGTTTTAAATAACATTAGTTCTTTGACCCAATTAAAGATAAGATTAATTTTTTAAAATTGGAAAAATCATTAAATAATGATTTTGATATTTAAAACCAAATTGGAGTTTTAATAAATCTTTAAAAGAAAGATTTAAGGACAAATTTTAAGAACTTATCTTTGATAGAACATTCTAAATTGGAATGATGCGTTGGATGTGTTTTTATAGTACTCGATTTTTAATTATAAAAATACGAGAGTTATTCGGAAAGACCGGGTTTAACCCATTCCGAATAATTACTACGACGATAAGAGTCGAAGATGAAGACGGTGGTTGAAGACCGACAATCTTCACATCGAATGGATGTGTTGCTACAGAGACCCTTGATGGGAGTAGCTACCTTGAAGGGGCTTCAGTGGTGGCCGTCCGGACTATTGTTGATTGTTCGTATTTGGTTTTCGCTCAGACCCAGAGCATAAGTTAGTAAATGGATGCATGTCTGACATTGGACTTCGTTCCTTGTGAATTAAATCGATTTCTATTAATGTATGTCTGTTTGGTGGTGGGGGATTTATTCTCTACTTAACACCCTGGTATATATTAATAGTGATTGATCGCATGGCGTGGATTGTCAATGTGGCCCGCCAAGATGCAAATGATCAAGGCTTTTGTTGAAAAGCAGAGCCTTGTGGGATGATCAAAGTATAGCCTATTACGACATAACGTTGTGTATATCGTGACTTCGTGAGTCTCACACCCCGGTATGAGTCAAAAAAGGGATATGGACCGTAGGGAGTGCACATGTTTCTTTCTAGCTAAAAGTGGTGTCAACGCTTAAACTGGCTGGCATTTTACTTATGTGGATGATGGATTTTGAGGCGCCTCGGATTTTTATAGGCCGTTAGAGGTCATACTATAGGTTCAAAGGAACCAGGAAGCGTGTGTTCAGGCATAACCAATCCACTGCCGATTCGCGGGGACCGGCCCTACCGCTCCAAGGGTTGCCCATAGGTGTGATCCTGAGGCATTTGCTAGAGTGTCTCGAATCGGAGAGGATGATCCCTAGCCTCGACTCATGATGGAAATCCAATTTCCAATACGACCTTGCGGTTTTGAATGTAGAACTAGTATGGCGACATGATATATGGTACCCATGCCGTCTATGATTGAAATGTTTTCTTAAAACATATACACACTAATATTAAACCCGTTCTATCGTATCAAGCATCTTTTGACCATTATAAGGTAAAACCCAATCCTCCTGTTTGCGTTGCATAGTGTGATGGGACTTGGGTCTTATAATAATTTCATTTTTTTCTAAAAGCATAGCGTTATTTACGATTTACTTTATTATGCACTGGCAATCCAATGGAGTAAGCCCGTTCCGCGTTAGCGGCGTGGTCCTGTGATTTGCCACATCATTAGTTAATATAGAAAGATTTCTCATACCAGTCCCATGACTGACCTGTAGTTTGTTTCACTGGCCAACTCGGGTGCCCATATTTTTCCACACGGGCAGTCGAGTAGCTTGTTTGCAGATACCTATTTATTCGCAGGATCCTGGTCAACAGCTGAAGCGATATTCGGAAAGCTCTGTATCCTTGTATTCCTTTCGGTTGTATATTTGTATTATTTTTCCGCTGCTATTTAAATGTAATTTAAATCTCTGATATTATTGTACTTCTATTGTGTAATGACTCTGTTACATCCTTGTACTCTGATGTATTGTAGGATCTAAATTAACCCTAGAGGGGGGGTTAATAGGGTTTATCGCGGATTTCCACAGAATAGTTAAATAATCACAACACAAATAATAATCAGAAGAAATGCAGAAAATAAATAACACACAGATATACCCAGCTTCGGCAAAACCCTGCCTACTGCTGCATTCCCCAAGGTTTCTACTAGGAGTTAAAACAATCTCTACGCTTACAATCCCCTGTAAACTCGCGACACTCGCTCCCAACTGTTCTTAACCCTACGCTCAAAACCCTGCACTGGTTTTTATCCCCAAAACCATATTTCCCCGAATTACAAACCCTGTAATTCGTCTCCCTAGTTTTAGAGACAAACTAGAAAACTCTAGACTTGATAGCAAATTGAAATTAAAGACGGACAAAAAAACAAAACAATAAAAAAACTCCTTAAAACTTTGAAAACCCTAGTAATTAAATAAGGGTTATCCCCTTTAGTTAAAGACTTGGCCGACCCCCTTTTGTTATTGCTTCACCACTTTATTTTGCTCGATTTCTTTCCTTAAAAATGGCGGCGGCTCTTGAGAGATTCCTAGGGTTTCTTTAAATCCCTAAATCGCGAGTGTATGATCCATTCTATGATGCTCGAGTCTGTTTAGCTTCGATCTCTGGAGGCTGGCGCTTTATCTAGGGTTTGTGCTTCTCGTTAAACTCAACTTCGACGGCTCTAGGGTTTCGATTCTATTCAACTTGAGGTCGCCCCTTTCTTGTGTGATGATTTAGAGTTATTCAGTGGCTATCCTCTTCTTCGATCGAGCGTTGATGAGTGTAGAATTGGATCCAAGTAATCTCCTTTTTACTGGTATGAATTTAATTCGGATTTTTGTTTTTTGCTTGTTCGAACTTGGATGTTTTTTTGCCGATGAGGATTGGTGTATTTATAGGATTAAAATCCTAAAATATCTCTGATTTCATGCTTAGACTTGTTCATGATATATACGAAATATTGGGGCTTTTTGAAATCTTCGGTTTCTTATTTGATGGACTTGAAACCTTCAACCTTTATGTAATATTTGTGTGTGACTTGTGTACTTTGAAATGGTCTTTACCTATTACAACCTTGAATCAATTTTTCTGGAGCTTCGATTATACTTTTTCAACACGCTTTGAATTTGTCCTTGATATTGCGAGATTTTTTTTTAACTTGACCTTCAAACAGATTTCCTCCTTTGTTGACCATGTAAACCCTGAATAATTTTTCCATATATGAATTAAAACCTGAATAATCATTACTATAGTATGCTCTGATCATGTGAAAGCTGCTGATTTGAAGTTGTCTTGGCTTGTTTGTTTATGCCATGTACCCTTGCTCGTGAACTTCTCGGCCTAAATATTACTTGCTTTTTCCCATGACTAGTTTAACTGATTTATTCATGCTTTGATAAGAACAGACACTGTACTTGATACTTGAACTGATAAGAACTGATTTTCCATACTTTGACTTTACACTTCACTTGGATTTCTGGAACTTTTTGTTAATACCTTCGACACCATTAAAAATGATTTTCCTTCTTAAAAAAAATCTGTCTTGTTCTTTTAGTTGTTGAATCAGCTCCTTTTGATTGCTTGCCTGATATGTTTCTAAAATTATGGTTGATTCGACCTTGATAATTTTATTTGATTGTGTTGAATTCGGCCTGATTGATCTTGAGAATTTTGTGGCTCTTAAATTGATTGCATACTGATTTAAAACTTGCCAAGTTTTGCACTGTTAATTGATGATTTTGACCCTTATTTGAGAATTGATTTCATGCCTTATCTGCTGCATTAATATCATTGATTGATTGCCATCACCAGTGGAAAACTTGCCATAAAAAAACTGATAAGAACTTTCCCTGATTGTGTCTTGATTTTAAATTGATACGTTGCCAATTATGAATTGGATAATTTTCCTTTTGCAGTGTTGATTTTGGTCTGAAAAAATTTTCTGCAATTTTAAAAACAAACTTGCCATGTTTTGATTCCAAACATTCTCTAAGTCACCATGCATCCATGTAGCCTTGCATTTTTGACTTTGTTTATTACATGAACATGCTTGTTCCCTGATATTTACTATGTGACCATGTTTATGCTGCCTTGAACACTTGCATTGATTTCTGAGCTTGAGATAATTGAACTGATGACAATGTGCATTTGAAAATGAGGACCTGCACTTGATCATGTGACATTGCTCTATGCTGGTTGACTTGAAAATTGGTGTTGCATTGTTCACTTGCATTCTTGTATGCTTTGCATTTGACCTATACTGATATGTTACTTGCTACATCCTTGGTGATTTTGTACTGTCTCGACCATTGATTGACTTGCTGTTTTGACCATTTCACATGTGCTCGGAGTTGTTGATGCTTGTATAGTCGAACTGCCTTTAGTCTTGTGGTTGTTCCTGTCTTGCACTACTGCCATCAAAAATCACTTGTATTTGCTCTTGCACCTTACTGACTGTAATCTGCTTATTTAAAAGTTTTGTCATGTTTTGTTTGTAGCTCCATTCTGGCTTGTTATTATGTTGCACTGACTTCTTGCATGTATCACCATATTTCTGTTTTGCTCCTTGGTTAATTTTTTTTTTTTTAATGTCCACTGAGTCGAGACGGTCCTTGTGGCTACTCCTCAGTCGTGACACTGGATTGGCGTGGCAGTGCACACGTGCATACACGTGTGTATATGCAGCCATCCAGACGAGTTTTTCTGTCCCTGCATATCAGATCAAGTCTAGAAAAATGATGAGAAACACACCGTAATTCTGAGGCAAATAAAATTTAAAAATAAATTTTTATTTGCTTTTATTCTATTTTATTTTTGTTGCAGTCTACTGTGTGTTCTTCTTATGACAGGTATGAAGACAGGATTTGACTGAAGGATGTGAAGACAGAAAATGGATGATAGAAGACAGTAAAAAAGTGTCAATGTATGAAAGTGTTTGTATATGTGAGTGTAAGTGTTGTAAAGAGGAGCTAAGTACGAAATTGAATATAATGAAATGTATATCAGTGATGTATGTACAAATAGTGGAGTTGTAAATCTGTACTGTTTAAATATCGAAATAAAATATTCTTATTCAAATAAAATACTGTGTGAATATTTAAATTTCTGTATAGTTGTATTTTATTTAAATAGAAATATTTTATTCCTGTCTGATGTGTAGTATACTAGTACAGTTACAAACACATTCAATAATAAAATATATCATTCAATAATAAAATATATTTGGTTGTTATCATCAAACAAAAATCATATAATTACTAGTACAGTTACAAACACATTCAATAATAAAATATATCATTCAATAATAAAATATATTTGGTTGTTATCATCAAACAAAAATCATATAATTGTGTATACAACACTGTTATATACAACAATCTCCCCCTTTTGATGATGACAAACAAATAAGAGATTTTGAATGTGTTTGAACGTGAAACATATTACTCCCCCTATTTGTATGCTCCCCCTACAACTGAACTCCCTCTATATATGTGGAAAACTATGATGAAATCCAATTGACCATTCTCCCTCTAGATATTTAATTTCCAATCTTAAAATATTTTTGAATTGTATACCCATCAATCAAAATCTTGACCATTCTCCCCCTTTTGTTATCATCAAAAGGAAAATAGAAATCGAAACAGTGATGAATATAGACTAAAAATATAAATTCATATTCAGAGAGAGAATATATATCGTAAAACCCATTTAATCAAACAAAAATCATAATAATCTTTAAATCTGAAGCAAATTTCACTTTCAGAATGAATGGATTTACGATGGATTTTATCGAATGAGGAGAGTTAAATAAAAATTGATTATTTGAATATGAATTTTAAAGATTTTAAGTATGCTAAAAAAATGTGTTAAGCACTTTCTAACCACGCATAGCCTAAAGGTCTTTTAAATGGGGTTAGTAGTAACTTAACTTTATCCTCTCTAATGAGTTCCATCCATGCACAGCCCGAAGGTCTTTTAAGTGAGAATGGAAGCACATAGAAATTAAGGTAATTCACCCACGCATAACCGCGAGGATTTTTAAATGGGAGTGAATACCAAGGATAAATTATTTATTTATTTTATTTTATTTTATTTTTAATTTTAAGAATAATTAGAACTCCCCGAATTAAATAAAACCATGATGAATTACAGAAATATGGTAGATATAGAAGATGGTCGTGAAATAAGCTCTAATTCAAAGATATTATAAAATTTGTCCAATCATCCTGTGATTTAAAATAATATCTCCTCTGGTTAAGAATTATACCATAGTCACAACTCATCACAATTTCATAAATCTATTAACGATTTTGATGAGTCACAAAATGGTTCAAATTAATCAATAATTTCATTTTTTGAATAAATAATCAAAAATAATTTTAAAATTGAGAATATCAATTTCAAGAGGAGTTTTTGAAAAAATCAATGCACGTTTGAAAATCAGTTTCAAAAATCAATCAGTAGAATATGAAATTATTTAATTTTTCTAATGCTGATTGTTCCTAGACAATTTTGAAAACAACTTATATATTTAATTCAAATTGTCTATGAATTTTAACTAAATCTAGTTACTGATTTTCTAACTTATCATTTAATCACCAACACACTTAAAATGAATCAAATCAATTTCCTTATCAGAGCAGCACAAGATCATTTTCAAAGCAAGAATCACAAGTGATATTCTCTGAGAATTTTTTGGACAACTCAAGAAACAGTCAACTTATCAAATCTAAAGATAATTATTTGAAATCACCCAAAAAATTAATTTTTTATAATCCAAGAATTTCAACAATCCATAACGAATGTTTTCACAAACAACCAAGTAAAAATAAATTAAAAGGAATAAAAGTACGAGTTTAGAGATCACACCTGACTTACCATAATCAACATGATGCAATTAATCTCCAACCCTGAATCTATGGCTAGGGAACTTCAAACAATTCAATAAAGTGGAACAACTTGAATTATATCTCTTTTAAGCACAGTTGTTCCTTAGCCTCCTACGATACCTAAATGTTTATATGATCGAGTGGTCTAACAAAAGTTGTTTTACCACTCTTATCTTTATTTACACGTTTTGGTACCCAAACTCGTTTATATAACAATCCATTACTTTTCACTAGTGTACCCTTTGGAACCCAAATTTGTTTAGATTTGCTTAAATTTATTTTGTTAATTTTTGGAATCCCAACAAATTTAAATGAATTGTTTTTAAACGAGTTATCAATTTGTTTATGATTTAAAAACCCTTTGAAATTATTAAATTTCAAAAATTCAATTTGATCGTTTTCAAAGCCAATTAAAGGATTTTTAAAATCATTAAAATTTTGTTTTTCAACTTGATTAGATTCAAATCCAAGTCCCTTTTTATTCTGAACAAAAAATTGATTTTTCAACAACATATTCAACGATTTCTCTCCTTTAGAAAATTTAGTCAGAGCTGACTCAAGTCGTTGAATTTTAAATTCAAGATCGCTATTTTCTTTCATTAAATTTGAACAACGATTAATAGCGATTTTCCTCTTTTCAGCATCAATTTGTTTTAAAATCAAATTTTCGTTTTCAAGTGCTTTGATTCTAGCATCGGACTTGGAAATTTCAATTTCAAATTGTTTTTGCTTTTCAAAATCAAGTTTTTCAGATTCTCTAAACTTTTCAATCACCTTTTCAAAATCATGATTTTCATTTTTCAAATTCATGTTTTCACTTTTAAGTAACTCAAGATCAGTTATTAATTTCAAAAAATTGTTACTCAAAAATTGACATTTTTCGCATTCTGAAACCGGTGAATTCTTAACTTTTTCAAGTTTTCTTTCTAAACTGTTATTTTCATGAACTAGTTTTGACCTATCGAATTTTAATTTCTTAACTTTTAGTTCAAGAGAGTCAACAGTTTTTGTGAGGTCGTGACACATTAATATTAATTCTTTATAGGTAAAATTTGTTACCTCACTAGAATCCTCTTCACTACCTTCCGAATCAGATTGAGCCATAAGACATAAGTTAGCTTCCTCTTCATCACTTTCAGAAACTTCTTCTCCTTCCTCGTCATCCCATGTAGCAGCAAAAGCCTTCTTCTTCCTTCTGAACTTCTTCCTCTTTTCATTTTTAAGATGTGGGCAATTTGGTTTGATATGTCCGAGTTTCTTGCAATTGTAGCAAAACACTTCATCGTCTGAACTATCTGAACTTTCAGACTTATCGGTTTTTGAATTCTTCTTTTGTGGTTTGTATTTTCCTTTGGCCCACTTTTTTAAAACCATGGCTAGCTCTTCAGCGGGATCATTATCATTACTTTCAACAGAATTATTTAGAGCGATCGTCTTTTTCTTTGATTCAGAATCCTTTCGTTCTTCTCTTGCTTTTAACTCCATCTCGTAAGTAATCAGATTTCCAATCAACTCTTCCATGCTTACTTTATTCAGATCTTTTGATTCTTGTATCGCCGTCACCTTAGCTTCAAAATTCATCGGTAGCACTCTCAATATTTTTCTGATCAATTCCACTTCGGTATAGGTTTTGCAAAGAGCTTTTGCATTGTAGACCAGTGATGAGAAGCGTCCATACATCTCTTTTATATCTTCGTCTTTTTGCATAGAGAAATTTTCATATTCGTTGCTGAGTAGAGCGAGACGAGATTCCTTTACTTGAGATGTCCCTTCGTGTGTGACCTCCAACGTATGCCATATTTCCTGTGCTGTCTCACAATGAGAAATTCGATTAAATTCAGTTTTATCAAGAGCACAAATTAAAGCATTCATTGCTTTGGCATTAGTTGAAAATAATTTTTTATCATTAGCATCCCACCTATCTTTTGATTTAGGAATTTCAACACCACTAACAATAACAGTGGGAGATCTATAACCCGTTTCAATAATGTCCCATACATCATAGTAGACTGAACTCAAATAAATTTTCATCCTAGCTTTCCAATATGCATAATCAGTTCCATTAAACATTGGTGGCCTAGCTATGGACTGACCGTCAGAAAAAGCGTTATTGGACAGATTCATGACTCTAGAGTTAAAAAATACCTGCTCTGATACCACTTGTAGGGTCTAAATTAACCCTAGAGGGGGGGGGGGTGAATAGGGTTTATCGCAGATTTCCACAGAATAGTTAAATAATCACAGCACAAATAATAATCAGAAGAAATGCAGAAAATAAATAACACACAGATATACCCAGCTTCGGCAAAACCCTGCCTACTGCTGCATTCCCCAAGGTTTCTACTAGGAGTTAAAACAATCTCTACGCTTACAATCCCCTGTAAACTCGCGACACTCGCTCCCAACTGTTCGTAACCCTACGCTCAAAAGCCTGCACTGGTTTTTATCCCCAAAACCAGATTTCCCCGAATTACAAACCCTGTAATTTGTCTCCCTAGTTTTAGAGACAAACTAGAAAACTCTAGACTTGATAGCAAATTGAAATTAAAGACGAACAAAAAAACAAAACAATAAAAAAACTCCTTAAAACTTTGAAAACCCTAGTAATTAAATAAGGGTTATCCCCTTTAGTTAAAGACTTGGCCGGCCCCCTTTTGTTATTGCTTCACCACTTTATTTTGCTCGATTTCTTTCCTTAAAAATGGCGGCGGCTCTTGAGAGATTCCTAGGGTTTCTTTAAATCCCTAAATCGCGAGTGTATGATCCATTCTATAATGCTCGAGTCTGTTTAGCTTCGATCTCTGGAGGCTGGCGCTTTATCTAGGGTTTGTGCTTCTCGTTAAACTCAACTTCGACGGCTCTAGGGTTTCGATTCTATTCAACTTGAGGTCGCCCCTTTCTTGTGTGATGATTTAGAGTTATTCAGTGGCTATCCTCTTCTTCGATCGAGCGTTGATGAGTGTAGAATTGGATCCAAGTAATCTCCTTTTTACTGGTATGAATTTAATTCGGATTTTTGTTTTCTGCTTGTTCGAACTTGGATGTTTTTTTGCCGATGAGGATTGGTGTATTTATAGGATTAAAATCCTAAAATATCTCTGATTTCATGCTTAGACTTGTTCATGATATATACGAAATATTGGGGCTTTTTGAAATCTTCGGTTTCTTATTTGATGGACTTGAAACCTTCAACCTTTATGTAATATTTGTGTGTGACTTGTGTACTTTGAAATGGTCTTTACCTATTACAACCTTGAATCAATTTTTCTGGAGCTTCAATTATACTTTTTCAACACGCTTTGAATTTGTCCTTGATATTGCGAGATTTTTTTTTAACTTGACCTTCAAACAGATTTCCTCCTTTGTTGACCATGTAAACACTGCATAATTTTGCCATATATGAATTAAAACATGAATAATCATTACTATAGTATGCTCTGATCATGTGAAAGCTGCTGATTTGAAGTTGTCTTGGCTTGTTTGTTTATGCCATGTACCCTTGCTCGTGAACTTCTCGGCCTAAATATTACTTGCTTTTTCCCATGACTAGTTTAACTGATTTATTCATGCTTTGATAAGAACAGACACTGTACTTGATACTTGAACTGATAAGAACTGATTTTCCATACTTTGACTTTACACTTCACTTGGATTTCTGGAACTTTTTGTTAATACCTTCGACACCATTAAAAATGATTTTCCTTCTTAAAAAAAATCTGTCTTGTTCTTTTAGTTGTTGAATCAGCTCCTTTTGATTGCTTGCCTGATATGTTTCTAAAATTATGGTTGATTCGACCTTGATAATTTTATTTGATTGTGTTGAATTCGGCCTGATTGATCTTGAGAATTTTGTGGCTCTTAAATTGATTGCATACTGATTTAAAACTTGTCAAGTTTTGCACTGTTAATTGATGATTTTGACCCTTATTTGAGAATTGATTTCATGCCTTATCTGCTGCATTAATATCATTGATTGATTGCCATCACCAGTGGAAAACTTGCCATAAAAAAACTGATAAGAACTTTCCCTGATTGTGTCTTGATTTTAAATTGATACGTTGCCAATTATGAATTGGATAATTTTCCTTTTGCAGTGTTGATTTTGGTCTGAAAAAATTTTCTGCAATTTTAAAAACAAACTTGCCATGTTTTGATTCCAAACATTCTCTAAGTCACCATGCATCCATGTAGCCTTGCATTTTTGACTTTGTTTATTACATGAACATGCTTGTTCCCTGATATTTACCATGTGACCATGTTTATGCTGCCTTGAACACTTGCATTGATTTCTGAGCTTGAGATAATTGAACTGATGACAATGTGCATTTGAAAATGAGGACCTGCACTTGATCATGTGACATTGCTCTATGCTGGTTGACTTGAAAATTGGTGTTGCATTGTTCACTTGCATTCTTGTATGCTTTGCATTTGACCTATACTGATATGTTACTTGCTACATCCTTGGTGATTTTGTACTGTCTCGACCATTGATTGACTTGCTGTTTTGACCATTTCACATGTGCTCGGAGTTGTTGATGCTTGTATAGTCGAACTGCCTTTAGTCTTGTGGTTGTTCCTGTCTTGCACTACTGCCATCAAAAATCACTTGTATTTGCTCTTGCACCTTACTGACTGTAATCTGCTTATTTAAAAGTTTTGTCATGTTTTGTTTGTAGCTCCATTCTGGCTTGTTATTATGTTGCACTGACTTCTTGCATGTATCACCATATTTCTGTTTTGCTCCTTGGTTAATTTTTTTTTTTAATGTCCACTGAGTCGAGACGGTCCTTGTGGCTACTCCTCAGTCGTGACACTGGATTGGCGTGGCAGTGCACACGTGCATACACGTGTGTATATGCAGCCATCCAGACGAGTTTTTCTGTCCCTGCATATCAGATCAAGTCTAGAAAAATGATGAGAAACACACCGTAATTCTGAGGCAAATAAAATTTAAAAATAAATTTTTATTTGCTTTTATTCTATTTTATTTTGGTTGCAGTCTACTGTGTGTTCTTCTTATGACAGGTATGAAGACAGGATTTGACTGAAGGATGTGAAGACAGAAAATGGATGATAGAAGACAGTAAAAAAGTGTCAATGTATGAAAGTGTTTGTATATGTGAGTGTAAGTGTTGTAAAGAGGAGCTAAGTACGAAATTGAATATAATGAAATGTATATCAGTGATGTATGTACAAATAGTGGAGTTGTAAATCTGTACTGTTTAAATATCGAAATAAAATATTCTTATTCAAATAAAATACTGTGTGAATATTTAAATTTCTGTATAGTTGTATTTTATTTAAATAGAAATATTTTATTCCTGTCTGATGTGTAGTATACTAGTACAGTTACAAACACATTCAATAATAAAATATATCATTCAATAATAAAATATATTTGGTTGTTATCATCAAACAAAAATCATATAATTGTGTATACAACACTGTTATATACAACATGTAATTGTTGTAATCAGCAATAAAATGTTCTTCTGTTTTGTGTTCTGATATGTGTTGTTCTCAAAGCAATCCAGACTTTCCTCTACTGGGAAGTTTGGGTCGTCACATGTGGTATCAGAGCTTTGGTTTATAGAGATCGAGAACGAGTGAGAAGAGTATTATTTTCTTTAAAAAGAAAAAGTAGAAACAAATTTAGTTTTGAAAATTTTATTTAAAATATGTGTTTGAGTGTATTATTATATTTTAATGTGGACAATCGAGTATATAAAGATTTCGAATATACGAGTAATTAACGGATATTCGAAGTTTTAATATACTAGATAGATATAGAATCACACTCAAGTCGCCCGGAGATGGTTCTGATGGTTGATGCATCACCATCAGAGTTTATGTTCGAGTCTCGAAAGTGGGATTTATATATATTTCCATTGACTGGTATGAGAACCAACACTTAGTTAAGACACGTTGTGGTGATTTGCACTCAAAATATGATTTTTGACTATATATAAAAGTTATATATATTTGAAAATTAATCACCTAATTGATTGATGGTTGTGATGTTTGATAATTAGTTTCACAAATTAAAATATTAGAATGATAATTAATTAAACCAATAAATAAAAATTTAAAGTTGAGTGGGTTAATTAAACAACTTTTAGCTTCGTTCCTTTTCGAGGACGAAAAGATTTTAAGTGGGGGCGATTGTAACGACTCGGAATTTTGGGGCCAATTTAAAAGTTTTATTTTTAAATAATATGGTTGAAAATGTGGCAGAATTTAAAATTTTCATTTTTAAATAATATTAAAGCCAGTAATATTAAAGCCAGTGAAAATAGTCAATTTTCAAACGACCTTGGTTTTCGATGAAACCACTTTTGTTGGAACCGGAATGTCGAATTATTGCTAGGTTTCAATTTATAAAATTTTCCGAGTTAGTATGTGAGAGTGGTGAAAGAGAATGTGTTTTGTTCATTTCAGTAAATTTTAATCGACGTAAAAATAGCCATTTTTCAAAAGGTCTCAGAATTCGACGAAATTAGTTTTGTTAGGACCGTGTCGTTAAAACATAACTAGAAATAATTTTTCTGGATTTTTTTGAGTTCGTATGTGGCCCCGGTAATTTAAAATGTATGTTTGAATTTAATATAAATTGATTTATATTTTAATTTAAAGAAAAAAATGTCGTAACAGCCATATTGGGTTACGAAACATGTTCCATTGCGTTCGGAATGAGGGTATTTAGCTGGGGGCGACACTCGTTGGGTTCAATTCGGAGTTCGTTAGAATTATTAGAATTATTGGAATTTAATAATTAAATTAATAAAATAAATACTAGTATAAATACACTTAGTATACGTATAACCCTAATTTCAAACATACCAGTCGCCGTATGTATTTCGTGAATGGCCGAAATCAACCGAAAACTAATCCCTTAATTTCATCCTCCCTACTACGAATTAGAATACATACCATATACCGATACGAAGAGGGTTTCGAGATCTAGATTTTGGTACGGAGATGATGGAGTTTAACGTAGCGTGGTGGCCGGAATTGGGGCGGGAAGTGGCATAGTTCGTGGTGGTGCTGCCGGCCGTAGGGACCACCGAGTTGCATGGGCTTCTGGCCGAGGGTGGCTCGTGGCGTGGCGGTTCGTGTGGTGGATTCCGATTGGCCAGTCATGGCCTGAGCGGCGGCGCACAGATGGTCAACGGCGGTGGCAAATGGGTTCGACGGTTTCTGTAATACAAAGATGAAGGGGGAAAGGTTTAACAACGTTTAAGTTTTGTTATTAACCTATTTAATTTTAATTTAATTTGTTCATCTGAAAGTTGGTCATAACTTCTTCATATTAAACCGGAATCCAGAAATTCAAATTGCGTTGGACTCGTATCAGAGAATACTTCGCGATGAAACTGACCACGTCCAAAACGGAGACTGTTGGAATTTCAGTGAAATTCAGATCTAAATCGTACGATTTTGGTGAGAATTCTGATTTACTTAATTAATTAAAATTGTGCAATCATGATATGTATGTTATTATTTCTGATTTGCGATGTTATGATTATTGTATGGTTGTTGAGATGTGTTGTGATGTCATGATATAGCCCTGTTTGTTTAGATCTATACATCTTGATGTAATCTCTATAAAGTTCTCATCTTTATTATTTTTATCGTTGTTTTTAATTTTATTTCTCTCTATAAATGAAAAATTGAATCTTTATTCTGAGTTACAAAAGAAAGTTTAATCTTTAATTTTGATTCACAAAATAAATGAAAGTTTGAATCTTTATTTTGGTTTATATAGTAAAGAAAGTTTAGTTCTTTTATTTTGTTTTATAAGAAAAATAAAGTTTAAATATTTTATTTTGATTCACAAAATAAAATAAAGATGAGACCTTTACATTGATTCATGGGGATTATACACCAAATCATATGTTGTTGATGTATGTGTGGACATGAAACTTGACACCGAATTATAGGTTGCCATCGTTGTGTTGACATGAAAACTTAAACACTAAATTGCATGTAGGTTGACACCAAAATTTAGATTGTTTCATGTATTGAGATACCATGTTGAACATATACGTTGACACCAAAAACTTAGAAATACAAGTTTACCTTTTTATTTGCATTTTACAATGCAAATATTACGTAGGCAAAACATGACATTGAATTTTGTTTACATTTCTTTGTAAATAAAAAGGAACAAACCTTTACATTGATTTTTATTTACATTCCTTTGTAAATAAAAAGAATAAAAAAAACTTGATTTATTAAAAAGAATGAATTAGAAATGTATATTTTTATACTTTAAAAAGAATGGAATAAAAAGAGACTTTTTTTGTCACTTTAAAAAGAATAAAGAAAAAAAAATCATTTTTGTGTAAATCATGATTAGTAGACAAAATCATCATATTTTGTTTATATTAAAAAGGGTTAGACCAAATCATCATTTTGTTTACATTAGAGAATATAATTACATTTGAAATGTTTACATTAGAGAATATATTTACATTTGAAATGTTTACATTAGAGAATATAATTACATTTGAAATGTTTACATTAGTAAATATATTTACAGTAGAAATGTTTACATTAGATACGTTTACACTAGGAATTATGAGTACATTTTTGTCGCTATTTCTTTTTAACAATAAAAAGAAACATTTTTGTCGCTATTTCTTTTTATCATTAAAAAGGATCATTTTGTTAGCATTACTTTTTAGGATTAAAAAGAACTTGTAAATATATGAAAATGAACATATTTTGGCGTTGTGTTAAAATATATGAAAATGAACATATTTTGGCGTTGTGTTAAAATATAAGAAAATATAAATTAGGATAAAGGTACATTTCTGTTAGAAAATGTAAATTAAAATAGAAAGGACATTTTTGTTAGGAAATGTAAATGGTAAATAAAAATGACATTTTTATCAGAAAACATGTTATGTAAATAAAGTTGACATTTGAGTTAGAAATGTTTTATGTTAATATAGAATTGTTAGAATTAAAAGAACATTTATGTTAAAAATAAACACTGCCATTAACTAGTTTCTTGACTTATTTATGTTGATTGGGACGATAATTTTTACACATCGACCAAGTGCACAGATAATTTCTTTAATTATTTGTTTTGTGTTATGTGTTGGTTGAAAACCCCACACGGGTCTTGGGTTGATATCCACACATCGCCCTTGTGATTAGTTATGAGCGTTATTTATTTGACACTTATACAATATTAATATTCCCTTTGGATGTTATTAATGATTTTTATTATTAGTGTAGAATACATTGCAATGTTTGAAACCCATATAATTAAATTATATGGTAATTGTTTGGGCCTCATTCCAACTAAAAATATTTTAATATAATATTCAGTTAAAGAAATCAGTTAATGGCTTTGATGTTTTGAAAAGAAAGGATTTTATTTTTATTTGTTAAAAAGAGTTACAGTGAAAAGGGTTGGGTTAAAATACGAAATGGTCCATGGCACGAGGTTAAGCCCAACTTATGGGATAAGTCTGCCCGGAACCAACCGACATATCCAGCATCCATAAGTCACAGGCTTAATGTGGGAGGTCTGGTCCAGTATAAAATATAAATGAATAAGAAAAAGAAGCGATTTATAAATTTAATATTTTGGAAATATTAATATTTTGAATATGATAAGAAAATAGAATACTCAATTTAGATTTTAAATTGAAATGAAGTTAAAATTGTTTTAAAGCGAATTTATAAATATTTTATAAAGTACGTTTTAAATAGAAATCGACGATATAATATACACGATAATATATATTTTTATTTAATGGCCTGAATAGAACGCGCCGTGTAGCGACCGTTTGCGAATTTCGACCATTAACTTTAAATTGACATAACAGGAGATCCGACCGTCGGTTTTTCCTAAAACCAGAACCGTTGGGTTCATATTGAAAAGAACTTTCCATTGAATATAGGGGTTTTAAAATCTAATGGTTGGATTTGGAATTATGTCCATATCAAATTTGGAAAAGGTCGTTATGGATGCAGTTCGGTGACCGTTATTGAAAACCGACTGTACGAGCGATAATAAATTTATTAAAATATGGAAAAATTATGTAAAATCATAATAAATGATTTAAAAAGATTTTGGATGAAAAATTCCATTATTGAAATGATAAAAATGTATTTTATCAAAATATACTAGTTATTAACTAGGGGAAATATCCAATGTAATTAAATAAAATAAATTGGATTTTGGGGATGTTGTGAATAGTGTCTTAAATAACACTATTCTTAAACCCTATGTGAAATGAATAAATCTTTTAATTTAAAGATTATTAGAGTTTCCAATTATGTTTAAATAAGTGGAATAAAATGAAATGTGAATTGGATTTATCGTGAACAGTGTTTTAAACGACACTTGTTCTTTAACCCAATTTGCAGTGAATTATAATTTGGAATTTATAAATCTTTTATTAAGATTTAATTAGAATTATTTTCCAAAGTAAAAGTTTTCCAAATTAATTTATTAAATTGGAATTGAATGGAATTCGATTTGATAAAGATCGAGATAAGCTTCTGTAAAAGAAAACCGATACTACATATGGAATTTAAGAGGCTTTGCTGTTATTCCATTTATATTATTAGTCGGATACAGAGGTTTATATCGAATTTATATAAATCTGATTTCTGTGAAAATTCCATATTTAATGGAAGAGGATTTTGGGTTTATCGTGAACAATGTTTTAAATAACATTAGTTCTTTGACCCAATTAAAGATAAGATTAATTTCTTAAAATTGGAAAAATCATTAAATAATGATTTTGATATTTAAAACCAAATTGGAGTTTTAATAAATCTTTAAAAGAAAGATTTAAGGACAAATTTTAAGAACTTATCTTTGATAGAACATTCTAAATTGGAATGATGTGTTGGATGTGTTTTTATAGTACTCGATTTTTAATTATAAAAATACGAGAGTTATTCGGAAAGACCGGGTTTAACCCATTCCGAATAATTACTACGACGATGAAGAGTCGAAGATCAAGACGGTGGTTGAAGACCGACAATCTTCACATCGAATGGATGTGTTGCTACAGAGACCCTTGATGGGAGTAGCTACCTTGAAGGGGATTCAGTGGTGGCCGTCCGGACTATTGTTGATTGTTTGGATTTGGTTTTCGCTCAGACCCAGAGCATAAGTTAGTAAATGGATGCATGTCTGACATTGGACTTCGTTCCATGTGAATTAAATCGAATTCTATTAATGTATGTCTGTTTGGTGGTGGAGGATTTATTCTCTACTTAACACCCTGGTATATATTAATAGCGATTGATCGCATAGCGTGGATTGTCAATGTGGCACGCCAAGATGCAAATGATCAAGGCTTTTGTTGAAAAGCATAGCCTTGTGGGATGATCAAAGTATAGCCTATTGCGGCATAACTTTGTGTATATCGTGACTTCGCGAGCCTCACACCCCGGTATGTGTCAAAAACGGGATATGGACCATAGGGAGTGCACACATTTCTTTCTAACTAGAAGTGGTGTCAGTGCTTAAACTGGCTGGCATTTTACTTATGTGGATGATGGATTTTGAGGTGCCTCGGATTTTTATAGGCCGTTAGTGGTCATACTATAGGTTCAAAGGAACCGGGAAGTGTGTGTTCAGGCATAACCAATCCACTACCGATACGCGGGGACCGGCCCTACCGCTCCAAGGGTTGCCCATAGGTGTGATCCTGAGGCATTTGCTAGAGTGTCTCGAATCGGAGAGGATGATCCCTAGCCTCGACTCTTGATGGAAATCCAATTTCCAATACGGCCTTGCGGTTTTGAATGTAGAACTAGTATGGCGACATGATATATGGTACCCATGCCGTCTATGATTGAAATGTTTTCTTAAAACATATACACACTAATATTAAACCCGTTCTATCGTATCAAGCATCTTTTGACCATTATAAGGTAAAACCCTATCCTCCGGTGTGCGTTGCATTGTGTGATGGGACTTGGGTCTTATAATGATTTCATTTTTTTCTAAAAGCATAGCGTTATTTACGATTTACTTTATTATGCACTGGCAATCCAATGGAGTAAACCCGTTCCGCGTTAGCGGCGTGGTCCTGTGATTTGCCACATCATTAGTTAATATAGAAAGATTTCTCATACCAGTCCCCTGACTGACCTGTAGTTTGTTTCACTGGCAAACTCGGGTGCCCATATTTTTCCACATGGGCAGTCTAGTAGCTTGTTTGCAGATACCTATTTATTCATAGGATCCTGGTCAACAGCTGAAGCACTATTCGGAAAGCTCTGTATCCGTGTATTCCTTTTGGTTGTATATTTGTATTATTTTTCCGCTGCTATTTAAATGTAATTTAAACCTCTGATATTATTGTACTTCTATTGTGTAATGACTCTGTTACATCCTTGTACTCTGATGTATTTGTTGTAATCAGTAATAAAATGTTCTTCTGTTTTGTGTTCTGATATGTGTTGTTCTCAAAGCAATCCAGACTTTCCTCTACTGGGAAGTTTGGGTCGTCACAATATTTATCAAATAATGAAGAATTTGTATATTGAATATCCGTGCCCAAATTTATCAATTTGATCATTTGTAGTAAACGGATCTTGAATCTAGTCTAAATACAGTTAAAGTAAGCTATAAGATGGATTAAGGCATGACCTTTATTTCTACAGATCCATAGCAAATGCATCTTTGCCTTCTTCTTCAAACATGCCTTCTCTTTGCATCAACTAGCATCAACGGCGGTGACCTAATTTACAATAAAACGAATCTAGAATATAATCAAAATACAGTAAAAGGAAATTAAAAGAGGGATTAAGGTATGACCTTGATTCCTAGAAATCCTAAGCAAAGGTAGCCTACACTTTTTCTGTAGGTGCACCTTCAATTTCCATCGACTATTGTAAATGAAGATGATCGAGGTACTAATTCTCTAATCTTTTATGCAAAATCGAGTTGATGTCAGAGTTGTATAACGACGAGGAATTTAGGTTCGAAAGAGGAATACAGTAGTCGACGAGAATTTTGTTTGCAAATCTGATTTTGGGTATCATGGGTTTTTTATTCTTGAAGATGCGTGAATAATGGATGATGACTGGGAGCTTAAGAAGAAACCAAGTTTATCATGATAAGTTGAACGAACCGTACAGATCTACTTTTAAAGTTGCCATGGATTACTAGTATAAAATAGCAAAAATTGTTTCCGTAGTGATATTATTAATGATTAATTATTAAATTTTAATAAATAATATAATATTATTAATAATTATGTCATATAATATTTTAATTAGTAATTAATGATAGTATATTATGATTAGTAATTATTAACATATGACTATTACAATATTATTAAAGATTAATTATGAAATATTAATAAATAACAAGTATTATTTTTAAGAAAGCATTATAATAATATTATTAATGATTAGTGTCATATAATATTTTAATTAGTAATTATTAACATATGATTAATATAATATTATTAAAGATTAATTATGAGTTATTAATAAATAACAAGTATTATTTTTAAGAAAGCATTGTAATTATCTATTATTGATCAACTAATGTTTTTAGCACGTTGTAATAATCATTAATTATTACAAGTTATAAATGATTAATGTAATGTCATTAATGATTAATTATTAAATATTAATAAATATATAGTATTACTAATGATTAGTAATTATTAATGCAATATTATAGTTACAAGCAATAACATAAGTAATACACCAACATTAAATGAAATCTAATATGCATACAATAATATAAAGAAAACATTATTTAATACTTTTTTGCAACTATTTAGGTAGATACTGTAGATATTATTACTTTTACAATAATGATATAAATAATATAATATTATTGTTAATAATAATTATTAATGATTAATTATTAAATATTAATAAATAATATAATATTATTAATGATTAGTAACATAATATTATAGTTAATAGTTAGTAATGATATTACAATTGACATATAATACATCATACATTTTGTAAACGTTGTAAAATTGACATCTATTACAATGGGCCTGGATTGACCATTGTAATAGTACTCTATTACAAGGTGCAATTTTTACCTATTGTAAAAAAAGGGTTGTAAATGATATCTATTACAACTGTCCAAAAACGACCATTGTAATAGCATTCTATTACAATGGGCAGCCTGTGCCCGTTGTAAAAGAATGTCGTATAGGCATCTATTGCAACAGTTCAGGAAGTGGCCGTTGTAATAGCACTCTATTACAACGGGCAGCCAACGCCCGTTGTAAAATGGACGTTGTAATATGGTATTTTTGTTGTAGTGTGTTTTCATTTTCGTTTTTAATTGCATATGTCCGTCGCATTCATGTAGTTGCATTAGAACCATAACATACTGCATTTGGATTTTGTGGGTAGTATCCGCTGAAAACCCTCACGAGACACCACTCGTCTTACTAGGGACACTTAGAGGTTTAACGGCTTGTTGCATACGCTCAAAATGCAATCGTATTTCCTACAAAAGTGTGACTTACCTAGTTTAGTTTTTCATTTTTGTTTTACTCGAGGACGAGTAAAAGATAAGTGTGCGGGTATTTGATTAACATAGAAATGTATTTATTTTATGCTCTTACATTTTATCTTTTGTGTATAAATAAATATTACTTAGGTATTATTTTGTCACTTTTACAGATATGCCAACTAAGCCACATGCAATCAGAAAACAGAAAATAAAGATCAAAATGTTGTGTATATACATATAAAGACTTGCAGATGAAGATCTTACATCAAGTTGCTTTTTTGACAAGAAAATAATTGGTAGAAAGAAGATCCATATCAAAAATCAAAGAAGAATGGTCAAGGAAGCAAAAGGAAAGGAGGAAAGACCAAATTTTACTAGATTTAACTAAGGCCCATTTGTGATTGTATTAGGGTTTAGGTTGGCTATCTATCCTATATATACCCATGTATTCTCATTGTGAATTTCATCCACGAATTGAGAATTCATTCTTTTCTATACACCTCTTGGTGCTAGTAAATTTGTGTCGTCTATTCAATTAGATTTGGTAGAGAACAATTTGCTATTGAATTTTATTTTCTTATTAGTGATTGACCGTCTGATTAGATTCAACGGTAATCCTAATTTTACTTTCCAATTTGTTTATTTCTGTTCTGCAATTTTATTTTCAGTATTATGTTTTATTTTTCTTAGTTAATCATTGAATTTATTATCGATCCGATTAGATTCGAACTTGTAGTAAATTCAATTGTAGTTTAATTTGTTTTCAATTGATAATTGTGATTTGGTCATCGGTTCAATTAGATTTGTTCTGAATCAAATTGAAATTTCAATTTTTATTGTTTTCAATCAAATCCTCCAGATTTGTCTAACTCTCCCATGAAATATATAAATAATAAAAGTTATGTTCCTTATTGTGTTCGACCTGCATACTACACACATATGCGCTTGCAGTAATTTATGATAAATTTGTGTTTTTCTATTTCATAGGAAAGTGTCAAACAATCATCATCATCTCCTGTAATGAGTATGTCATCAACATATACAACTATGTATGTGGTAGCTTCCTTGTCGACTCTGGAATATAATGAGTTGTCTGACTTAGTAGCATTGAATCCCAGTCTTGTGCGAGTGAATTTTATCTTTTTATACCATTCCCTAGACACTTGTTTTAAACCATATATAACCTTATGAAGTTTGAAAACATGCTCCTTGTTTTTACAAGTGGTATAACCTTTTGGTTGCTCTGTATAAACTTCCTCTTGTGAGTCCTTATTAAGAAAAGCATTGTGTATGTCTAGTTTCTAATTTTCTAGTTCTTATGTAAGGCAAGTGTAACAATTATATGAATAGTAGATGGATTTACAATTGGAGAGAAAGTCTCATTAAAATAAAACCCATATTGTTGTGAGTATCCTTTTGCAACCAATCTTACTTTATATTTGCATATGTTCCCATTTGCATTTTGTTTATCTTGTACGTCCATTTACACACACTGAAGTTTTTGTGCTTAGGTGGAATAACTATACTCCGTGTCTTGTTTCTCATTAGAGCATTATATTCCTCATCCATTTCCAATTTCCACCTTTTGTCTTTAATAGCCTGCTCATATGTAGTTGGTTTTATGTTATTCAAGTATGCTATGTAGGTTTTTGGCTAGAAAATACCACTCTTGGCCTTGGCGATCATGTGATGTCCTGTGTGAGCTAAATTTTGAGGCAGGTCCCCTCCT
This sequence comes from Allium sativum, assembly GCA_030737875.1. Lineage (NCBI taxonomy): Eukaryota > Viridiplantae > Streptophyta > Magnoliopsida > Asparagales > Amaryllidaceae > Allium > Allium sativum. The sequence continues at coordinate 242,508,035 of CM060926.1, forward strand.
TGATCGCTGTTTGGTTCATTTGTGGATACATTTGTCATTGGATCACTCACACTGATGTGTCCCTTCATATTGTTGTACAGACTCAGTGTGATTCATCATGTAATGTGCAACACCCCATAAAAATCAATTAATTAGACAAGATAATTAATGAATAATAATAAGTTAAATTAAACATTAAAATATTACCATACTTAAAAATGGTATTTTTAAAAATTAGGAATTTGGCTACGAAAATATCATAATTGTATTTGTGGTGAGATTCTGATCCATTTTCATATATAATATGTTGAAAACGGAGTTTGTTTGAAGAATTCACCTTTAATTGTGTTGTACTTAAAAAATATATATCCAATGTTTGAAATTTGAATAAAATAAATAAATACATCGAATACAAACATCTAATTAATTGGCTAATTGGAATATTCCATGGAATTCAAATAGGTGTATATATACGCGTAGAAGGGGACAAGAATATTTGAAAGAAGGAAAGGAATTATTATAAAAGGAACGTTTTAATTAATTAAACAATTTCGGTCATCGGACAAATCCACTATTCGTTTCTGAGACCAAGGGGCCGACCTCTAGGGGTTGACCTCCCTTCAAGGATAGCGGTTGACTGCTTGGCTCAGCTAGGGCGATGTGAGGTTGGTTTGGGGTAGGGTTTGGAGTGTTTATTATATAATTAACAGATGAGATTGAATTCGATTAATCCTACGGCTCTTATTTGCACACACATACACACACCTATAAATAACACTCCATTCCACCTCCCCTAAACCTAATCTTCCCCATCCCATAGCCTCCATTCGTAGATTAAATTTCAGAAGGATTATACTAGGTTTTCTTCTACAAACCTTCTGATCTGTATTCTTCTCTAATCTCTTTTCTTTTAGGATTTAGTATAGATTTGAATCTGGAATTCTAGATTTATATATATGAATTCTAATTTTTTAATTCTTATATCTAGATTAATACAAAATTAGAGTTCCTATCCGTATTTGTGATTCTTGCAAGGTTTTCAGTCTAATAGGGCAAACATCATCAAATCCGTATCACTTCCATACATTTAAATCACTATGAGTGGAAACTCCTATGTTGATATTCTTATATTTAGTAGTAGTGATTTGGATCTGTATGCCTTGGGATTTCTAGGAAAACATTAAAAGTACCAAACCACCCAAATTCCTCTCAATTATGTTTATTAGTGGAAATGTACAATCTATGTAAATTTGTGGTTGTTAGAGAAATGAAGAAGATGACAGAGTTGTGTTGTATAAGTGTTATTGTGGTTAAATTCATATTTCATATGTTGTAATTTTCATGTACTGTTTATTGCCAAACATTAAGGATTTGAATTTTGTATAAATTAAAATAGGTTTAAATATCTATTTTTATAAATAGATTATTTTAACGTACTTATTTATACAACACTCAAATATTAATGTTTTACACATAAACGTATTCAAAAGTGGATTTGAAGCATAAAATAATAACTATACATATGTTTGGACGCATTTCACAATTGTTGCCTTTTGTTGTTGTAGCAATCAGCCAAGCCTAAGATACAAGTTTTACATGTTATTATTGTTTGTAACCTTTTGATATATGTTTACATACATGTCTATACTTGATTGATGAAATGTGGGAAATTGACTTATAGGCCTTTCTTTGGTTAGAGATTGACATTTCAATGATTTAAAAACATTAGATTCGACAATTAGCGTTAATAGAGATTATTAAATTATATACTTATATAGCGTAATCAACGTAAAATAAATGCTAATAATTGTGTAGTAAGTACGATTAATTTAGAAAAGTAGTAATTTGAATTTCAAATGTCTCCTTAGGAATTTGTTTGCATGTGTGTGTGTTAATAGCTTTATAAATAATAATTAATGACACAAAGACACGAGGTTAACAATTACTTATAGTAGAAGCCTTGCCAGAATCGACTTGCATATCCAGCATTTACAAGTAAGCCTGGTTAATGTGAGAGGTCTAGGTGTCATGGGCCATTAAAATTATTACACTAAGGCACGAGGTTAAGCCCACTTGTAGTAGAATCCTTCCCAGAACCCGAGCGAATCCAACGTCTACAAGTAAACGGTTTAATGTGAGAGCCTGGTGTGTGTGTATGTGTGTGTGTGTATATATATATTTGTGTGTATGTGTGTCTGAGTAGGCATGCCTGCCTTGAGAAGGTCTTAAGTGGTTGACCTACCTAATTTGAGTCTAAAGTGGTTAGGACTAGATATGCTACTAAGGTTCACTCCTTGGTTTGGGCAAAATCATGGGACCCTCCCTTATTAGGTTCTAAGTGGTCTTTGGGTCCTCCTTATCTAAAATGGACTAAATGTACTAGTAACGTTGAGTGGGGTAGTTCTCCAAAAGTTGTCCACTTCCTTAAGTAGCTATGTGATAGCTAACCTAAGGACATGATAGGTACCCTACATTGCATGCAGCTATAACCGTCTGTCTAGGGGATGTCTTAAGTGGTATAGGAGTTCACCCGTAATATCAATTAAGTAGTAACATGGAAGTCCGCTGGAGGGGTCTTAAATGGAAAACCGGGTCTATCCTAAACCGGTATTTAGTGGCGAGATACTACTTCTCATATTACAAATGGGAGTACATACATATATATATATATATAGCATTGATGTGATAGGACTGGTTCTTAAGTGGCTAGGGTCCGCCATAGGGTCTTATGTGATTATAGGAATCCACCCTAAATTTAATATAGTAGTATGGCCTTAAGTGACCGAGAATGTCCACCTCTTTAGGTCTTGAGTGACTGTATGAATGTCCAACTCATTAGTTATATTCATTTCCTTGTGTGTATATGCTTGTTCACGTAGACATATCCATAAAACTATCCTGCGAAGTATAAGAATAGTTACCCTTCCAACATAGTGGTTTTCATTCACTAAGACTTTATGTTTTGACCTCCCTCCTCTTAACATACTTATAGGACAGTAGGTTGGATTTCATGCAGAGAGATAAATGGTGGAAGCCTGACGATGGAGAAACTTATTCATTTATGTTCTATTTATTGTTGGCAGTATTATTGTTATGTATTTGGATATTAATTGATGTATATGATGTGACTATCTGAATAATAGTTATTGGTTTTTAGTTTAAATGGTACATTTATTTCCTTGTTTCTAGATTTTATCCCTTCTGCTGTATAAGATTCCATCTCGTTATATTGCTATGTTATTATGTGCAAATGTAATTCCTTATAGGAACCAACAATGCGTTTAGTGTGTGGCTCTAAGTTTCGATGGGCCTTTTCTGGGTCGAAATGTAGGCTCATTCCAGGTGGGTTGTTACATTTGGTATCAGAGCCAAGTTACTCGATTAAGGTAAATATACGTATGAGGGGCATATTTGTTATTTGAAAAAGGTTTTCAAACTATATATATTTATACTATACCCCTACGCAATTATACAATACGCAAATCCTTATCATTTGGCTTGAATACTATCTTAGTAATGTCCACTGAAGGGTTATTCCTTTTTTAGATAGTAGAATGGCTGATAACAGAAAGGAACAGGGAAACCCGGCAAGGCTCCGATACTTACTCGAATGGTTCTAATAATATCTCAGAACAGCGAACGAGTCCTTATTGTGAATCCCGCCTCAGCGACGCCAGCAGTAGCCCATCCCGCTGCCGAGGCATTCGATTTTCTCCGCCTCTACAAAAGCTTTTTTCACTTAGGAGGAAAACCGTTCTTGGGCACTGAAAGCTTTCTCGAATCCCAAGCTTGGATAATGAACTGAGTACGTATCTTTGAAGTGACGGGATGGGATGATCAAACCAAACGAAGGGTAGCGGCCTGGAACTTAAAAGGACAAGCTCTGGAATGGTGGAATGTATTTTTAGTAGAAAATGCGGGTCGGATATTCACCCAGTAAAAATTTAAGACCCATTTTAAGACAAAGTTTTTACCAAATGCTGAGATGACTATAAAACTGGAAAAGTTTGTACGCTTAAAACAAGGAAATATGAATTTGAGGGATTATATAGCCAAGTTCACAGAATTGTCTAAGTTTGGCAAGGGGTTGGTAGATACCCCGATGAAAAAGGTCTTAAGGTTCGTTAAGGGGTTGAATTCCCCACCGAAGGAAACACTATTGACCTAAGGCACTTTTGGAGCAACATTTGAAACGCTGGTGGGAATGACTATCTTGTGTACGACTGTAGGAGGAAAAGAAAATAAAAATGGAGACAAAGGTGAAGGTGGTTCCAACTCTGCTAAGGATAAGAAGAAAGAATAAGGGCGGAAAGTTTAAGATGGAAGCTAACGTTTGTTCTAAATGCAAACGTAAGGGCAGTAAGGCAAAATATTGAAGGGTTATCTTTGCAAAGAAGGAGTTTAAGGGGAGACGCTTCAACTGCCACGAGGAAGGCTATCTATCAAAGGACTTCCCAAAGCCAAAGGTTGGAGAGAGAAGCCAAAACAATACATTGGAAGCATAACCACTTCAGAGTATTCCATGAAGAATCAAGGACAACCTGCATTGGACGGTATACTTTCTATTTTAGGAAATTCGGTGTTTACTCTGTTTGACTCCGGAGTGACCCATTCCTTTATTGCTAGGGGAATAGCTGAATCTCTAAACCTTTATATATATGTTGCTAGAAGTCTGATAGAGGCGGCCAACCCTATCAGAGAAGTTAAGCATTTCATCCGTATTTGTAAAGCCCTAGTATTGGAAGTTGACGGTGTCGATTTCTTTTGTGATGCGTATGTGTTAGAATTCGTGGGGGGTATGGTCTTGTTTTGGGTATGGATTGGCTATCATTTATGGGGTCGTCTTTGATTGCGATAAGAGGGTAGTTCATATAAGAAGTCGTGGAGGCCGTCATCTGAGAGTTTCATGTAGGATTAGTAATAGGGTTACGACCCTATTATGTTCATTGACTGGTAATTCGAAAGTACCAACTTCGCTTCCTGTTGTATGTGAGTTCCCAGATGTCTTTGAGAAGGCACAAGGCTGCCCCGCATAGAGAAATTTCTTTCAGGATTGACCTATAGAAATATGCAAGACCTGTATATCTGCCTTTGAGGTACATGGCTCCTAAGGAAAGAAGAGAGTTGGATACGCAAAAAACGGAATTATTGTAGAAAGGCTTTATCCGTCGTAGTACATCAGAGTAGGGAGCGCTAATAGTATTTGCTACTAAGGCTGATGGATCCCTAAGATTGTGTGTAGATTATAGGGAACTAATAAGCTCACCAAGAAGAATGGATATCCTTTACCCAGGATCAATGATTTTTTTGACCACTTGAGAGGCGCCCAAGTATTTTTCTAAATTGTACCTCGTGGCTGGATTTTATCAATTGAGGATCGCTGAAGATAGTAAGGATAAGACTGTGTTTAGGATGCCCGATGGACTTTTCCAATGGGAGGTTATGCCCTTTGGTCTGACAAATGTGCCCACTTTCTTTGTTGACCTTATGAGTATAGCTTTTAGGGGAATTCTGAATAAGGTTGTAGTTGTATATGTGGATCATATTCTTATATTTTCCAAGGACCAAAAAGAACATGGATATCGTCTAAGAAAGGTCATAGGAATTCTAAGAGAGAACCAATCGAAGGCTAAGTTCTCGAAATGTCATTTCTGGAGAGAAGAAGTTAGATTTCTTAGTCATATCAATTTGGAGAAAGGATTAACAGTTGACCCTACCAAGGTCGAAGCTGTCGAAGAATGGTGGGTACCCCGAAATGCTACGGAACTTAGAAGCTTCCTAGGGTTAGAAGGTTATTATCAAAAAATTATTAAGGATTTTGCAAAGATAGCTAACCCTCTAACCCAATTAACGAAGAAGAATTTAGAATTCTTTGGAGTGAGAAATGTGATATTGCTTTTAGAAATTTGAAGGAATCTTTAACCAGTGCGCCTGGTCTTATCATTCCCGAAGGATTGAAGATGTTCATAGTCTTCATTGATGCCTGTGGGACCGGGCTAGGTGCGGTACTCATGCAAGAATATAGGGTAGTTGCCTATTCTAGTAGACAACTGAAGGATCCCGGGAAGAGATATCCCGTTCACGATTTAGGGTTGGCTGCGGTGGTATTCGCCTTGAAAATTTGAAGGCATTATCTTCTAGGAGAGAAGTTCATGCTTTTCACGGATAATAAGTCTTTAAAGTATTTGTTCTTGCAGCGCGATATGAATTTACGACAGCAGTGTTGGATGGAGTATATTGCCTTTTTTGACTTCGCTATCCAGTGTACCCCTGGGAAGGGTAATGTTGTGGCTTTTGCCTTAAGTAGAAATCATTCTACTTTGAATTCTATTTCTGAATGGAAACAGTTGAAGTTTCTCTCTCATTTTAATTTGCAGCAGTCGATTGAAGCGTCTAATGGGTTTCTTGGTGTTCTTATGGTTAGACCCACTTTGATGGAAAAAATTAGAAGTGTGCAAGATCTCGATGGTGAATTGAGAAACTTAAGGAAAAAAATTAGCAGGAGGGAATCGTTTCCCCATCTGGACAGATACGCAATCAGTGGAGATGAGAGTTTTCTTAGGGATGAAGGACTTTGCGTCCCTTGGTATAAAGAGTTAAGAAAGGAAATTTTGGAGGAATGCCATAGGTCAAGGATGACCATACATCCTGGTAGGGAAAAGATGTATCGTGATTTGAAGAGGAGTTTCTACTAGGAAGGAATGAATAGTGATATAGCATAATTCGTGAGCACGTACTTGACATGCCAAAGGATTAAAGTAGAACAAGGAAGGCCTGGAGGACTATTGTTACCATTAGAGGTTCCCATGGGGAAATGGGAGCGTATTTCTATGGATTTCATTGATGGGCTTCCAAGGAGTCAAAAGGGAAACGAAACCATTTGGATCATCGTGGATCGCCTTACAAAGAGTGCTCACTTTATTCCGATCAAGAGGAATGAGACCGCGACTTTTTTAGCCCAGCTATACGTCAAGGAGATTGTCAGGTTACACAGTGTTCCATCAAGTATAGTCAGTGATCGAGCTACTTTGTTTACAAGTGAGTTATGTAGTAGCCTGCAAATAACTTTAGGGACGACATTGAGTTTGAGTACATCATACCACTCGCAGACGGATGGACAGACAAAGAGTCAACATAATTATAGAGGATTTACTTAGAGCCCGCGTCATCAATTTTGGAGGAGCTTGGTGTTGTATCTAACAATTCTATGATTTTTGTTTGATGATAACAAACATATATTTATTATCATAAATATCTTTGTAATTGTACTGTTATACTATATCACAGACAGAAATAATTATTTACATTTAAATAGAATACCACTACACAAGAATTTAAATATTCAAAAAGTATTTTATTTAGATGTAATGTTTCATTTCAACAGTACAAATTTATAACTCCATTATTTGTACATTTCACTGAAATACAATACATTCACATTCAGTTTATTTGTTTCATTGTTCCTCACTACATCACTCGATCACTCGGTTGTACAAACACATAAACATTTTGTTTCACTATTATACAAACTCATTTACTCACTATCACTCACTTCTGTCTTCTGTCTCTGTCTTCACAGTCAGTCCAGTCTTCTGCTTACCTGTCACAGAAGAAACACACAGTAAACTGGAACAAAAATATTTTATATTCTAGCAGATATAATTTTCATTTTAAAAATTTATTTGCTTCAGAACTTTGGTGCGTTTCTCATCATTTTTCATGACTTGATCTGATTTATATGGGCATCCATCTATGTCTAGACAGCTTATGATATTCACAGTGATACACTGTAAATAGCATAAGGTAGACAATATTTGTAGTACTCACATATATATGTTATGCACGTTCACTATACACGTATACACATACATAGTATGTATATATATACACATATTTCTATGAAGGGACAATTCGGTCAAACATCGTGAATGGACATGAACCAAGAAATCTAGTACATATGCGGACATAAACACACACACATATATATATACACACATCTGTGCATATATATATATATATATATATATGTGTATGTATGTATGTATGTATGTATGTATGCGTCTACACAGTAGGAAAAGTGGTTCAACAAGCTCAAAATATCCGAGTGTACAACAATGACAAGTCAGCATGCATCATGGCAGCAGTAAACAAGATAGTGCACACTTGGTCAAGCCAAAGTGAAACAGATCATGCACAAGCTCGAGGAAATATACAAATGCAAACACAAAATAGTGAACATTTCAAGTTGCAAGCTTTCAAAATGTTTTTTCAATGCCAACTACTAAACAAAAATGGTTCAGCTATATACACAGTGCACATGGCAATTGCATGGATGGTTTTATACAAAGCAACGTGGCTCGACAAATTTCAGATTCAAAGAGGTAACAAGAAAGTTTATCAAATACAAGTGTCAAATGCAAGAATGACCAAGGCATCACAGTCATGAAGATGAAGCATGAATTAAATGGAGACAGTCAAATGCAACTCAACATGTGATGGCAAGCAACACAGGCCAGTTTTTTTTTTTTTTTTTTTTTTTTTTTTTTTTAAGTGCATGTAGCATTCAAGAAAATGAAGTTCAGTTTTATGTTTGCAAAGACCAATGCTTCAGTCCAATTAGCAATAGCATTAAAGAATGGCCAAAGAAAATCAATACTCAAGTGCCAAAAAGAAATGCATGCATATGCATACAAAATTCAATGCAACATGGTGCAGCTAGAATTGGCAATGTCGAATTCAACATACTTGTTTAGCAAGGTTATGGTGCAACCGTGCAACAATAGTCCATCATATACATGGAAGTGGCAGCAGTTTCTATAATTACAAGTGAGTAGGTGCATGTATACAAGTGTAGTAGGTGCATGTATACAAGTGTATACACAGCAAAAGATCACAAACATTGCAAGGAGTACATAATAGTGTAAAATGGAAAGAATATAATTGGCAAGCAATTTAAATGTTTCTAGAAACTCATGTGTGTGTGTGTATACACACACACGTATACATGAGTAAACAGTCTTGAAGATGGTGCATCAATTTAATTGTGGCAAAATTGAATTCAAGAATTCAACGATTTCCAAATATACAGTGGGAGAGAAATATGTCAAGTCTTTATTCCAAAAATCACAATGGGCAAATTTCGGTCCAATATTTTTTTCAAGAATTATTTTCGGCAGATCAAGTTTTTACAATACAAATCTGTTTCCATAAATAAACAGCGAAGAATCTTTCGGGGTAAGAAATATTCAAAATTTATTTCCAAAAGAAATCACAGTTTTTGTTTTTGGCAAGAAAGGATTTTTTTAGAAGACACAACATTTTTGGGCAAGAATTCATACCAGAAAATCAAAAAAATAGTTCACAGTAATGTTCAATCACGCAGGATTTTTTAATGCAACAAATTCAAGAAATTGTTTTGGGAAACAAATCAATTCACATTCGAATCTTTACAGAAATGATTCAGGTATTCACGACATAATATCAAGGGGCCACAAAATCTATTCTGAAAACTTTTTTAGAATTAAATCATTTTTTATGGCTTGGCATCAATCATGCAAGGGGAAATTCAATGGGCCACAAATAATATTTGTATTTCCAGAATTGCTCAAATTAATCAAAGCTGAAATCATGTAAGTGATATGTGCAAGCCATATAGGAAATCAGAGATTTTATAGGGTTTGATAATCCTATATATATATCCAATTCATCACTGGCAAACAAGTGGATTGAAAATCAAGACAGAATATCGAAACAACAAATAAATCGAATGCAAATCGAAGAACAAATTCAGAGAACTCACATATTTTCGATCGCCAGAGGCCAAATCATCGACTAAGAACGACATAACCTAAAAATCATCAAAGAACCAATTTTTCCCAACAATCGAAGTCGAGATTTGGGGATTTCAAAAAAAAAAACTATTTACATTATCGGCCACCATTTTTATTTCCAAGAGAGGGAAGCGTAATCAGGACAAAGAAATGATAATGCAAACAAATGAAAGGGGCCAACCTATATTACAATAGTCAAAAGGTTTTTTTTTAGTTTGTTTTGTTTTAATTTGTGTTGTAAAATCATCATTTGGGATTTCTAGTTTTTCTGTAAAAACTAGGTTATCTAGTTATAGGATTTTAACTAGCAGTTTTCTAGTGTCTGTAATAACTAGGGTTACTAGCTACGGTTTTATAGCTTAGGGAAAATCTGGTTTTGGGGACAGAAATCAGTGCAGAATTTTGAGCATATAATTAGATCTACAGTAGGGTTTGCGAGTATACAAGACTGCATAAGCGGTTAGCGAGGGAGTCGCGAGTTTATAGGCTTTTGTATGCGAGAGTTTGTTTTTAATTCTAGTAAAAACCTTGGGGAACGCAGCAGTAGGTAGGCTTTGCCAAAGTTGGGTAAAATCTTTGTGTCACTTACTTTCTACACTTATTTACTCCCCTGTTATCTGTGCTGTGATTATTATTCTGTGATGTGATTTGTTTTATATTCTCGCAAAAAGTTAATAAACCATATCCACCCCCTCTAGGGTTAATCTAGAACAAACACTTGGGAGCAGCATCTTCCGTTAGTAAAGTTTTTGTACATAACAGTTATCAAGCGATGATTGGTACCCTTTTGAAGCGTTGTATTGGTGGCCATGCAAATCTCCTACTTGTTGATGGGAAACTACCGACAAGATTCTACTCGGACCAGGCCTTATCCGTGGATCCATGGAGAAAATCGCTTTGATTTGGCAGAGGATGAAGGCAACCCAAGATTATCAAAAATCATATGCAGATAGAAGGAAAAGGGAACTAGAGTTCTGTGTTGGTGACTTGGTATTCATGAAAGTTTTCCCTCTACAAAACACTGTTCGGTTTTGTAAACTAGGAATTTGGCTCCCAGATTAATTGGTCCTTTTAGGATCATTGAAAGGATTAGGAAGATGGCTTATCGGGTGGATTTGCCCAAACGACTATCTAGGTTCCATAATGTTTTATAGGTTTATCGTTTGAGAAAATGCCTTTATGGTTCCGCTATTAGACTCGAGCTTGATGAAATTAGGGACATAGGAAGACTGGAGATAGAGTCTAAGATGCACCATGCCGCCGTAAGAATATTGGAGCACGGAATTAGGAATCTCCGTAATAAGACAATTTGCCTCGTCCGAGTACAATAAGGAGATAATCTGGCAGAAAGCATTTGAGAGACCAAAGAAAGGATAAGACAAACTCATCCAGAGCTTTTCTCGGGTAATTATTTCCACTAAATATTTCATTTGTGGTTGCTAGATTAGATGGTAGGAAACGATTGCAACACAATTGCACAACGCACTCATATAGAAATATATGCATATCAAGATGTTTGCTTACATGCTGCATCACTTATTACATATACATGATAGGACTGAGCTCACATTAGCAAGTCTACAGTACATAATCACTATGAGTTATGGTTGTTTCTTGGATGTTTTAAATAACATAGATGCATTACATGGTTGTTTAGGGTGAGTTGTGTTTTCGTCGCTTTAGGCCGATTTCGGGACGAAATCTATTTTAAGGGGGAGGAGAGAATGTAACACCTCATAGAATAAATCAATTAGATAAGATAATTAATAGATAATAACAAGTTAAATTAAATATTAAAACATTGTCAAGCTAAAAAATGGGATTTTGTAAAATTAGGAATTTAACCACAAAAATACCATAGTTGTATTCGTGGCGAGATTCTAACCCATTTTCTTATATAATATGTCGAAATCGGAATTCGTATGAAGAATTCACCTTTATTTGTGTTATATGTAAATAATATATACACAACGTTTGAAATTAGAATTAAATAAATAAACAAATGGAATATAAATATTCCATGGAATTCAAATCTATGATATATATATATATACGCGTAGAAGGGGACAAAAATACTTAAAAGAAGGAAAGGAATTAGTATAAAAGGTACGTTTTAATTAATTAAACCATTTCAGCCACCAAATAAATCCACTGGCCATTTCTAAGACTAAGGGGTCGACCCCTAGGGGTCGATCCTCGGTCGACGACCCTTCATGAGTGGCCGTCGACCGCTTGGCTCAGCCAGGGCATGGTGCGGTTGGTTTGGGCTAGGTTTTGGAGTGTTTATTATATAATTAACAACCGAGGTTAAATATGGTTAATCCAACGGCTCTTATTTGCATACACACCTATAAATAACATTTCACTCCACCTTCCCTGAACCTAATCTTCTCCATCCTATAGCCTCTATTCTGTCGTTGAATTCCAAAAGGATTATATTATGTTTCCTTCTACAAACCTTCTAATCTATATTCTTTTCTAATCACTTTTCTTTTAGGATTTTGTATAGATTGGAATTTGAAATTATAGATTTATAAATAAGAATTCTAATTGTTTAATTCTTATATATGGATTAGTACATAATTGGAGTTCGTATCCATGTTCGAGATTTTTGCAAGGTTTTCAGATCTAATAGGGCAAACATCATAAAATACGTGTCAGTTCCATATAGTTAAATCATTGTGAGTGTAAATCTCCTATGTTGCTATTTTTTTTATTTAGTAGTATTGATTTGGATCTGTATACCTAAGATTATTTGGGATTTCTACGAAAACATTAAAAATAACAAACCACCCAAATTCCTCTCTTTTATGTTTGTTGGCGGAAATGTACAATCTTTGTAAATTTGTGGTTTGTGGTTGTTAGAGCAATGAAGAAGATGACAGAGTTGTCTTGTATAATTATTATTGTGGTCAAATTCATATTTCATAAGTTGTAATTTTCATGTATTGTTTATTTTCAAACATTAAGGATTTGGATTTTGTATAAATCGAAATAGATTTAAATATCTATTTTTATAAATAGATTATTTTAACGTATTTATTTATACAACGTTCAAATGTTAATATTTTACACATATAATTATTATATATATGTTTGGATGCATTTTACAATTGTTATCTTTTATTGTTGTAGCAATCAGTCAAGCCTAGAGTATAAGTTTTATATGTTATTATTGTTTGTTTCCCATTTAGATATATATTTACATACATGTCTATACTTGATTGGTGAAAGTGGGAATTGACTTGTATGTCTTTCTATCTTTGGTTAGAGATTGTCATTTCAACGATTTAGAAACATTAAATTCGAACGACAATTAGCGTTAATAGAGATTATTAAATTATACACATATATAGCATAATCAACGTATAATAATGCATAGTAAGTACAATTAATTTAGGAAAGTAGTAATTTGAATTTCAAATGTCCCCTTAGGAATTTTGTGACGATCTCGAAAAATTTTAAAGAATAAAAGAAGGCATTAATAAATTTTAAACTCTAAAAGAAGAAAAAAAATTGAATTAATAGTTTTAATATTGAAAACATGACTTTATTTTAATTAAGTTTCTAAAAATTTAACGTTCGAGAAGTTCAACATTTCTTGTTATAATATTTTGTGTTGCATAACCGTAGCGCGCATAGTTGAAATTGCGCGTAAAACAAGCATTGTTCGTTAGTTCATTTGTGGTGTCATCCATTCAGCTCTTTATATCGAAAAATAAAGAATTTAATTTTTATTTCCTAATCCATGTTAACGAACAAGGAAAAAAAAACGAACGGTATAAACACAAATTTGAATCTTGCAATAATGATAGAAAATTTTCAGCCAACTTTGGCACTTATCTCTTTTAACAATTGTCCTTCTACCTTTGAAATAAATTCTCCACGTTGCCTCTTGGATATGAAATTGCACCTCTTCCTAAAATTATGGCTGCAACTCAATTATCTTTCCCTGTCACTTGCAAATATTTGGAATATACTGCTCAAGATTTCGAATTCTTCCTCTGTCAGTAGCAAATATTTGGAAATAGTACACCAGGATTTAGAAATATACTGTGCAGAGAATCCAATGCTTTCTCAAATAAAAAAAATTCGAACTGCAAGAATGAAAGTGGTCCATTTCTCAAATATTTGGAAAACGCAGCTGCCATTGGACCCGCAGCTGTTTCTAGCCAAGCCAACTCGTCACAACCGCTCCTAGTCGAGCTCCAGCGCATCATTGCCAGGTTCCAGCACCATCTCCGACGATTCGAGCCTGGTTTGCGTGAGTGTCTTTGCACCTTCCTTTGCTTGCATGTCAGTTTACTTACATGAGTGTACACACACACACACACACACATATATATATATATATGTATGTGTGTTAAGCTAATCCTTTGTTTAGCTCTCAACTGAATGACTTGCGTGTATATACTCAAATATATATATGCAGGCTCGCTTCTAGTTATGTAGAAACGTGACCAACCATAGTTTTTCTACTCACTGGTTTACTAACCGCCATGAGTAGCTTCAAAACTTGAAGCCCGATCATGTTGGATTGCATGCAAGAACCATGGTGATGACTAACGCATGCAAGAGCAGGTTGTTGATCTTATATACGCACCATCTGTTGAGATTTGGCTCTGTACATCGCAGTAACAGCGAAGTACACATGCGGATCTCAACAAAAGTGGTGTCGTGATTCCTCTCAAATATTTTGTCAGTGCATGTTTGGTCACTCTTCTCTGTTTATAACAAGTGATATACAACTGAGTGGTTTGACATGCAACTCAAAACTGAGAGGTCACTAGTTCAAACCCGGCTGTAGCAACTTAGTTTTGGTCAATTGTTTTTGATTTAAATCTTTTTGGCATAAATATACACATGAAACTTAGTCCTCTTTTCTAAGTAAAAATCGTGCCTTTGTTCTAGGTAACAAATTCGTCCTTGTATCCATTAGCATCGTTCTACTCATATCGTGTCTTCTCTTTTGCCACGGAGGGTGAGTTTTCATACTCGTGACTAACTGATTATTAAGTGAATTAAAAACTTGAGATGTTGAATGAAATGTTAGGGTGCTCTAGATTTGTTTGCTTTGGGATTGTGCACATGCAACACACACACAGTTCCCTTATATGACACAATATCGATGTAATATGATATGCTGTATTTATTGTTCTCACCATGCAAGTTTCCCTTAGATTAGAAAACCATTGCGGGTTGAAATGATAAATACCCGAAGAACTGTATATTTGAATTGATTTGGGATGCGGGTTGAAATGATACATACCCGGGATTCAAATATTTTAAAGAATAGATTGAAATGATAAATATACGTATCACTTGACCATAGGATAGAAAAATTATAAACGGACACCGTGGTCAATAAAATAAAAATATTTTAAAATATCATATTGATTTTGTAAATTGAAATTTCAATGAAATTTTCATATGGCATACAGAAGTGTTTAAAGGAAATTTTTGTTCAAACTTAACTTGAATTTGTAAGAAATACGATTTTATGTAAATAAGAATTGAAAGTGATCGTGCAAGTTAACATTTAAATTTAAATCTATTTTGAACAAATTTTACATAAGTTTTGTGTTTTAATAATAAATTTAATAACATGAAAATCTAACATTTGGTGATTCAATATAAAAAGGGTTTCAAGCCTTGTTAAATGTTTTAGAACTTATTTTTAATATATGATTGTCAAATGATTTCTTACCATTTTAATGTAGGAAGGATTTGTCAAAAATGTAAATTTGTCAAGTTCAAGTACAAGCGGAATATGCTTATCCAAGTCATGGTGAATACGAATTTTGTTAATAAATCTATAATTTAACAAATCATTCTTTGGTTAATAACTTAAGTTGAAGTACTTTTGGGAATTATTGTAAGAAATGGATATGTGAAATCAAGGTAAACAAGGGTTTAAGAATCGCTTAATCATAAAGTATTGAAGTCGAAAAAAATAAAACGGAATTCGATTTAAATATGAAATCTAGATGGGAAAAGAAATTGTGAGACATGGATTTAGATTGGATTGGAATAATATTATTTGAATAGAATTGTAATTTCATAAAAGAAATTTTCCGCATCACTTGATTTTGTAAATATTGTTTTATAAAATAATTTGATCACTTTAACTATATGAATTTCATAATAGTTTTTAACTAAGATATATATGTATATACATATTTTCAATTTAATATACATATTATTTTCAAACTTAACTATTTTAAATATATTTTATAAATACAAATAGAATCTATGTCCAATCCAGTCTAGGAAGCCCGAAGTGTGAAATAAAGGATTTCAAGCAATAACGATATCTCGTGAAAGTTGAAACTTTAGAACCAAATGGTTGATAAGGGAAAATCGTAAATATTGGATTTGAAATATTAATCGAACCAGTGGAAAAGTTATTTGAGTAATCGATGTTAGGGCAAAACTTGAAATAAATTGATTTGCGGTACCCGAAATATGATTTCAAATCTAATGGCCACGGTGTGAAAAATGTAAACGTTTGGTTGTTAAAGATACTGGTGTCGGTAAGTGGCATACTCCCTGTCAGCACTGTTGCCACACTTAACAACTGTGTACACGGTGGAGTTCCAGAAGAGAAGTAGGATGATATGGAGGCGATTACTGGATTTGAAGAAAGAGAACGTTGAAGAATTGGCATTGACCTTCGACTCATGATTAAAATGACTAAGATAGGAGCCATACCCAGGTTAAGTGAGGTATTACCTCTGATCAAACAATCTTCTTCGATACCATCTGTAACGACCCGCATTCTACGCATCATAGGATCGTGGAATATTTATTTCTTTCACATACGAAGTCGTATGGTCATGTAATTTTGGAAGACGATTATTGGGGTCATTTCCCATGTTCTTGATTTTTGTCGATTTTTAAATGACCGTTTTGCCCCTAGTTGGTGCTGTTTTGGCCATAACTTTTGACTGGAAAGGAATTTTGACCTGAAACCACTTCCATTGGCTTCGAATGATGGTTTCTCTTTCCGTAGAGTGGTTACATTAGCCAAACGGACTTACCGTTTGGGAGATATGGCTGAAACAAGGTTTAGAAGGTGAAAAACAGTTAATTGGGCTTAACCGGGTGATTAGCAACTAGGCCCAATTGGGGATTTCGGGATTTGGGGTATTTAAGGGCTGCTAGGGTTAGGATTTCGGTTTTAGACTCATTTTTCCAGCCGCCACTTACCTCCTTCAAGCTCTAGCAATGGCCTCCACCTTCTAATTTCATCCCAAATCGTCTCTAATCACTTTCTAATCGAAGATTAAGCAAAACTACATCAAATCAAGGGAGGGTAGCACCAAATCAGAGAGAGAGCTTCTGGAACACATAGGGATTGGATCCAAATCAGAGATTATTTCAGATCTAATGTTTGTTTGGGGCTAAGGTGAGTGATTTGCATTGTTTTTCACTAATTACGGCTAGTTATGGTAATTAGCGAAGATTAGCGAAATTATGGCTCAGAAAAATCTATAAAAATTCCTAAAATTCTAAAACATCATTTTATGTCTCTGATATGAATTTGGGTTAATTTCGACTAATTTTGCAAATCCCGGAATTTGGGGGATTAAGGGGTGATTAGTGATAATTAGCGAATTTATGCATGTTAAAAATCGGGAAAAATATTCAGAAATTCTGAAATATTGTTTTAGACCTCTGAGATGAATTTGGGTTAATTTGGTTAAGTTTTGCTAATCATATCATTAGTTTCACCTAAACATGCTTAAGGGAAAATATGGGGTTTTGGCTATGTTTGATCCATGTTAACCTATCATATTGATGTTATAGTGTTTGTGGTCACTTCTATTTGTTGCTATGACTGTTTGGTATGAATTGTGATTGTCTAGGAGTGTTAGATTGGTCGAAAACGCCGTCGAATGGCGTAAAACAGCTCGTTGGACAAAGTGCAGGAAATGTCCATTGACCGGATCAGATCACCCAAAACGTCACGAGCCGCCTGACCGACCCGACCCGTTCGTGGTATTCCCCTCCAACCCGACCCGCTTGCTTGGTGTGTGTCACGAAGGCAGAAGACCCCGATCGATACGTGACGAGCTGGAAGCCCCGATCCGAACCAAAGCCACGACCTGAAGGAAGATTGGCACGTCGACCCGATCCGATGGAGTGGAGCATGCCGCGATCCGAACCGGAGTTCCATCTCGAGTCGATCCGAAACGGAGCACACCATGAGCCCGGATTGGTGATGAAGCAGACCGATCAGACCTGGGAGGAGACCACGATCTGATCCGAACGTGTTGATGGTCACGAACCGATGATGTACCGAACCGAACCGAACTGAAGATAGGAGGAAGAAGACCGATCCGGTGATGACCAATAACCCGAGATGCAAAGGTAGTCCAAATGGAAGTTAGAGCTCAGGATCCAGTTGGGGACCAATGAGTTCACTTCATGGTTGGGCTTTGCTGCGGGACGTGTGCAAAGGGGTTGTCGGTACTCGTAACTTTGGTTCACCACTGAGAGATGGATAGTGGGCTTGTAGTGATAGTTACGCGGGATTGAATTCCGTCATGGCCTAAAGTATTAGGTGACCAAAGTAGTGGATATCGTATGCTTTACGCACTGAGTGAGGGATGTGAGGATGATTGCTATGCTTGATTGTTTGACATCACTATGACATGCACACCCCCACCCCCGTTATCTTTACACCATTTGAAAGGGCACCTTAGAGTGTTGTACAGTATGTAGTGCTAACTCTTTGGTTGCAGGTCCAGGTTCAGGTATGATTGGATTATACCTGTTATTGTTATGTTTTGATGCTTATCGCTCATACCAGGCTTTATGTCTGACCCAGAGTTTTATGTCTCCTCTTATTACTCTGGGTGCTCACACGAGTAGACTAGAGACAGGTTATGGTTAGCTGGTGATGTGCGAGTAGCTGATTCGGAGGCGAGCAGGAGGCTTCCACGTATGATATAAAGGTATTCTCCCTGTGTCGTTGGTGGTCGCTACTTGGGCATTAGTAGTGTACCTCCTTTATCTTACTTTTGCTTTTTGAGACAGTTTGGAAAGTTGTAATAAGCTGTATTTTGGATTTCCGCTGCTATGATGCTTAGTTTTGGTTTTCAGCTTATGCACTGTCTCTCCTGTTTTATGTCAAGTATGTTATTATTATATTTTGTTCTATGCGCTGTGAGACATTCTACAGGTTCCTTGTTAGTTCATTCTCTTCTTTCTTTTTCTTCTGACGATCCGTCCCGTGCTAACTGGACATGTGTACAGCGCACTTTTGGAGTCAATGTCGGTTGGTGCGGGGCGGGCCGTCACACCATCTCTATTACTATGTGATTTATTTGGGGTCCCCTTTGATTATGGGAGTGTTGTTCGAGGTGGGCGGTAGTCGCAACTATGCGTTACGATTTTGATTATGGGAGTGTTGTTCGAGGTGGCCTTCTCATATTATCCTTATCGAGCCCCTACGTGTTTTATTTGTATCGTATCTATGGATTGCCCTCTAATGCCATCGGGTTACGGTGGGTTTACGGTACTGTATAGACTACGGTATTATAAACGGTGTAGGGGTAAAAATGTAATCTCGCTTACGCTATTTTCGTTATATTTACTTCGCTGAATAGACACTATTATAATAGCGTACTATTACTATATATTAGTTTCGTGAATCCTTAGAGGATGGGAATCCCAAACCTCCTTTAAGTTATTGTACATTTCAGTAAACACTTCATTTGAGTTAATTCACTTATATGAGACTGTTAGTCCTGACTCGAGTATATTGTTTCTTTGACTCTAAGCTTGGGTCAGCTTTAGCACCATAGTCGTTCGTGAAGCAATTTGGAGGCTGGCATCTCATTTGGGATCCTTCAGTTATCAGCTATCTAGTTATCTATATTATCCAAGCTTATTATCAGTAATTTATATGTATCCTATCTATTGTATGAGCTTATGACTCCTTACTTACTTATGTATCATGTAAGAACTTATGTACTATTATATTTCTGTTGCGAGTTACTCTACTTATGTCTGTGCTTTTGTGTTCTGATTTGCATTTACCTCAAAAGTTAAAACAACAATTCACTGTTTTAAGCAATTGAAGTCTGACATGTGTGGATTATTGTCGATTTGAATGGTTTGAAATAGTGGGTCGTTACAGCTGGTATCAGAGCCAGGTTTAACCTTAGCCATTGATGTAAATGACTCATTAGAGATAGGGTGGAAACATCCTCGAATGAGTAAAATCAGTATCAGAATCAAATCTTTGCAAGAAAGCATATTTTAAAGTATAAGTATTTGAAAATAAAGGTTTCCAAAGTATTATGACTATAAAGTTATGATTTTAAACCAATCCTTCGTCCTAAGCCTATTCTTGAATGTTCTAGATGGCTACCAAACGTAATAATGCTAAAGGCCAAGGTAAAGGCCAAGGTAAAGGCCATGGAGTTAACCCTGTTGGGTCTGAGCCACAAGTCGCACCAGTCCAACCTGTAAGTTTTACCAAGCTTTGTAAGGGATATGCTCAACTAGGAGGTACTAAGTTTGTTGGTTCATAGTTGATCGTCGAAGCACGAAAATGGTTGAATGATTTAGAAAGGATCTTTTCTAGCCTTGAGATTACGAATGCACAGAAGCGTCAAATGGACGCTTGGCAACTTAAGGATGCCGTAAGGAATTGGTGGGAATCTATCACTACTCGTGCGACTGAGACTGACTTTACATGGCAATAGTCTAGGTATATCTTAAGAAAATCGCATTACGTTTCATATCCTTTTCCTCTGAATTCATCCTAAATTTGAAACTTTTAGGGACACTTTCGTAACCAAATGGATGCCAGATGCTGGGAGATCCAAATTATATCGGGAATTCATGGATCTTAAGCAAGGCGACATGACTTTCGCCGAATATGAAACGAAGTTTGACGAGCTATCCAAATTTGGCCCAAACCTAATCGAGACACCACTCCAAAAGAATGAGAAATTCATACTTGGTGCACGTCCGGAATTCTATGATAATTTGATGAATCATCTTAATGAGCCTTTCAATGAACTCATGAACTATGCCTCTAGATTTGAGAACTCTCCAAACCTCAAGGGAAAACAAGTTATTCATCCTCCTCAGTCTCATGGATCATCTAGTAATTCAAAGAAGAGGAAGTCCCAGTTTTGGAAGATTAAGAGACAACAGAATTCTCAAGGTGTTGGATATCATGCCCAGAGTGGTGCACGCCCGGAATTCTATGATAATTTGATGATTCATCTTAATGAGCCTTCCAATGAAATCATGAACTATGCCTCTAGATTTGAGAACTCTCCAAACCTTAGGGGAAAACAAGTTATTCATGTACCTCCATCTCATGGATCATCTAGCAATTCAAAGAAGAGGAAGTCCCGGTTTTGGTAGAATAAGAGACAACGAAACTCTCAAGGTGTTGGATATCATGCCCAGAGACCTCATGTTGATCTTTCCACTATTACTTGTTTCAACTGCTATCAAAGGGGTCATTAGTCCAATAACTACCCTCTCCCCGCTATAACTTGTGCTCCACTGACTCATGTACCCCACAATGATCTTTGCCATGCTTGCCTTCAGCCCGGACATATTAAGAGAAACTGCCCCACTCAGAACAAAGGAAACACGTCCGGGGTCTTCACTATGACATCTTCCACTTCTCCCACAGGTGACGACACTAAGGGTACGCTTCTAAGTGCTTTTACTTTGTTTTCTCATCCTATTCACGTTCTGTTTGACGCTGGTGCTTCACATAGTTTTATCTCTATGAACCTTTGTAATAAATTTAAAAAAGCTCTAGAACCCACGTATGTGTCTGAATTGTTGTGTGTATCCAATCCTATTGGAGGTCCTGCCCATCTTATCATGATTTGTAAGGATGTGAAACTCTTTTACAAATGACATTGCTTTATTGGTGACTTTTATGTGCTTGGCTTTGACACTTTCGATATCTTTCTTGGAGGTGATTGGTTTAGAAAATGTGACGTGAAGATCCCGTGCAGAGCTAGAACTGCTGCTTAAATGATGAAAATGGCGATCCTTTAAAAATTGTATGTCGTATGCCTCAAGAGTATGCAGGTTGCTTTGTCTTCTCGCTTGATTCTTGTTATGACAATCTTAGTTCTACCCCTGGTGTCCAGCATTATCACGATGTATTTGGCAAAACAATGGGTCTTCTTCCTAAACGAGAAATTGATTTCTGTATAGACCTTATCCCAGGAGCACGTCCCATAGTTCTTCCTCCTCGAATAATAGCGCCAAAGGAAAAAAGATGAATTGAGAGCGCAAGTTGAAGATTTACACTGGAAAGGGCTCATTATACCAAGTTATTCCAAATGGGGAGCTGCTGTAGTGATTGTGACCAAATTAGATGGATCACTAAGGATGTGTGTCGATTATCGAGAACTGAACAAGCTTACTTTGAAGAACAGATATCCAATGCCCTGAATCAACGATATGTTCAATCAGCTCTATGGAGCCAAAGTTTTCTATCAACTCGATCTCTCCACCGGTTTTCATCAGCTTAGAGTAGCTGAGGAAAGTATTCCCAAGACTGCCTTTCGTATAGAGAATGGTTTCTATGAGTGGTTGGTTATGTCATTTGGCTTCACTAATGCTCCAACCTTCTTTGTTAATCTTATGAATCTAGTTTTCCACGACGTTCTCACTAAGTTTGTCCTTGTTTTTGTCGATGATATTCTGGTCTTTTCTAAGTCCAAAAAGGAACATATGGCTCACTTGGAGTATGTACCAAGAACTTTAAGGGTACACCAACTGAAAGCCAAGTTTACTAATGCCATTTTTAGCAGAATGAATTTCGTTATCTTGGCCATATCATTTCATAGAATGGAATCTCGGTTGATCCACCCAAGATCGCTGCGATCAATGATTGGAAAGAACCTAAGAACCCGACCGAAGTTCGTAGTTTCTTAGGTCTCGCTGGATACTATCGAAGATTCATAGAAAATTTTGCACATATTACCACACCATTAACTGCTTTGACACGGAAAAATGCAAAGTTTGTTTGGAGCGATAAGTGTAAAGCCTATTTTGTAGGGTTGAAGCAAAAGCTTACTTCTGCACTTGTCCTTACCGTCCCTAATGGAAATGAAGGATTTACTGTCTACACTGATGCTTGTAAGGAAGGATTAGGAGATGTTCTAATGCAAAATGGAAGGGAAATCGCATATGTTAATCAACAACTTAAGAATCATGAAGCCAATTATGCGGCCTTTGATCTAGAGCTACTTGAGGTAGTATTTGCTTTGAAATTATGGAGACATCATCTTTTAGGAACCAAATTTGAATTGTTTACAGACCATCAATCTCTTAAATATATATTCTCCCAGAAAGACTTGAACCAACGACAAGTTAGATGGCTAGAGTGTCGCGCTTCTTATGACCTTGACATTAATTACACTCCGGGAAAGGCAAATGTGGTGGTCGATGCTTTGAGTCGGAAGAAGGCTATTTTGTGTCATATTCCAGTTTCATTACCCCTTGTGGATCGCATTGCGGCCAAGTAGAATGAAGACAGGATAATTAGACTCATCAAGGAGAAATTTCGGAACAGAGAAGTGGGTGACCATAGTAAGATGGATGCCCAGATCGATAATAAAGGGATCCTACGAATTAGAAACAGAACATGCATTCCAAATGTTGAAGGCCTGAGGAAGGAAGTATTAAGATAATGTCACCAATCCAAACTCTCTATTCATCCAGGTGTAACAACACGTTCCAGAATATGAAGAAGATATTTTGGTGGAGAGGTATGAAGCGAGATGTTTCTCGTTACATTAGTAGATGTGTGACCTACCAGCAAATAAAAGCTGATCACCAAAGAGTAGCTGGATTATTGCAACCTCTTGAGATTCCTAATTGAAAATGGGATTAAATTTCTATGGATTTTATTGACGGCTTCCCTAGGATAAGAAAAAGGAATGAGAGCATTTGAGTAATAGCCGACCGGTTGACCAAGTCAGCACATTTCCTTCCTGTTAAAGCTAGTCGTACTGCTTCGAGCCTAGCAGAGCTATATATGTAAGAAATCGTTAGATTGCACGACATCCCTTCTAGCATCGTCTGTGATTGAGATCCTATTTTCACGAGTAGGTTTTGGAAAGCATTTCAGGAAGCCTTAGGTACTAAATTAAATCTGGGTACTGCCTACCATTCGCAGATAGATAGTCAAACAGAAAAGTTGAACCAAGTATTAGAAGATCTACTTCGCGCGTATATCCTTGACTATGGAGGTTCTTGGGAAGATCATATTCATCTCGTTGAATTCACATATAATAATAGTTACCAGGTAAATTTTGAGTGTACGAATTCAAATTTTTCTTAAATACCACTCTTGAATTTCTATCGTTGTGTCCTAGGCAAGCATTAAAAGATCACCATTTGAGGCCTTGTACGGGAGACCTTGTAGATTGCCCGCTTGTTGGATTGAATCTGGAGATAGTTTACTGCTTGGACTAGATATGATTATGGAAGCAGCACAGAAAGTTGCCGATATCAGGAATAAAGTGAAAATTGTTCAAGATCATCAAAAGAAGTATGCAGATAAAAGAAGGAAGAAGTTTGAATTCGAAGTTGGTGATCAAGTCTTTTTGAAAGTCTCACCATTAAAGAACGTAATTCGTTTTGGATGGAAAGGAAAGCTAGCTCCGAGATTTATTGGCCCATTCCGTATATTAGAGAAAATTGGTCCTTTGGCTTATCGCATTGAGTTACCTGAGAAGCTTGCAGGGGTGCATAATGTGTTTCATATATCCCATCTCGGGAAATGTTTGCACGATCCTACTTCTTATGTTCAACCATCTGCACTTGATAGCTTGGATATCGAACCTGACTTGACTGTTGAGAGAAGACCACTTCGCATTGTAGATAGAGGTACAAAGTAGCTTAGAAGAAAATCAGTCAATTTAGTCAAGGTGCGGTGGAGTGATGATGATCGATATTGTACTTGGGAAAAGGAGGAGAGCATGCGAGCTCCAAATCCGGGATTATTTACCCAAGTAATATTCATTGAATTCATTTATCTTATCCATCCGTTGCTATCTATTCTTTGATCGATTCCTTTTCAAAGACAAAAAGCTTTAAGTGGGGGAGGATGTGACGATCTCAGAAAAATTTAAAGAATAAAAAAAGGAATTAATAAATTTTAAACTCTAAAAGAAGAAAAAAAAATTAATTAATAGTTTTAATATTGAAAACAAAACTTTACTTTAATTAAATTTCTAAAAAATTAACGTCCGAGAAGTTAAACATTTCTTGTTAATAATATTTAGCGTTGCATAACAGTAGCGCACATAGCTGAAATCGCGCGTAAAACAAGCAACGTTCGTTAGTGCGTTTGTGGCGTCATCCGTTCGGCTCTTTATATCCAAAATAAATAATTTAATTTTTATTTCCTAAACTTCGTTAATGAACAAGGAAGAAAATGAATGGTATAAACAAAAATTTGAACCTTGCAATGACGGTAGAAAATTTTCAACCAACTTTGGCACTTATCTCTTTTAACAATTGTCCTTCTACCTTTGAAATATATTCTCCTCGTTGCCTCTTGGATCTGAAATTTCATCTCTTCCTAAAATGTTGGCTACAGCTCAAACATCTTTCCCTGTCAGTTGTAAATATTTGGAAAATAACGTTCAAGATTTTGAAATCTCCCTCTGTCGGTAGCAAATATTTGGAAACAATACACCGAGATTTAGAAATATACATGTGTAGAGAATCCAATTCTTTCTCAAATAAAATATTTCGAACCGCTAGAATAAAAGCGACCCATTTCTTCCTCGTGTGACCAACTCTTTCTTCTACCTCATTTTCTCCTACCCATTTTCTATAGCCCATTCTCTACTTTACAAAAAGGAAATAAAGCTTTCAAATGGTTAAAACCAAAGTACGTCTTTTCTCCAGCTCGTGAACCATTCTTTCTCCTACCCAAAACTTCTTAGTACCCACAAAACCACACAGCACCCGTTCTCTTCCATTGATCAGTTCCATCCTTTCAAACTAATAAGGCCGCATGTTCCCAAGACTCACCAACCGCCTGACGTCGGCCACTGCAGCCGCCGCCACCTAGTCTTCCTCCTCACTCTGAACCGTTGTCAGGCACTTCTCATCAACTCCAGCCATTTGCGGAAGCCCTTCTCCGTCGATTTGAGCCTGGTTTGCATGAATGTCTTTGCATCTTCCTTTGCTTGCATGTTAGTTTACTTACATGAGTGTATATATATATATTCTAATATATATATATAAATATATTGAAAATTGGTTCACTTTATTGCTAACAAACCAATATAACCTCCTTTATAAGCCTCGTCAAAACCCTATAACCCCCCTAACCTAAGTTGGTGCCTTATAGGGAAAAAGAGTACTTATAAATTTGGTTTACATACAAGTATGCTTCCAACATAAACTAGCTCAAAACATAAAAAAGAACGTAAATCAAAATAAAGCCAACAAGAAATACATCAAAGTATCTCAGTCCAGCTACGACCTATCGACAAGGCCCACACCACTTCAACAGTTCAAATTCAAATCATCTTCTATTTTGGTTAACCAATGTCATTTAAATCTATTCCCCATTTTCCCAGTATCCTTTCGTTTCTCCCGTGTCGAAGTGATTTACTCCCATTATTACAGACCAGAAACCTAATTTCTCTTTCAATCTTCAAAAGGAAAACATTGGAATCAATGCTTTTATTTTGAAAAACTCTGAGATTTCTTTCCCACCATATAAAATAAATCGAACAAGTTAAAGCACCACAAGCTAAGTCCTTTACTTGATCCTTTGTTTTGAAATTAGAAAGAATTGTTCTAGCCTCCTCTTTCAGATCAGAATACAAGGCTACAGGAAGATCCAACTTTTGTTTAATGAATAACCAAATAAATGCAGTGTAGTCACATTGGAAGAACAAGTGTTGGATAGTCTCAGGGTGGTTATTGCATAAAGGACACATACTATTTGAAATATTTCCATAATGCTGAATTCAATCCTTGGTGCTAAGTCTTCCCAATATTGCGAGGTAGGAAATGAATGACATCCTTTTACTATTTTTCCCATGCCATATCACAGAATAAATGTCATCCTTTACTTCAAGTATTCTCAAAAAATCCCATGCTTTATGAAAAGAAAAGGACCCCCCACCCTTCGCACCATTCAAAAAAGTCATTACTTTTATTGGGTTGAGTAGAAACAGATGAGATTTCTTCTAACAATTCTCTTGTTGCAGGATGAATTTCTGGCTCAAACACTTCA
Source organism: Allium sativum (assembly GCA_030737875.1). Taxonomy (NCBI): domain Eukaryota; kingdom Viridiplantae; phylum Streptophyta; class Magnoliopsida; order Asparagales; family Amaryllidaceae; genus Allium; species Allium sativum. The sequence goes on from CM060926.1 coordinate 242,535,110, forward strand.
TTCCTTATGATAGAGTTGATTTTCTCCTCTGGATTGCCAATCAAATTTATTCTATCATATCCAAGCAAATCTACCATGCATTTGCAATTAATCCACGGATCATACCAGATGTAAGTATTTTCTCCATTGACAATGACTTTATTAAACAATTATTTCGAATTGGATCTTAACTTCAACATAGCTTTCCAAGCAGAAGAAGCATTATTATCACAAGCCATAGCCCAAAAATGCTTTCTATTACAATATTTAGAATGCATCCATTTGCTCCACAAAGACACATTTGATAGGAAGTCCACAGTAGCTTTACACAAGCAGTTTTCTTAAGATCAGAAAATCTCTTTAGACCAATACCTCCCTCTCTTTAGGTTTACATAATTTTTCCAAGATACTTTATGTGCAGAACCTCCCAAAAAAAAAAATCTGCGCAAAGAGATTGTAATTTGTCTAAGGTGAATTCTGAAATTTGGTATATAAATAGCCAATATAAAATAATAGGAGTTAAAACTGAATTAATCAACTCTGCCCTCCCTGCAAAACTTACTAACTTTGTTTCCCATCCTTGAATTTTACTCTGCACTCGCTGAATTAGGGAATTGTACTCTGAGTAATGCAAGTAATATGAGGATATAGGAACTCCTAAATACTTTATAGGCAAAGATCCTTGCTCAAAACCCAGTATATCCAGAATTGTATTTGAATTATTGACTGAAAGGCTGAAGAAAACTTTTGTCTTCAAAGCATTAACATTCAAACCTGCATACTTACTGAGTTTTTGAAAGATTAGCTTTAGATTGTTTGCATTTGACATTGATGATTTCCCAAACAACATCAAATCATCTACATATAATAAATGGGATATGATAGGTTGAATAGATGAACTTGGCTGAAAGGCTTTAGCTTGAGTTGCTTCATCCATAAGATAAGAGAAGTACTGCATTGCTGTAGCAAATAAATAGGGGGAGAGAGGATTCCCTTGTCTTATACCTCTTGTTGAATAAATAAACCCTTTGGGAATGCCATGAATCATAATGGAAAAGGAAGATGTTGACATGCACTTATATACAAGATTTACAAAATGAGTTGGGAAATTCATTTTTGACATAATGAAGCATATGAATTCCCTATTTACTTTTTCATAAGCTTTTTGTAAATCAACTTTAACACACATATTTGGCATTCCAATCTTCTTAAATCCCTCAGCAATTCATGAGCTAATAAAATATTATCCCCAATGTTTCTACCTTGAATAAAGGCACTTTGATTTTCAGCTATAAGAAAAGGCAGAAAGTTCTTCAATCTGTTACATAAAACTTTAGAATTTTTTTTGTAATAGACGTTGCAACAAGCTATTGGCCTATAATGAGCAATTTCAGTGGGTCTCTCATTTTTAGGAATTAATGTTATGAAAGTATGATTTAAGGCCTTTAGCAATTTACCTAATATGAAAATATCAGATATAGCATTAAATAAATCCACGTTCAGAACTTCCCAATGTAGTTTTAAAAATCACTACAACAGAACTGGTATTTTATAGCGGCCTATAGCCGCTATGAATAAGAACTATAGCGATTTCATAACTGCTGTATATGAACATGTTATAAAAAGCTGCTAAATATTTATAACGCTTTATTTGCCGCTATAAAAGAGCATGGTTTTATAGCACAAATTTGCCATTATGTTACTTAAAGACAATAACTCATCCTCACCGCTATTAAACATCTGAATCTCAATGAAAGTGAGAATCTTTTATAACACATTGTAGCCGCTATATAGTATCTATTTAATAACGGCTATATGACGCTATTAAATTAACATGTTATAGTATTTCTAAAACCTTTTACAACTCATATATGCCACTATAAAATTCCTAGAGCTATGCATATATATTTTATTTTAATGATAGCAATCAAAATAAATCTTCAAACAATTTAAAGAGCAATGTAAGAACAAAAAAATATAATAATAAAAAAATACAACACATATTCATGATAACAACATAAAGTATCAACTAACAAAAAATAATTTCAATCCATGAATTACCAAATTCAATACATATGTTTTCAATTCCATATTGATGTCAATTTGAGTGCACAAAAAACAAAACACAATTCATATTTAAAGTTTAAAACCAAATGCATCGCTAAGAACTTCAACTGCTCAAAGCCTTTCTTCTTCCATCAAATAGTCCATGGATATTATGCAATCACCTAGTTTCAAAAAGATCTGATCTATTTTGTACGACTATGCTTCCGAATAAGCCTGTCAAACTGTAAGACTTCTATAAACACGCTCAAGAGATGCAAATTCACAAAAAGTGAAAACTGAATAAAGAATGATACTCACCCTAAAGAGTGTTCATCCAGTTCAGACCATCCCTTCTCTGCAAATAAATTTAAAAATGCAAATTTGTACTCACCCTAAAGAGTGATTTCCAGATTCGATTTGTATATAGAACTAACTGTTAAACTTTTTATTTGTAAAATCATAGTGCTATAGCAACTGCGGAGTATGAATAAATAACAAACATGGTGACTAGAATTATAGATGAAGAGGTGTATAAAGGCAAAAGTTTGATGAGATGTACCTTGACCATAAACCAAAACCAAATTTTGGCGAATACGACACCTAATACATAACTAATAGAACTGGCTGGATGCACATTTTAAACTGTAAAATCGCGTACCATGTATGACTAAAATTTGATATATCTCAAAATAATATAGCACCTGATATGATATCCAAACTTCCTTTAGGCCGTGGCTTGCAGCAACAATTGTTAATTCTGCACACCTTTCAGCTGGCAAACGCTTCTATTCACAAATAGTAATAAATTATTTAGACAAAAAATTAGCGATATACCTTGTTAAAATTGGATTTTGTAAAATACAAATCTGGATTTCTCAATCTAACTGTAAAATCTTCTCGGGCATACATACATCATAACATATTTCATAAACCATGCACGGTTGGAAAAAAACAGAATGACTAACAAACAATTAAAAGACAAACATCATAGCATATTTCACAAAGACAAAATAACCGACAAGATTACACAACCAAACATCGACAGGCAGACGCCACCAATCGATCCAAGTTCAAGTTGCAACAATACAAGTAGTAAATCTCAAAAATTCAAGACAGCAACAACCATAATAGGAAGGAAAGTCACAAGCAAGCCCATATTGACACAACACAACTTCATGCAGAAGAAGTCCTAGTGGTGTTTAGCTGAAGTGGATGAGAAATGGCAAGGAAGCATTCAATGGGCGAACTCGAGACCAAATCAGGAACAACCGCAGAAGGAAGAGCCATGGACCAGAAAATTATAATGATAAACATAAAACATTTAAACGAATTTATCAATAATGGTGTACCAGAACAGTGGAGTTAGCAGGGATTTTAACGTCGTTAGAAGTTCGGATTAGAACATCAGCAGTATAGGCTGCATTATTAGGAAGCTCGGTTTTCATCTCCTTCGTTTTGAGCTAATTATGATACAAAGATGGAGAGGAGGCTGTGGTATTTATGTATGGTGAACGAGGCAAAGGTTGCAATTAAATAATAAAACGAACGGGTTGTATATATAGAAGAGCATAGAGAAATATCTTGGTTGGTGAATGATGCGTGTCAAATCAATATGCTGATTGAATCATGCATATATAATAATATCCATCACCTCCAAAAACACGTCCGGGTTTATCTGGAGTGGAAATAAGTGCATTAGGCAAAATGTTAAGCATGATAATATATATATATATATATATGTGTGTGTGTGTGTGTGTGTGTGTTAGAAATGTTGCATGTTTAGCAACAACCAAGCCACCCATGTGTTCAACATGGTGTGCCACCAACCTCATGCACCAACCACCACCAACCGGACCACTAACCTAGCCACCAACCCAACCAATCATTTCTCACCTATATATATATCCCTCCTCTTCATAATTCATATCTCATCCCAATCTCATTCCAAATCCACTAAGAAGAAAAGGAGATCAAGAAGAGAGTGAGATCGAGTGTTGTGTATAAAGTGTTCTGTGTAATCACTTTGTAATATTCTCTGAAATAAAAGATCTGCAGCAGCCCGGAGACGTAGGCATAATTGGCCGAACTCCGTTATCAAATTTGTGTGTCTCTTACCATTCTACATTTCATTTCTTTTCTCCACAAATATAATCATAAGGAAATTTGCGTAATTTCCCAACAATGTGTGTGTGTGTGTGTGTCAACTGAAATATAAAGACGAACACGCATCTTAAGTTAAAACGTACAACCAGCAGCATAAGATCACTGATAAATGCAAAATTGAAATCTAGTGATATATGTTGAGATTTGTGATACGCAAATCACAAAATTGTAGGCAACAAATATGTGGATCCATTTTTGGTGGAGATATTTATTGCTACTTTTGTGGGATATTTGAAAATGAAGGCAAGGATTATTTGGTGCTTATCCAAATAGATATATTTGAGATATATGATGATATATTTGAGATATATGAGGATAATTTGGGTGACAAGTTACTCTATAAAAGACCTACATGATATCTTCATTATATGTGGTGGAAAAATTTGCCATTGTTCTTCATTATCTTTCTCCTCAAATTGTTTAGCCATTAGATATTCTCTACCTATTTCTCAATAAGGTTATTGATTCAAGTTGTGTTTGTTTAAAGATAGTTGAGATCGGTTGTAAACAATATTTTGGTGAATCAATAAAGAGGGTGGTTGGGTGGAATATCGTGTGTTCATATTTCCGATTTTTTTTTGTGTTGTTGTTTGTTATTCAATCACATTCATCTTCAAGTGATTGGGTGAAAAAGATTCATTTTGTTTTTGGGTGTTTTGTCAAAACTTCCGCTGCGCACAAAACCCCAACAGTTGGTATCGGAGCTCAGATCACCGCATAGCTTGGAGTGTTTGTTGGATTGAAAAAAAATTGATTTTTTGTTTGAAAAAAATTGATTTTTTGATGTCGGAGATGATGACGTTGTCGAAGATGGCTATTTTGAATGGGAGGAATTGGGGTATATGGAAGTCGAAGATGGAGGACGTTCTATATCTCAATGATTTGCATGATCCCATTGATGGAAATGGGGAGAAGCCCTCGAATATGGATGAGGGAAAGTGGAAGAAAATGGGCAAAAAGGCGATTGCGTTGATTCGCCAATATTTGGATGATTCTGTGTTCCACCATGTGGCTAGTTGTGAATCCGCAAAGGCGTTGTGGGACAAATTAGTATCGTTGTATGAGTCAAAGAGTGCTACAAGCAAGGCTTTTCTGGTTCGAAAGTTGGTGCAACTTCGATTGGATGAGGAGAAGTCTGTTGCAGAGCATTTGAACGAGTTTCAAGATGTCATCAATCAATTGGCAAACATGAAGGTCAATTTTGATGATGAGTTGCAGGCTCTTTTGTTGATGAGTTCTCTTTCGGAAAGCTGGGAGACTTTGGTTGTTTCATTGAGTAATTCCAATGCTAATGGAACTATCTCTTTGGAAACAGTTCGAAGCAGTCTTTTGAATGAGGAGCTAAGGAGAAAAGGGTCGGAGTTGAAATCGGTTCAAACTGAGACGATGGTAGCAAGGGACGTAGGTAAAGATACAAGGAAGAAGAAAGGTGCTATCTTTTGTCATTATTGTGGTAAGAAAGGCCACAAGCGCAATGATTGTTATTCAAATATACGAGATATGAAGAAGAAGAAGAAGAAGGCGTAAGGTGATAATAATAGTGACAGGCAGGCTTTGCTGAAGGTACCGAAGGTAATTCTTCATGTGATGTCCTACTTAGTGTTGTGGAGCCTTGGAAGATGGATTCAGGAGCTAGTTTTCACATATGTCGAGATGTGAAAAGTTTTTCTTCATATAAGAAGAGTGTTGGCATGATAAAGACGGCCAATGGAGTAGAGCTACCAATTTGTGGAGTTGGAGCTGTTAGGTTTCGGATGCATGATGGAGTGGAGAGAGAAGTTGCCGGTGTGAGGCACATACCCACTTGTTCGCATAACCTCGTATCTCTCGGTCAGTTAGATCGCCGCAGTTGCACTTATGAGACTCGAGGTGGAGTTTTGAGAGTGAAGAAGGGTGGTCGTGTGATGATGCGAGGAGTTTTGGAGGAGGGGAACCTATATAGTTTGGTCGGTTCAGTGGTCAACAGTGGAAGGTGGGTGACGGTTGAAGAACCTAGTCCACAGCAAGGTGGAGAGGTTAATATGGTCACTGCTGATGGTCCTAAGGTGGAGGATCATGGTATCGACAAGGGTCTAGATGTTGATGATGCTCGAGGGATCCCGGAGATGAAGAGATTATGTCAAGCGGAAGACGGATGTCGAGTTGTGAAATCCACAAAGACAAGATGGAGGTCTTTGTGGTATTACAAACGCTTTTGAAGATCGCTATTGATGTGGTGCACAGATGAGGGAGGTGCACCATTTGTGGGCGATGGTGGAGGTTTGTAATGATGTTAATTGAGAAAAGAAGGTTGAAAGTGAGAGCTAAGTTGGCTAGTGTTGAGTGGAGGAGATGTTGTGATTTGGTATCAAGGTGGAGTGTTGAGATTTGTGATACGCAAATCACAAAATTGTAGGCAACAAATTTTCTATGTGGATCCATTTTTGGTGGAGATATTTATTGCTACTTTTGTGGGATATTTGAAAATGAAGGCAAGGATTATTTGGTGCTTATCCAAATAGATATATTTGAGATATATGAGGATATATTTGAGATACATGAGATTAATTTGGGTGACAAGTTACTTTATAAAAGGCCTACATGATATCTTCATTATATGTGGTGGAAAAATTTGTCATTGTTCTTCATTATCTTTCTCCTCAAATTGTTTAGCCATTAGATATTCTCTACCTATTTCTCAATAAGGTTATTGATTCAAGTTGTGTTTGTTTAACGATAGTTGAGATCGGTTGTAAACAATATTTTGGTGAATCAATAAAGAGGGTGGTTGGGTGGAATATCGTGTGTTCATATTTCCGATTTTTTTTTGTTTGTGTTGTTGTTTGTTATTCAATCACATTCATCTTCAAGTGATTGGGTGAAAAAGATTCATTTTGTTTTTGGGTGTTTTGTCAAAACTTCCGCTGCGCACAAAATCCCAACAATATATGCATCTATTTATATAATAATCAGATAACATCATTGGTTTAAAATTAGGATAAGGCAATTATGGTGGTATAAGGGATTTGGCGGTAGGCGTACCTTCAAGACAAATAATTAAATACAAATGGAGATGTGCTTTGAGTATGAAAATGAGATAAGGCAATTAAACATAAATCTTAGTAATACAAATGGCACATGCTTTGAGTACGAAAATGTGTGGATTCTTACAAATGGCTAACGCTTCAAGCGTAAAATGCAAAAGGGTATGATTTAAAATTCAGAAACTTAAATGTACGAATGTTGACATTCATAAGTGATAACATACAAACGTTGCCGCATATTAAATATCATTTTAATGCACGACATTAATCAGACTATTAAACTTGAACCACAGTTGTTAAATTTATTAGGCATAGCTTCGTAGTTGTCATTGTTAAAGTAAACTAATTTGACAGAAAATTGTTCACAAATGAGTCTGAAAGTTATATCAACAATTTCTACTAGACTGTGAGTGCTTTTGGCATGAACGATGCACGAGTGCATAAGAAAATCTCTCTGAACGAATTACAAAGTTAACAGAATAATCAAAATTTTGCACATAGCATTAGTTGCTTCTTGTTTGATAAAACTTTATGAAAAGGATAGATAAAAACAATTTCATATTGAATTATAGAATAAAAACCGCAAAGTACAAACTGTAAAATCATGGGGCTAGCACAATTGGTCAGCCCATGCATGGTAACATACAAGGTCAAGAATTCAATTATTGTGGACTAAGATCTCAGGGAATCAATTAGGACATGTATTAGCACATGCAAAACATAGTTCTCTAGGTCTTCAACACACACACACTAGATAAATTATATTTGACCACAAAAAGTCGACATGAAATCAAATACACGTGATTTCAACCACTAGATGTCCCCTTAGTATCTATCTACCGTCTCGTAAATACAAACATATAATGATCAATATTTATTTTTTGATAACAAGATGATACTTGTTTTTCAAAAGCAGAGCACTCGTTTATGATGGCAAATATTTGTTGTGCTAAATTTGAAGTTTTATTTGTGCCTTTACAATCGACACGCGCACGTACATACACATGGTCACATACAAGGTCAAGAGTTCAATTATTGTGGACTATGATCTCAGGGAATCAATTAGGACATGTATTAGTACATGCATTGCTCACATGCAAAACATAGTTCTCTAGGTTTCAACACACACACAAGATAAATTATATTTGACCACAAAACGACGACATGAAATCAAATACAAGTGATTTTAACCACTAGATGGCCCCTTAGTATCTACCTTCTCGTAAAGATAGACAAATAATGATCAATATTTATTTTTTGATAACAAGATGATACTTGGTTTTCAAAAGCAAATCACTTGTTTATGATGGCAAATATTTGTTGTGCTAAATTTGAAGTTTTATTTGTGCCTTTACAATCGACACGCGCACGTACATACACATAATCATGTTTTTCCTGATATACTGAATCCTAAAAGAATTGACTTCAAGCATAAGTATTGATTGATTAACTTTCAAACTTTTAAACTAGTTTTAATATAAGAAGAAGAAATAGCTGATATAAGAGAACGAAAATTAGAGAAAGACGCAGATGTAAGAACATTCACAGAGAAGAAAGAGAGAAATAAGGTGAAAATTGAGCAACAACAAGGGGATGAGAAGATTAGAGAACACATACAAACTGGAAACAGAGAAATAATTTCATTCACTCATCATCCACTTGAAAAAGCATACGGATCCCTATTATATGCAGGCATAACAGGTGACGGCTCAAACTAACCCTTACCAAAACCCAACTCAACTAAAAAAGCTAAGCTAAACAACATTATATAGCAAAAAATCATATATCAACCAGTGTAAACTATTGCAGGTGCATATGTGCACATCTGATACACCCTTCAATTAATCTTCTACATAGCCACAAAGATAATTTTCCATCCCACGCTAGGCAAACGTTATTTTAGTTTATATGTTGAACATCAAAACTCCAGAAGGTGAAGATAGACATATGCATTTAAAGAACATGAATTTGTAAAATCTCAAAATTAAATTCAAGCTCCATAAAGAAAAGAAATTCCAAATAAAAAACTTATTAAACAGTAAAATGAAATAAAAATCATAAGAAAGTACATACCAAAATATCAGGCAATGACTTTAGGTTGCCTCAGAGGTTTAAGATGGTAGAAGCTGAATTGAATTGCCTACATGTATTATTAGAGACTACTGAGGTACAGGAATTTAATTGCAGAAGAAAAGAAAGCAAGCAATGACTAGCAACTAAGCAAGTCCTAACTAGCAACTAAAAAGAAACAAAAAGTGAACACATAGAAGAGCAAATACAGTCAACAAATGAAAGGTAAAATACTCAAACAGGCTTATAATAGTGTACTCACCTTAAATAACGCTCCAAGCATTCCCCTACACATGCATGAACCATATGGAGTTATAAAAAAACGCTCCTAACTTATGCATCAGTTTAAGCTGTTGCCTTGTGACCACATTATTCAACAAATTCTTTTCAACTGTAGGCACTAAGTACAGTGGCTTCCTGTAGTCCCACCCAAGTACTATGTCTGTAAATAAATTATCACATAATCCCATTGTAATCATTAATTTTACAATTCTCAAGTTCTTTAAAGATTAGACTCCAATAGCTCAGCAACAAAAGTAAAACTACGATGCAAGGGATTCATATGGAATCGCTAAAAAGCATATGCAATAGCGTACGTAGGATACTACTACAAGCAGTATCAATTGGGCAGCAACTATAATTTTATAGGTGAATGCCATATGTCCTAACTCACGTCTATATCCTAATTAAATGGATTTCCTTGGGTTCAAACTAGTAAAAACGATATCACACCATTATATTGTTAGGGTATCACCGCAAGACATTATACAGCCCATTAGTAACGGAAACCTAAATAATTCAGTTGTACCCTTAATTTTTCTTGCTTATGGACAATTGGTACCGCAGATAGCAATGCTGATATTGAACATGATTTACATCAAATAGTCCGAACTAATAATTATCTTTTAGGGTGTCACCTCATCTACATGAGCAGCGAGTCTTAGTGACCAGTGAGAACGTAAAGAGCATATATTTCCTGGTTTACACTAAGTAAGAAAATACAATACAAACAATGAATCAATTTAGTTGTCAGAACTATTATCTTTTAGGGTGTCACCTCATCTACATGAGCAGCGAGTCTTAATCGCTTCAGCTCAGAATCAGCATTTTGATAGTCGGACATGCTGAGAACATTTGGTGGGAGTTCTTGGATGCTTTAGCATAGATGCTAATAATACCACAAAAAATGTTTGATTCTCGAGTAGTAGAGGCAAACAACTAGCAAAATTGCATGAAACATTCGATTATACTGTAGAAGCAAATGATTCAGCTCCACCATAATAAAAGAGCATACCACATACTTTAGCAGCAAGAGTTGGGCTTCCTTGCCTGATGGATTGGTATCTCCAAAAAAAAATTTGCAGATGAAATTGCTTTTGCATTTGAAAACCTCTGCCTAGCTTTATTGCTTTCCCGGACCAAAAAGTTCAAAAAATTTAATATGGAATTCAATGGGACAAAGGCATTAATTGAATTTCTTTTACGCTTTTATTTTCGGTATGAACATAAAAATCAGTTTTAACCTAGGTATGATTTCAAAAAAAATGGAACCATGCAACATCATAGTGTCTTTTTATTGTTTTGAAGTTTGCAGGTCAAGTTAAAATGGAATCCATTATCCAAGTATGTCTTATTCATCTGACCATTAAATGCATGAAGCACTTCAAATCTTAAACGCTAATCTCAATTTCCCAACCCCCTTACTGTTTTTCATGCACCTTAGCTATAATACTCTCAATGTGACAGCAAGATATAAGCAACCATAATTACACTATTAAGCAAATAAGAAACAGAATATCATAACCCCCTTACTGTTTTTCATGCACCATATATACCAGTATTTTCTTCTAGGTACTCCATACAAAAGCATACAGCAGATACAAAAAAACCGCAAAGAAAAACACAGAAACAAAAATGAAAACATGATGTGGAAGACTGCAAATGTATCTTTGTGAGTTTACAGCGGTGAACTTACATTTTTTTCTACTGCATGCACAAGCAGCTCTGCGGTATTCCTACTTGTGTGTACTTCTTTTCTCGTCATTGCTCGTATTGGCTTGCATCCCAGATTATCCACTATAAAATTCACTGAGAAAATTGTACCTAAATCAATTGACAAAAATAAGACAATGAAACAGTTATAAGACTGAAGTAGCTGCTGCTACTGGAGGCACATGAGTTGTAGGCGGAGCATGCATATTAAAAAAATACTTACATAATGAAATGACCGCTTAAAGCGCAAAATGGTCGATCGTATCACAATAAAATTGATGTGAAGTATCCGCTATTGGTTTTTTTTTTTACTATTTAAAATTTCAATACATTAAGTGAACTAGAAGAATTCAAAATGATTTCTTTCAACAAAAATGAAGATAAAAGTGAAATTCCAAAAAAAAATGGTAAAAGAATACATTTTTAAACAAAATTTGAAACTCAAAATTATTTTTACTCGTTTACAAAGACGAAATTATGTAGCACCATATACAAATTTTATTGAAGATTTTGAAGAGAATCTTAACCAAAAATATAATATGAAGTGTAAAAATTCATATTTGAAAATGAAGTAATGTGGTTTTCTATTATTGAGAATTCAAAAAATATGAAGTGACGACTCTTATTGATTATTTTAAAAATACCCAACTTGAAGAGAAAAAAAAGAATCCTTGGACCTGGATCGTCATAGCTGAAACTAAGAATCAAATATGTTAAGCTTGTACAAAGGAGTATATACTATTAGGATTATATACTGTAAGTCTGTAATGAAAAATGGACATTTGAGTTAAGAACAAGAAGAACAATCACAGCTAAATTACAAAACTCAGCTGCTTGGTGTCATAGAAGCTGGGTTCTTATTTATTAATAAAACAATATATGAGTCTCCACTGACAATCCAAAACAATACATGAATCTCATCAAATCCAACAACCCAGGAGACTAGCAAATAGAAATGCACAACACCAATTCCAGACTAAACCTAGTAGCAGGTCATGAATTATTTTGATGACACCAGACCTTCCCAATGCTAAAAAGGAAGAAGAGGGAAAAGGGAGGAAAGTCTAGTATGAATTTGCATTGAATCCAGGGACAGTCAAAATTTCTTTTCAGTATGAGATATTTATAAAATCTCCAACATCTGAAGGACCAACAATGGACCCAACTTGAAACTTATCTGTATGCACACATCTAACATATGGATTTATAAAAGACGCTCCTAAATTATGCATCGGCTTAACATAGTGCCTTGTGGCCATTTTATTTTCATGCCAGATATGTTGAAGCCAACAAAAAATAACTGAAAAATCAAACAAACAAAAAAATGACCTAAGTTACATATGAACCATTTTGCTTTCATGTTACATACTTTGAAACAATATAACTTTTGAAACTTGACAATTAAATGTTTTTCAAAAAGAAAACTAAATATTTAATTAATAAATTTCATCAGTTCATCAATTTCTACTTTATCAAGGAACTTTGTATGTTAATTGAATAATAGAAATTAAATAAAATACCTAAATCGATTAAGTCGGGAATTGAAGGCGAGGCTCCTTGATGCTACCTCAGTACAGTACCTCTCGTGTAGCGATTTTTAACTGAAAAAATATATATTGAACATAAGTATAGATCTGGATGTAAAGTTATATATATGCAAATAACAACCAACCCACGTACCTCTCGTGTTGCAATTTCTTTCCTCAACTTGTGGGATGGTTCCATTGCCTACCTAAATAATAGAAGTGTAAATTAACAATGATAACTGATGATGACTTCAAGCATAAACACAGTCAATTAGGTCAATTCAGTCATGTAAAGATAATCATGAATGTGAAGGGTACACAAAGAGTTAGCATAAACAAACGAAGAACACTTACAAAACTAAAATATTAGAAGTTATGAATGTGAAGGGTACACAAAGAGTTAGCATAAACAAATGAAGAACACTTACAAAACTAAAATATTAGAAGTCATGATAAGACAATAAGCAATCAAATGAAATTTCATAGAACAAACAAAACCAACACAATAAAATACTAGAATGTAAATAACGATGTCATTCTTTTTATTGCGTAATAATGCATGTTATGAACTACATAGATTTTCAAAACTTTGCAATGTGTTCTGCTCATTTTGACGTGCCAAATGCATGTTATGAACCACATAAATTTTCAAAAATCTACAAATGTATAAATCTACCAAATGCAATGTCTAATTCAATTTGTATAGTACAACAGACATATTCCACTTAATCACAATATATAGTAAAGAGTGGTGTATTTACTGATGTTAATTATTGCCGCTACAACCATGAAGATACAACATTCGGCTTCACTATTTTAGGCCCTATAAGATTTGCTTTTATATTTAACTTCAACTAGCATCTTTTACGAGTCTATTTGTTTTCCTTCCAAAAGTCATCCTCCTCACGGCTTCTCTCAGCAATCAGCCTCTTCCAGTTCTGCTGATTTTTAACTGGATTTTATTTGGGACTTCGAAATCGTAGGCATCTGGCCATGGAGACCGATATGATTCCTGAAGCACTTCGATCTATTTGCACCATTTTGGAAGTGGCCTTCGTTATTGATAATAAAACTGAAAGATCCAAAGGTTACAGATTTCAAGTCCTTCTTTCTCATTTATTTTATGCAAGTAGTTAATAACATTGTTTAATAAGTAAAGAATAATATATGCATTTTGATTTTTGCAGATTATATTTTTCGCTTAGGAGGCAATGATGAGGGACTGCATGGATCCGACACCACCTACAAATGGATGGAATTGGAGGACAAATTGCAACCTTGCTTCTTAAGGCATCAAAGATCAACTTAATTACCTCTCAAAATGGTAATGTTTACAATTATTTACATTTCATGGAAACTAATGGCAGAATATTTGATTACACATTCTGTTTGTATTCAAGTTTGAAATATATAACATTTGAAACATAGAAACTAAACATTTTTTTCAATGAAATGCATGTGATTATGTTCTTGACTGCTTAGTGACAATTTTGCATAACATTAAACCAAAATAGCAAGCTAATTTTACAAAATCTCTGCAAATTGTGATAACAAACGAACCCCACAAACCAAAACTTAAAATCAAATTTTATGTTTATATCATTATAAAAACCTAAACATGTTATATCATTATAAACTTGCAGCAACCAAATCAGATTATGTTCCAAACTAGTTAAATAACATTGTTTCAAACTAAGCGAAATAATGAGGAAAACAAAGTAATTAACTTACCCATATATGTATAGAAATTGATAAGTCAGAGATGCAACAACAAAATCAGGACATCATTTATGTTTCCTTGACATGCTGACTAAACAAGATTGTCACACCACAAGAGTTTTCATAAAATTTGGTTGAACCCTAATTTCGGTTTGAAGAGGGAAAGAGAAATAATTGGGGAAACGTTAATCAACAGGAAGTTAGAAATGAAGTGAAGTTACAAGTAGAAGAAGATCTAATTACCGTAGCTATCTAGATTAAGACGAGGCCGAATCAATCTTATCAGCATTGCTTTTGTAGTTCCAATTAGGACAAGTTATCATAGCTACTAATAACCATTAGGAGAATTGCTGGACGGACAAAATGATTATGATTAGGGTTTCATAACGTAGAGGAATGAACAGCCATGGCTTCGATAGATTTGGAAAGAAGATTGGAGACGCAAGGAGTTTGCTTTCTTCGATCAGGTGAAGAGATTGGAGTGAAATGATCTTCTGCTTTTTGAAGGGAGGCGAAATTGTTTTGGAGGGAGGGGAAAAAGAATTCATGAAGTTCAAGGGAGGAGAAATAATTTTGTGAGGGGTTAGAAAATGCGAGCGTTACACGGATTGTCAAAACAAAAATGACTTGGAAAATAAATAAATAATTGTAAATAATAACAATTTAGCGTAATGTGTTATTAACTGGCGTTATTAATATCATATTTTGTTGTAGTGAATTTTGCATTAATTCCATCAGGTCCTAGGCTGGATTCATCATGAATAGAAAAAAGTGCAGCTTGAATTTCATTTAACTCCACTGGTTTTAGAAGAAATTGTTGACCTTGATTATTCACTGTGCATATAGGTTGAAAGGAAGGAAAATCAGTGGATTTAGGACCATTATACATTTCATGGAAATAAGAAATTGCTTTTGCCTCGATGTCCTCTGCCTTGAATAATAAATTTCCATTATCATCTATGAGAGCCCTGATATGATTAAAAAATCTTCTATTCGACATTCTAGAATAAAATAATTTTGAGTTTGTATCCCCTTGTTGAAGCCAAGAACCTTTAGCCTGCTGTTAAACCCACTGAAATAATTATGTTGTATTTGCTGAAAATTCTTCTTAGCTTGCAAGTAGTCATCATACACAAAAATGTCTCCAGGGTTGTTATTAGCTGCTATCTCCAGTAAATTTACCTTTTCTTCAGCATCTTTCAGGTTTGCTTCGTTTTTATCACTAATCATGTTCCAACTTTTCAGTTCTACTTTACAATTTTTAAGTTTTTGCATAAATTGATAGCTATGATGAACCCAAACATATGAATTCAAACCTTTTTGAATAGCATCAAAATATCCAGAAAAATGTGGCCACTCATTTTTAAATCTAAAAGGAAAACCCTTTGACACTTGAGTAGGAATTAGATCAAGTAGGATTGGATTATGGTCAATGGATTTTTAAGGAAAAGTGAGGGCTTTCATACTTAAAAATAACTGAAGGCAAATATTATTTACCAGTATTTTATCAATGTTTGTAGCCAAACCTCTCCTATGCCAAGTGTATAGAAAACCCAAAGGCTTAATTTCAGTCAAAGCTGAATGAATAATAAACATATGGAATTCCCTTAAATGTTGATATGGAACTGGAAGGCCGCCCCTTTTATCAATTGGAGATAGCACATTATTATAATACCCCATTAAAACCCAAGAATCTGTTATCATATTGGATAGATTCGACAAATCTTGCATTATTCAAGTCTTTCAGAAAAAGTATTTCTGCCATAAATCACTGAGAAAACCATTACAAAACCACCCTTGTTTCTAGCATTTACAGTCAAATGTTGAGTAGACATAGATTCTAAGGTTACTTCCCAAACATCAGAATCCCAAATTAATAATATTCTTCTATTTGAGGTCGAAGAATTATTATTCATTGATTTCCAAGCATTAGGTAGTAAAGGACAAAACAAGGCTAGATTGGCTTTAGATAATTTTGCCTCAACTAAACCAACTAAAGTTGATCTAGTTTGATTTAGGAGATTAAACACTTCCTTTATAAGATTAAGCGTGTTTAATCACCTAACATTCCAAGTTAGAATCATTTAACAACAGAGGAGATCCTAAGATTTCTTTTAGAAGGAGCAATGTTAGGGGCATTATCCACTGTTTTATTACCTTTCAAGTAATTATCATTTTTACCAACCATATGAGATAAATCAACTTGTTTACCTTTATCCAATCCATTCACTTTGTCTGATTCTTCTACAACTTCCGATACAATATTTAAATCATCAGGTATCAATTTTTCAGGTATTTTGAAATTCAGAAATTCAAGATTATCTGTGTTTTCAGAAGGAAATTGTTCTTTCCCAATTGAAGAGACATTAGTTGATTGCTTCTATGAATCTTTTGATAAATCCTGATCCGTTTCATGTACACTTGAAGTAGCCTGATGCTCATCACATACATCTTCATTATGCACATCAAGAGGGACCTAACGAGGATCATTAGCAGCTTCATGTGATATATCATCATGGCCAAACAGATTACATTTAAGACACTTAATAGGCACATATTCATATTCAACTGGTAACAAAACTATCAGACCATCATGTAATTGAATAGGAATTTCTTTTTTCAGATCTATAGAAGTATCAATTGAAAGAAGCACTCCCGCATATTTTGTAAATCTTTTCTCAGCTATATTTTCATCAATTAGTATTGGTTTTGAAATAATACTCGCTATCATCTGTATTGCCTTTTTGGTCCAAAGTTCCACAGGCAGATCATAATATCTCGCCCATATTTGAACTACATCACTCTGTTTTTTTTACTAAAATCAAAACCAGGATGCCATGCTTCGATTAATAACAATTTACCAAAATATGAGTATGTCAAACTTTCAAGAATAAGATTATTATCTATCATATTTTCGAATTGAACCACAAAGTTATAGTTAGGAGAAACATGGATATTAAATGAATTAACTAGTTTCCATACTCTGGAAATATAATCTTTCAGCTTAATAGTGGAAAGTATGAAATAGATCGGGGTCAAAGCGATCGTATAGATCCAAGCCTCTTCAGCCAGATTGTAGACATCCTCTGGAATTACAACACATTCAACTGTCGGTTTCACATAGATCAAGTTTCGATCAGATCGATCCTATTTGCGCGCATCATTTGAATCTAAAGCTTTATTAGATTTATCGGAAGTTGATGGATTAATCAATGAGGAGGATGGTTGCGAACGTGATGGAGGAAAACGTGAGTTAGTTACAAAAGCAGGAGCTTCCATTAAAAAAGTAAGGTGAAGGAAAACCTATACACACACACCCCCCATATATATATATATATATATATATATATATATATATATATATATATATATACATATATATATATATATGTATATTTGTGTTAAGCTAATCCTTTGTTTAGGTCTTAACTGAATGACTTGCGTGTATATACGCAAATATATATATATGCAGACTCACTTGTGGTTGTGTAGAAACGTAACCAACCATTGTTTTTCTACTCACTAGCTCACTAACCGCCATGAGTAGCTTCAAAACTTGAAGCGCGGTCACATTGGATTGCATGCAAGAACCATGGTGATGACTAACGCATGCAAGAGCAGGTTGTTGATTTTATATACGCACCGTCTGTTGAGAATTGGCTCTGTACATTGCGGTAACGGTGAAGTACACATGCAAATCTTGACAAAAATGGTGTTGTGTTTCCTCTCAACTATTTTGCTAGTGCATGCAAGGTCACTCTTCTCTATTTATAACAAGTGGTATACAGCTGAGTGGTTTGACATGCAACTCAAAACTGAGAGGTCACTAGTTCATACCCAACTGTAGCAACTTGGTTTTGGTCAATTGTTTTTGACTGAAATCTTTTTGGCGTAAATTTACACATGAAACTTAGTCCTCTTTTCTAAATAAAAATCATGCCTTTGTTCTATGTAACGAATTCGTCCTTGTAGTCGTTTGTGTCATTCTAGTCATATCGTGTTGTAAACACCAAAATTCGCATTGGCCAAATATAAAGAAGAAGAAGTTCCGATACTAGAAAGTATAAAAGGAAAAGCCTTGGATACACCTATGTCGATACTAAAAGAAGGATATGAAATCTTGTTTCTCCTATAACTTTTGATTGGTGAGAGATTCATACCTGAAACCACCTCCATTGGAGTCATATGATGGTTTCCCATTCCGTAGAGTGGTCATATTAAACAAACGGACGTATCGTTTGAGAGTAATGGCTGAAACAAGAAAGTCAGAGAAAGCTGAAACCTACAGCAGGGTTCAGGAACCGACAGCAGAAGGGGTTCAGGAACCGACAGCAGAAAGGGTTCAGGAACCGACAGCAGAAGGGGTTCAGGAACCGACAACAGAAGAGGTCTAGGAACTGACAACGTGGTCTAGGAAGCTTGAGAAAGGTAGAGAAAGCCAGAAAAAGATAGAGATAGATAGAGAAAGCTAGAGAAAGATGGAGACAACTAGAGAAAGTTGGAGACAGCCGGAGAAAGCTAGAGAAAGCTATAGAAAGTTGGAGACAGCTAGAGGAAGCTAGAGACAACTAGAGAAAGCTGAAGACAGCCAGAGAAAGAGCTAGAGACAGCCAGAGACAACTAGAGAAAGCTGGAGACAGTCGACAACAAGGGGCAGGAACTTGCAGTCGGGTGCAGGAACCGGCAGTAAGTTGCAAAACTGACAGACGAAGGCTGTAGGATGCAGGGGAAAGGAAGAAAAATAAAAAACCAACAACAGAAGGCTATAAGAAGCAGGAGAAAGGCAGAAAAAGACAAAACCGATAGCAGAAGCTGTAGGAAGCAAGAGAAAGGCTGGAAAAACCAAACCGATAGCAGAAGGATATAGGAAGCAGGAGAAAGGCAGAAAAAGACAAAAAAAAATGAAAGACAAAAGCAGGAACAAATGGGTGACACCAAAAAAAGTGCCCAAAAAAGGGTGGGAAAGAGAAGAAACAAAAGGGGGCCTAAAAGCTCTATAAATAAGACTCCAGGGGTCTCAATTTAGGGAGCTCTTTTTTCCTCATTCTACAATCTTTCTCTCATTTTTCTAGAGAGCAGACCCCAATTTATAAATCAGTTTGGGGAATTCTTACGAACCTCCTCTGTGAATAAAATCATCAAAGCCCTTAAAGTGGACGTAGGTTCAATCTGAAACCAAACCACTATAAATTGTGTGTTGTTACTTTCCTGCATATGATGTTGCTCCTCAATGATTTTCTACACGTTTTCTGCTATGCCATCGGATGGCTAGAGTATCCTCGCTCAAGACGTTAGGTTCTTAGCAACCTGATGCCTTCTCCATGTTCCATTTCCATAGACCTATCTTTGGTGTTGACGAAAAATATCGTTAACATTTTGGCGCTAGAAGGAGGGCCCTGAACCTCCGTTCCCTTTTTCTACCTTTAACCTTTTGAATAGTATTGCCATATTTCTAACTGTGTCGTTCCGTCCCGGTTTGGACGAAGCTTTGAAGAAGCAAGATTATAGAAGGAATCTCAACAAGGAGCTTCTGAATACCAAGGTACTCTGAAAATCAATTAAAGGATGATTCAATTGGGGAAAAGTGGTAAATAAGGAACCAACACATCGTCCATTCCAGAAAACAACATCAAAATAGCCAAACTAGAAACTGGAGGATCTTCAACTTTTGACAAAAGACGAGTTGGAAATATTACACTTGGCTACACAAATTGATACCACTAGGATATTTATTGAAGCAGACTTGGTCCGAAGATCCTCAAAAGCAGAACCTTATGAAGCAGAATCAAGGATCATAGCACCTTAGGAACTTTATAATCAAATTGAGTCTTCATCAAATCTACATAACAGCCCAATCTCATGGAGAAGTAACTAAGCATCAAAGGAGGCGGTTAGTTTAGAAAAAAACAAAAGCCTAACATGGATAGAAGATAGAAAGTTGCAAGGAATTCCCTGTTGGATCTCGCTTTATGGCGTTTTGATTATGACAACTATACATATACATATATATTATTATCGACTAACTTTGTTTTGCAGAAAGATACTCAACAACAGATTCAAGAGCTATAATTGAAGATTAAATATGTTTAGAGTCTGTTAGTATTAGTATTAATTGTTAAAATCTTTCTTGATGAAACACACACATGCACGTTTTAATATATATATATATGATTTTATATATGACATGCACAAGGCATAGGTCTGTTACAGAAAACAGACGTCTGAATTATTTTATTCAGACATCTATCAACTGAAGCAAAGAATAAATTTCCCATAATATCAGACGTCCAAATCAAAAAATTTAGACGTCTGAATAACCTCCAAAATAGTCTATTTCCTTGCTGTTTAAATTTTATTCAAAAACATACATCTGAATTTTTTTAATTCAGACATCTGAATCTGCTTTGAAATTGCCTATTTTCTTGCTGTTTTGTTTTTAAATCAAAATAGACATCTGAAATTTTCATTAAGACATCTGAATACGAAGAGATGCAACTTTAAATGAAGAGTCGCAACTTTCTAATCCATATCTTTTTATTGAATCTCTTCGTGATAAGTTATATCCTTTTATATATTATAAATAGAGACTCGATCAAGTGATCAAATCACCAAATCATACTACAAATCTTTCTATCTTTTCTAAAAGATCTCTAAGCACTTCATCTTCATACTCTAAAGATTTTAATCTTTTAAACCTTCTATATTCCTTCATGAATTACTCTACTATCATCAAGGAAAGGTTATAGGAAGGGTGTACTTCAACTTGACATATCCGTGTTAACAAGAACACAAGTAGTCAACAAGTTTTCTATATTGTGGAAGTCCTCTTGAGCAGTTGAGGTAAGAAATCCCGTTCGGTTGTTCGGGTAGTTGTAAACCTATTCCTCCGGGTGAAGTGAGGGTTGTTGTGTTAGTGAAATTCCAGAAGTGAGTATGGGACTGGATATAGGACAGTGGTCCAAACCAGTATAAAATCGACCGTGTGATTTTACTTACAGCTACTACTTTACTATTCTATGTTTATACTCCATACTACATGATCCTACCACTGCTTAGTCACTTTCATCCCCTTCTCCAAAGAGATAATGATGGTGAAGGTTCCATATGGTATAAAAAATCACAAACTTGTGTATGATGGGACTGCAGACCCTTAAGAATACCTTGCCATGTTTTACATGGATACGTATAACGCTTCTGAAGCCCTTCGATGTAAGGTCTTCGTAACAACTCTTCATGGAAGAGCTCTTAAATGGCGCAAACATTATCATGACCCTCTTATCATATCTTGGAAGCAATTATCCATCGCATTTAGCACACAATTCCATATGCAAAAGGATTCGGCAAATGATATTTACGATTTAGCTAAAATCAAACAAAGACTAGAGGAGTCACTTAACTGCTATATAAAGAGGTTTCACAATAAGTCACTCAAGGTGAAAGGGGCTACGGATAGAGAAAAGCTAAGAGCTGTACGGTCGGGGATACTTGTACCATTCCCCTTTTGGAAGGAACTTATCTTAAATGAGTGCGGAGGCTTGGATGATTTGTATTCCAAAGCTGATAAATTCATTCTTATGGAAGAAATACTTAAGGCAAGGAAAAGCTTGACGCAAGAACAGAAGGAAGAAGGGATTGGTTCCAATCCCCTTGCAGTAGGTTCTACAAAATTGAACAAAATGAAAGACTATTGCTCCTATCAGAAGATAGAAGGACACAAAACCAGACATTGTTGGAGTTTGATAAAGATACATCAAGCGAAAAAGAAAAGAAAGCTCATTTGAGAGATTTAAAGTAAAATCAGTGGGAAAGCTGGTCAGAGACAATGCAATATGGGAATGGGAACTTAACTATAAGCCTCTTATCTCAAAAGATTACTTTTATTATTCATTTAGCTTTATCATTTTACCTATAATCAAACAAATATTAGTGGTACGTAGTTCACGTGCTATTACAGGTAAAAACCAAACCGTGCTCACGCTCATGCATATAACAAAAGCTCAAGTGGAGAACTTTTTGTTTATGTCTCATCCCATGACAGAGAATGAAAGGTCAAATGGAAGAACTTAAAGAAACACAATACATGAATGAATACACAACAAAGTTATCAATCAAAGACAAGCTTCGGTGGAAGTTGTTCACACATATATGCAGCAATAGAATGATTAAACGCTCATCATAGCTCCGATCAAATAAGATTCTTCTAAATCTTTATCTCCCCTATTTCAGAATTTCATGACTTTGTTAGACATGTTATATTGACATACTTAAATGCTTCTATGAAAGGTGTGGAACCTACCCTTGATAAATGATATCAACAAAGCTTCCGGATGAAGAAGCTACATAAACAAAGCTTCCAGAGAGAGAAGCAACAACAAACACAACCTCCCAGAAGAGGAGCGTCAAACAAAGCCTCCAAAAGAGGAGCATCAAATAAAGCTTCCAAGAAGAGAAGCCACAAAGTTACACCTGCACCTAGTGGAGTAGCCTACTAAATGAGGCTAACAAACAAATTTACATCTCCACCTAGTGGAGTCGCCTCCTAAGTGGAGCTAATAAACAAAGTTACATCTCCACCTTATGGAGTCGCCTCCTAACTAAGGCTAACACCCCCTACAAATTATAATACCCCTAAGTAGGACTAGTAATTCCCACATCTTCCCGTATAAAGGGACTAGTGTCACTCTCTTAGAGAGCATTCATTCATTTTCATATCCTTTGGGTTAGGAATAAGGCTAGACGCTAGATATCCTATGGCTAGAAAACTGAGAGAAACTCCCTCTAAACGACTAACTAACTCAGGACAGGATTAATTTAATACGAAATCAGTCCTCTGTATATACGCATCCAAAATTTGCTTCTTAAAATATTTATGACTCTTTCTTCCAAATGTTCTCTGAGCAAACCTCCGAGAAACACACACATAATCTATGGTTGTTTGATCACTTTCAATAGTATTTGGATAAGTTGACACTATACACATGCAAGGCCTATGGATGGCTTGTGATGCTTTCGTTGGATGATCCTTAATTAACCTTCTATGTTTTTTTTCCTTTATTAGGGCTTTTTACTTAGCTATGACATTCTTTGATAACTCTTCGTTAAAGATGTGATTCTTCGATATGATGTTGCTCCTCAATGATTTTTTACACGTTTTCTGCTATGCCATCAAATGGTCAGGGTATCCTCGCTCAAGCCATTAGGTTCTTAGCAACCTGACGCCTTCTCCATGGTCCATTTCCATAGACCTATCTTCGGTGTTGACAAAAAATATCATTAACACGTGTCTTCTCTTTTGCTACGGAAGGTGAGTTTTCTCACTCGCGACTAACTGATTATTAAGTGAATTAAAAATTTGAGATGTTGAATGAAACGTTAGGGTGCTCTAGATTTGTTTGCTTTGTGCTTGTGCACATGCGACACGCACACCGTTCCCTTATATGACACAATATGGATGTGGTATGATATGCTATATTTATTGTTCTCACCATGCAAGTTTCCCTTAGATTAGAAAACCATTGCAGGTTGAAATGATAAACACCCAAAGAACGGTATATTCGAATCGATTTGGGATGCGAGTTGAAATGATACATACTCGGGATTTGAATATTTTAAACAATGGATTGAAATGATAAATATCTGTATCACTTGACCATAGGATAAAAAATTTATATACGGACACCGTGGTCAACAAAAGAAAAATATTTTAAAATATTATATTGATTTTGTAAATAGAAATTTTAGTGAATTTTTCATATGGTATACAAAAGTGTTTTAAGGGAATTTTGTTTCAAAATTAACTTGAATTTGTAAGAAGTATGATTTTATGTAAATAAGATTTGAAAGTGATCATGCAAGTTAACATTCAAATTTAAATCAATTTTGAACAAATTCTACATAAGTTTTGTGTTTTAATAATAAATTTAATAACATGAAAATTCTAACATTTGGTGATTAAATATAAAATGGGTTTTAAGACTCGTTAAATGTATTGGAACTTATTTTTAATATATGATTGTCAAATGATTTCTTACCATTTTAATGTAAGAAGGATTTGTCAAAAATATAAATTTGTCAAGTTCAAGTATAAGAGGAATATGATTATCAAGTCATGGTGAATACGAGTTTTGTTAATAAATTTGTAATTTAACAAATCATCCTTTGGTTAATAACTTAAGTTGAAGTACTTTTGGGAATTATTGTAAGAAATGGATATGTGAAATCAAGGTAAACAAGGGTTTAAGAATCGCTTAATCATGAAGTTTTGAAGTCGAACAAAATAAATGGGAATTCGATTTAAATATGAAATCTATATGGGAAAAGAAATTGTGAGACATGGATTTATATTGGATTAGATTGATATTATTTTAATAGAACTGTAATTTCATAAAAGCGATTTCCCGCATTACTTGATTTTGTAAATATTCTTTTATAAAATAATTTGATCACTTTAACTATATGAATTTCACAATAGTTTTTAACTAAGATATATATATATATATGTATGTATATATATATACATATTTTCAATTTAATATACATATTATTTTCAACCTTAATTATTTTAAATATATTTTATAAATACAAATAGAATTTATGTCCAATCCAGTCTAGGAAGACCGAAGTGTGAAATAAAGGATTTCAAGCAATAACGATATCTCGTGAAAGTTGAAACTTTAGAACCAAATGGTTGATAAAGGAAAATCGTAAATATTGGATTTGAAATCTTAATCGAACCAATGGTAAAGTTATTTGAGTAATCGATTTTGGGGCAATACTTGATATAAATTGATTTGCGGTACTTGAAATATGATTTCAAATCTAGTGGTCACGGTGTGAAAAATGTAAACGTTTGGTTGTTAAAGAGACCGGAGTCGGTAAGTGGCATACTCTCTATTAGTACCGATACCACTTTAACAACTGTGTACGCGGTGGAGTTCCAGAAAAGAAGTAGGTTGGTATGGAAGTGATTGTTAGATTTGAAGAAAGAGAATGCTGATGGATTGGCCTTGACCTTCGGAGCCATACCCAGGTTAAGTAAGGTAGCACCTCTGATCGAACATGCTTCTTCGATACCATCTCTATTATTTTGTGATTGATTTGGGGTCCCCTTTGATTATGGGAGTGTTGTTCAAGGTGGGCGGTAGTTGCTACTATGCGTTACCACTGGCCCAGGGGCCTTAATCCGGTAGAATCATACCGTGGGTATTCCTCATGTGCCTTGTCATATTATCCTTATCGAGTACCTATGGTTTTGATTTGTATCGTACATATGGAGTGCCTTCTGTGCCACCGGGTTACTGTGGGTTTACGGTACTGTACAGACTACGGTATTATAAACGGTGTAAGGTTAAAAATGTAATCCTTCTTACGCTAATTTCATTATATTAATTTACTGAATAGACACTATTATAATAGCGTACTATTATCTATATATTAGTTTCGTGGGTCCTTAGAGGAAGGGAATCACAAACATCCTTTAAGTTATTGTACATTTCAGTAAACACTTCATTTGAGTTAATTCACTTATATGAGACTGTTAGTCCTGACTCAAGTATATCGTTTCTTTGACTATATGCATGGGTCAGCTCTAGCACCATAGCCGTCCGTGACACAATTTGGAGGCTGGCATCTCATTTGGGATCCTTCATTTATCAGCTATTTGGTTATCTATATTATCCAGGCTTATTACCAGTTATTTATATGCATCCTATCTATTGTATGAGCTTATGATTCATTATGTACTTTATGTATCATGTAAGAACTTATGTACTATTATATTTCCACTGAGAGTTACTCTACTAATGTCTGTGATTCTGTGTATGATTTGCATTTACCTCAAAAGTTAGAATAACAATTCACAGTTTTAAGCAATAAATGTCTGACATGTGTGGCTTATTGTATATTTGAATGGTTTAAAGTAGTGGGTCGTTACAAATTTGTTTTCATGTGGGTGCGTTAATGACTTTATAAATATTAATTAATGACACAAAGACATAAGGTTAACCATTACTTGTAATAGAAGCCTGCTCGAAACTGACTGACATATCCAGTATCTACAAGTAAGCCTAGTAAATGTGAGAGGTCTTGGTTTCATGGGCCATTATAATTATTACACTAAGGCATAAGGTCAAGCCCACTTGTAGTAGAAGCCTTCTCAAAATCACCCGACAAATCCAGCATCAACAAATAGACAGTTTAATGTGAGAGGTCTGGTGTGTATTATATATATATATATATATATATATATATATATATATATATATATTTGTATGTGCGTGTGTGAGTACGCATGTCTGCCTTGAGAAGGTCTTAAGTGGCTAACCTAACCTAAGGTTCTGTAACACCCCACTCCCGCTATGGTCACTCGCTAAGGGAATGCCATAACATCGGTGGAGTATTTTAAGTGAATATAGAACAGAGAAATTACAGCAAGACAGATATAAGTAATACTTGAAAATTTAAAACATCATTTCATCGCAGCGGAAAGTAAAACATGTTTGGTTACATCACAAAACCATAATAAGAGTCAAGTACAAAATATCCATCCTGATAAATAAAAATACATAATCCCAATACATGAACTGATAGCCATAAAAGAAAAGGGTAAGCTGAGCTCTACATCTAGGGTCCAAGCTCCAAGAGAGTAATAAAAGCAGCCTGATCAAAGCCCACTCGTGCTGGGCCCACTCTGAGAACCTGAGGGTTGGGAAAAAGATAAAAACAACGGGGTCAGACATAAGTCTGAGCGAGTCCTATAACTTTAACAATGCAATCATTAAAGTAATTAGGGTATGATATAACTTGGTACGGTGTGACTGGGATAAATGACTACACTCAGTAGCCAATCAGACTTAGAATGAACTAAGACAACGATAAAGACGCATTTACCCACCCAAGGATAATTACTACACTGCACCACACCAGTCATTTCCTACTTAAAGGTTGATCCCTCCCAAGGACTTAGTAAATTTACCCAGTAGTTTCGTGTACCCCTAGCTGACTACATAGGTGCTGCCTGCCCCTATCTCCACTAGGTGTACCCACTACTCCCAAGCAATTGGCTCCCTACCGTAGATACCCGTGCTGGCCCCACAATGGGGTGTATCACTCCTCATAGTGGCAACCCGATACAACAATTGGTGCACGGCTTATATCTACACGATGCAACAACGTCTTACCTACCAGCCCGGGTCCACACACGCATATGAAACCCGTTGGACTTGCGTTGCCACCGCTACCCCGTTTTGGCCTCTTATAGTCAAGCCCAATATGCGTGTCCCGTCCTCGACTTGGGTCGAGCCCACAAAGATACGTTTGGGATATTGGTTGAAATGGGCCCCCACAAGCTACCCACCTAAGCTTGTCATTTTAGTGTATACCACTTAACCCCTTAATCATGTTTTAATTACATGTTCCACTTTGGTTAAGTATTCTAATCGTATTTTCTATTGCCACCCAAGGCAACCACTAGATTTCCACATGCCACCCAAGGCACCCACTTAACCCCTCATGTCCCTCTACATGCTAATATGGTTAAGTGTTTCTTAATTAATTAATTAAGATCATGACCTCATAAAGACCTCTCACATTAGACCATCTTTTATGACTGCTGGATATGCCGGTTGGGTCCGGGCAGACTTCTGTCATAAAAAGGGTCTAACCTCGTGTCTTTACTTTAATCACGTATTTAATTTATGACTAAGACCTCTCACATTGGGCCAATCATTTGTAGCTGCTGGATTGCCAGTCGGTTCCAGGCAGACTTCCGCTACAAAAGGGTCCAACCTCGTGTCTTAGTTGATTAATTACACCTAATTAATCACCCCCATAATTTGTATTAATTATCCCTAATTAATTACACATTTTTAAGAATATGGGTAGACCTAACTCAATAGGTAAATTCCCAATTCCATAGTATGGGTAGACCTAACTTAATAGGTAAATTCCCAACTCCATAATATGGGTAGACCTAACTTAATAGGTAAATTCCCAATTATGTCCATTCATTTTATGTTATGCTTAAGCATACCAACTTTACACATTTCTATTAACATGCATATTAACCCCATCGTTTCCCACGTAATTCGTTCTCATGACATGTCATATAAATGGGAAGATTCAATGTAAATATAATGGGTTCAATCTTAGCACAACGTTGGCATTTACATGGGTTTAAAAGGTGTCAACTTGCATCACAACATTAAACCCAACTAGCATAAATCATTAACCCAAACTTGCATATGAACTTGCATATGAACTTGCATACAAACTTGCATATGAACTTGCATATAAACTTGCATATGAACTTGCATATCATGTCATACATAGAGGCAACCTTGCATATGTTATGCATATCATAAAAAGAGACAAACTTGCATATGAACTTGCATATAAACTTGCATATGAACTTGCATATCATGTCATACATAGAGGCAACCTTGCATATGTTATGCATATCATAAAAAGAGACAAACTTGCATATGAACTTGCATATAAACTTGCATATGAACTTGCATATCATGTCATACATAAAAAAGAGACAAACTTGCATATGAACTTATAACATATGACAACCACAACATGCATAGGTCCTCATTTACATCCATAGCCTCCTAATATCCTATCCTAATTAGTTTAGCAATTGCTTGCTAAAGGCATAGGAACTCACAAATCACTAATTAGCACTCCAATGAGGAAGATTAAGTTGTTAGAGTGGATTAGAACTTGATTAGAGTTGATTTGAGATGCCAACTTCCTCTCAAATTTGGTGGAGGCTCCTTCTAGTTTTGATTTGACGGCATGAGGCCCTTGAATCTATTTTTAGTATGAATTAGGGTAGTGTTAGGGTGTATTTATAGATTAGGCAAGTGTTTTAGGCCATTAGATTAACCCTAAATTAGATTAGGACCATCAGATCTCGGAAGCTTCTAGAGAATAGCCCAAAACACAGCCAAACCCTAAAATGGTGCACCAGGTTAAACTGGCTGAGCACCCCCTGTCGACACCCAAGTCGACAGGGCTGTCGACTTGGTCCTAGCCAAGTCGACTGCCCAGTCGACTTGGGTAGGTAGGCGGGAATTTTTCCCTCCTGCGCCCAATGGCTCCAATTTCGAAATTTAAACCTGAATTTTAAATCTGTTTTGAACTTTGAATTTTCTGCAAACTTCATTGGGCCATAACTGGGCCATACGGACTCCGATTTACAAAATTTCGGACTCTATTTTGCGTATTTTTCCGAGACGAACGCAATGGCGCAGCCCGTTTCCCCCAATTCTCACATCTGAGATTATTTATTCTGCAATTAGTGAATTTTAGCATTAACTGAAATTCGGGGTGTTACATTCTCCCCTCCTTAAAGGATTTCGTCCCCGAAATCTCTAAGCTAAGGAGAATGCATATCCTACCATCCAAACAACCATCTACTCAATCCATCAAACACGGGCATCCATTGTCCTTAAAACAATTTCTAATGATGTATGAGCATATGCAAAAAGTGTGTGTATATGTTCCCTATCTAATGTATGAACTTATGCAAACCATGATAGTGCCATCCATCCATTATGTATGCGAGAGAACCCTATCGACACATACAATATCTACATGAGTGCACAATCATTCACCAAAATGCATCATACATATGATAACACAATCATTATACATCCATAAATATAGCTACCTACACACAATTATATGCAATATGCAATATGAAGTGACTGAGCCGATCTAGTGCCTAGAGTGTGTGTATATGCATCCACGAGCAACCACTAGCAAACACTTGCATCCACATGCATCCATCAACCATAACATGTCTCAAACACATGTTTCAACCATAGGTTTACCCTATCTAAAGGTCAAAAGTACTAACGAGAGGACATACTAAAGATAAGATAAGTACTAGACAAACGATAAAGGAGAAGTTAAAAGACATACCCTCAAAAAGGAATGGGTATAATGAACGCATCTTCGCTTCCGTCTCTCAAGTAGCGTTGCCCTCATCTTCTCCCCATTGTACTTTGACTAGTTGAACCTCTCGATTCCTCAATTTCCTAGTCTCTGACCCAAGGATGCGAGTAGGAGCTCGTCGAATAGTCGCATCACACTCTACTTCCACTTCTCTAAGCAAGCTCGGCTCTACCACCTCTGCGGTCTCATGTAGGCACTTCGTCAAATGTGACACATGGAATACATCATGTACACCACTAAGTCTGTCGGGCAACTCCACTCTATATGCCATCCGTCCAATCCTTTCCTTAATAGGAAACGGCCCTACGAACCTTGGTGCTAACTTCCCAACAGATCCAAAGCGAACCACATTTCGTAACGGAGACACTTTGACAATGACCATGTCCCCAACTTCAAACTCAAGATCCGTCCTCCTCTTGTCCGCATAAGATTTTTGCCTATCCTGTGCTGCTTTCATCCTTCTTCGAATCAAGTCAATCTTCTCAGAAGTCTCCCTAAGCATATCAGGCCCAAGCAAGATCTTATCCGTAGATTCCCACCAACATGTAGGTGATCGACAAGGCCTTCCATAAAGAGCTTCGAAAGGAGCCATACCAATACTGGACTGAAAGCTGTTATTATATGCGAACTCCACCAATGGAAGATGCTCTTCCCATGTACCTTCAAAATCTAAGATACAAAGCCTCAAAAGGTCTTCTAGGACACGATTCACCCTCTCAGTCTGGCCGTCCGTCTGAGGATGATATGCGGTGCTCAGACATAATTGAGTCCCCACTGCTTCTTGCAAACTTTTCCAGAACTCGCTAGTGAAGATAGGATCTCGATCACTCACTATGCTAGAGGGTACCCCATGCAATCGAACTATCTCTCGAAGATATACTGAAGCTAGCCATGGAGCAGTCCTCTTGCTCTTCACAGGTATGAAATGGGCGCTTTTAGTAAGTCTGTCTACCACAACCCAAATTCCCGTATTGCCCTTTCTCGATCTGGGTAACCCGTCAATAAAATCCATCGAGACGCTATCCCACTTCCATTGCGGAACTTCTAATGGGTGAAGCAACCCACCTGGTTTCTTTTGCTCCACTTTCACCTGTTGGCAGACCAAGCATCGAGCGACATACTCAGCCACATCTTTCTTCATACCGGCCCAGAAGAAAACCCGCTTCATGTCTTGGTACATCTTGTCCCCACCGGGATGAATGGTCATCCTAGAACGGTGTGCATCATCAAGAATAGCCTTCCTCAAACCCTCGTCTTGTGGTACACAAAGTCTACCGTCTCTACGCAAGCACCCCCTATCGTCTAGGGTGTACCTACTCAAATGGCTGGACGACTCCCCCCTTATGAGCTTCTCTACCAACTCAACCAACTGTGGGTCGTCCCTCTGTGCTTCTCCAATTCGCCCCAAAAGAGTAGGTCTGACCTCCAAGTATGCTAGCAAACCGGGTATATAGTCAATGGAAGGTCTGAAATCAAACATCGAGATAAATTCCAAGCTTTGTTGTTCCACGAACAATGGACTCAAGGACAACATTTTTCTGCTCAAGGCGTCCGCCACCACATCACCCTTGCCAGGGGTATACGCTATCTCGAAATCATAGGATGCTAAGAACTCCATCCACCTTTGCTGTCTCAAATTCAAATCCTTCTGAGAAAACAAGTACTTCAATGATTTGTGGTCAGTGAACAATTCGAATCTCTCACCAAGAAGATAATGGCGCAAAATCTTAAGTGCAAAAACAATAGCGGCCAACTCTAAACCATGGGTAGGGTAATTTTTCTCATGCGCCCTCAACTGCCTTCCACCATAGGCTATTACCCTTCCCTCTTGCATTAAGACTGCGCCCAGTCCTGTCCCACAAGCATCGGTATAGACAACAAATGGCTTATTCCCATCTGGCAACACTAAAACTGGAGCAGTGGTTAAAGCTCTCTTTAACCGTCGGAACGCATCATCACAATCTACGTCCCATGTGAAAACAAGATTCTTCTTCGTTAAGCGGGTTAATGGGGCTGATATCTTCGCGAAGTCTTTGATAAACTTCCTATAGTAACCCGCCAACCCTAAGAAACTTCTTACTTCGGTAGCATTCTTCGGAACCTTCCAATCTTGAATTGATACTACCTTCGCGGGATCCACAGCTATCCCTTCCTTGGAGACCACGTGCCCCAAGAACCGCACTTCCTTCCTCCAGAAGTGACATTTAGAGAATTTAGCCTTAAGGCTATGTGCTCGAAGAGTCTCCAACACCTCCCCAAGATGTAGGGCATGCTCTTCTTCACTCTTAGAAAATACTAAGATATCATCCACAAAGACCACCACGAACTTATTAAGGAACTCCCTGAACACCCTACTCATCAAATCAACAAAGTATGCAGGGGCGTTCGTCAACCCAAATGGCATCACCAGCCACTCATAGAAGCCATCCGGAGTCCTAAAGGCAGTCTTGTCTATGCTATCCTCAGCCACCCTCAACTGATGAAACCCCGTGGCTAAGTCCAACTGAGAAAATACTGAAGCGCCAACCAACTGATCGAAAAGATCATCAATCCTCGGCAATGGGTGTCTATTCTTCTTTGTGAGCTTGTTGAGTTCTCTATAGTCTACACAAAGTCTGAGGGACCCATCCGCCTTCGTAGCAAAAACTACTGGAGCACCCCACTCCGATATACTTCGTCTTATGAACCCCTTCTCAAGCAACTCCCCTACTTGCTTATGGAGTTCCCTCCTCTCACGAGGAGCCATGTGGCGCACTGGTAAAGATACAGGTTTAGCATTATCCACCAGATATATTCGGAAGTCAATCTCCCGCTTCGGAGGTAAGCCCTTCACCTCCTCAAACACATCTGAGTA
This sequence comes from Allium sativum, assembly GCA_030737875.1. Lineage (NCBI taxonomy): Eukaryota > Viridiplantae > Streptophyta > Magnoliopsida > Asparagales > Amaryllidaceae > Allium > Allium sativum. The sequence goes on from CM060926.1 coordinate 242,568,445, forward strand.
TTCCCGGACCACTATAACAGATTGCAAACTCTCGACCGAAGCGTCAAGCGATTCAAGATAACTTAGCATAACAGAATCCATGGGATTACAAGAGATCTCGAGAGTGTTACCCAAGCGGGTCATGAGCCTAACAACTCTCCTTTCGCAATCTAGAACGGCACCATTACTGGATAACCAGTCCATGCCCAAAATCAACCCATAGCCCGTGAAGCCCAAAACAAAAGCATCACATCTAAACTCAATGCTAAGTATAGAAATCTTCAAACCCAAACATATCATGGACAAATAAGTGGAGCCCCCAATTGGGTTTGACACAACCAAGGGATCATCTACCAGACTGGTGTCTAAGTGCAGTGACTCAACTAATGATGATGAGATAAACGAATGCGATGCGCCAAAATCAAACAATGTACGGACAGGATGATCAAATAGAAAAACCAGACTTTCAACGGAAATAGTTCTACCTCTTTCCTGAATCGGTGGAACCGCAAGAGCCTGTACTTGCCCCCTAGCCTGACCCGGTGCCATAAGAGCTTGCACCTGTCCTCCTGAGGTAGATCCCGTCCTTTGTCCCTTCTTAGGGCAATCCTTCACTAGATGCCCTGCTTCGCCACAGTTATAGCAGCCAGTCTTCTTCTTCTTTCGACAATCTTTTCTTATGTGGCCTGGAATCCCGCAATTGAAGCACTTCTTCTTTCCCTTGCCACCGTTGCCTTTCCCACCTTTGTTTTGCTGTTGTTGCTGAGGTCTCTTTTGATCTCCCTTCTTCTCGGGTGCCTTATTAGCATTGGGACCCTTCTCTTCTTCATGCATGAGTGCCATGTCAACTAGCTTCTCAAAGGTGGCCCCCATAGGGATATGAGTCATAGCCAACCCATGCATCGGTTCATTCAAGCCTTTCACGAACCTCAAAGCCTTCTTCTCCGGTGTATTCACCATGTCTAGGCCAAACCTTGCCAATTGATTAAACTTGTTGACAAATTCCTTCACTGAGAGATTTCCTTGCTTTAGAGTCAAGAATCTTTCCATATACAAGTTTTCCTCCGCCCTTGAGAGAAACTTTGCCACAAATCTTTGCCTAAAATCCGCCCAAGAGTCAACGGGGCGTTCTCCATTAGTGACCTCCCACCAGAATGAGGCCTCTCCCTTCATTAACCAAGCAGCTAACTTGACTTTCTTTCCTTCTTCCATCTCAAAGATATCTATCAACTCTTCCACCTCCTTAAGCCAATCTCTAGCCTCCACAAAAGTTTCTGATCCTTGAAAAGGTTTCCCTCCCATAGCTTTAAATTCCTTGCAAGTCTTAGCAAAAGTATCCGTGCGAGGAGGAGGGGGAGGAGGAAGATCGGGTGCTACGGTTGGTGGAGGAACATTTGCTGGACCCGCAGTGGTGGCCCTATCCTCCATCAATCTCCTATACCATACTGGTATCGTCACACCCTCCGGAAAGTTAAGATCCTCAGCCATGCTGAAACGAAAAAGGAAAGATTCAAAACGGAGAATTCGAAAGATAAAGATATGACTATTGGGGATTATGCTTTTCTTTCAAAAACTTTTCTCTTTAAAGACATGTTTTTGAAAATATCTCTTCCAAAAATGTTTTTAGAAAAATAGTTTTCTAAAAAAATTTATCTGTTCCGGTAACCTTTGCTCTGATACCACGTGTAACACCCCACTCCCACTATGGTCACTCGCTAAGGGAATGCCATAACATCGGTGGAGTATTTTAAGTGAATATAGAACAGAGAAATTACAGCAAGGCAGATATAAGTAATACTTGAAAATTTAAAACATCATTTCATTGCAGCGGAAAGTAAAACATGTTTGGTTACATCACAAAACCATAATAAGAGTCAAGTACAAAATATCCATCCTGATAAATAAAAATACATAATCCCAATACATGAACTGATAGCCATAAAAGAAAAGGGTAAGCTGAGCTCTACATCTAGGGTCCAAGCTCCAAGAGAGTAATAAAAGCAGCCTGATCAAAGCCCACTCGTGCTGGGCCCACTCTGAGAACCTAAGGGTTGGGAAAAAGATAAAAACAACGGGGTCAGACATAAGTCTGAGCGAGTCCTATAACTTTAACAATGCAATCATTAAAGTAATTAGGGTATGATATAACTTGGTACGGTGTGACTGGGGATAAATGACTGCACTCAGTAGCCAATCAGACTTAGAATGAACTAAGATAACGATAAAGACGCATTTACCCACCCAAGGATAATTACTACACTGCACCACACCAGTCATTTCCTACTTAAAGGTTGATCCCTCCCAAGGACTTAGCAAATTTACCCAGTAGTTTCGTGTACCCCTAGCTGACTACATAGGTGCCGCCTGCCCCTATCTCCACTAGGTGTACCCACTACTCCTAAGCGATCGGCTCCCTACCGTAGATACCCGTGCTGGCCCCACAATGGGGTGTATCACTCCCCATAGTGGCAACCCGATACAACAATTGGTGCATGACTTATATCTACACGATGCAACAACGTCTTACCTACCAGCCCGGGTCCACACACGCATATGAAACCCGTTGGACTTGCGTTGCCACCGCTACCCCGATATGCGTGTCCCGTCCTCGACTTGGGTCGAGCCCACAAAGATACGTTTGGGATATTGGTTGAAATGGGGCCCCACAAGCTACCCACCTAAGCTTTTCATTTCTAGTGTATACCACTTAACCCCTTAATCATGTTTTAATTACATGTTCCACTTTGGTTAAGTATTCTAATCGTATTTTCTATTGCCACCCAAGGCAACCACTAGATTTCCACATGCCACCCAAGGCACCCACTTAACCCATCATGTCCCTCTACATGCTAATATGGTTAAGTGTTTCTTAATTAATTAATTAATTAAGATCATGACCTCATAAAGACCTCTCACATTAGACCATCTTTTATGACTGCTGGATATGCCGGTTGGGTCCGGGCAGACTTCTGTCATAAAAATGGTCTAACCTCGTGTCTTTACTTTAATCACGTATTTAATTTATGACTAAGACCTCTCACATTGGGCCAATCATTTGTAGCTGCTGGATTGCCGGTCGGTTCCGGGCAGACTTCCGCTACAAAAGTGTCCAACCTCGTGTCTTAGTTGATTAATTACACCTAATTAATCACCCCCATAATTTGTATTAATTATCCCTAATTAATTACACATTTTTAAGAATATGGGTAGACCTAACTCAATAGGTAAATTCCCAATTCCATAGTATGGGTTGACCTAACTTAATAGGTAAATTCCCAACTCCATAATATGGGTAGACCTAACTTAATAGGTAAATTCCCAATTATGTCCATTCATTTTATGTTATGCTTAAGCATACCAACTTTACACATTTCTATTAACATGCATATTAACCCCATCGTTTCCCACGTAATTCGTTCTCATGACATGTCATATAAATGGGAAGATTCAATGTAAATGTAATGGGTTCAATCTTAGCACAACGTTGGCATTTACATGGGTTTAAAAGGTGTCAACTTGCATCACAACATTAAACCCAACTAGCATAAATCATTAACCCAAACTTGCATATGAACTTGCATATAAACTTGCATATGAACTTGCATACAAACTTGCATATGAACTTGCATATAAACTTGCATATGAACTTGCATATCATGTCATACATAGAGGCAACCTTGCATATGTTATGCATATCATAAAAAGAGACAAACTTGCATATGAACTTGCATATAAACTTGCATATGAACTTGCATATCATGTCATACATAGAGGCAACCTTGCATATGTTATGCATATCATAAAAAGAGACAAACTTGCATACGAACTTGCATATAAACTTGCATATGAACTTGCATATCATGTCATACATAAAAAAAGAGACAAACTTGCATATGAACTTATAACATATGACAACCACAACATGCATAGATCCTCATTTACATCCATAGCCTTCTAATATCCTATCCTAATTAGTTTAGCAGTTGCTTGCTAAAGGCATAGGAACTCACAAATCACTAATTAGCACTCCAATGAGGAAGATTAAGTTGCTAGAGTGGATTAGAACTTGATTAGAGTTGATTTGAGATGCCAACTTCCTCTCAAATTTGGTGGAGGCTCCTTCTAGTTTTGATTTGACGGCATGAGGCCCTTGAATCTATTTTTAGTATGAATTAGGGTAGTATTAGGGTGTATTTATAGATTAGGCAAGTGTTTTAGGCCATTAGATTAACCCTAAATTAGATTAGGACCATCAGATCTCGGAAGCTTCTAGAGAATAGCCCAAAACACAGCCAAACCCTAAAATGGTGCACCAGGTTAAACTGGCCGAGCACCCCCTGTCGACACCCAAGTCGACAGGGCTGTCGACTTGGTCCTAGCCAAGTCGACTGCCCAGTCGACAGGGCTGTCAACTTGGGTAGGTAGGCGGGAATTTTTCCCTCCTGCGCCCAATGGCTCCAATTTCGAAATTTAAACCTGAATTTTAAATCTGTTTTGAACTTTGAATTTTCTGCAAACTTCATTGGGCCATAACTGGGCCATACGGACTCTGATTTACAAAATTTCGGACTCTATTTTGCGTATTTTTCTGAGACGAACGCAATGGCGCAGCCCGTTTCCCCCAATTCTCACATCTGAGATTATTTATTCTGCAATTAGTGAATTTTAGCATTAACTGAAATTCAGGGTGTTACAGGTTCACTCCTTGGTTTGGGCTAAATTCGTGGGACCATCCCTTACTACGTTCTAAGTAGTCTTTGGGTCCTCCTTCTCTAAAATGGACTAAATGTAACAGTAATGTCGAGTGGGGTAGTTCTCAAGAAGTTTTCCACTTTCTCTAGGAGCTATGTGAGGGCTAACCTAAGGACATGATAGGTACCCTGCGGTGCATGCAACTATAACCGCCTATCTACGGGAAGTCTTAAGTGGCGTAGGAGTTCACCCATAATATCAGTTAAGTAGTAATATAGGAGTCCACTGAAGGGGTCTTAAATGGAAAACTAGGTCAACCCTAAATCAGTATCAAGTGTCCAGATACTACTTCTCATATTACAAATGAAAGTATATATATATAACGTTGACGTGATAGGACAAGGTCTTAAGTGGCTAGGGTCTGCCATAGGGTCTTAAGTGATTTTAGGAATCCACCCTAAATTTATTATAGTATTATGGCCTTAAGTGACCGGGAATGTCCACCAATTGGGTCTTAATTGATCAGGGATCCTCCTTAAAGTGTTATTGAAGGTCTTAAATGACAGTACGTATGTCCACCTCATAAATTAGATTCCTTGCCTTGTGTGTGTGTGATTGTTAATATAGAAATATCGTGAAAAATCTATCTTTCCATATACAAGAATAGTTACCCTTCAAACATATGTGGTTTTCATTCACTAGGTCCTTATGTTCTGACCTCACTCCTCTTAACATACTTACAGAACAGTAGGTTGGACTTTATGCTGAGAGATAAAGTGGTGGGAGCCTGACGATGGAGGAACTTATCAATTTATGTTCTATTTATTGTTGGCAATATTATTGTTATGTATTTGGATATTAACTAATGTACATGATGTAACTGTCTGAATAACGGTTATTGGTTTTAAGTTTAAATGGTACATCTATTTCCTCATTATTATATTTTGTCCATTCCGCTATGTGAGATTCCATCGCGTTATATTGCTCTGTTATTCTATGCAAATGCATTTCCTTACAGGATTCAACGACCCTTTTAGAGTGGCTCTAAGTTTTGATGTGCCTTTTCTGGGTCGAAATTTAGGCTCACTCCGGGCGGGTTGTTACATAATGACCCTTGTGATAACAATGTTAAACTTTTCACCATAATGTGGCTATGTTTTCTCTCTAATAGGCCATTTTGTTCAGATGTATATGGGCACGTCGTTCTATGCATGGTGCTTTTCTTATTAAAATAACTTCACAGTGGTTTAAATTCACCCCCTCCATCAGTCTGTATGATTTTCACAGTGCTGTTTAATTGCTTTTCCACATGTGTGATAAAGTGTATGATTGCATAATGTGCATCATACTTGAAGTAATACATGTGTCCATGTGTAGAAGTAACAAGTGCTAGTCCCCATAGATCAACAACTATAATTCATGTGGCTTACTGTGAATGGTTTATGAATTCCTAAAGGGTAATTTGTGGCTTTTGCCAAGTTGGTAGTATGTTCAAACATGTGACACAGGCGAGTCTTTAAAAGTAATTTTATTATCATTTAATATTTCTTTACAATGTTAATGTTGGGGTGACCCAGTTTAAAATGGCAAACATCCAAATCATTATTCTAGTTATAATTACTGATATTAACATTGTTGCACCATGTAATATTATCAGTGTCAAGATTTGTCTTCATACTATTGAATTTGCATATGCCTTTGTGCAGGTTACCCTATAATAACACATTCTTATTTAGTAAGTCCGTAACTAGACAAAAATGTGGGTGAAACTAAAAATACATTGTTATCATTGGCGAATTGTGATACACTTATCAAAATTTTCTTGATGTTGGGTACTCTAAGTAAATTGTGCAAGTAAAGTTCCCTTTTACCTTTGATAGTGCCAGTTCCAATATGTGTGATATTTATGGCTTTACCATTACCCATACGAACAACATGCATACCTGTGTAGTTTTTGCTACCTAAATTGAGATTCTGCAAATTGTTGGTGATGTTGCTAGTGGCACCTAGTATGGAAATCACTCTTCCACATTCAGGTCATTAGGATATGTTGTGTCATTACTATGTCCTGCTTGGATGCCACTTCTTCCCTGATTATTAATTTGTGCTATGTTGATGTTTGTATTTCTTTGAGTGATATGACTAGGTTGTTCCACATTATACTCAGAGTTAAATCTAAAATATCACTTGTTTTCCATATTCCCAATCTTGCCATAAATTCGACACTTCATTCGGGCACCATTGCTCCACCTTCCTCTGCCTCTTCCTCTTCGAGATTGACATCCTCCTTTGTAATTCTTGATTGTTCAGATTGATAGTATTCTTTTGTTGGTTTTAGTTTCTTGAATTAAATGCATAATTGATACCGAGTTCACTTCGAATTGCTTTTCTTTGTTTAATTCTCCCTTCATGAGCAAGTAATGCAGAATGCATAAACTATAAATCAGGTAGATTCTGTTGTGTGGCAATGTATGCGATGAGAGACTCGTAATCTTCATCTAATCCACTTGTTATGATTAGAACTTGTTCACTATCAGATATTTTATGTCCAACAATGCTTAACCTGTCATATAATTTCTTTATCTTTTTGATGTACTCTCTCATGGACATTTTCCCCTTTCTTGCAGTTTGTAAATCTCTACTATAATGCATGATTCTTGCTGACGATTGAGAATTAAATATTTGTTATATAGTGGACAAAATTTCGAAAGATGTGTTGCATCCAACAATCTGTGATAATAAATCCACACTAATTGAGTATAGTAACCATGATGAAAGCATATTATCTTGTTTTTGGTGTCTTGTAAATTTTGGGTTGCTTACAACATTTCCATCCTTGTATGTAATTATGGCAAGTGGCACTGGTTTGGTTCCTTTCACATAATCTTGCAGTCCGTACCCCTTGAGAGCAGTTTCAACCTGAAATTTCCATAGAATGAAGTTATCTTCATTAAGTGGTATGGTTATGACTTGACTCCTTGGTTTAATGAGGGAATTAATGGTGGGAGAGAGAATACTCATGCCATTTCTTGAGGTTACAAAGGTATCATCATCATCATCTGTTCTAGCCATATCTCCTAAAAGCCGAAGTGAGGAGAGAAAAATGAATACTGCTCAAGGGAAAATATGGATAAAACTGGTTGTGGAGAGGCAAAAATTGCAGCCAAATGATGTTTCAGAGATCAAGAAGGTGAGGTAAATATAATTGTTGTATTTCCTTAACGAATGGTAGCTATGCATTATTGTAGGTGCCTAGGGAAGACGGGAAAAGTTTTGAGGCTATGAACCAGATAGCAAGAATTATCTTGGAATAATAGTAAGTTCCCATGGAATGCATAAGCATTGAAAAGCCTAGGGTGCTGCTTAAATAATTGTTATTACACAGCTAGAATTAGTAGTGGCTACTAGATAGTAAAGGGCAAGTAAGTGTTTAGATCCTGTTGCTAATTAGAGGTAAAACCTTGAACTGCATTTCTGTTGGGATCGTTCCGTTATTTTATTCTTATTGGGTAGTTAGGGTAACACCTAAACCTGTCGTGGATCACATGGTTTGGACTTTTCTGTCTGAGGGTGATATATTCCCGAGATTCTAGGCCCTTAGTAGTAGTTGTGCAGGGTGTTTGTTCTCCTATTTTAGTTGAAAGACTAGAAGCTTATTTAAATTTAAACTATGATCATATGATTAAATAAGCAAAGGAAAGAGAAATGTTACAACTAAAAAGGGAACAAATTCAGTAAAGCGACAAACATGATAGGCTATGAGAAAAGATGGATAAAGATAAAAATTTCCAAGATAAGATGAAAAAGAAAATTAGTAGCAAAGAAAAATTTCTTATGTGGGCCGTGCTTGGATAGGAAAATAGGGAATCTTTATAAATAGTTACATAAAATCCAAGTACGGTTGGAAAAAGGTCGAAAAAGAAAAATGGGAGATGTGAAGTTTTCCGTTTTCCACCTTTTTGTAACATAAGAAATCAAATTTAGAAAATAAGATTTTTCTGAATTTCGAAAAATAAAGTTGATTGGTAGGATTTTGGGTGCATCAATTGGTTGATCTATGCTCTTATTCAGTAAGAGTGTAGGAAAATTTGGATGAAAAAGTATTTTGATTTTCAAAATTTTGCATTCATATAGAACTGCTAGTATATTTAGGATGTGAGCATCATATTTTCAAAGGATTTTTGAAAAATTTGCATACACATAGGAGGTACCGCTTAGGAATACATGCATTATTATGTTGTACGTTACTTTGCACAAGTGCACAATGTTTGCAAAAATTGGATGCACACATGATGGATGTATATTATGCGAGGGGTTAATTGATTTTACCTCTATCAAATTTCAAGGACGAAATTTCCTAAGGGTGGGAGAATGTAACACCCCGCATTTTCTACTCAAGATAATAAAATGAGAATAACTTAATTAAATATTCAGAATTAAGTAAAATTGACTGTGTCATTGCGTCCGTCTCGAAATTCTGGTCAAAATAGACACCTAGTTTGCGTAAAACGGATAACGTACGAAGAAGTATGGGCATTAGAAGTTTGTATACATATAAGGAGCTTATATGTATATATAATAAAAATATCCAGAAAATTCAAAATGCGCAGCAGAAATTTGGGGGGAAGAATGACCCATTGGGGGTCGACCCGGGGGGAGGGGGTCGACCCACCAACAGGGGGTCGACCAATGGGTCGACCCCACCGCGGATCTGGAACTTTCTGTTTGACGTGGATGGTTCTGATGCTTTTAATTTTGAATCTAAGGGACCAAGTTTCTCCACTTCACCTTTAAATAAGCCTCTAGAGCTAACCTTGAACCTCATAATTCCGAGGCTACGCTAAAGCTCTGTCGTTTTCTCCCTTAAGATCTCTTCAAAAATTTAGATTATTAATAAGAAGATTTTAAATTCAAGATATGGAGGAGAGAATTGATGATTAATAAAAGATTGTTCAGAATCATGAAAAGCAAGGTAAGCTTCTAGATCCAATCTATTCAAATTTTTCCTCTTTCTTTCCCTTCTCTTTTAATGAAAATAATCAGTCCATGGTCGTTAGGTTTTGAATCCGATTAAGGGAAAAACCATGGATGATAAAACTGGATCAGATCCAGAATTAGGAAAGCGTACGATGTGAGTGGATTTGAGCTATAACATTATAGATAATAATAATATGTTATCGTTTACCATACCCCATTTTGTATAATTAAATTTACCAGAATAATTAAGAATTACTGTTATAACAAGTTGAGATGTTAATATGAATAATTCATATGTTGAATCAGTTAAAGTGTTGGAATGATTACATGTTGAAATCAAACTTGTTAGAAAATGGGTAATGACTACTGTTGTTATAATCACATGATTCACTTGTGGTATATTATTGAGTAAATGGCATGTTTAACTTGTTGGATTTGAACAATTACCCAATTAAATATTTACATGTCAAAATAGAATTAAACACATGTTAAAAAGGACATGCAACAAAATATAGGCATAATTTGATGATATGTAAATTAGATTACAGTAAACATATGAAAAGGACAATATGCCTAAAATTTACATGAAATAGGAATAATTGTTAAAGAACGAACATGCCTAGATTCACAGTAATTTGACACAATAACGCTCTTAGACACGAGGTTAGATTGCACTTGTAATAGAAGTCTTCCCGGAACCGCCTAGCAAATCCAGCATTCACAAGTGGTAAATCTAATGTGAGGGGTCTAAGTGCATAATTAAATCATGAAATGGTACTAAGACACAAAGTTAAGTCAACTTGTGGTAGAAGTCTACCCGGACCTGCCCGACAAATCCAGCATCCACAAGTGTAGGCGGACCTGCCCGACAAATCCAGCATCCACAAGTGTAGGCTTAATGTGAGAGGTCTAGTGCATATATATATATATATATATATGTATGTATATGTATATGTATATAACTAGATATGAATATATGGCAATGATGGTATGCCTAACTCAGAAAATAAGAAAGGAAGGGATGTAATGGGCTGGGTTAGTGCGATGTGAAGGAAAAGTGATGTATTTCCCTAAATGACCTATTTCTGAGAACGTGGTTGAAAGTAAGCCACAGTGAATAAAGTAAGAAAAAGGAAAGAAATTACTTGCCACCACGGATTTAGATGGGAATACGTTATGAAAATAAATCACTGGTTCCTTCTATAAATCAAACTGATAAGGTGCATTAAGTGTTTTCCTTAATAAAATACAGAATATATATTATAGTGAATGAAGAATAATGGATTACAATAGTAAATGGTTTAAACGGGGAATGATAATAACCTATTATAAATAAATAACATTAATGAAAATGTTGTATAATAGGTAGACTTGTCCTAGGGACAAGTGAAGATTATAACTTAGGTTATAATAAACTAGTAAGGAAATGGGATAACTGGTGAAATGAGATAAGGAACACTTAATTGTAAATTAAGTAATCAGTAAATAGGGAAAGCCTGAAACCAGTTGAGAAAAGGGGAAAATTTATAAAATATAAGAAGTTGTACTTAAATTATAAATTAAATAATATGTAAAATTGGATGTCTGAAGCCCACTGATAAGAATGTTTAGACTTGTCCTAGGGACAAGAAGAAATTATAACATAGGTTATAATAAATAGGTAGAGAAACTTATTAATGTACCTTAGTTAAGATAACTAATTTAAAAGTAAACAACGATAAGTTATAGTGACAATATAAGATGGAATTATGATTAAATGAGAAAGAATGAGGAAAACTTATGAAATAAGTTATATTTAATCATAAATAATGACTGACATGTTAAACAGAAAACATGTGAACTGGGATATACTTATTACATATTAAGTAGAACATGTTATTGTAACGATAAAATCAAACAAGAATATAAAAGGATTGTGGATTACAGACCTTGGACCACAATCTAGAGAATAACATGTTGTGGGTTTATTAATAAACTTAAATGGGTTAAGTTATATAACTGAAATTAATAAGCAAGAGGAACTTGGTAACTTGATTAAGAATTCAATATGAATGAGAATAACCAAGTTAAATGGGAACCTGATGAGGTAAGGCAAGCGCGTAAAAGGATGTTTAGACATAGGGTCTAACAACATATTAAAGTGAGGTACTTGGACCAGTCCGCACGTTTGATGGTGAACAACCCAACGGGGTAGATCATCGCGGTGTTATAAGACACCAAGGGAGCGCACATTTATCTGATTATTCTGTCGGCTCTGAAGGACTGGAAGGGGAAGCACGCATCTTCCTGAGATACGTAAGATGCTCCTAGTAGTCCTCTGTGCGGTGGTAGATGTTCAGGTTGTGCTCGCAGGGGTTGGGTCTGCGCGCAACTACTAGGTGGGTGGGCCTTGACTGCAAAAGTACCTATGCAGTCAGAATGTTGTGACGCGGTAACACTAGGGTGATTCGCCGGTCGCCTCAACGGGGAGGCGAAGGGTCACGACCAATAAGAATAGTAGATCATCGGGTACCCGTCATCGGCAGCCAGTGGAATGCGAAAAGACTAGAGCTAAAACCAATAGACCATTCACCTTTCGCTATCGGGGTACGGTGGTTGAGGGAAGACGCCAAATACATGTTTAGATTGTTTTTCTTAGGGGCATCCATTTAGCTCTTGTAGTTTTAACTAGTTGAGGGAGGGGCCGAGGTGGGGCCATAACCACCGTGAAAACAGACCCTAGGGATATCTGTATATAGAGACTCTTAAAGACGGATCTGCACGGATATGGAAAAGCTCACGACCGAGTTCCGTGTTTCTTGTATCGCCCTGCCACGGGACTCTGTGCACATTAGAGGACGTGCGGTTATGGCATCGAGCTACAATTGACGATACGTATGTGGGACAATCTAGATACATGCATGTCAGGTCTGGGTGGTGTATCATAGACTTGAGGATAATACTCTAGTATGGAATCTGATTCGATCGAAGTTGCAGTCCATACGCTTACATAGCATAGTAACGATAGATATATGCGGAACGTAACGTTGTTAAATAGAGATCCGTACGTCACTACGGCGTAGGATGAGGGACTGCATATATTTCGATGGTGTTACGGTGGAGACCGTGCGAGTGGGGTACCATGGGGTGTACCTTAATATTGGGGGTAGATACATATATACTGTATTAGGTTAATAAACTGGGAAGTAAATGGGTGCGACGTGTGTGTAAGCCTGGAGTGCTGTTAACCCAAGTAACCTAATAAATAAGGAAATATGATTGAACGTTATATGTAGTGTTATCCAAAGTGTATAATTTAAATCCAGTCACCAGAAATTGTGTTCTGATCCCCTCCTCATAACATACTCGCAGGTTAGATTTGTGGCAGAGACATGATAGCCTTGGATACTGGTTAGGCAGTATTATTAATACAATAAGGCTATACTTTGAGTATATTATATTTTATCCATTCCGTTGTGAGATGTTTTCTAAGCTCTAACATATTTTATGTCTCTGTCTTTTCTGTAGGATACCAAAGCAAACCAACACGAGTTTCGATAGATCGGAATTTTGAAGAAAAAAAAATGGTCTGTCGGAATTTGGGTTGTTACATAAGGGGTTACTGGGATGGGTGGTTTCTTACCCGTAGCTGTATAACGGATCCAGCTTTGGTCCACTATACGATTTACTCGAGAGATGTCCTCTGTATGCTCCCTCTACCAGTGGTTGACTATCAGAGCTTCGGTTTAGGTACATCACCTTTATTGTGAGATTGTCAATCCGATGACAGTCTGGCTATGGTGATATGCATATAGGAACCAGTGTCGCGGCTTATTGGCAACATAACACTTTCATCGTCGATACTGACATTATGACACCGTCTCGTCCCCCACACCCCTATGTCTGCCCTTTGTCTGCCACTTCCGGGTCTTCTCCTTTTCTTAATAAGGACAAGATAGCGATCATTAATGATCGTCTATGTCGACTTACTAAGAACTCTTGTCCTTCGAGGTCTGGAGCCTCGACATCTTATCTGCCAGAACAAGGCTTCGGGGTGACTTATGGGTCTTCCGAAACTTGTGAGGCATCTTTTTGTCCGGTTGTGCCTCCGATCCGCACTTCGCATCGTAGATCGAGAGCGACTCCTCGTACTCCACATACCATTCCCACACGCTCTATATCGACGTTTGAGCAGATCGTAAGATCTACTCGTCACACGCTTTATCTTATCTGACTTGTTCTGGGGTGCCCTCCTAAGGGAGTTTTTCGTTTTTTCGGCCGTTGTTTTTCTTGTCATTTTCTAGATGACGAATTTCCTATTTTAAAATGTTCGCGGTATTGGAAACAATGCGTCTTTGGCTAGGCTGAAGTGTATCGTTACGAAGCTTTCTATTTGTTTGGTGGCTCTTCTAAAGCCGTTCTTGGGACTGGAAGAGGTCACGAGAACCGCCTTCTATATTGGGTTTTGTGGAGCCACTGCCAATGTGTCTGCCATGATCTGGATCCTTTGGTCCAAAGATGTGGTTGCTCACTCGGTGCTCGACTCTAATCAGCTTCTCTCGAGGGTCATTTCAACCCCGTCCATTACTACATCTTTCCTTTTTTTCCTTTTTTCGGTGGTTTATGCTAAGTGTGATCAGGTTGAGAGGTTAAGCCTCTGGTCTGACATTATCTCGCTTGCTGATCTTGGTTTTGGGGTTTCAGTATTGGGAGGGGACTTTAATATAGTCTCCTGCCAAGCTGAGTAATGAGGAGGCAATGCTGTTAGTAGATCTGCGGTAGCAGATTTCAATGCCTTCATTGTCAACTCGGGTCTCTCTGAGATTTCCTTTGTTGGTTCAGCCTTTACTTAGTGTAACAACCAGGAAGGGCCTAACCGGATCCTTTCCAAACTAGACAGAATATTTGGATTGGAAGATTGGTTCAATCTTCCCTTCACGTATTCCGTCTCTCATCTCCACTGGACTTTCTCGGACCATGCTCCTATGATCCTCCGCTGCTCTCCCTTGTCTCTTTCTAGACCGTCGCATTTTCATTTTCAGAGTATGTGGAGTTCCCACCACTCCTTCCTTTAAGTAGTGGCAGATTATTGGAACTCCGCTGCTAATGGCTCTCTGACTGTTGTATTTTCTCGCAAATTGCAACGTCTCAAGGCCTGCCTTAAGGCTTGGAACGTGCTAGTTTTCAAGAACATCTTCGACCGTGTTAGGGTAGCTGAAAAGCAGCTTATCTTAGCTGAAGGGTCCTTCAACGAGGATCCTTCCCCAGCTAATCAGGAAGCTTGGGCGCTTGCCCAACTAGCCTTCTCTTTTGAACTTCGTATCGAAAACGACTATCTTCATTAGAAAGCGAGGATCAAGTGGGTGTTCGATGGAGATAACGTAACTCCAAGTTTTTCCATTCCTCTATCCGAAAGAAGAATCACCTTCTTTCAATTTGCCATATCCTTCTCCTAGATCTCTCTATGGATTCCATGCCTGAGTAAGTCAAAGAGATTGTTCTTTCTCATTTCCAGACTTTTCTGGGAGCTCCTTCCATGTCTACTTCTAATCCGGCTCTGTTAGCCTTCCTTCCTAGACTCGTTCTTCCTACGGAGAGTGTGGACCTTGTTGTACCTCCTTCCTCGGAAGAGATACGTGCTAGCATCTTCGCACTTGTAAGGACAGTGCTAGTGGGCCTGACGGCTTCCATGGGGCCTTTTATCCTAGTGTTTGGCCGATTATCCAGGCATATTTTTGTTTGGCTATTCTGTTTTTCGTCAACAGTGGAATCCTTCCTCAGGGATGGACTTCCACCAATTTGGTTCTTATTCCCAAGTGCGAGAATCCTCGTTCATGCACGGATTTTTGCCCAACCAACTTATGTAACTTCTCTAACAAGGTTATTTCTAAGGTTTTAGCTTCTCGACTAGCACTGTTTCTAGAACGTATTGTTTTGTCTTCTCAGGCTGGGTTTGTAAAAGGATGCTTGATCACGGACAATGTCCTTTTGGCCCAGGAGCTTATTTCCTAGATCAGAAGGTCAGAGGCTCAAATGTGGTCTTGAAGTTGGACATGGCTAAGGCTTGTGACCACATGTCCTGGTTTTTTTTATTAAGGTTCTAAGGGTTTCCGGGTTTCCGGAACCCCTTATTGATGCTGTTTGGAGGCTCATCTCCAACTGTTGGTTTTCCGTTCTTATAAACAGATCGGCCAATGGTATTTTAAGGCGGTAGGGAGCTTCTTCAGGGAGACCCCCTCTCACCTTCCCTTTTTTTCATCGCTGCCGAGGCTTTCGTTTGGCGTTTGCATTACCTTACAGTGGCAAACCAGATTCAGAGGTTTGGCATTCCTAGGGGCTTCCCTATCATCTCTTCCCTATCGTTTGCCGATGATGTTATTATTTTCACTAATGGAAGTCATTGTTCTATTTGTCGGCTTCTCAGCCTCATTCAGCAGTACAAGAGGTGTTTGGGCCGACTTGTTAATACTGCTAAAAGTTGCTTCATTCCGGTAAAAGATTTGTCTCCGGTTAGGTCATCTTGGATCGAAGGTTTAACCTAGTTCAAGGATGCATCCCTCCCTTTACCTTACCTCGGTATTGTTCTATACAGAGGTAGGAAGCTCAACGCCATTTTCGACCCCTTGTCTGAAAAAGCAAGGAGCAAGGTTATTCGTTAGAATGCAGCACTTCTTTCTCAGGCAGGAAGACTGGTTCTAATCACTACACCAAAACAGTCATTTGGTAACACTTATTTTCTCTAGACGCCAACACTTATTCGTGTTGCGGTTTAGTCACCGAAATAAGCGTTGTTAAGTAAAAAATGTGTTACCATAAGTACAATTATACAACTCCTTTTTCGCCAACGCATATTTGGGTTATAAATTTCGGTTAACTTGAATTTCTTGGGGGCAAAAACGTAAATGACCGTGCTTAACCCTATTTCCTTCCTCCCCAACGCTTTTTCATTCATCGACCGCTACAAATCAAATTAGATAGCTAAAATTTGCAAATCGGATTCCAAGTTCTCTAGTCCTTCAGGCAAACCCAAGTCCTCCGCTCCTTCTCTCTTCTCCGTGAGTGTACGCTCTTTTGTTATTCTATTAGGTTCGATTAGATCAGATTACCCAGTTTGATCTATTTATTTACCTTTTCTCTACAGTCTACACTCAAATAATTTGGTTTGTTGTTCGTTTAATTCTATTTTGTTTGGTTAACATGCAAGTATTGCTCTTCTACTGTGCTAAATCTCAGTGTTTTTTCTTTTGTTACATTTGATTTGGTACCTGAATCCCTCAATGGCACTGGCTTTGGGCTATTTTACCATCTATACGAATAGTGGTGGCCAACAATCATGCATGGGGCTGTTTGCTTGTGCGTTTCTATGTTGGGTTGCCAGCGCTTCTTTTGTGGTTTAGTTTAGGAGTTTTTGCAGTGTTATTCATGTTGGTGCCTGCTGGATTGTCATATAGTTCGGGAGCATTTCTTGCTTTGATTCTTGGCGCATGTTTGGGGCTTTTTCTAAGCTTCTGGAGTATAGTTTACTATGTTTCAAGTCCGTTGTTTGGCTTATTATTTTGGTGTCTTGGCTTGTATTGTTTTGTCTTTTGTTTGGTCTGTAAGCTCATTGCTGAGTTTTATTTTTCAGATCGAATCCCAAATACTAAAAAATACTTCGCATTATCAGAAGGATTATGCATCTCTCAATCCTGTGAATATGCATCTCTCGCAGACTGAAGACATTGACTATACAAAGGTATCAGATTGTTCTATTCATAATAAGTTTATTTTATGTTTCACTTTATGTTTTAAAAAGTTCAAAAGAGGCTGTATATAATCATTAAAATAGATGGTGGTACGAGATGTTTATTGGGGTTTTTTTATTCCTGTGTACACTTATAATTGATAGTTGTTTTATTTTTAATCTGAAACTATATTCCAGAACCATAAGAATAAAGTTTGTTAGCTTTTGAATCATCATGACTGTAATTATTAGAGAGTTGGTCAATCTTCTAATTTTTGAATGTTTAGTTTCCAAATAGCTTTTGCTTCCTATAAGGAAAAATAGATTTTTTTTTCCTGATGATTGCATTTTTTTTTTATGCAAATACATTTGCCAAGCAAAGAAGTAGCAAAAGAGACATTTTATATCAAAAGATAATTATTGATTCTTTTTTGCATTATAACATGATGAATCATATAACATAGAAGATATTGGATTTATTTGATACAAAATATTTAACATTTGTTTCTATATGCAACATTAAGCACTTTAGTGATAGAAAGGATGCATGTTTCAGTTTTAATACACTAGTCCTACAGCGGTTCAGGGTATGCTAATATATAATATGAATTTAAATTTGTTAACTTAGTTATTTTAGTGTTTCATTACATAAGACAATATTGTTAGATACAAACTAATTTAAAGCCACAATTCAAGAAAGCAACAGTTGAATTCAAGAAAATAAAAAATGGCCCGGTAATAGTTTTCATTAATTTTTAAGTAATAATTTAAGAATGAAAAGATTGAATTTTACCTTTGCCACAAATTAGTTGTTCAGTGTTGACTAATAAGAACAAGAAATGTTATCACTTTTGATCCAAAGTAATAGACAGTTAATTCACTAGACCCTGAATTTCTAAGTAGTATTAATTATGACATGGTAATTTGTTTCAAGACTTAAGATATAACTGCAGGTAAGATGTCACTTTGGGTATAACAATCACCATTCAATATTGCTTATCGAACAGGACATCACGAGTAAAGTATCAACTTGTCACAGGCACAACATGTCGGCATATGTAAGAGTTTGGGGTGGCAAATGGGAATATGGTCCAGTAATAGCAACTTTAAGATTGGAGTATGAAGATTCTCAATCAAGCTATATTTTTGTTGCAAGGTAGGAGAATTCTGATTTTCCGCTGTTGTTTTTTCTCATTCAATTTTGGGGATTTTGTTCGATTTGTGCTCGTATTTACTCGCATTCACGTATAAATTTCATTTATCTGTCTTTATTGATTTCATACGAAATTTTGTTCAGTTTGTGTTACTGTCTATGTGAAATAATGGATTGTTAATATTTTTCCTTTTTTTCCCCCTAACTTTGATGTTGCTTTATGATTTTTTTTCTTTCATTGGCATGGGTCTAACACTGCATTTGAATGATTATTGGGTGAATTTATATTTGTGTGAACTTCCAACCAACTTATCACTCATCTCCCATGCATTTATGCTCTTGTTACATACATGTTCTCTACTGCTGTTTTTAAGTCTGCACTCATTTTTACTTTATCAAAGAATGATCATAATTTAATCGAAGACAGAATGATACACTCTATAATAACTCGCATTCAAGTATAACTTTTCTCATTTTTGATTATTCTACATTTTTTTTAATAGTTTCAATTTCGTATTTTAATCCGATGTCCTCAAAAGTCACTGTCAGTAAGAAATGCTCACCTAAATTGAAATTCTTTCATATTCTATTTGAAGATGAGGCAACAAACTATATTTGACATATTTCAAGTGTATTTAACATTATCAAGGTTTGTAAAAGTCCAGTGTATTTGGTATCTTGTATCACTGATTGTTCAATGTCTAATTCAGTTTCACAGTTGGAAAAAAACAAAAGACACACTTTATAATGTCCAGAGTCATCATGGATCTTGAGCATTTTCCCGTAAGATGTTTCTTTTAGTGAGCACCCATTATATTTTCACTTTTTATGTCCCTTTTCTCCCTTTGAAATTTGCATACACTATTTGTTTCCCAACTGATCATTCATTCCTCTTCTTTTTTGTGTTTTCAGTCCCACCTTTGGATGTTGAAACAAAACAACTAATGGATGAAAATAGTCGAGTACTTCATCAAATCCTAAATAATTTGGCTTCATATAAGGTACGTAGCTTTTATTATTGTTGATATAACCATGACAAAGATACTTAGGTGTCATTTGGTTTGAAAATGATTTTTTTGTTGTGTTTCAATCCTCTACTTTAAAATACATGGAAGAGGCTGAGAAGATAGAAAATGGTGGATTCGGAAAATGATTTTAACATAGAAGATTGAAAATGAATTTTTTCTTGTTTTCCACCTTTTAGGAGAACGCTGTTCTTAAATCTCCATCACATTTGATTTCATCCTACATTAATATTACATCTATAGAGTTCACCATAACTGTAAATAGACAGAATTTATCAGGACAATAAATTAAATGTTTTGATTGCAGGTACAAGAAAATGTTGATTTATGCTTTCATGCAAGCAACACCATCTCAATCATTCAAACAAAGTGTGGTGCATTTCAAATTTTTTTAATTATGCTAAGAATTTCCTCTCTATTTAATTATTCATTCATTGTTTTCTTCCATGTAATGTGATTTCTTTTTAAGGCAGCATGAGTAATACGCCTGGCATTATGAGTCAGATGCCGCCTTTACCAGAGTTAGCTAAAGAGGACCTTCTCAATGCCTTTTTATCCTCTCAAAATCAAGTAAGCATTTGATATTTCAATATTTTAAAGCCCCTATTGATTTTGTCCACATGAACATATTTTTCTTAGTTACATAGGTTTCTTTCTTGCTTCAGTCTATTCTGATGGTATAATTATTGTTTATGTGTCTATAAAACAGTTGGTGTTGTGTCAAATTTACGTATTTAAATCCAACACTATTGTCTTATTTATGCACGGGTAATATTTATTAGTTTTGCACCAAAATAATTTATACCCAAGTTTGATGGATGGTACTTAAAATTATGAGCTGCTTACTCTAACTGCATATGATATAGAGTTTGGCAACTCAGTTCAAAACTGAGTTTGCGCAAACTGAGTTGCGCAAACTCAGTTTTGCACTGAGTTGCGCAACTCTGTTGCAAACTGGGTTGCACAAACTCAGTTTGCAAACTAAGTTGCGCATCAGCAACTCAGTTTGCAAACTGAGTTGGCGCAAACTAGTTTGCAACAGAGTTGCGCAACTCAGTGCAAAACTGAGTTTGCGGAACTCAGTGCAACTCAGTTTGCAACTGAGTTGTGCAAACTCAGTTTGCATACTGAGTTACACAAACTCAGTCTGCAAACTGAGCTGTGCAACTCAGTTTGCAAACTGAGTTAGCGTAACTCGGTTTGCAAACTAAGTTTGCGCAACTCAGTTTGCAAACTCAGTTTGCACAACTCAGTTTGCAACTGACTTTGCGCAAACTCAGTTTTGCACTGAGTTACCAATTTAGCAATTTAGCAAACTTGAAATCTATAAACTAAATCACTGAAATAACCTTATTGTGCTATAGATCATTAACAATGAACATACTAACTTGATGAATGTTTTTTTTTTGCTTTTTTTTTCCTTTTCGGTCTTACTAAACCTAGCGACATAGTTAATGTTATCCACATTTTCCTTTTTCTCTTCCTTTTGAAATTAAAATGTGCATTTCTTCTCTGAAATTTTTTTGTTCCTATTGCGATGGAAACTATATCAATTTTATTCTTTTCATATCGGTAAAAATTACTGGTGAACCAGTTCTCCGGTTCACTCATTGTGGAAACGATTAAGTTACAATAAGGGTCTTCTGACTGTTTATTTATGAGTTACAGTCCCTACTGTCTATTTTAAACTATCCTTTTCCTTCTTCTCAATACCATTAATTTATAACTAAAATGGACTATTTTGTTTGTAGGCGAACTTCAATGACAAATTTGATTACATGCATGCTGATGAAAGTGGAAGCAAAACGGTAATATTTGTTTCATTATTATTAATTTTCATCTCTACTCGTATTTATGCAGCATATTTAGCCATCTTAATATGATTTTGGATATTTTGAAATGCATATACAAATTGAGCAATAGGCTCAGTAAACTATGCGCTTTTCTCAGTTATAAACCGAGAAGTAAGCTCAGCTCTAAGCTCAATTTGTAAACTGAGAGCAGAGCTTAGTTCTATAATTGTGCGAGCTTGGTTTTTTAAAACTAGGGGATCTGATTTTTTGTCTCTGCTTACATAATGGAGTGGTAAAGCTTAGTTTATAGACTGAGCGATAAAGCTCAGATTTGGTACAATTTTATTTTTAGCATAATGAAGCTTTCCTTCTGTGTTTCACAAACCGGACATTATTTTCGAATACGCATAGTGAAGCTTCATTGTGCTTGCATTAGTTTGTTTATCTACTGCATCATTCATTAGAAAGCATAGTGTAAATTTACATTGGTGTTGCTTGTATTTTAAAGATGTGCCTGTGTTTGTTATAACATCCTCATATTTATTGGAGATGTTTATGCAAGGTTGTATGGAAGGATGGTATGTAGGGTAAGAGTTGCATATTGTCTGGGAATGCATTCTGCCTAGAATTGCATGTAGCTTTATATTCAGTTAGCATTGCATGTAGCCTAATGGCTAGTTTAACTGAGCCATATAGGCTAAGTATAACTGAGCCTTAGGCTCGGTCAAACTGAGACATAATGGCTCGGTCAAACTGAGAAATAATGGCTCTGTCAAACTGAGCCAATTTGGCTCGGTCAAACTGAGCTATTGTCTCGGTAAAAATGACCTTAGACTCAGTTTAACCGAGCCTTAGGCTCAGTTTAATTGAACCATTCGGCTCAGTTATACGGTACAGTAAAACTGAGTCACTCGGAGCTTACAGTTAAATGTTTTTTTGTTCGTGATGCATACTCATGTTTTTTTGTTTTTAACAAGGAACTGAAATTTTCAATTTAATGTGATATTCAATGAATGCAGGCACTTCTAGAGGAGGCGGAAGAAAAGAGCAAATTGGATGGTAGTTCTAATGGTGCAATAGATGATCTTGAAAATGATCCAGTGTATGGCCGGTGTTTCATATACGGTATTTGTAGAATTTCATTTATGTATTGAGTTTAGCAACCTAATTATGTATTGAATTTAACAACTTATTATGTATTGAATTTGACAATTAATTATGTATTGTACTTATCTGTTGTTAACTGATATTTTATCACGTGATTATGAATGTTGTCTAGAGGTATGCATTTATTTATTAATACATATTTCTGTTACTATTAAAATTTATATTAGTTGTGAAGTAAAATATTGCAACATGTATAAGCGTTGCAACCAAAAATCAACCAACGCTTATAAGCGTTGCAAACAAAAATCTACCAACGCTTATAAGCGTTGCTAACAAAAATCTTCCAACGCTTATAAGCGTTGCAAGCAAAAGTATGGCAACGCTTATATGCGTTGGAAATGAATCGCCACGCCCCCATAGCAACACTAATAAGCGTTGCTGAAATTGTTTGCGACGGTTATACTCGTTGGGAATGTTTTGGTGTAGTGAATAAAGTCAGTTTTGGACTTTATAGGATCGCATGTCTTTGATGCTATGACTCCGACAGCTTCCTTCTTCTGTTCTTATCACTCTTTGGTTGCGTCCTTTTTCTTGGGTAAGAAGGAAAACGTTAAACGACATCCTTGGATCTCTTGGGACGTCATTTGTCGTCCTAAAAGTGAGGGAGGTTTGGGCCTTCATAATTCAAAGGATGTCTGCACTGCGTTTGCTTCTAAGTTGTGGGTTAGGTTTTAGGCGAATGATTCCTTGGGCTCGTTCCTCCATGCTAAATACCACAGGCTTTTGAGCACAAATTTCAGTGGATCCCAATCCAACGCTAGTGAAACGTGGAAACACATGCAATTCGTTAAAGCCTTTTCGGACTCACATAGTGGTGGATAAAGATGGGATGGCAGTCCTTTCTCGAATAGGGCGGCATGGAATTCAGCCAGGATCTCGAATCCATGACTCCATATATTTTCTTTCATTTGGGATGTCTGAATCCCTCCGAAGGTTTATATGTTTATATGGAGAACCCTGGATGATGGGTTACCACTAGACGATAATCTTTAGAGAATTGGCATTCCTATCGTGTCTCGTTGCAGGTGTTGTGGATCAGGTGAGTTGGAATCTTTAACTCATTTATTTTTCCGTAGCTATTCTGATACCACAGTCTGGAATTATTTCGGGAATCTTGTTGGTCTCTGAGGTAATGCCTCTCCCTCTTCGGATTTACTGAGGCTCTGGTGGGCAGGTATTTCAGGAAAATCTATTCGCTTGGTCATGTTTCGTCTTATACCTTGTCTTATTTGCTAGTATTTATGGTGCACGCGGAACAAGGCAATTTTCGACGAAACTCCAATGGATCCTCCTACCATCATTAGGCGGGTAAGGAATGATGTTTTCCTTGCTTTCCGTTGTAGGTCATTTAGGGGAGTGTTAGGCTCCCGCTCGAGGAGATTGGCGGAAATATTGTCTATTCTGACTATCCCGTCTAATCCAAGGGCGGGGATCGGCTGAAGCCGCTCTGATTTTATTGAGCTCAGTCATTTTAGCCAGGCTCCCCTTCTCATTTTCACCTTTCCCTCTCCTCCCTTTTTTATTTGTTATGTTGTTTGCTAGTGCTACATGTCCTAGATTTCAGGTTTGGTCAGGCTAATTCTATCCAGGTTTAGCTAGCTGGAGGATTTTCCCTAGAGCATTTTTCAATTGGAGTATAGGATGGGGAGCAAGAGCTTTTGGCTGGATTTTCTTTCAGGAGCAGGAGTTTTCAGATGTCTAGATTAGCAGCTTGTCCTCTGCCTAATGCTCATGCGGGCTTTCTGTCCTTGTTCTTTGGACTAGCGGCTACTTAGGCGTCTCTCTCTTCGTTTGCGAGCGACCGCAGAGGATCCATTTGTCTTTGTTTCTCCTTTTCTCTTGTTCCTTGTTGTATTGGTTTGTTTTGGTAGCTGCTTTTTTTTATGTCGTGTATATGTGTGTGCATATATTATGTAGCTATTTCTACGTAACCTGTTTTTGTGAGCCGTTGGTGAATGACTGGATTCTCCTTTTGTTTTATATATGTTATTATTAAAAAAATGACTTATGTAAAGATGTAGCACCTCCATGCAACTACGAAATAGGAGGCGTAGATTATGCTCTGGGATATTACTTGGTGATGACATTTATACAAAGCGGAAAACTCTTTTGCAAGCTTATAAAAGGCCTAATAATGCTAAAAAGGCAATGTTCAGGAAATAGCAAGAAAGTTTGAAAAAAGATGTTGAACGAGCTTTTGGAGTGCTTCAAGGAAGATTCCATATATTACGAAAGGAGGTACACTACCATGACCCTGCAGTGTTATTGGACTTCATGTATTGTTATATAATTTTACATAATATGATTGTTGAAGTAGAACGTGGTGAATATGAGCTAAAACTTCGAAACTATCTTGACATTGATGTTGCGTTTCAAAAAAAAGATCATACAAAGACCCTAATTAATACATTGCCTAGTATAAGTAGCGAATTGGAGTTATTCGAGATCCACAGGCTCATGTCGATCCTAGAGAAAATCTAGTGGAGTACTACTGGGAACATGTAGGAAGTCTATCGTAAACTAGATGTTTAAGTTTATTTCTTATTTCAGATTTAGAATTTATGTCATTTTTCTATTGTACTAGGAAGTTGTTGTACGCGTTGTTTGTCTATTTATCGAATATCATTTGAATCAAGTAGTGGTTTGAATGTTTGTACTTACTGGTAAGAACATCGAGGCATATACAACTCCTTACAACTACAACCGTTAATAAGTAACATATACAAGGCATTGATAGTAGGATACATAGTACTGATATAGTTCCAGACAAATAACAGCAGTAATACGCAACAAATACAAATAGTGATACTAAGATACTTAGTAAGGGCTGAACCCTATAGATTTTTGTTCCGCCTATTAAACTCCTCTATTCGTTTTTTCATGTGCTTTCTTTGCACTGGATTGAGGTTATTCAAGTTACAACTACAAAGCAAATTATCTGCATTTTGTTGACAAGCCAATTCTTGTCTCGTTAACTCTAACTCTTTAGCACGTTTCCGCTTTAATTTAACACGATCACATAATCATTGTAAATCTCTCTCAAGTCTCCTGTCTTCCTTTGCTTCGATGTATTTTTGCATAGTTTGTTCGGCGGTAGCAAGATTTTCACTGATTTGTTCATAATGTCTCGTATAATCAATGGATGTTTTTTCTTTCACTTAAACTTCCTGCATGGCCTGTCGTCGCTACTAGTTGTGAATAGGTATATGTATGTGCATCTGAACTACCTGGACTTGATTCATCACCCATCTTCCTAGGTTGGAACCGCAAAGCTAAGTGTTCTTGCTACACTCTTCCTCATTTGTCCTCCTTCGACAATATATCATAGCAATGTTGCATGTTGAAAGGTTGGTTGGTTGCTGTACTCGGCCAAGTATAATGCATGTGCCCGATTAAGCTGTATTTGACGAAATACGTTACAACTCGATAAACCCAGAAATATAAATGAACTAATATAAGAGCATTATCATATCAATATCATTAGCCCTTCTTTGTTATCTTGCATGTAAACCGATAATTATTTCTTTCCAAAGTTGACAATCGGAATTTATTCTTATTCAAGTTCGTTTCAAGGAATCAACCGTTCTAGGAAGGAAGTTTGAACATCGTTCGTTAAACAAATTGCAAATGTAATTTCAAAAATAACTTTCACTTTAGCTGGTACCTTTCCTCTTGTCCTTTGAACATTCAACCCAACAGTAAGAAAGCTCGGTTTGCTCGTCCAACGACCATTTACGGAGTTTTGTAGAAACAGGAGCTTGCCGTCCAAATTCCTTGATAGGAAATTCATTTATGATTCCAGAATTGTGTTGCCTCTTGGATCGTATTGAAAGCATATTTGCATTACTGTTATCTTCATCTATGGTTCCACATTTTCAAATTGTGTTTCTTCGATTTCCAAGTCATTTTACCCAAATTCATTACTCAGGTTTCTATTCAAATTTTAAGGTGGATAAGGAGCCTGTCTACGATGCTGGCTATTAGGAGAGATATACTCTTGGTCAAAACTGCAATTTGCTAAAATGAAGATGGTTGAGAGTAATTTGAATTTTGGAAGTTTTGTTAGCGGTTTGAATTTGTTGGAAATTGCAGTAATCTAGATTTTGTGGAGGTTGATACAAATTGATACCATACTGAGGCTGATATTGGTTCGGATTTTGCTGCAATTGAAACTGGTTTTGACTGCGTTGGTTTGGGATTTATTATCGAAACGGGGTTGTGCAGCAGATTTTCATTTCTGTTGTTTTGACATTATTGCTATTTGATGTTGTTTTGTGTTGAAGAGAGTAGAAATAATGAAGAATATTGTGCAATTTTTTAAAATGGAATGTAGAATATATATATAAAAGAGGAGAATGGAAGAAGAAGAGGGAAGTAAGGATGAGCCAACGGTCAAAAAAATGATCAAGTGTCCTTAGCCGGCTTTTTTTTAGCCCGCTAAGAGGCTATGGTCATTTTTTTTACCATTGGCCCATATAGGGCATGATTGGCTTTATAAAAGTCGATTACCTTAGCCATCTAAATAAAAGCCGGCTAAGGCCTTGGTTGCTAAGCAACCGCCTTGATAACCAACCGACTCCCTATTGAGGATCGGTTGAATCCCAACCCAACCCTGCATTCCCTAAGTATTAAACATTTACTCGAGCGTAACTTTAGAGGAAAAAAAAGGGTGCGTGAAAAATTTGAAATGCGCAAATATAAGATGCTCTAATGTGTAAAAGAGATTTATTTTCATGATAAATTTTGATCGATGTCAAACATCAAAATAAGCTTTTTGTTATATCTAATCATTGTCCTACTAGTAAGAGCATCTCCAACTAAAGCATGGAAATGCAGAATTTAGAAATCTACACCCAGAAAGAAGTGCAACAAAGTTTTGAAATACCTCATCGTGTGGATTTCAAGGGCAATCATTTCGGTATTCCCAAACTATCCAGGCGCTTGTTGAACAAAAGCCTTATATCAGGCGGCTGTCTAACAAACGCCTAAGATACAATGGTTGTTGAACATGCGTTTTTTGAATGAACGCCTGATGTCTAGGCGTACGCCTAAAAAACTAAACATCTAAAACAAAAATTAAAAAATGTAGGCGTTTGTTCATCAAACGCCTGGACATCAATCATTTGTCGAATATACGTCTGTTCATAAAACAGTTGGGAAATATTTGGTTTTAACAATTCGGGGTGTAGAAAATCGAAAATCCGCCCCCCGTATTGTTGGAGTTGCTCTAATAGTACTAAATCATTGGTTCCATGTGAAAAAGGAGATTTAGTGTTTCTAAGAGTTAGGTCTACTAAAACAGAGTAATCTATCTATTAAATAATAGTAAAGCAGAACTTTTTATAGCTCTCCCCTTACTTTTAGGAGTTTACTCTCTTCTCCTTGATTCTCTATCGTTTATCAATTTACACTTATTTACTATTTCTCTCACAATATTTTACTTCTTCTTTCATTATACATTTTAATATGCACTTTTCAAAGTGTTCGCAGTTATTTACTATTTGTTAGCTCCTTCATTTTATATGTAAGTCCACATATTAAAATTAGTTAAAAAAATCCAGAATTTAAGTAATTTAAGTAAATTTAAGTAACTAATATTTCTTTAAATTTTAAAAATGACAAAATTAGTTTTTTGGCTTCAAATTTGCCTACACTTAAATTTTCTATTATCATTTAAATCTATCTCAATTCTTTTCCAACATTTCACATTTGGTACCATATTTTATAATTAATTACATAATATTAAAACTATTTAAATAACTTTAGCAAACTATAGTTCACTAGTTTGCTTAATAAATCAAATCAAGATTAACCATATTCATGGTAATAAAAATGAAAAAAAATCAAATAAATTAACACGTCATGACATAACATAAATTGTACACATAAATAATTATCACAAGTATAAAGTTAAACTTATTTACGTCAACTTATTTGTCGTGTATTGCATTGTAATATTAATGTCAAATGCCTACATTTTAAAATTTGTTTAGTTATTTACGAAGCACTACACAATGTACGTTTAAGTCAATATGTTTAAATTAATTAAATGATTTTGAATTTAACAAATGAAATTGGTCAATAAATCATTGTTAGTTCATCTAATTAGCACTAAGCGTGATGTTTTAAAGTGTACATCATGTTCATATCAAGAAAAATGACAAAATCGTGTTTTCTTCCAAATATAAAATTTAATAAGTCATACGGTTTAAATAATATATGTAACAATAATAATAAAAACTTAATATATTATACACTTATCTCAATAATTTTAAGCTAAATTGAAGAAAACAATTTTTGCTTTAAATATCTGCATTTCAAACATTTCTACAATTATTCGTTAAACCGCATCAACTTTTTCGTGATATTTTATATTTCAATCCATATGTCTAAACTACTCATGAGTCT
This sequence comes from Allium sativum, assembly GCA_030737875.1. Lineage (NCBI taxonomy): Eukaryota > Viridiplantae > Streptophyta > Magnoliopsida > Asparagales > Amaryllidaceae > Allium > Allium sativum. The sequence continues at coordinate 242,597,341 of CM060926.1, forward strand.
TAAGTTTTAATTATTTAAATAATCTTAAATAGTATTTAATTAGTCCATTTTTCTAATAGCTCCTAAAAATATATGTTAATTTTACAATGTATATCCATATTAAAAAAAGGTGGGTCTCCATGCAACTATAAAGATGTATAGATCACATAAGGTGAACTACGATATGACAATAATGTCAAAGTTAATTTGTAAATTAGTTACGACTCATTTATATGAATAATTTACCCTATATTATATCACAAATTTTTTCTTGAACATCAATAACCTTACAAAAATTTATACATTATTTTTGCAAATTTCTTTTTTTCTTCATGTTATGCTATACATTCATAATTTTATATTTAATATATTTGAACAAATTCTATTAGATAATACTGTTAATTTATTGATATAAATTACTCACACACATCAATTTTAATATGTATATCTATATTAACAAGAATGACTGAAAAAAATTTCAAAGCTATAAAATATAAATTATGCATAAATAATGATAATACTTTTAATTAATTGATTATATATTTCACATCAAAATTTATCATATAATGCACAATAGAGTTCTTACTTTAACATTAAAATAATAAATGCTAGTTTTAATAATATTCGTGTGCAATGCATGGGTTACACAGTAGTAATAAGTATGGTTAGACCGCATATACATTCACCTATCCAAGCCAAAGCATTTTAATCAACTTAAACAGGTTGAAATTTTGAATTGGACATGCAAGTCCAAGCCTTCTTATCTAGTGTACTTTTAACATGTTAGTAACAAAAGGATATTCCAAAAGGAAAAAAACGAAAATTTAAATTACCACTGCGACTTCCATTAAATACCTCAGAACTTCAACTTTCATTTTCAAGGATGCTACATTATCCAAACGAATTTCGTCTTCTTCTTATTCATGGAATTTGAATAATGAATTTTCAAAAGATTTTCTCATGGGACATTAATTGGGTTTTCAAATATTTGACATAATATAATCTGTAACACATGACATATTAGAAACAAAATTAAGCTAAATCCTACATCAATTTTTTCTCCTTTATTAAAAAGAAAAAAAACTACAAAATTTGCATATATGGACGAGCCCGCTAGCGAAAATATTTTGCTAGAATGGATTTTTGCTTAAATGATAAAATATTTTCAGTTTAAACAGAAGATCATTGTATTTGGAGGAATTTAGATAAAGTTGTTTGTTAATTTCATATATGATCCCTCAAATTTTATTCTTAGTGTATAATTTAACCATAAATACTTTGTATACTTGTATTTTTGAAAGCCAAATAAATGAGAAGTAGATCGATTCACTCTGCAACAAAAAAAGAATCATTCTATGATATAAAATAAATCATTTTCCAAATTGTACAGATTTAGATAGGATATCAAAGTCAGTACTGAAGAGAAGATATATTAAAAACAAGCTGATTAATAGGAAACTGGATAGCCTTTTATTTCCTACTAAAAAACAATATATGCAAACCGTTTAAAACAAATAGATGAAAGACTAAATACTGGACTCCTAAAATAGTGCCACTCTCTAACAGATGTGGAGCACAAAAAAAGCAAAAGAAAAACAAACTCATAAACCACTAATTTAACCACTTAAACAGATCTGCAACAAACTAGCAAAGAATCAGGATTAGCTCCAACATCCTCCTTAATTCTGATTCTCCATTGTTGTAATTCCCATCATGCTCCTGAGTTTGATAAAAGCCTCACATTTCAATAGCTTAATTAAAATGTCTGCAACTTGATCTTCAGACTTGCAATACACTAGCTCAATTTCTTTCTTCTGAGCTTGATCTCTTAGAAAATGAAAACGTGTACCAATGTGTTTGCTTCTCCCATGTGTGACTGGATTCTTGGCCAAATTAATGGCAGAAGTGTTATCGACAAAAATCTTCACAGACCTTTGAATAGGAACATGAATTTGACTCATCAAATTACACAAACATATAATTGACATGCACTTGAAGCAGCAGCCACATACTCCGCTTCACAAGTCTAAAGTGCTACTACTGACTGTTTCGTAGATGACCATGAACAAGCAATAGCTCCATATTTGACACAATATCCAGAAGTGCTTTTGCTGTCATCCAGATCTCCTCCCCAATCACTGTCAGAATAGATTACAAGAGCACAATTTTTAGAAGAAGAATAAAATAATCCATAATCATAGGTGCCTTTTATGTATGCATGATTCTCTTGGCAACTTGCATGTAAGATTGACGAGGAGATTGTTGAAACTTGCTGATTAATCCAAATACGTATGCGATGTCAGGTCTTGTGCATGGGAGATATCTCAAAGTTCCAACAATTTGTTTGAAATAAGTAAGATCAACATGTGCTTCATCACCTTCTCTAGATAATTTTGTGCCAACCTCTACAGATTTTCTTACTAGATTGCAATCATACATATGGAATTTCTTTAAAAATTATTTAGCATACCTCTTCTGTGAGACAAATATTCCATCATCACTTTCATTCTTCACAAAGCCTGGAGGTTGTTTAACAACTTCTACTTTAAGTGGACCATTAAGAAAAAGATATTTAAAATCCATTTGATGGATTTTCCAATTATTTTGTGCAGCCAAGGCAATTATGAATCTAATTGATTCCATTCGAGCAACTAGAGAAAACACCTCTTGAAAGTCATGACCAGGTCGTTGCTCGAACCCCTTTGCAACCAATTTTTCCTTATATCTTTCTACTTCACCATTTTCTTTCATTTTCATCTTGAAAACCCACTTAACATCAATCACCTTATGACCTGATGGAATTGTGATAAGTTCCCATGTGTTCTTCCTCTTAATTGCTTCCAGTTCTTCATTCATTGCATTCAGCCATTTATGATCTTGAATTGCCTCCTCAAATGTCACTTGTTCATCATCTGCAAACATAGCAAAGTGTACCAAGTCTCCATCATCATTTACAGTGTTATCAGAATTTACCTCAAAATCCCGTAAGAGAACAGATTGTTGTCTTTCCCCAAATGTGGTTAATCATGTGTAACATCATTTTCTTGAATGTGTTTATTTATAGGAACACCAGAAGTTTCATCTTCTTCTAAAATTGAAACTGAGTGCTTTGATGAATTCATTTGTTGATCCTACTCCATTTCCAGCTTCGTCTTCAACAAAAATGACATCTCTACTCAAAATCACTTTGTTTGTCTCCATATTAAACAACTTATATCCACCATTCACATAGCCAACAAAGATAGCCTTCTCTCCTCAATCATCCAACTTTCTTCTTGTTTGAGCAGGAACATGAGCATAAGCAATGGAACCGAATACCTTAAGATGCTTTACACTTGGCTTATGGTAGCTCCAAGCTTCAACTGGCGTGATATTCTGAACACTTGTTGTTGGAGACCTATTTATCAAATAAACGGAACATGAGACAACTTCATCCCAAAACGATTTTGGCATACCTTTAGCCTTTAGCATGCTTCTCGTCATATCCATTATAGTTCAATTCTTTCTTTCAGCAATGCCATTGTGTTGTGAAGTATAAGGGAAAGTGATGTCATGTTTTATTCCTTGTTCTTCACAAAACGCAATAAACTCTTTGGAAATATATTCACCACTGCCATCCGTTCAAAGAATTTTAAAACGGCCACTTTGCTTCTCAACATGAGCCTTAAATTTCTTTAAGTAACCAAGCACTTCATATTTTCTATATAGAAAATAAACCCAAATTTTTCTAGTAAAATAATCAATAAATGTAAGAAAGTATCTATTATTACCATTTGACATGATACTCACTGGTCTGCACACATCCGAATGAACGAGTTCAAGTGGTTGTGCAGCTCGCTGATTCTTTCCAATCATAAAAGGAAATCTGCTATGCTTTCCCAGAGTGAAGGCTTCACAGAACTGTTCGGGATGGTGTATGCTTGGTGTTAAAACCCAAATTGGATCTCAACACCAATGGTACGTGTACTTCACTAATATGGTTAGAAATCAAAAGGAGCCACAATCGCAAAATAAATGGGAAAAAGTAAGTAAAAACACAGGGTTTTTTATAATGGTTTGATCTAGGAAAAATCTACATCCACTTTTGAAATGATTTCCATTATCATGGGGAAATTTATATAGAGCATCATCTCATACAATCTCATTTATTACACTTGTTCACTCTTTACAATGATTCTCCACTTTTTACTCTCTTTCTGCTTTAGATGTCACTTTAGTTCGAGAAGGAACTGATTAGATCTTGTGTCTGGATAATTCTCCTTGATTCCATCATGAAAATAATTTTAGATCCGAACTTTATAGAGGAGTAATAGCGGTTAGAGATCACTTAGAGTGAATTGGAGTGATAATTAATGGTGTTTGGAGAAGATGAGATCCACTTGATGTTGGAGGAAGAAGGAGAGAGCTTTGGCGGGCATTAATGGAGCTTGAGAAGCTTCAGAATGGTCGAGAAATGATTTAGGCAACCCTCCAGGGTAGAAAAATTGATCCCTTTAAGTGTGGTGAAATAGGGTATTTATAGGAGGAGTTTGGACCAGTTGGCAATTTTGTAATTATGGTGTTCAGTGTATGGGTCGAGCGTACTCTAATTTATGAAACTGCCACTGGACAGTTGGAGCTAGCTGGCATGCCCGACCAGAGAATCATGCGGGTTTAAACCAAAAACTCAGTGCATGACCGACTAGGAGAACTGATGTGCAACCCTGAAGTAATATGCGTGACCGACCCTCATTATCCAGTGCATACGCGAGCCAATTGCATATAACTTCACGTGTCCTCTAGTGCTATTTTGGGATCAAATATTACAAGAAGGCCATTCACTTTTTCTTTTGCAAGCTACTGTACAAATTGGGGTTTGGTATTTACAATTGTGCCATCCCTTCTTTAATATAAATATGAATCTGTAGGTTCATATTCCTTCATGTTCGACCCATGACGTTATACCGCTGCTCGACCCATGTAGCTCACGCACCTCGACGTATGCAATTTGCACTATTCGACCCTGGTGAATGTGCTTATGGAGGACACGCTCGACCCTGCAACACTGACAGTGCTCGACCCCTCCTGTAGAGGCGGTGCTCGACCCCTACAATGACGGAATGTTGCACGACCCTGGATTGATGGTGGCGTGCTCGACCCAGAGCTGATGAAGTGCTCGATCTAGAATCGCTGAGCTGGGTATTCCTTGTTTTGAGCTAAGTCTGATCGAGTGTATTCAAACTGTTTGATAGTATGCCTGAATGGGTTTTAGCTAGTTAACATTTACCCCTCGGAGCTTGTATTTCTTACTTGCAAGAAATGCGGGCTTCGAAATGGACATCGTCAATACTACTTGCCTTGAGATTCAGTCGCAGCTTTTAGTTTGTTGTGGAAAACCATGCTTTGATGCTTTTGACTTGTTAAATCCAAGCGAATCAAGTGTAGGACTTGTTGGTTGGATTATAAGTTTCATGTCACCTGTTCTGTAATGAAAACAAGCACTTGCACAATTTTGAACTTATACTTTGCTGTTGATCGTCCACATCAATAACAGGTTAGTTAATCAATAATGAATTACTTATGGAGAACTTTAATTTGAATTGAATAAAGTATTTGCACAAGGTTATTTTGCTCAATAGTTTATTACTCGTCGAATATTATCTGCACAAGCACGCTATTCTGACTCGAATCGCAACGGTACTTGAGTTCTGCTAATCGATATGTATATTGATTACAGATTTCAAGTTTTCCCTTTCTAAAGGCTTTTATGATCTTGTATGACGGTTTACATTTTATGAAACATGTACCTGTTTGAATTAGAACTTCGATTTGAATTTTCGAGGCCAGAGCGATTGCAGCCTTTGGATGGATTCAAAGTTTGGAATTGGATTTGCTTCAACATCATGGATTATCCTGGGATATATATTAAATTTTGAATCTTTGTTTCACGACGACCTTCCCCAGTGCATAATTATTGCTCAATCGTCTTTTATTGGAGCTTTGTTGACGAGGAAACCTTTGTGTCACGAGATTCCAATTGAATCTTCCAGGGAGATCTTTATTGGTGCGATGAGTTTAATTGGCATATCGAACATATCGATTTTGCTGAATTTTCCAAATGATCCACTTTGAAGGCAAGATCAAGCCAAGTGTATTGGATTTTGACTTGTTGCATTGTCTTGATGGTGTGAAGACCCGAAACTTCCCCGTAAAGGAAAGCGTCGGATAGTTCGAGAACAAGCCACAACAGAACGCATACAGAAGAACATTTCATTGTATATTACAACAATGCATCAGATTACAAGAATATACAGAGTATAAATGAATATTACAAAGAAATATCAGAGATTTAAATTACATTTAAATACATAGCAGCGGAAAATAATACAATATACAACTAGAAGTAGATATACGGATACAAAGCTTTCCGGATATCGTTCCAGCTGTAAACCAGGATCCTGTGAATATAAATCTGCAAAACCAAAACTACTAGCTGCCCGTGTCGAAAATAAGGGCACCCAGAGTTTAGGTTAAAACAATAAACTCCAGGTCAGTCATGTGACTGGTGTGAGAACTAAAACAGTTAATCTTTATTTTAAAGTTAGGTAAATCAAGGGACCACGCCGTATAACACGGAACGGGTTTCCTCCCAAGAATACCAGTGCATAAACAAACAGCGCAATGCTAAATAAAGAAAAATGAAGCTGTTATAAGACCCAGGTCCTATTACACAATGCAACGCAAGCCGGGGGATAGGGTTTTCCCTTATAACAGCCAAAGAATGCTTGATACGTTTAAAACAAATCATTTGATACTATTATAAGTGCATAGTGTATAAAACAACTTCAAATCATAAGTATCAATCATAGGCGGCATGGGTACCATATATCATGTCGCCATATATAGGTTTACAAATGAAACCGCAAAGTCACGTATTTGGAAATTGGATTTCCATCTATGAACCGAGGCAAAAGATAGTCCTCAACCGATTCGAGACAATCTAGCCCATGTCTCAGGCAAGCGCGCAGGCAAGCCTTGGATCGTCAGGGCCGGTCCACACGGAGTGGATTATTATGCCTGAACAATACGTCTCCCCACCCTATGGGGTGTAAGTCTGGTCCGTCAGCCGACCAGAATGCATTCGGCCGAAACCGATATAACCGAGGCGCCTCGCAACCGCAACCACCACATAAGTCAAACTCGTCAGGGCGTGTAAAACCACTGACGCCACTTCTAGCTAGAAAGAAACGCAAGTCCTCCCTGAGGTCCGTCTCCCGTTTTTGGTTCATACCTGGTGTGAAACACGCGAGGTAAACGTTACACAAAGCTACGCCACAAAGGCCGTGCTTTGATCATCACCACAAGACTTTGCTTTTCAACAGAAGCCTTGATCATTTGCATCTTAGCATGCCACACAGGCAAACCATCCTATGCCACCGATATCAGTCACACAGAATGAAATCCGATGTCAGACACACAGTCCATTTACAAGTCCGTTCTGGGTCTGAACGAAACCGGAGGCACCTAGTACCCCGCATATCCATCGATCTCCAAGTACGTCTGGACGATCACCAACTGTTTCCATCTTCTTGGGTGTACAGCCCAATCAAGATCATCAGTTATCACCCAAACGACGTGAAGACTTCCGGTCTTCGACCACCGTCTTCATCTTCGACACCACGTCGAATCAGTTATTCAGAATGGGATAAACCCGGTCTTTCTGAATAACTCGCGTATATATTATAAAAGTGTTACACAAACACAACATACGCCTCATTCCAATTCAGAATATTCTTTTATTCAAATATTCCTATACTTTGGGAAAAAGTTCACATTAATTTTATCCAATATAAATTCTTTAAATTTATTCTTTAATCTTCTTTGAATATCAATTCAAACTAGTCGGGATTATCGAACCACACCGAAGTAATCATTTATTTTATTTTCCCAATCCCAACCTATTCACCCCATGAAGTCAAACTGGTAGTACTTCATATCTAACACCACAGTGTTATCGGTAATTCAATTACCATTTCACGTTCAAATCTAATTAAAGATTTAACTATCGCCTGGAGCAAAACTGGTGATACTCCATTTTCGATCATTTCAATCTAATTAAAGATTCATTAAAACTCCACTTAGTTTTAATCTTCGACTGGGTTAAAGAATCAGTGTCATTTAAAACACGGTTCACGGTAAACCCAAAAATCAATACCAATTCAATTCCAATTAAATATCATTTAATTGGTACACTTCATTAAATCTAAATAAAAAGATTTAATCTTTTCTCAACTGGGTTCAAGAACGGTGTTAGTGAAGACACCATTCACGACAAACCCAAATCACATTCGATATTCAATACAAGGCTCTGAATAGAAAATATATCGGCTTATATTCAATATCAAATTCTACGACTAACAAATGTCGTATTGGAAATAACGATATAAATATATATCTTTCAAATTTCCATGACAACACCTGCATAATCACGAATTCCAACACCGAAATATTCCGAAGACAATTTCGATTCAAATCCACCCCAATGCAATCATTGGAAATTCTGGTTATTTTTAAAACCCCTTTCAAATTCAATTTATTTATTTAAAAATAAATAGAATCATAATTCTAGTTCAAAACTAGTTCATTTCGATAAAAATCTATTTTTATCTTTTCAAATATGGAGTTTTTCATCCCAAATCTTCACAAATCATTTCTTATGATTTTACACAAATTATTACTATTTTTAATAATTTTATCAAGGCCCATACAGTCGATTTCCATCAACGGCCATCGAACTGCACTTACAGCGACCTTTTTCAAATTTGATTTGGACATAATTCCAAATCCAACCGTTAGATTTCAAATTTCTAACATTCGCTAGAAAGCTCTTTTCGATACGAACCCAACGGTTCCGGTTTTAGGAGAATCCGACGGTCGGATCTCCCGTAACGTCCATTTGAAATCAATGGTCGAAATTCGCGAACTGCCGCGGCGCGGCGCGTTCTATTCAGGCCATTATATTATATATATAATATATATAATATATACTTCGTCGATTTCTATTTAAAACGAATTATATAAATAGTTTTAAAATCGTTTCAAAAGCTATTTCAACTTTCTTTTCAATTCAAATCAAAATTGAATTCTTCTTTATAAATTCGTTTTAAAATTCATTTCTATTCAATTCAAATTTCAATTCAATTTGAATTCATTTCAATTGGCTTTCAATTCAATTTGAATTCGTTTTCAATTCCTTTCATTTCGAAATCGTTTTCACTTCAATTCATTTCGAAATCGTTTTCAATTCAATTCATTTCGAAATCGTTTTCAATTCAATTCATTTCGAAATCGTTTTCAATTCAATTCATTTCGAAATCGTTTTCAATTCAATTCATTTCGAAATCGTTTTCAATTCAATTCATTTCGAAATCGTTTTCAATTCAATTCATTTCGAAATCGTTTTCAATTCAATTCATTTCGAAACCGTTTTCAATTCAATTCATTTCGAAATCGTTTTCAATTCAATTCATTTCGAAATCGTTTTCAATTCAATTCATTTCAAAATATTCGATTTCGAAATCACTTTTCAATATTCATTTTAAAATGAATAAAATCGATATAAATATCGTTCACGTCAAAATGGCGTCAATCTAATCAACACGGCTTCATAAATTTCTATTTTTAAATATTCTATTTCGAATATTTCTATTTTAAAACTGGAATGAGGCCCAATCAATTACCACATAAAATTAATTATATGGATTTTCACACAACACATGTATATAACAGCATTGAAAAATGATCAACCATCAACCAAAGTGCACTACACTGTATAAGCATCAAATAAAGATATCTAACGCTTATAACAGCCTGTCAATCAATCGATCGACATATTTAATCAATCAGGATGAGTGAACTTCAAATTTCATCCCAACACCCGTGTGGGGTTTCAAACAATCAAACACAGATTTTAGTTGTGCAGTTGGGCGATGTGTAAAATTTATCGTCCCAATCAATGTCATTCAAATAAGTGTACATAAACAAACCATCTGGTTTGTAAATGAATATTTATTTATTCACTTCACTATTTTCATATTCACGTTAAAAATTATATTTTTAACGATAAAACATTTTATTTCAATCTATGAATTTCTATTCAATTCATTTATTCAATAAAATGATATTTTTATTTTTCTAACATATTTTAGAAAATTTCGGCGGCATAACGGCACGATACTAGAAACGGGACAAGGCCCAGCCTTATCCCCGGTCTAGTGAAGGCCCACGCCATTCACATATCAATTTTAATCAATTTCCAGTTCAACCAATCAATCAAATCCAAATCAAATAATCTAACCAACTACACAACCAAACAAACAAGTCCATGGTATGTGGACGGGTGTCGGGTGCTTCTAATAAGCACCGTCTGCATCCTAGTATGTATATATAACTAGAAAATAAATTTGAAAGGTGAGAAATTCTCACATATTAGCTATCCTAGCTCCACGGCACTCCTTTGCAGAAGTCTTCGTCGTTTCGCCTTTTTGTCACCTTCGTTGCTGCTTTCACTACATACGTAAAAATCACATTTTTACTTCGCTATTCAATATATATAAAAATCGAATTTTTACTATGTTATTCAATATATAAAAATCACATTTTATTTCGAAGTTCAATATACCAAAAATTCTATTTTTCTATCGAAGTTCAATATATAAAAATCATATTTTTAGTTCGCTATTCAATATATAAAAATCGAATTTTTATATTCTCCATTATATTTTCAAAAGCGATGTCTTTTTATTTTCAAATCAAGATTGCTTGTATTTTTGAATCAATGACAATTTCAGTTTCTTTTCTTTTCAACAATGTAAAAATCAATTTTTAATCATTTTTAAAAATCTCGTCTTTAACATTTTTAAAAGTCTGTTCTTTAATATTTTAAAAATCTCTTCTGGTTTTAAACAAAATAAAATTCTGGTTTTAAACAAAATAAAATTCTGGTTTTAAACTATATATAAAATTCTGGTTTTAAACTATTAAAAAAAAAATTCTGGTTTTAAACTATTTTCTGTTTTTATGATTTAAGAATTCAGTTTTTAACTATCTTAAAAATCAACTGTTTTTTAATCTTTTTACTATAAAAATTCTAATCACTTTACTAACATAAAAATCGGTTTTTAACTTAACTTAAAAATCAGTTTTAACTTAAAAATTCAGTTTTAACTTAACTTAAAAATTAGTTTTAAACCTAAAATCGAAATTAAAATAAAAATAAAATACATTGAAATACTTACAGTATTTTGAAAAGGGGGGGGGGTCTCTACTGTCGGAATCTGGGCTGAGGAAGAGCGCAGATGCGGTGGCGGGTCCGGCAGGGGGGGGGGGGGTGGCGCGACTTGGGTGGTCGGCGGCTGCGGTGTTTGGTTAGGGCGGTGGTCGGTTTAATGATTTGAAGAGGGAGGTCGCGATTTCCACTACGGAAAAGGGAGGGAGAAGAGAAGGCGGAGGGGGAGCAGATCGGAGAGGCTTCTTCCTCCGCGGCGGTGGGCGGCGCTCTGGCGCCAGGAGGCGTCGATGATCGATGGTCCTCCCCGTCGTTCCTTTTCCCTCTTCTTTTTTTTTTTTTTTTTTTTATTTCAGTGATGATCGAGAATGAAAGGAAGGGGGCCAGAACGATTTTAAGGGGAGAGAAGTATTTTTTTTTTTTATTTAATTATTATATTTGGCTAAAAGGTTGACTTTTACATATGACCTCGAAACGAGGCCCACCGCCTGTCGCCCATAGCGTTTCACCCCCATTCCGAACACAATGGGATATGTATCGCACGCTGATTCGATTGTTACAATCGGTTTCTTTTTGAATTTACATTTAAATCACTATATTGAATTTTAAACGTACATTTCAAATTACCGGGATCACATACTAACTCTATAAATTGCAGAAAAATATTTTCTAGCTTCGTATTGACGATACGGTCCTAACAAAACTAGTTTCGTCGAAATCCGAGGTCGTTTGCAAAATGTCTATTTTTAAGGGCCTTATATATATAAAAATATATATAAATTCCACAGCGACTATTTCTAATTTTAAACTGGACATATCTTATCATTTCTAAGATGAAATCTCAGTTTGTTAACTTCGTTACAAAGATATAGTTATACAGATTCAAATATTTCTTGTTTCGTTCAATTCTGACTTATATTGAATTCTGCATAATCATTTGAAATTAGAAATCGAATTTTCGAACTACCGCGCCATTTTCAATTCCTTTTATAATTATATATAATTATTATATATTCTAACGACGACGTATATAATATATACGTTCGAATTATATTCAAAATAAATTTCCTGTCGTTTTATTTAAAATAATCTATTTTAAATATACTAAATTCGCTAAAATTGCCAAAATAAAAATTTCAAACTGGCTCGCATTTTACGGGTTGTTACAATCTCCCCCACTTAAAACTTTTCGTCCCCGAAAAGGAACAAAGTCGAAAGTGGTTTGATTATTCAACTCTACATTCAATCTGGCTTCCATTCTCCAACTTCTCAGTTTCTGAGAATTTCCAAAAATTTCAAAAATTTGGCTAACACCCTAAATTTTCGAAAAATTTCGCCATAACCTCCCCTGCACCGGGAGCATCGGGGAATTTCAAATAGCTTCCCCGGTCCTTCAGATCTCAAAAAGAAAAAGAAAAGGCCAAGCGGCTAGCCAATAGGCTCACAAAATCATCATCACCCAAACAAAACAGGAAATTATGTAGTAAACATGTACCTATTTGTCGGGCAAACAAATTTTATTCCCTGGCTCTAGCCTCCTTGCTATGACCTGTTCAATGATATACATGTATATGCAAGCAAATGCGACCGATTTTCAATACAACTCAATATTTGGTGCTATTAGGCTAACTGGCTAAAAATTAGCAAACAAATAAACAAACAACACAAACATCAATCAATTAGTGAATTAGATTATCAAATTCATAATTTTGATACATAGTCAAAAATCAGATTTTTGATGCCAAATCACAACAATAAGCCCTATCTAATTTTGGTTCTCACACCAGTCAATAGGAAATATATAGAAATCTCACTTTCGTCGCTCGAAAATAAATACTGGCGACAGTGCCCCATCACCAGAATCATTCCCGGGCACTAGAGGGATTCTATATCTACCCAATATATTAAAACTTCGAATACACGTTTGCAAGACATATATGCAAAATCTTTATATATCGGATTGTCCTTATTCAAAATAAATAAATAATCAAATACGAATAATTGATTTAAATTTCAAAACCAATTTGTTTTCATTTGAAAAATATACTTTTCACACTCGTTCTAGGATACTAATGATCCTATCTCTAACGAGTCATTCTAATTGGATATTACTAACCCAATATCTGATGAATTCTTTCGTACGGTTCTAATGTGTCTTGTTCTCTAGCTTTGTAAACCAAAGCTCTGATACCACGTGTGAAGACCCGAAACTTCCCCGTAAAGGAAAGCGTCGGATAGTTCGAGAACAAGCCACAACAGAACGCATACAGAAGAACATTTCATTGTATATTACAACAATGCATCAGATTACAAGAATATACAGAGTATAAATGAATATTACAAAGAAATATCAGAGATTTAAATTACATTTAAATACATAGCAGCGGAAAATAATACAATATACAACTAGAAGTAGATATACGGATACAAAGCTTTCCGGATATCGTTCCAGCTGTAAACCAGGATCCTGTGAATATAAATCTGCAAAACCAAAACTACTAGCTGCCCGTGTCGAAAATAAGGGCACCCAGAGTTTAGGTTAAAACAATAAACTCCAGGTCAGTCATGTGACTGGTGTGAGAACTAAAACAGTTAATCTTTATTTTAAAGTTAGGTAAATCAAGGGACCACGCCGTATAACACGGAACGGGTTTCCTCCCAAGAATACCAGTGCATAAACAAACAGCGCAATGCTAAATAAAGAAAAATGAAGCTGTTATAAGACCCAGGTCCTATCACACAATGCAACGCAAGCCGGGGGATAGGGTTTTCCCTTATAACAGCCAAAGAATGCTTGATACGTTTAAAACAAATCATTTGATACTATTATAAGTGCATAGTGTATAAAACAACTTCAAATCATAAGTATCAATCATAGGCGGCATGGGTACCATATATCATGTCGCCATATATAGGTTTACAAATGAAACCGCAAAGTCACGTATTTGGAAATTGGATTTCCATCTATGAACCGAGGCAAAAGATAGTCCTCAACCGATTCGAGACAATCTAGCCCATGTCTCAGGCAAGCGCGCAGGCAAGCCTTGGATCGTCAGGGCCGGTCCACACGGAGTGGATTATTATGCCTGAACAATACGTCTCCCCACCCTATGGGGTGTAAGTCTGGTCCGTCAGCCGACCAGAATGCATTCGGCCGAAACCGATATAACCGAGGCGCCTCGCAACCGCAACCACCACATAAGTCAAACTCGTCAGGGCGTGTAAAACCACTGACGCCACTTCTAGCTAGAAAGAAACGCAAGTCCTCCCTGAGGTCTGTCTCCCGTTTTTGGTTCATACCTGGTGTGAAACACGCGAGGTAAACGTTACACAAAGCTACGCCACAAAGGCCGTGCTTTGATCATCACCACAAGACTTTGCTTTTCAACAGAAGCCTTGATCATTTGCATCTTAGCATGCCACACAGGCAAACCATCCTATGCCACCGATATCAGTCACACAGAATGAAATCCGATGTCAGACACACAGTCCATTTACAAGTCCGTTCTGGGTCTGAACGAAACCGGAGGCACCTAGTACCCCGCATATCCATCGATCTCCAAGTACGTCTGGACGATCACCAACTGTTTCCATCTTCTTGGGTGTACAGCCCAATCAAGATCATCAGTTATCACCCAAACGACGTGAAGACTTCCGGTCTTCGACCACCGTCTTCATCTTCGACACCACGTCGAATCAGTTATTCAGAATGGGATAAACCCGGTCTTTCTGAATAACTCGCGTATATATTATAAAAGTGTTACACAAACACAACATACGCCTCATTCCAATTCAGAATATTCTTTTATTCAAATATTCCTATACTTTGGGAAAAAGTTCACATTAATTTTATCCAATATAAATTCTTTAAATTTATTCTTTAATCTTCTTTGAATATCAATTCAAACTAGTCGGGATTATCGAACCACACCGAAGTAATCATTTATTTTATTTTCCCAATCCCAACCTATTCACCCCATGAAGTCAAACTGGTAGTACTTCATATCTAACACCACAGTGTTATCGGTAATTCAATTACCATTTCACGTTCAAATCTAATTAAAGATTTAACTATCGCCTGGAGCAAAACTGGTGATACTCCATTTTCGATCATTTCAATCTAATTAAAGATTCATTAAAACTCCACTTAGTTTTAATCTTCGACTGGGTTAAAGAATCAGTGTCATTTAAAACACGGTTCACGGTAAACCCAAAAATCAATACCAATTCAATTCCAATTAAATATCATTTAATTGGTACACTTCATTAAATCTAAATAAAAAGATTTAATCTTTTCTCAACTGGGTTCAAGAACGGTGTTAGTGAAGACACCATTCACGACAAACCCAAATCACATTCGATATTCAATACAAGGCTCTGAATAGAAAATATATCGGCTTATATTCAATATCAAATTCTACGACTAACAAATGTCGTATTGGAAATAACGATATAAATATATATCTTTCAAATTTCCATGACAACACCTGTATAATCACGAATTCCAACACCGAAATATTCCGAAGACAATTTCGATTCAAATCCACCCCAATGCAATCATTGGAAATTCTGGTTATTTTTAAAACCCCTTTCAAATTCAATTTATTTATTTAAAAATAAATAGAATCATAATTCTAGTTCAAAACTAGTTCATTTCGATAAAAATCTATTTTTATCTTTTCAAATATGGAGTTTTTCATCCCAAATCTTCACAAATCATTTCTTATGATTTTACACAAATTATTACTATTTTTAATAATTTTATCAAGGCCCATACAGTCGATTTCCATCAACGGCCATCGAACTGCACTTACAACGACCTTTTTCAAATTTGATTTGGACATAATTCCAAATCCAACCGTTAGATTTCAAATTTCTAACATTCGCTAGAAAGCTCTTTTCGATACGAACCCAACGGTTCCGGTTTTAGGAGAATCCGACGGTCGGATCTCCCGTAACGTCCATTTGAAATCAATGGTCGAAATTCGCGAACTGCCGCGGCCCGGCGCGTTCTATTCAGGCCATTATATTATATATATAATATATATAATATATACTTCGTCGATTTCTATTTAAAACGAATTATATAAATAGTTTTAAAATCGTTTCAAAAGCTATTTCAACTTTCTTTTCAATTCAAATCAAAATTGAATTCTTCTTTATAAATTCGTTTTAAAATTCATTTCTATTCAATTCAAATTTCAATTCAATTTGAATTCATTTCAATTGGCTTTCAATTCAATTTGAATTCGTTTTCAATTCCTTTCATTTCGAAATCGTTTTCACTTCAATTCATTTCGAAATCGTTTTCAATTCAATTCATTTCGAAATCGTTTTCAATTCAATTCATTTCGAAATCGTTTTCAATTCAATTCATTTCGAAATCGTTTTCAATTCAATTCATTTCGAAATCGTTTTCAATTCAATTCATTTCGAAATCGTTTTCAATTCAATTCATTTCGAAATCGTTTTCAATTCAATTCATTTCGAAACCGTTTTCAATTCAATTCATTTCGAAATCGTTTTCAATTCAATTCATTTCGAAATCGTTTTCAATTCAATTCATTTCAAAATATTCGATTTCGAAATCACTTTTCAATATTCATTTTAAAATGAATAAAATCGATATAAATATCGTTCACGTCAAAATGGCGTCAATCTAATCAACACGGCTTCATAAATTTCTATTTTTAAATATTCTATTTCGAATATTTCTATTTTAAAACTGGAATGAGGCCCAATCAATTACCACATAAAATTAATTATATGGATTTTCACACAACACATGTATATAACAGCATTGAAAAATGATCAACCATCAACCAAAGTGCACTACACTGTATAAGCATCAAATAAAGATATCTAACGCTTATAACAGCCTGTCAATCAATCGATCGACATATTTAATCAATCAGGATGAGTGAACTTCAAATTTCATCCCAACACCCGTGTGGGGTTTCAAACAATCAAACACAGATTTTAGTTGTGCAGTTGGGCGATGTGTAAAATTTATCGTCCCAATCAATGTCATTCAAATAAGTGTACATAAACAAACCATCTGGTTTGTAAATGAATATTTATTTATTCACTTCACTATTTTCATATTCACGTTAAAAATTATATTTTTAACGATAAAACATTTTATTTCAATCTATGAATTTCTATTCAATTCATTTATTCAATAAAATGATATTTTTATTTTTCTAACATATTTTAGAAAATTTCGGCGGCATAACGGCACGATACTAGAAACGGGACAAGGCCCAGCCTTATCCCCGGTCTAGTGAAGGCCCACGCCATTCACATATCAATTTTAATCAATTTCCAATTCAACCAATCAATCAAATCCAAATCAAATAATCTAACCAACTACACAACCAAACAAACAAGTCCATGGTATGTGGACGGGTGTCGGGTGCTTCTAATAAGCACCGTCTGCATCCTAGTATGTATATATAACTAGAAAATAAATTTGAAAGGTGAGAAATTCTCACATATTAGCTATCCTAGCTCCACGGCACTCCTTTGCAGAAGTCTTCGTCGTTTCGCCTTTTTGTCACCTTCGTTGCTGCTTTCACTACATACGTAAAAATCACATTTTTACTTCGCTATTCAATATATATAAAAATCGAATTTTTACTATGTTATTCAATATATAAAAATCACATTTTATTTCGAAGTTCAATATACCAAAAATTCTATTTTTCTATCGAAGTTCAATATATAAAAATCATATTTTTAGTTCGCTATTCAATATATAAAAATCGAATTTTTATATTCTCCATTATATTTTCAAAAGCGATGTCTTTTTATTTTCAAATCAAGATTGCTTGTATTTTTGAATCAATGACAATTTCAGTTTCTTTTCTTTTCAACAATGTAAAAATCAATTTTTAATCATTTTTAAAAATCTCGTCTTTAACATTTTTAAAAGTCTGTTCTTTAATATTTTAAAAATCTCTTCTGGTTTTAAACAAAATAAAATTCTGGTTTTAAACAAAATAAAATTCTGGTTTTAAACTATATATAAAATTCTGGTTTTAAACTATTAAAAAAAAAATTCTGGTTTTAAACTATTTTCTGTTTTTATGATTTAAGAATTCAGTTTTTAACTATCTTAAAAATCAACTGTTTTTTTAATCTTTTTACTATAAAAATTCTAATCACTTTACTAACATAAAAATCGGTTTTTAACTTAACTTAAAAATCAGTTTTAACTTAAAAATTCAGTTTTAACTTAACTTAAAAATTAGTTTTAAACCTAAAATCAAAATTAAAATAAAAATAAAATACATTGAAATACTTACAGTATTTTGAAAAGGGGGGGGGGGGTCTCTACTGTCGGAATCTGGGCTGAGGAAGAGCGCAGATGCGGTGGCGGGTCCGGCAGGGGGGGGGGGGTGGCGCGACTTGGGTGGTCGGCGGCTGCGGTGTTTGGTTAGGGCGGTGGTCGGTTTAATGATTTGAAGAGGGAGGTCGCGATTTCCACTACGGAAAAGGGAGGGAGAAGAGAAGGCGGAGGGGGAGCAGATCGGAGAGGCTTCTTCCTCCGCGGCGGTGGGCGGCGCTCTGGCGCCAGGAGGCGTCGATGATCGATGGTCCTCCCCGTCGTTCCTTTTCCCTCTTCTTTTTTTTTTTTTTTTTTTTTAATTTCAGTGATGATCGAGAATGAAAGGAAGGGGGCCAGAACGATTTTAAGGGGAGAGAAGTATATTTTTTTTTTATTTAATTATTATATTTGGCTAAAAGGTTGACTTTTACATATGACCTCGAAACGAGGCCCACCGCCTGTCGCCCATAGCGTTTCACCCCCATTCCGAACACAATGGGATATGTATCGCACGCTGATTCGATTGTTACAATCGGTTTCTTTTTGAATTTACATTTAAATCACTATATTGAATTTTAAACGTACATTTCAAATTACCGGGATCACATACTAACTCTATAAATTGCAGAAAAATATTTTCTAGCTTCGTATTGACGATACGGTCCTAACAAAACTAGTTTCGTCGAAATCCGAGGTCGTTTGCAAAATGTCTATTTTTAAGGGCCTTATATATATAAAAATATATATAAATTCCACAGCGACTATTTCTAATTTTAAACTGGACATATCTTATCATTTCTAAGATGAAATCTCAGTTTGTTAACTTCGTTACAAAGATATAGTTATACAGATTCAAATATTTCTTGTTTCGTTCAATTCTGACTTATATTGAATTCTGCATAATCATTTGAAATTAGAAATCGAATTTTCGAACTACCGCGCCATTTTCAATTCCTTTTATAATTATATATAATTATTATATATTCTAACGACGACGTATATAATATATACGTTCGAATTATATTCAAAATAAATTTCCTGTCGTTTTATTTAAAATAATCTATTTTAAATATACTAAATTCGCTAAAATTGCCAAAATAAAAATTTCAAACTGGCTCGCATTTTACGGGTTGTTACAGATGGACTCGTGGTATTTTCTGGAGCATCACTCAATTTTTAAGTCATAGTGTTTCCCTTAAACCGTGGGTCATCACGAGTCGTAAAATCTCTACGTAAACAGTTTATCGAGTTTACTTGATTGTGGTTGACACGCTAGAAGCTTTTACCTTGTTGGTTAAAGCTATTTGATCCTACCAACATGTATGGAGCCCCTGAGCTTTGTCAACACAATAGGAATTTCGATTCAACTGATTGGTTTAGCACTTCTTCTTGGAGAAGTTTTTATATCTTTTGCCCTCACTCGAGAACGTTATGTATTTGGTTCCCCCGCTAAGGGAGGACTTTGGGTTTTGTGCCTCCGCTCGGGGAAGATTTCGGATTTAGTGCCCCCGCTCGGGGAGGATTCGGGATTTAATGCCCCCGCTCAGGGAGGTCTTTTGATTTTTTTACCTCACATCTGATATTTCAGATGCTACGCAAATGGTTTTCATTATTCACATCTGATATTTCAGATGCTACGCAAATGGTTTTCATTCTTCACATATGATATTTCAGATGCTACGCAAATGTTTTCATTCTTCACATCTGATATTTCAGATGTTACGCAAATGGTTTTCATTCCTCACATCTGATATTTCAGATGCTACGAAAATGGTTTTCATTCTTTACATCTGATATTTTAGATGTTACGCAAATGGTTTTTATTCTTCACATTCGATATTTCAGATGCTGCGCAAATGGTTTTCATTCTTCACATATGATTTCAGATGTTACGCAATTGGTTTTCATTCTTCACATCTGATATTTTAGATGCTACGCAAATGGTTTTCATTCTTCAGATCTGATATTTTAGACGCTACGCAAATGGTTTTTATACTTCACATCTGATATTTTAGATGCTGTGCTACGCAAATGGATCAGGTAACTGTTATATCATTTCACGGGGCAATTATCAATCCCTTTGTTAGATGCTTGACTTGGCAGGCTATTCCGGTTTAATAACTGAGGCTTTAAAACTATCATTTGGGGAAGTGGCCCTTCGGTAAAGATTACAGCTCTCTCGTTTGTTTATCGTGGCGCTTATTCATTATTTGGATCTATGCGACTTTTCCCATTCACTTTTCAAGGAGGTGCTTTTCTATTTTTGCATTTAGCACTTGAACTAGCGTTGTTGGAGTTGCAATGTTACAGGAAAAATCGTTCGACAGATGGCCTGCAATATGAAATCATATTTTAAGCAAGTTTTGATTTGATATATAATTTTGCAAGCAAGAAATTCATTCAGACAGATATGCTCTTAGTCGTAGAGCTAATGTTCAGTGCATCACTTGCGGATTATTACAAATTGTTTACAAGAAGTTTTGAATATAACAGAAAGTAAAACATGAAATAAAGCATGAATTAAAGCAGGAAATAGAGCATGATGTTGATTGCTTATTCCGAGCCATTGAAATTGGAGCACCATCAATGGTTATCATTTGATGATTAGCCTTGAATTGGTTTGAGCTGGAGTGCCGTTGTTTGGACCGAACTGATTATTGATACCCCCTACTCCTGGGGAGTTGCAGAAGGATTCAAGGTCTGCGGATTCTTTACATACTGTTGCAGCCTATTTTTCCTGATCAATTCCTCGATGAGGTTCTTCAGGTGTCGGCACTCGTTAGTGTTATGACCAGGCTGGTTGTGAAATCTGCAGAATTTTCCCGAATTTGCTGCTTTGTCGCTTATCCTTATCGGATTTGGCTCCTCATACTCTTCAGAATTCTTTGTTGCAAGATAGATATTTTCAAGAGTGTCACTCAAAGGCGTCAGCTTTGACGAGTTGAAAAGGCGAGACTTCTTATTAGCCTTGTTGTCATTCCCGTCATTGGTGCGCTTCTGCCCCTGGTTACTCTTCTGATTATATTGGTTAGCAGCATTTTTGGGAGCTTCAAGAAGTGGGTTAGCATCAATAATATGAAGAGGTACATGATTAGTGTCGACTCTCATGTATTCCTCGGCCTTTTTATAGAATTTCTCAAGCATGTTCAGTTCTTTCATTTTAATCCATTTACAGAATTCGCTCTTCTCATCTATGGCGCCGATTAGAGACATGAGGATTATGCGAGGTTCTGGATTTCTCACTTCGGACTATGTAACGTTGAATCGGCTGAGAAAAGCTTTAACGGATTCCCCTGGATTCTTCTTCATCGCGGAAAGTGTTATGGCGTCCTTGGCTTTGGTAGCATACAGGCGGAACTGTTCCTTGATCTTTTTGGTCAAGTCAGAGAATTGATCTATGGACTTAGGTGGTAGCTTTGGTGACCAAAGTGATGCAGCACCTTCTAAGTAGAGAGGAAAGTATGTGCATCTCATCTCATCAGCCACCTTAGCCGCACTCATATCCCACTCGTATTTGAACATAAAGTAGTTAGGATCTACAAGGCCATTGTACGGAGGTAAAGTTGGAGTATTGAACTTCTTTGGACACTCTGCTTCAAGGATTCTTTCGGTGAACGGAGTCCTATCAGGAGAGAAGTCCCATTCTCTTTCATCGCCATTGCTAGCTTAATTTCTCTTCATGATTTGTTTATCATATCAGAGATGTATTCTTCAGTGTTATGCCGCTCTGCGAAGTTGACCTCCTTACCCAATATTCGTCTAGGCAAGTGGCCTCGGTTAGAGAGCTTAGGTCCTTTTCCTTCTCGACGAGGAGGTGCCCCTGTGGTGGGACTGGTGGCCCTTCGAGCATTCACTTTGGAATGATTCTTAGCCTTTGATTTCAATTCTTTGATGTTAGCTTCGTCTTTGTCACTCAACCAATCATAATCGGCTTCCATGTTGTCGTTGTCGTCAAGATCAGAAGCGTATGAGTTGTCGTTTTCTTCAAGATCAACATGGACTTCCGGAGGGGCTAGATTTGGTTTAGCATTAAGGATGGCATCTAGTTTCTCCATCATAGCTTTGGTAGAGGCATCCATTCTTTGGTTCGTGTTGGCAATAACAGTGTTTAATTCATCTTTAGTCACATCGGCTCCGTCCGTTGAGTTTTCGCCAACTTCGAAATGGTTAGTAAGTGGTGTAGTCTAATTAGCGATATTATCGCTTCCTCTAATGGTTTTTTTTTGTGCTCTTCTTAGATTTGGCCATTATTTCGGACAAGGGTCTCAACCTTATGGGAGAGGATTCGTCAGATGGCCTTGAACGTAGTAGATTTGGAGAATTTATGGTAGAAATAAGCTTAGAACTTCAATGGTAGGCTCTTAAGATTGTGAGAAGTGTGAAGGAAGGAGATGCGAACACGGCCCCACGGTGGGCGCCAAAATGTTAAAACCCAAATTGGATCGCAACACCAATGGTACGTGAACTGTACTTCAACAATATGGTTAGAAATAAAAAGGCGCCACAATCACAAAATAAACGGGAAAAATTAAGTAAAAACACAGGGGTTTTTATAGTGGTTCGATCTAGGAAAGATCTATGTCCACTTTTGAAATGATTTCCATTATCATGGGGAAATTTACATAGAGCATCATCTCATACAATCTCATTTATTACACTTGTTCACTCTTTACAATGATTCTCCACTTTTTACTCTCTTTCCGCTTTAGATCTTACTTGAGTTCGAAAAGGAACGGATTAGATCTAGTGACTATATAATTCTCCTTGATTCCATCAAGAAATTGGTGTTAGATCCGAACTTTAGAGAGGAGTAATGGCGGTTAGAAATCACTTGGAGTGAGAATTAATGGTGTTTGGAGAAGATGAGATCCACTTGATGTTGGAGGAAGAAGGAGAGAGTTTTGGCAGCCATTAATGGAGCTTGAGAAGCTTTAGAATGGTCGAGAAATGATTTGGGCTGCCCTACGGGGTAGAAAAATTGATCCGTTGAAGTGTGATGAAATGGGGTATTTATAGGAGGAGTTTGGACCAGGTGGCAATTCTGTAATTATGGTGTTCAGGGTATGGGTCGAGTGTACGCTACTTTACGAAACTGCCACTGGGCAACTGGAGCCAACTAGCACGCACGACCAGAGAATCATGCGGGTTTAAACCAAAAACTCAGTGCATGACCGACCAGGAGAACTGATGCGCGACCCTGAAGTAATATGCGTGACCGACCCTTACTATCCAGTGCATGCGTGAGCCAATTGCATATAACTTCACATGTCCTCTAGTGCTATTTTGGGATCAAATATTACAAGAAGGCCATTCACCTTTTCTTTTGCAAGCTACTGTACAAATTGGGGCTTGGTACTTACAATTATGCCATCCCTTCTTTAATATAAATATGAATCTGCTGATTCATATTCCTTCATGTTCGACCCATGCAGATCACGCTGCTCGAGCCATGTAGTTTGCACTTTTCGACCTTGGTGAATGTGCTTATGGAGGACATGCTCGACCCTGCAACAGTGACAGTGCCCGACCCCTCCTGTAGAGGCGGTGCTCGACCCCTACAATGATGGAATGTTGCACAACCGTGGACTGGTGGTGGCGTGCTCGACCCAGAGCTGATGAAGTGCTCGATCCAGAATCGCTGAGCTGGGTATTCGGTGTTTTGAGCTAAGTTTGATCGAGTGTATTCAAACTGTTCGATAATATGCCTGAATGGGCTTTTAGCTAGTTAACACTTGGCAGTCCTTTCACCATATTTCCTTCAGCAAGCATCTTTAAACTACGAAAACTCAAATGACCAAATCGAAGGTGCCACAACCATGACTCATCTTTCATAAAAACATTAAGAAAAGTGTATACATCACTAGCAATGTCAATTCTGAACATACGATTTTTTGTAAGAGGAGCCTTAAGAACAAGTGTGCCTTTTGTAGTAACAACAGAGAGAGAATTATTGGATAAGTTTATCTCATACCCCTTTTCCAATAGCTAGCCCATGCTAATCAAATTATTCTTCATATCTAGTACATAAAACACATCAGAAATGTACCTATGATCTCCATTTTTCAACTTGATCATAACTTTTCCTTTCCCCATCACCGGCACAGTGTTATAACCGGCACAGTGCTATCATTGGTGGAAAGGGTTAGAAAGCGAGTCCTTTCCATTCCATTCCAGTTTGGGCAATTTTAACATGAATCCCATTGGTTCTTCAGACTCTTTATGGTCTGAATTGGCTAGCTAGTAGAATTGTAAAATTCAAATGTTTTGATGCAAATACAGAGGTCAGAAATAATTTAGTATTTGAGAAAGCATTGATTGAGGTTACTCCAAACAAACTGCTTCCCAAAAAGTTCAAAATATCAATAGACGGTTTTGACTCCTATGTGGATGTTCAATATACATGGAAACCTGACATATGTACTAAATGTCAATCTTTTGGACACACGATGGATGAATGTAACATTCCTATAATAAATGGTTCCAAACAAGCTAAAAAAACCTCTCCAGAAACCCGCTCCTCGTATATGGGTACCCAAACCAAAGTTAATTGCAGAAGAAGCCTCATTTACACCTCAGAGCCTTACCACAAATATTGACAACAAAACTATTATCTGGAATGAAGAAGAGAAAGCTTGGAAGGATCTACATTCGGACTTCGGATATGATCCAAGCAAGAAGGTCTATTACTTATTTATTGGTGAAGATGTCAGTGAGACTAGATGTCTACACTACGAGGTAGTAGATGATGAATTAACTCTCATATCTGATGGGCATTACGGAATTTGCAACAAGATGATACTAGATGCTGATGACTAGGATAGGAAGTTCCAATATAGCTTGGAATATCCTAAATATGTTCCTAACCTCCCCGCACAATTTACCATGGTGATGCCTGAGGAAGCATCTGAGGAATAGATCTTTATGTAGTAGCAGAAACACTTTGTTTCTCTCTTGTATTGTATACGTATAGTGTACCAGCACTTCAAACCAGTTGGGGTACTGTGCCTGTGCAGTATCCCTTTTCTCTTATTCACCTTCTAATAAAAGTGGTATGGCCACCATAAAATCGGCATTGCCTTGCCAAAAAAAACTCATCTAAATCCACAAAGAGTTCCTTCTTTCCGCACATATGATTAGTACAACCAGTGTCAAGAAACCATGTGTTGCTGTTTTGCATTTCATTTGCCGCAGTAACCATCAACAAAGCATGATTTCCATCATCATCACTTTCTTGTGCGCAATTAGCAATTTGATTGCTTTCTTTTCTTCTGCATTCACTTGCATAATGACCAAAATTGTGACATGAATAACACTCAACTGAAGATTTATCATACCTTCCTCAATCACGACCGCGTCCTCTAAAGTTAGAGTTATGTTGTCGGTTTTGATTTGTTTTTTTTTTAAAGTTGAGCGCAAATTTTATTAATCTCCAAAATAATTACTTACACATATCATCATATACAAGTATGCTATGACATATAACCATCCTTCTATATACTCTTCAAATTTACTGATACATACTCACGAAACTCAAGTAAGCATTACATGACCAACTTAAACTCATGACATTCCTTCAGATCTGACACTAGGCACAAGATCTACTCGCATGATGAATTTATCAAATAAAGGGCCAGGATTGTGCCTAGTGTGTCGTTTCTGTGATAACACATTGCTTCCAACAGGTAGTATGTCTTCAAGTGTGAACTCATGTCCCTCATCATGGTCATCTTCAGCCCAAAATTTACCTTTAAGCTTCTTGCCTTTGGATTTTGCTGAGGGATAGGCACTCATAGATACAACAGAGGACAACTTAGAAGAATCAATAGCTGGAGAAGGAAGAATTAGATGGTCAGGAGGCTTTAAAATAGCATATGGGGAAGCAGATTGCTTTGCACCGGAAGAAGTTGTGCCACTCAAGGCCGAAGAAAAATTCAGAAAAGGGGAAGTAGAATGCTTGGCACAAGAAGAAGCAGGAGAGCTTTGACTAAATGATGATGAACATGTCATAGTACCAAAAGGAAATGGACAAGAAGAAGCAAAAGTGACACTAGATAATAAACCAGAAAAGGATGTACTAGTATCGAAGCATGTGGATTTATCATTACAAGAATTTCTTGTAACCTTCCTTGAAGTTTCTAAAAGTTCTCTTGTATCATCAAACAGATTAACAAATATGGTATCAATCTCATTCACAATTTTGCTGATCTGCATCTCACCGTTATCTGTGTGATCTGATTGTGCATTAATCAGATCAGAATGAATAATATTAGGCTCATCATAAACAAGACCAACATTATCAACATTCTGCTCAATATCCTCAGAAGCTAGGCTTGCAAAAGAATTAACATTTTCATTGTCAGTAGCATTTGCATTATCTATTGTACCCTTACTAGTATCAACCTCCTTTCTCTTCCAATACTTCTTTTTCTTGTTGTATACATTTGTCCATTTCTCCTGATTACCATTTGCATGTATATTTATCTGTGTTTTTTGTACTTGCACATTCTGATCTGGAGAATAATCCCTCATATTATCATTAACCAAATTCTGATCATCCTTATTATTATTAGCATGTAATTCACAGTGGGCTGAATCATGTCCAAATACCCTACAATTGACACAAATCCTTGGTTTCCAGTCATATCCTACCTTTACAATTGGACAAGTATCTCCCAAACCATCAATTTCAATAGCATTTGGAAGCTAAAATTCAGGAGAAATTTCGACTAACGCCTTCACATATCTGAACCTATCTAACCTTTTAGTACTAATATCATAACAGATTAATATGCCTATACGATTTACAAGCCAATTGATGCCGATTAGAGTCCATAAAACCATGGGTATTCTATATAAATGAATTCAAATAGAGACTTTCTTTACTTGAGATTGGGCACGGCCTAAGGTTGGATCCTAAAAAGATATGATAAACATCCTACCACGTATGAAAATGGGATCAGATCTGAGTATTTTTTCCCTATCAGAGTCATTAGAGAATTTGAAATAAAAATGAAACCCATCCGATTTAATATCAACCTCCCCAATTAGTTTCCAATGTGTACGTAAGTAATTAGATACATCATGAAATGATAACGTACCATCGAGGAAAAAACCGATCAGAAATTTATCCCAGTAATTAAGACCTTCCTGCTTGACAAGATCTGGTATCTTATGCTTCTTTCCATCTCTCGGTATATCAAAGTGGAGTGACTTATACGATAAAGCATTCCTTGGAGGAGATCTAAAAAGAGATGCGTAATCGGATTTTATTAGAATAGATGCTTGCGATGGAACCAGATTTGGATTAGCATCTATAGAAGAAGGGGAATTTCCGGATAGAGGTGGTGGATTAGGGGGTATAGAGGGATTTTCCCAGTAATTAGTTCATTTTGCTTGGTCATTACTCTGATTACCCCTACTTCCATGATTATGATTTTGACCACCACTCCCTCTATTGTTATTGCGATATCCATGTCCTCGTCCTCTGCCACGAGGTCTGCCATTCGCTTTTGTTGCATTACTTTGTTCCAAATTGATGGAGACTTAACTTTGGAATGCTTGCTCGAGGGGCTTCTCAATATGCTTCTCATTCATGCGTTGTTCATGAGCTTGTAAGGTTCTAGATAATTCATTGACCGTCATCTCGGACAGATTGTGAGCTTCTTCAATTGCCACCACAATATGCTCAAAGCGTGCTGTTAGCGTTCGCAAAATCTTCTCGACTTTATTCTGATCCGTATACTCTTGTCCATACATTTTCATTTCATTTGTCAAAGAAAGAACTCAGCTTATAAAATCAGCAACACTTTCAGATGACTCCATTTGCAATAATTCATATTGACGTCGTAAAGTTTGGAGTTTCACATTTTTAGTCTTTTATTCTCCTTTGAATGATGTATTCAGGGTATCCCATGCTTGTTTTGCTGTAGTTGCTGATGCTATCTTCTCAAAAACTTCATCATTCACTCCTTGGTGAATGAAATACATAGCCTACTTCTCCTTCTTCACCGTCTCATAATGAGCAGTTCTCTGTGCTTCATTCGCACTTGTGGCAAGTCTTAGAGCTCCATCCTCCACGACAGCTAGCAGTGGTAGTCAAGGATCACTCTCATCTGTGTGCTCCATTGAATGAATTTTTTTCCATCTAAGACCAGTACTGAAATTTGGACCTTGTCGTTCATGTTATTAGCTTATGAACAGGGCTCTGATACCATGCTGTCAGAACTGAAGAGAAGATATATTAAAAACAAGCTGATCAAAAGGAAACTGGATAGCCTTTTATTTCCTACTAAAAAACAACATATGCAAACCGTTTAAACCAAATAGATGAAAGACTAAGTACTGGACTCCTAAAATAGTGCCACTCTCTAACAGACGTGGAGCAAAAAAAAAAAAGCAAAAACAAAACAAACTCATAAAACACTGCTTTGACCACTTAAACAGATCTGCAACAAACTAGCAAAGAATCAGGATTAACTCCAACAATCAAGTTGACAATTAAATAGTCCGATCCCTGTTTTACAAAGGACAAAAATGAAGAATTAAGTCAAAAATAGGGAAATCAACATTTAATATCTGGACAAACTGAAATAGCTAGCACCACATAATAAGTTAATAACCCTGTTTGCATACTAATTAATAAATGGTAGATGTGAATGCATAAATTAAGTTGCAATTAGTCACAGTTGACAATTTGTAACAACAATGCAAACCTTTCGTTATAATAGATACTCTCGTGAACGTATGTGTTCCACGAATGTATTCTAAACACCAAATAAAGTGCGCACGAGATATAAATGTAAGTGACATATCAATATTCCAGATGTTTGACCTGTCCTAAGATCATACTCTCGTGGTAAAAACAAGCGGTTCTCAAACATCAAAATCTGGCAAGAAAGAAAAACAAGCGGTTCGAACAGCGGTATGGGGGCAAAACTTGCCTGCACCACATTAGCCTTCTGGCCTTGATTTACGTTCGAAATATGTAAAAACATTGATATATATATATATATATATATATATATATATATATATATATATATATAATCGGAAAGATAATCACAATAGTTATACACAACTACTATACATAACACACATCTGAAAAGCGTAATATTTACATGATTTTATATAATATAGACTGATAATGGGTTTGTATCGTTCCACACTTCCACACTAATATCTGCGTAGGCCAGTCACCAGCGGTAAAAGGAAAGAAAGACGTTGCATTCATTTCATCACCTCCATGTTCTCTTCAAACCGAGCCAGGTGCTCCTTCCCAACACACTGCGTCATCACCCTCACACCCTTCCTACCCCTTATCCCCGTTCCGAACACCGCAACCGCCATGAAATCCGTGTACGCAAATGGCAAAAGATGCATCATCTTCCCCCACCCAAAGTCCTCCTCCATAAACCCCAACCCCACCCAGTCCGACACAAACAAGGTTTCATACTCGAACTTCAACGCGTACCCATCTTCTTCCCCCTCCCCTCTACCCCATCTACCGAAATCCTCCGCCAACCTCCCCTTCGCCTCCCTTATAATCTTAACAATCTCGATCATCTCCCAACTCACAATATCACCAGCCGTACCCGTTGCTGTTACCGGGTAAAAACAGTTCCCATAATAACCGGCATTCACCTCCTCACTCAAAAGATGACGTGTGCTTGCAAAGAAGCAAACCCGAACAACGGTTTCCGGGTGCACATCCATAGCATGTACACGAGACTGCCACGTTTTGGCTGTGCATACATCGAAAGTCGAGCAGTACTTGCCTGTAGCTTCCGCATATAAGTTCTTGACCCTGTTTACGTAATCAACGGAAACATCAAAGCTACGGTATTTAAGTTGCAAAGTAGGAAGCTCGGGTTCGGGACCTGGATCAGGGAAGATCTGTGGATCCGGAATGAGACGACGGGCCCATATTGGGGTCACCGTGGGCTTGTCCTGACCACGAGCAAAGTCTCCAATGGCGCGGAAAAACTGTGATGAGCCGAGTCCATCTGCAATGGTGTGGATGGTTATTGTGGCTAGTACGAAACCGCCACATGCGAACTCAGTCACCTGAAACATGCATGGGACGGTTAGTGGATCGATCTCTTTGCTTAGTACGTAATCGGGGAACATGTCCGACTGAGGTATCGGTGTAGGATGGTCTTCGAAGTAGTTTACGTCTTTGAGCGTGTGACTGGAGGTTGCCTGGGCGAACCAAGCTCCTTGGTTGTTGCAGTCTATAAATAGCTCGTTTTGGTGATCGTGGACTAGCCTACCTGCGAAAGGGTAGTAGGGTACCAGAGCTTTGGATAGGGCTTCTTTTATAACGTTTGCAGGGTGATGTCCGTACTTGAAGACATGTAAGATGCGTACTAAGTGGCGTAGGCCAGGGACTTTGTCTATGGATGAGAGGTGCAGGGCTTCGTGTGGGGTTGGCTGGTTTGGATGGACGAAGGACTGTGAAGTTCTGGTGACGGAGAAGTTTGCCATGTTTTAAGTGTTATCTATGAATGAGATTTTGGATGGAATGGAAGAGCTACATATATATATTGTTCTTAAGAATGACGTGGGATAAGGTCTTTCACATAATTAAATATACCATCGCATTGTTATATGTAACTCTAGTTGGATTCGCGTCAGCATCAAAGATTCGTATTCAAAATCACTACCATAGCAATATATATGATAAAAACAAATACATTTAATTGGTTTTTGATTGATAATGATTGCTAGAGGCTGATTATTACTTTTTACCTTTTGCAAGTCTATATCTATTTATTTACAATTTTCCATGCTAAGAGAGATTAAATACGAAGAGTTGTTATTTTTTATTAAATGATTATTTATCACCATTATTTTGTGTAGGGAAGAAGCTAAAGTATTGGACAAAATCGTGTTATCTTTAAAAAAATATACAATAAGAATTGCATTCAATTTGATAACATAATAAATTTTACTATATTTTCTATTAAATTATTGTACTTTAGATGCGGTAGAATGTTATACATACACACACATATGTATGTATGTTTATGTGTATGAAAATATATATGGTTGGTTTGGTAATTACCATATTTAATAGATAATTACCGTTACCATACCACATAATTTCATGTGCTTTGGCAAACTGTACCAAACAAATTGATTATCAATTATTTCAATACCATTTTAATTAGTAGTGGTTGATAATGGCAATAATTAGTAATAGGTAAGTTTTATTTTCATCCACACATTTCGTTAGTTAATCCACGTTTTATTCTGATAAGTTGATTCACAACTATTTTGTAAGTTAATCCACAAGTGGAGTAACTTAAAGATTTCATGTTAATCCACAAATTTATCCTCCATGCTTTTGGAGTTTTTGAGCTTAAGCATAGGTAAGGATTGATATGTTCATACTCCCAAAAAAAACTAATTGCATTCGGTTATATAACATTTCATGCAAAGATTATAATCATTTCATAGTCAAAAGTTGTATTTAAATCTAGGGCTCAAGGGTTTTGAAGGTGATTTTGTTTCGACTCATAAGTTCAACCTAGCCGCTACGATGATGGGAGGGAAGTCCCAGTTAAATGCAATTGTTGCTCCTTATGTGCCCTTCTCAAAGAATGCAAATAGTACAGATCAGGAAAATGTGTCTGAGAATGAAAAAGGTGGTGCAATGCAAGTTTATTAGAAACCAAATACCATAATATTTGTGCACTTATCATTATCCGCTAATTCATCGGTTGATGACTCTTCACATAAAACAAATACCATAAAACAATTTTTTGTTTATTTTATCGTTGATGGCATTTTCTTGTTATTTGCAAATACAACGTTATCTTCATTCCAAATTATCCATTAAGAGTGCTGGCTATGAAGTATGATGAACAGTGGATCATGACTTTTCACATCTTCTACTATGCCATCAAATAATAATAATAATCAAAACATTTTAATCAACAGGTTGGAAGTTTGCATCGGATGCGTAAGTCCAAACTCATCTTCCATCTGATATACGTTACATGTTAGTGGCAAAGGATAATGTTATTTAAAAAAGAAAAAGAAAATTAAAGTCGCCACTGTAACTTTCATGCAACGTTCTAGGGCTTTAATTTTTGTTTCAAATTATAAAATCCTGCATGAATTAAAAATTCTTGAAACCGCAGCAAGAAATTGCGACTATTCATAATTCATATGGAAGAAAAAATAGGGCAGTTGTACATCTGGTCTAGTCTCATAAAGCGGAATAGCTAATAAGCATAAGAAAAGGCAATAGAATGAATCAGCATGCAACAACAAAAGAAACCTTCATAACAGCATAGTAGCATCTCCTACACATGCTTGATTATATGCTGCATTTTTTTCCCTCTGTGGAAATTGAGTACCATATAGTAGTATACGTATTATATACATGTAACATGTTATATTTCAATACATATTCAAATCAACACTATGCATATTTCGAATATGTAACATGAGGCATTGAAATCAAAGCGTTTTTAACCACTGAAACAAATAGTATTGACTGTTTACATTGTTATTGCGCAACAACAGATTGGTTTAAAACGGTATATATTCAATGCTTGTTCAATAATAATCAAAACCTTAGTGAGTTGTGTAGCTATCTTCTTTGTCTTCAACCTTCATTTTCATACTGTTAATGAATGAAACTGGAGAAGTTAACAACAACCATAACATTTTGATTTGCTGGAATTATCACCTTCAATCATAATTTTAGTCTATTAACTCTTACCGAGCATTTCTCTCCTTTGCTTCAATAGCTTCTAATATCAATAACAGGCTCGCACAAGTGCCACTCCTTTCTCTTCCTGATTTGAAGAATTAAAATTTTAACTGATTATATATTAAAAATTGTTGGAAATATTGTGAATTATTTAAAACATGAAATAAGTGTATGATGGCTCCTATTTGTGAATAGTCCCACATCATGGGATTATATGGAAGAGGCAAGCTTATATACTTGTTTCTAAGAAGCTTTGATGGGGCCTTGGGCTCCCAATGCATGCTTTGTTGTGAGGAGGGAGCCCATGCATCATGACCACCACACACGCGCGCGCCCGACCGACCGACTCGGCTCGGGCTTTGGGCCCTGGCTATGTGGTGTAGACACTTATATTTTTGGTCCAGAAAACACTGCTATTTTCGAACCAGTTTTTAAATCAGGAAAATAATTTCTGAACCGATTTTTATATGACGCGGTAAAACTTTGACCAAGTATTTTCGTAGATCCGATTTTTCTCCACTGACCAGATTTTTCGAATACCCTGATCTCCGTCTATATATTATCTTTAGATTAGACGAGATCAATAACAAAAAAAAAAAAAATTCTGCATTCTCTTTCTCCGCCATTAAAATACTCTTAAGAAATTTTCGAGCAGTAAAATCAGAAAGTGCAAATCTGCACTGATTTGTTTGTGCAAAGCAGATCAGTTATTAATCAGAGAGAGGCTGTTTTATCCTAGAGGCGGCGGCGAAAGTACGAACTGGTTTTGCACCACCGGCCAGATCGCCGAATCGTCTTCAAGAAAGCGACGAAGTACGTGACTCAGCCATTGTTTTCAACAAAAATGATATATTTAGAACCCATTTGTTCAAAGTTTGATGCATCCTTGCTACCGTACAGTACTTGCTTTATTGCCAAACAACTTTGCTACGTACGTCCAATGCTCCAGCAGCAGGTTAACTGGAATAACAGAACGCTTTCTTGTATAATCTCTTTTCCAGTTTAGATTAAGATAAACATAAAGATAGTGATGGCAAATACAAATACATGCCTGGTTGGAACATATATAATCTGCAGCCTTTCTACCGCTTTTACGTACCCATTCTGTATTCTTTTGCAGAAGCCACATTTTCGATTGCATACTAATACTATATTGAGAAGATTGCAAAGTATTAAACCAA
This sequence comes from Allium sativum, assembly GCA_030737875.1. Classification (NCBI taxonomy): domain Eukaryota; kingdom Viridiplantae; phylum Streptophyta; class Magnoliopsida; order Asparagales; family Amaryllidaceae; genus Allium; species Allium sativum. Next base: position 242,631,819 of record CM060926.1, read on the forward strand.
TTATATTTTTTTTTTTGCAAGGCATTAAACCAATTATATTATTTGGTTATGGATTCAAAAATGCCTAGAATCTACAAAGCAACATATACAAATAGGTTACTGGTCACAAACCTGTATTACTTAAATGCAGGAATTAATAAGAAATCCAGATGTCATTTAGCTGCTATCATTTGCAGCGATACATATACAAATTTTTGTTCCCCTAACTACATCGTAATATAAAATTAAATATACTAAGTGCATATGACCACATTATCCTAAGAATAAGTTAACAATGCGCTTCGTCTTCTTATATATATATATATATATATATATATATATATATATATATATATATATATATATATATATATATATATATATATATATATTCATATTCACCGTGTTATTGGTGTAGTTTAAGAGGACAGTGAAATTATCTTAACCTACTCTTTAAGAGTGTTTACAAAATTGCATTTCTCAAGGACACTAGTTAGTTAAGTGGGGACAATGTATCTGTATGCGCTTTCTTTTTTTGGCAAAGCCGACCGGTTTTTATAGTGTTCCGTAACACTCTTTTATTTATTTCAAAATAAAAATTACAAATAAGTACAGGTGATATGCATTCTACATATCAACTATTCGGTTTTTAAGGTGGACCATCCACCGCGTCGAATTTCCTAGATATGACCTACAGTTACATTACATAATTAAGACTTCAAAAAACATGACATAAAAATTTGCTTACACAGATAAAAAGCTCCCATCTCTTCATCCCTTATCATCATTGGGACCTATGAGAAGCTCAATTTTCTTGCTCCTCGTCATATGATTACTTTCCGTCGACCTTCCTGAAGAAAGGACCATGGTCGGTGTGTTGAAGCTCGATTCCGGTGGCGCTTTAAAACCCGGAGGGGGTTGTATATGATCGTAAGGACCGGGATTCCTAATGGCTTTTTCGCTATGTTTATTAGCAGAGAGAGGGGAAGTTGACTTGACAAGACAAGCAGGTTTGGAGGAACTAATATCAACACATAAATTAAGAAAACCTGGTTTGAGTCCCGACGACGATGGCTTGCACACTTTCATTTCATTTTGAATTAACCCCATCCTATCACGCTCAGCAGCATACACCTCCATTGAGTTGTAATTATAGATCATGGTGTCCATTAGCTTTAGTTTCTCCTCACATAAAAAGTGATCTAATTTACCACTCTTTATTTCAGCTCGCAACTCTTTTATAGACTCTCGAACCCCTTTTCCTTCTACCTTGTGTTTAGCTTTATCCTTCATTTTCATTTTCTTCTTGTTCACATTGCTATAGTTTTCGACACAGTCAAAGTTTGTTTGCAAGGAGTCAAGGTTTTTACCTTCCCTGATAATGCGAGAATCTTGGTCAACATCATGTTCAGCAAAGCTTCCTTCGTTGTTTTCTTTAAGTTTTTGAACTTCAACCTGTAAAGCACTTACTTCGTAAGACGTAACATCCTGCTTTCTTGGATTTACCTCCGCCACTATATCAGCCATTTTATCAGAACAGGCTTTAATAAGTGAGGTAGCATTCACATTAGGGTCGACATACGGAGGAAATGCTCGAGAGAGCAACTCGCTGACTTGTCGAATTTCCCCCTCTTCACTTACATTCTCAGCCGCATCAACTAAGTCTTCGCCTTGCAAAGTAGTGAGCACATCGTACCTGCTGCAACTAACTTCAGTTATTCCAGACAAACCTTTCTGTTTCGTTAAATTCGAAATAGGAAACTTCCTTGCCACATCTTTCTTTTTCCCGAGCACTTCTGTCCACATGGAGCTGGGTTGCTTAGTATAAACAGAGCTACTTGCATTTGGGTTAGACTGAATTCGCTTGTCATTAGCATTATGGTCAGTTCTAGTGTCACTTCCTTTCTCAGTTCTTTTTAACTGTCCACAAACATCAACCGTTTCATTGCTCCTCCTAACAGCAACCTTCCTAGATATTTCCTTGACTTCTGCCTCTTTGAATTTATCGCATTTAACTGTCAAGTGACCAAAGGATTTACACTTGACACAAATCTCAGGTCTCCATAGATATGTGACGAACACCACTTGCTCGCTACCGTCAGGTAACTCAACAGGGAATTCTGTAGGCAGCTCGTCGTGGGGGGTTATCTCAACCATACACTTAGCGTATTCAAGACGCTCTTTTCCGTTGATAAATCCATACACAAAAATTTACCAACACGCATAGCCAGGTAACTTATACCCTTCTTAGACCATCCATACAAGGGTAAGTTCGTGAGTTTAATCCACACAGGTACAGAAGTAATAGCTTTGTTCAAATCTCCTAAACTAGCTACCCATGGCCTTACAATGAACAATTTATTTTGAATCAGTACAGGGTCGGCTTGTAGTATTTTTTCCCTATCCTCCAAACTTTCAAAGTAGAAAAAAAATACCGTACCAGTAGATCTGATTTTAATACCACCTGAAGGCTGCCAGAGATACTTCAATCGATTCACGACCACTGAAAAAGGCAGCGAATGATCAAGAAAATGTCCTATGAGGTAACCATCCCACTGCTCCTTAGCTGCTTCGAAGATCTCGTCAGTGGGGAGCAAGGTTTTCCCTTTGAAAACTAATTTCATTGGAGGAGGCATATAGGAGCCAGCGTTCCTAGGTTTCGATTCAAACAAGGAAGACCATTTCCTGGAAGAGGGAGGAGCGGGTAAGATAGGATTAGCAGAAGGCGATTTGGATGGCTGATTAGGTTCTAGAGGGAGATCTGGTGGAGGAGGTGTTGGAGTTGGGGGTCTGAATTGAAGAGGTGGAGCAAGATGGCGATTGATTTGGGTTGGAGAGAGACGAGAGGAGAGGTTAGGGCGGACGGAAAAGGAAAGAGGAGAAAACGACGCCATTGAGGATTTATTGTGTTTTGATCAAATCCACTTTCTTCCGAGTGGAAAAAGATTGCATACTCAAGTACAGAATAAATTAAACACTTGGTAAACTATCAAACTTTTTCAAGTTCTTTGACAACCAAGCATAGTGATGTAAAATACATAACTTGAAATGACTGCTACTTCATAATGAATACTGTTGAAAATAAACCCAATTTACCATTCTCTCGTAATTTGTTGTGTCTATTAGTTTAAGTGTCATGTCACTTCGTTTAATGTTGTGTCTATTAATCAATCAGTGTCTATTGGTATTTGTAAGGGTGTCTAGTCTACTATATAAGGGTGGTCATATTTTGTTGTAAGTTATGCAAGCAAGTATTGCAAGAAAATTAAGTATCCTCCTCTAAATTTCAATCTAACAATTGGTATCAGAGCGTCAGGTTGAAACTATAGCAATGTTATTTTTCTCACCGTTTGTTCTCATAAAAGAAAATTTCAAAGAGTGGAGTGATAAAAAGAAAAAAGAGTTGATCTCTAAAAGGCTTTGGGAGATCATTGAAAGTGGCTACAAATGGCCAAAAGACGTCAAAAATATGACGGAGAAAGAGAGTGAGGCATTCACCAAGTTGAGATGGAAAGATCGTTGTGCACGTGCAGCAATGAGTGAGAACGTAGATGAAGAAGCTTTCGACCATATTATTGGAGAAAAATCCGCAAAGGATTCGTGGAATTTGCTGAAAGAGGTGTACGCAAACGAGGAGGTTCTAATGGCAAATAAAGAAGATGAGGCTACCGATGAGAAGTCAGTAAAAATGATCATTGCAGATCAGGTTGATGAGGCAAAAATGGAAGAAGAGGACGAAAACAAAGGAGACGATGATGAAGTATATAGTAGTGAAGGAGTTGTCAATGAAGATAATGTGACACTGGACACCATAGGCATGTCCGTTGAATTCAACATGGATGAAGGGGAGGAAAAACATGACTCCCACCAGATCCTAGAGAAACCGCATCAAGATGATATGAAAAAGGCAAAATGCGCCATTGGTATGCAAATGAGTGGCATATATGCCGCTGAGATTGAAAAAACTAAAGAAAGCTTCACGGTAAACGTTCAAGGCATAGAGGCCTATAGCATCGATGGAGAAATAGAAAAGAGTAGGGTTGTTATCAATAGAGACTCTCAGAGCAATGGATGGGCTAAAGGGCAAAGACAACATCTTGATCTGAAAAGTATCGCATTCCAGGAAGCATCCATGTGGAAACCACTTGAGCAGCGTAGTGAGCTTGTAAAAATAACTGAGCTTCCTAAATGGGCTCGACCGGCTTTTGCTGGGATGAATCAGTTGAATGAAGTACAAAATAGAGTGTACGAGAGTGCTTTTTTGTCACATGAAAATGTGCTTCTATGTGCTCCAACTTGTGTAGGAAACAATGACCAGAAAGTTCTTGTTTTGGCTGAAACAAATACACCTTATGCGCTGGATCAGGCTATTCGAAGACGTTTCGATAAGAGAATTACTATACTTCTACCAAAACATGTGAGATATAAATCAATCGAAGCCGAAGATATTCTAAGAAGCTTTGAAGTTTGAAGAAAAGTTCAAAATGTTTAAAGAATTGGGTTTAAGGGGGGATGTTGAAAATAAACCCAATTTATTATTCTCTCGTAATTTGTTGTGTCTATTAGTTTAAGTGTCATGTCACTTCGTTTAATGTCGTGTCTATTAATCAATCAGTGTCTATTGGTATTTGTAAGGGTGTCTAGTCTACTATATAAGGGTGGTCATATTTTGTTGTAAGTTATGCAAGCAAGTATTGCAAGAAAATTAAGTATCCTCCTCCTCTAAATTTCAATCTAACATACACGATATACTATATGAAGGAAATATAAATGACATTATGTATTAAAAAAGTTAAACTGAATGCCAACGGAATAAACTGAACCCCAAAAAGTTGCTCCCTGATTGAAACCGTGATTTCTGGCTGCAGTACAAAGCAAATAATTTCACTTCAATACATGTTAGGCAATTTCTATTATCCCCGAATTTCCTTCTTACACGCCCCATTGATTCACTTTTCCCGTTCCCACCCCACTTTCTTCCTTTCTCATCCCGTTTTCTAGGCAATAATTACGAGAGTATTTTTGTAGTTGAAACAAAAATTTAACTTGCGGGGGTGGTATAGGAAATCGGGGGAGAATATAAATTGCCTACATGTTTAACATTACAAAGGATATTGCAGTGGGAAAAAATGATATAGGGACAAATAAACCATAGAGGACTGTTTCTGTTAAGAATTTTACGAATATATTCAGCATTTCAACTTCTAATCTATAAGCATGTAACATGATTATGGCTGTTATGGTAATGTTAACCGCTACCGATACATGAGAACCATTACCGTACCAGTACTACTGGTAAGTCAGAAATAGCTACCAATTTACCGTTACCAATGGTTAAATATCATTGGTATACCGATAAACTGGTATATCGTTGGCTGGTAATGGGAAATTTACCAACACAACAAACACTCAAATTTTGTTGTACTAAAATTTGAAAAAAAAAACAATTATCTGGTTTTTTGTTATTACTCTATTGTAACACCCCGAATTTTTAACAACACTAAAAGAGGATAAATTAAATAATAATTTATTTAATATTCAGAATTAAAGAAAACGGACTATGCCATTGCGTTTGTCTCGAAATTGTGGTCAAGATAGACATTTGGTTTGCGTAAAACGGACAACGTATGAAGAAGTTATGAGGGTTTTAATTTTGTATATGCATAGAAAGAACATATATACACATATGAGTCACGTATGAGTCAGATATGAGTCAGACCCTATCCAGAACAGTTCAAAAATCAAAAAATCGTCAAGGCGGCAAATTTCCTGCTCTAGGGGGTCGCCCCCTAGAGGGGTGTCGACACCAGGGTCGACCCCCGTTAAGGGGTGTCGACCTATGGGTCGACCCACCCACAGGGGTGTCGACACGACTAGGGCTGAGGTGACAGTCGGTTTTAGAGGGTTCTGCAGCTATATATATATGCCAAATTCTCCTATTTCTTCATTGGAAATCATGTGAGCCAAATGTTGCTGGTGTGTGAACTGAGACGGATTCGTTTTCTTCAAACAACTATCAGTTTTGCAAATCAAATTCTGAGATTCATGCATAGATTCAACATCAACTTCTTTTCTATCATCTTGACAGTTCAAGCACAGTGAGTTGGTTATTTTTAGGTTTAAATAAATAAAAGTAAATTGTGAAAGACTGTGCATTGGATATGTTGTAAACTATCAATCTATGTTATTGTTAAACCTTATACTATGTCATGATAGATCTATTTCTCTAAATCTAATGAATTTGTGGTTATTCTATTAAGTTGCCTTTGTGGATCTTGAATTGTAACTATATTGTGGTTAATGTAAATCTGTTAATTTGGACAGTTCCAATGTTGGTTAGATCCAATTCTTTATGAAAACCACCTTTCACCTGTCATATTATGACCAACTTAGATATGTTGTAAATTGGACATGTGAATCCATATTTAGATCTAAACATGTTATTATGTCATCCTAATGGCGTTAGATCTATTTTAACCTTTGGATCTGAGTTATGTGATCTAATTTATCACCTTGTGTTTATCATGTTAGATCTAAACCAATTGGACATCTAAACTGCTAATTTAGATCTCACTATGCTTATTGAGACATCGTAGTTATGTTAGAATCAATTGACTGCCACAAGTTCACCAGTCTTATGTCCACCTTGTTATAATGTTAATTACATGTCCATGCTAGTATGTATGTCCACCTTATCACCATGATAGTATATGCCTATGCCAAGTTATGTTAAAAAAAATCACTTTATTTTTCCCTTTTTCTCGTTTATGGCTAGGCTGTTATCTAGCCTAGGCATGCTGCCAATTTTATGAGTGCGCAAGTTAGGGAATGGGGGGAAAAAGGGTTAATAATGGCATAATTTGAATAAGAACATTTCTGGACATATAATTCAAATTATTGTGTCGAGTGGGCATTAACACCTATAAAGGGAAAGGTTTAATTAATTGATTAATTAATTGATTAATTGATTAATTAATTAATAATGGAATGTCTAGTAATTACAATTACGAATTGTAATTGTACTTATGACACGAGGTTATGTTGCATTAGTGGTGGAAATCTGCCCGGACCTGACCGGCATATCCAGCAGCCACTAATGTTGAACCTAATGTGGGAGGTCTAAGCACGCAAATACAAATCGGGCTAAGACACGAGGTTAGGCCCAACTGTGGAACAAGTCTGTCCGGACCCGACCGGCATATCCAGCATCCACACGTTGTAGGCCTAATGTGAGAGGTCTAGCCCATTATAAACCATAAATGGACATGGTAATGAATTGGACTACTTAACAAAATCTAATCCATAGGGATTGTATAATTGTGTACTAAGGTTAGGGTTAAGTAAATTGATTGGATAGTGGATGGGTTAAGCAAAATCTGGAGGGCGTGAGTAATATCTACATATAGGCCCACAAACTTAACACGATAAGGTTATGTAATTAAAGACACCTAGTGGTATACATAACCGGAGGAAATAATAGAGTTATGTAATTAAAACACCTTTTAGGGTAAGCATAACTGGTATAGGGCTATGTAATTAAAGACACCTAATGGTATACATAGTCAATGAAAACCTAGTGGGGGATACAAGACAAAGGGGAGGGCTTGTATCATATTGTGTGGGACCCATTTCAGTCAGTAACCCGGAGTAGGTATCAAATAAAAGTACTCTGTACTAGGCGAAGAGGGGACACGATTACTGACTGATTGTAAGAGATCCAAACGTGGAGGACGGTGTGGGCGGTGAAAACAGACCGGGCCATGTGCGTGCATGAGCCGGGCAGAGCGGGATAAGACGACTGTGAAACCAGCAGATATGAGGCTATGCATATCAATGAGGGGTTGCCACTTTAGGACGTGATACATCCTACCGTGGGGCCGGCACAGAGTATCTATAGAGTATGGAGCCGATCGATTAGGGTAGTAGCTAGGGCATATTTGGACGTATGCCAAAGTCTACTACCGTGAAGTGTAAAGGGATCATCTCATTCTGGTTATACTAGTAATAGTCCAGAGTAATCATTAGAGAAGTGTATACATCTTATCTTGTCTACCTTGTCACACCTGCCATTTATGTAATGTTCTCTCTTATCCACTTTATATGCCCGTCATGCTACTTTTATTTATTTACTAGCTAAAAGTAACTAGACTCGCTAGACTTTATGTTTGACCCTTTTTTTTCTCCTTCTTTCTTCCGCTTCCCCCCCCCCCTCCAAGGTTTCCAGGGAGGAAACACTCAGGCTTAGTCAGGACTCAGATATTATCATGCTAGGAGCTAATTCTGAAGTATGGCTCAAGTTCTTGTCTCTACTATGGCTTAACTCTTTAATTTGGGGAATTATGCTTTTTATATACTTATGTACTCTGATGGTGCAAGACAGAAGTTATTTTATTGTAATGGTTTTTGTGACTTATGGTATAGTGGACCACGACATTATGATTTATTTTTGAAATAAAAATTTAAATTTCCGCTGCTATCTTATTTATATTTGTCTTGTAATTATTCTGTGTCTATTTACCTATAACGCTTCACGAAACTTAATGCATTCGCTTAGTGAGTGAAATTAACGGACATGGGGTGCCACATCTATGATATTTATATTAGTATTACGACATGTTTTAGTTGACATCTAAGTATTTCTTAATCATCACAGCTTATTTACAATAATATGAGATAATTACTTTTGTAATCTCAAACTTTGAGCCTAACAAAACTTAAAAAGAATCATCATCATAAATAATACTACAAAACCTTCTTAAAAACCATGACATATCGTTAAAAGTGTTTATGGTTAAGATATGATCTAATAGTGAAAAATAAATTTAATATGATTGGTAAATTTACCGTTACCACTGGTTTTGACTTTTATTTACCGTTAACAATGGTAAATTTACCGTTACCATGCCGATAAATTGGTAAACCAAAGTGGCTCAATTTTTTTTTACAAATTACTTGGTATTGGTATGGTATAGGTAAATTTATCATTACCATAACAGCTCTAAACATGATATTAATTACTTTGTACAACTTTAGGACCTTCAATACCCATATCTTTACAAAAGTTGATAGCAAACCCTTTGGGATCATTCTCAAAATTGCTGATGTTCTGAAAGACTGAAAGGTTAAATATGAATTTTCCAACAAAAGAAGAAGAAGAAGAAGAAATCACTACCCATAAGAATTGATGTCTTGTTACAAAGGACTATAAGAAGAAGAAGGTCGAGCTGCAAAAGGGTACAAAAATGTCGGCGTTGATTGGTTTTAAAAAAAAACCTATTTAGGAGATAGACAAGCAATTGTCATCCATGTGTAGATAGACTGAACCTTGATAGGAACAATTTTCTCTATGGTTTGCATAACTTGCCCTTCATAAAATCGAAATTCAGCAAGCTGAGACTGCAGATGAGAAATGACTAAATAAATTAGAGCGGTTGTGTTTTACAGTAAAATGATTTAAAAATGTACAAACAATCCAATGTTAATACATGCAATTATCCAAGTATTAAAGTTGGAAGACTCGATAGTGGTCTAAATACAATAATTAAATTACAATTGGCAATAGAACTTAAATTGTCACTTCTTAATTATGGATTATATATTATATATACTAGAACAGAACCACCTAGTGCATTTTCCTTGGAAAATGAATGGAGAATCATAACTCAACATAGATAGTAAAAAAATTTCAATTCACAAGAAGTTCCCTCGTAACCTATCTAGTATTTCAGATATTATATCTCACCACTTGTTTAAATTTCACACACATTTTTCTCACCCACTATAAACCCCAATATAGGATAATAGTGTCAAAGACAAAGTTACGGATTTTTTCAGCCGTAAGGACGGCTTGTTGAAATTTTATTTTAAAGGACAAAACATCAGATTTTAGGTATCATTTTTACAATGTATATGGTATGAGAATTTAACTACCAGTTTTACAGTGTGTATGGTATTAAAATTTAACCTATCAATTTTTAAATATCAGTTTTACGGTATGTATGATATCAGTTTACAGTGTGTACTGTCCTTGAGAATAAATTTTTGATGGGTTGTCCTTGAGATTGAAAAAGTTATGAAGTTTGTCCTTTAGAGGAAAATCCCCAAATTGCCGCATCAGGGCTATATTTACATCCTTTTTTAAAGTAGAATATTACTTCAGTTGTTCCTCCTTCATAGGAAGAAAATGAGCCTGCTCTATAATTGTAGTATTGTTGCATTGAATTGTGAGTTTGGCTGACAGTAAAAGGATACTAATATACGGTACAAAATACGAATTTAGTGTTGTAAATTGAAATGATATTCAGTTGTTGGAAAATTGAATTACAGTCTATGAGATCCCACTGTATGTATTGCAGAATAATTTTTCTTCTTCCTCTTCATTTTATTCTCTACTTGCATCATCAAAAATCAAATACTGGAGCATTTGTAGTCGGATCAAAATCGTACAAACTTTGAATCTGATTACGTTGTTCTAACACTACAAGAAATTTGACCTTTACCTACCAATAAATATGGGTAGGTAAAGAGATCTTTTATCTATCAATATACAATGGTAAAATTTATTGGTAGGTAAATATTGTAAATGTTATAAAATTGTTGAAGGATGATTATCTACCAATAATTATAGGTGGGTAAAATGTATTACCTACACATATACAGAAGGGGAAGTTTTTTTGTGATTAGGCCCTGCATTTTTCTCACATTATTTTAACTTTACAACAAAAATAATGTTGAGTTGTGTAATGATGCATCAAAAAAAATATTCAAGCAATTTTTTTGAATTAAAGATTTCGTTTACCTATCCTAACAATGTTTTTTGTAAAATCATTTCTTCGTTGTTTGACACATGAACCAACCATTAAATCTCAAGTGTCCATACAAGAAAACAGCTTTTTTCCAACAGGGATTCAACGACATTTTGATGAACTGTCGCAGAAATCCTAGTTTTTTACAACACTTATTTGTGAAAATCTTGTAGTTGTGTAGCCAAACAAAATTTTGAAATCAACAATTGTATAAGAACGTATTTTAACCACATTCCAAAAAATAGTTATAAAACTATATTTTCAACAACAATTTACTAGTATTGTGGAAATGTATAATTTTTAAGAAACATTTACTCGACGTTGTTCTAATGTGCAAATTAATTAACATTTTTGGACCATTGTAAAATTTTGCTTATTTAAAACTATGAGAAAAAGCCGTAAATTTTATGGTTTAGTATTATTTCCTTTACATCATGAAATTTGATTATTTAATACAATATTTACTTGTCGTTATAAAAGTCCTTTATATAGGAAATAAATTTGTTTGACACAAAGTAATTTTTTATTTTATTTTTTTCAATACATTCTACTAACATAAAGTTTACATATCTAAGTGAATCACTCTTTCGATGATTTGCATCTCCTAAAAGATTAATTGTCTTTTAAAAAAAGTAAATAGCAAAATGCGAAAAATAGTACTTTTTAAAGCAATAATGGTTTTTTTATTTTGTTTTATGAATTTTAAATTGGATTTTAGATACAAAGTTTGTTTTTTTCAAAGAAAAACTCAATTTCAAAGCGATTAAGTACAAAAAGTGAATTTTTTTCTATCCTTATCCAGTACTTTTCTTGTAGTAAATTAAATTTTAAAATCAAACTGAATTTATCAAAGCTTTTGAAAAATTATATAATGTTGATTACCGAAGCATAAATATTTAAGCTAATTATGGAATTCTAACAACTAATTATCGAGTTCTAACAATTAACAAAATTTAAATTAAGTAGAGAGCAACAAGAGGTTTGTTCTAATTTTGTTCATTAGTTTTCAAATTTTAGAATGATTTTTTCACGTCTATGAGTTAGGATTTCATTTCCTTGATGTAAAAGATTATATTATTTATGCCTTGTTCTCTTCCTCAAAAAACAACATAACCCCTTTAAATCTCATTAACCCCATCAATCTGCATTCTATCACTCTAAGAATCCTATTCCGTTGGATTTATAACCCAACATAAAATCCAGGCCATCCGCTCCCACTAGAGAATGCACCACCATTTCTGCTTTACATAGTTGTCGCCTCAATTTTTATTGACAGATCCCCCACTTATTTTCAATGAACCCTAGCGCCAGCTTCCCAATTCGATTTGATTCCCAATTCATTTTTTTTCGATTCAAGTGAATACCGAAACCCAAGCTATCATCAAAAAGTAGAGTTGCCTAATCTTCTGTTGTTCTCTCAGGTACTGATATTAATGTTATAATTCATGTTTTTGATTTGAACTGCTGTTCCGAATCAACGTAATTTCTTTTGTTTCATTGATTATCGAAGTTATAATATTGGATTAGCCCAGTTTTTTATTCTTTTCATTGAAAATTGCTATGATGGGAATTATGTTTTTTTTACATCTAAGAAAGCTAGATGGGAATGATTTAATATTACTTTATTCCACCAAGGGGTTTCAGGATAGTGCGAAAGAGAACATGAAGGCATACAGTCGGATTGATGCGGCGTTAAAGTCTGCTGAATTTATCGTCGGGAAATATGATTTGATTCACGAGGCAAAAGCTAAACTGGAAAATGTATCAAGCACTAGTTTATAGGATTATGCTGATGCAGTTGGTCAATTAAGGAATATTGCTTTCTTCTTCAAATCAAAATTAGGCCCTAAAAAGTGTGCGAGTATAAACGGGAAAATCAGTAGTGTAATTAATGAATCCATTGCTCTGCAAGAGGAGAATTTTATATCACTACTATTGCGGATTAGCAAACCAATTGATCCTTTTCAAATTGCTAATTGGAAACATGATCAGTTTTCTACTGAAGTGGATGAAATGCATAATATAGTTTTAAAACTGTCTGCTGCTGGTAGAACTGAGCATGTCGTTCATTGTTATAGGGTTGCAAGAACTCCATTTTTAGAAGGGAGTCTCAGTAAACTCGGAGCAGAAATCCTCACAGGAGATGCTTCAAAGAAAACACTGTTGGAAGATATAGAAGTCAAAATCAACAGATGATGCAGTTTGTGGCATGCAAAAAGGTACATCAATGGATGCTAGGTATTTCTATCATGGCTCTGTCCATCCTCTTACCTTTTACGTTATGAATTGTATTCCTATTTCTATCAAGTTTGTATACTCAAGATGCCATCTAAGCAGTATTTTTCTACCTTTTGATAAAAAGAGCTAATTATGTTTATATTGTGTTATGTGGGTACGAATGAAATTCAGTTTACGACAAGTTCTAAAGGAAGCATGGCTATCACAATCACTGATGATCGTACTAGAAGTTCTCAATCATGTTTTAATACTGATAACACTTTAAGCCATAAGAGCAATATTGAACAATCATTAAGTGGTCAGTCTGTTTATAAATGTAATGCTGTTGTATTCAATGTTTACTTCAGGATTGTATTCTTACAGTTATGTATGTGAACTATTAGATGATTCTATGTACTAGATGCAGTGTTACAAAATACTCCACTAAAGTTACCTTGGTACGTCTTTCTTTATAGTCTAAATTTCAAGTCATTTGCTCTCTATTCATAGCCTACTGTATTAAATGTTGCATTTGATTTTTTGCTCAGTATCATAACCCAAAAGGGAATATAAATGATAGCTCTTGTAAGTCTGGCATTATTGTATATAACTATTCACGTGAACATAGCAGTGAGGTTTTTAGCTGGAAGGTCCGTCTCCGCCATTTTTCTGGTACGCGCTTAACTACGTGATTTCTTATTGGTTAATTTTCTTCTAGGCAGGTGCACAATGGCATTAGCCTCCATTTTGAGCTTGTTGGGCAAACAAACTTTTAAATCACCCAAACAAAAAGTAGAGAAATTTATGGTGCAAGAGAAGGATCAATCGACATTAGTTCCTTTGAGCCAAGCGGAAGATCCTGAAGATCCTGCTAAAGTTCTACATCCTTCACCCAGTTCATCTACTGGGAAGGTATGCTTTGGCTGAATTTGGATTCTAGAGTAATATCGAGATCCTGGAATATTGGAGATCTTGTAATAGTGTGCAGTAATTAAACTGACGGAGGCAGGGAACTTTTTGTTTTGATCGATTAGATTATATCTAAGGAAGATTGTGAGCTAGAATTATTTGCACGTCCTTTCACATCACTAATCTGGTTGGGATTTTCATTTTGATCTATTGTTTGCAAGAAAAATGATGCCGTGGTGAGTGCGTACCATGTAATAGTGATAATTTAACACAGATCATGAACTTGCAATCATTAGGGAAAAGTAAATATGTGAATCTGTATAGTCCGATTTCTCTGGGTTGACTTTGAAGTGATGGTTTGATGTTCAAATGACCGCTGAGGCCTGAGGGTGTGTTTCTGAAAAATTTATATTCTGAGAGAAAACTAGTTGTAGTTAGCTTTTGTTTCTGCCAACTTTGCAAGCTGTTATCATTATTTTTTTCCTTTGGTTTTTGCAGCGATCGCAGGACTATGGTGTCAAATTTGCAAGTGGGGTATGATGCATTTGCTTTCCAAGCATGGAAATTATGGATACAAAGAATGTGGATTTACTGTTATGATATTGGTATATGCTTCTGTTTGCCGTTTAGAATTTAATGAGAGACATATTCGAAATAAGAGTAGTTTAGAATTCAAGTGTCAATGTATACAAGTGAAATGTAGCGAAGAAGTGTGTATAAGTCATTGTGTAATAGCGAGAAAACAATATGTGTACTAATTGAAAGTGTAATAAATATTTATTTGAATAAATATTTGTTATTTGTTTAAAAATAAGTTCTGTGTAAATATTCAATTCCTGTAAATATTTATTTATAGTAACTAATGCCATGTGGCCTAAAAAAAATGTCATGTGCACATATCAAATGATGACACATGGACAAACTATTGTTTGATACATGAACCAACCATCAAATGCCAAGTGTCGGTATTAATATATGCCATGTGCATGCTACTACGACAACCAGGTCGCAGCCATATAGGATGGCACATCTGCAGCCATGTAGGATGACACATTATCAAACACACCAGCTGATGACTCATCATTTGAGTCATAACGTAGTGGGGTCCATTGATTGTCTTACCTACCAATATCAATAAGTGCAGGTAAATCTCTTTCTCTACCAAGTTTTACCTACTAGTTTCTACCAATTCAATATTGGTAGCTAAAATAAATTACCTCCCATTATATTAGTTTCACCTACGCTTACAATTGGTTGGTAAAGACCCCATTTTCTTGTAGTGTAAGGCTTCATTGAATCCTGAAAGTCGATAGTTCGATAACACATTTGTACCTGGGGATTGAACTATTATCTGAAAGAATCTATTCCATAGATCCTTGAAGTCCAAAGTACGAAAATATCTTCCTCATAGTCGTCTCGAACCGAAAAAACCCCAATAAAATTTTTAGACAACAGTTCAATCATTGAAGATTCGAGCGCACTACAAGTTATAAATCAACATTTAACTCGATTGAAGTGATTTGATGAAGACAATTTTACTCGTTGGTAAGAGACGATGAAATTCTTTCTGATCACCGTCAAATTGTTCTACATTTTGGAAGATTAATTGGAAGTGATACAAGAGGAAAACTGACAAGGATGATGCACTAGTACAAAACAGGGTATTTGTGTCTCCTCATTTGCATCTGCTGTACAAGCAACAGATGCAAATAGTACAATCTGCATCTGCTTCTAATCAAAATTAGACGCAAATATATGATTGCAAAAAATAAATGCAGATATTTGCATCAGTTTGTTCTTTAATTGGACGCAAATAGGCAGTAAAATAATTTGCGTCCGCCCAATTCTTAAACAAACGCAAATAATTTGAGGGAAAAAGGGCTCTAACGGTTTATAATACTTTGGGCTTTGCGTCCGGTCTATTGCAAGAAGACGCAAATAGGTCGAGGGAAAAAAAAGAATGCTACGAGTTCAAATTATTTGGGCTTTGCGCCGGCTAGGTTAAACAGACGCAGATTACTCTAGAGGGAAAAAAAATAAAAAAATCCCGCTAACAAATGGATTGTGGAGGGAAAAGTAAACATTTTGCGCGAGTTTTAATGAAATTAGTAAACAAAAAAAAAGTAATTTCTTCGTTCGAAATAAAATTCCGCCGCTCTCCTTCATCTCCACCAGCAGCCGATCTGTTTCTGCCCTACCTTCAGTCCAATCCAATTTCTGATTCTAGTCACTGCAAAGGTGAAAACTTCTAACGCTATCACTTTTTAAAGGTTCGATTTGGATTGATTTGGGTATATCAATTTATATGTGTAATTTTATTTGGTTCTGAAGAGTACCTTTGATTGATGTGAATTAATCCAGTAAAAGTTAGTTTAAATGCTTTATACCCGTTAAGGAAGGCTGATCGGGTGTTATGATTGTTAAGAACAAATAAGGTATAATGTAACCATGATTTAAAGGGGATGATGGAATGATAAAATAAAAGGGGATGCTGTTATGCTGAAATGATAAACTAGGGTAAAAGAAAAAATTGGAACAGACTTATGAAAAAATTGGAAGATAAACTAGGGTAAAATAAAAGGGGAGGCAAATTCTATTTCAACCCATAAATTTAGTTAGTAGCCCCCCAAATCATGAAATAATCGGTAAACCCCCAAATTTAGTTAGTAGCCCCTTTTTTTAAAAAAAAAAAACCAAAAATACCCTTCCACATAGGGGGACTACGTGGTTTTCCGGTGTACCTCGTAGTTGTCCTACGTGATTTTCCGGTGTACCTCGTTCATGGACCACGTAGGATTGCTACGAGGTACACCGAGAAACCACGTAGCACAACTACGAAGTGTTCAAAAAGCTGGAAAAAAATATAATAGAAAAAGGGTATTTTGATCATCATATTTTTTTGATGAAATGGGGGGCTACTAACTAAATTTGTGGGTTGAAATAACATTTGCCCAAAGGGGATGCTGTTATTCTGGAATGATAAACTAGGGTAAAACAAAAGGGGATGCTGTTATGCAACCTGAATTTTCATAGCTAGGGTAAAAGAAAAAATTGGAAGATCTATATGTTTCTATGATTGGTTTTTCTTAGCGAGCATCTAAGCAACAGACTTATGAAAAAAACCTAAAGAATTTCACCAAAAAATGAAAATTTTCCAATGAAAATCCTGTACCTATTTAATAAAAAAAGTGAATAAATTATATCTAGGTTGGGATTTGGCCATAACAGCATTTCACATATCCTTTCTACATGGTAAATTTCTAAACAACTTCTTCGTTAGTTGTTAATCAAAATGATGATGATTTGTTAAATCCCGACTTGTTAATAGAACTCATTTTTCATCATGACTTAAGCAAGCATGTTTCTTTTATACTTGAAATTTAACAAATTTCATTTTTGACTAAAATCCTTCTTACAATAAAATGGCGAAAATCATTTGATAAATCATATATTAAAATATGTTCCAAACATTTAAAAAAAAATCTTTGCAAGTCCATTATATTGAATGATACTAGATTTAACTTTTCATATTTTCAAATTTTAGTCGCATACAATTATTTATCATATTTATGTCAACAAAAAGTTGTCGATATCTACTTTTAACCCTTTTTTATGAACATGTATGCATTCTATAACATAAGATAAACCAGGAAGAAGATTGGTTTATTTGATATTTTGTATTGTGTTAGGCTTAAAGATATTTATCATCTTTAAGAAGTCAGTATGATTATTCCAGAAGGTTCAATCATTATAGTTTTGAACACACATATATGCATTAATTCTGGAAGCTGTATATATGTATGGCTAGAAACATGTTATTCCTCCTGATGCAGACAATGCGTATGAGTCATATAAACAGGAGTTGCGTGAGAGATAAAGAATATAAGTTATGTCTAAAAATGCTTGACCCAAGTTTTAACAGATGCAAATAATATATTTAACAACCAGAACTTACATTAACAGACACAAATATTATATATAAAAGTGCATTTACGATTTTATCTTTTAGGCCCCTTGCCTCAATATAATTCTTATCATAGTACATTCATTGTTCAGTGGAATAAATGCACATATAAATGTATATAAGCATGTTTAGGTTGGATATGGTTAAATCATTAATGATTTTTTCACTCCTCTTAAATGTTTATTTTTCGCCTCATTTACCAGGTTTATTCATTTTGGCTTGAACTCATATTCCAAAAAGTTCGCTCAAAATTCGATAATTCAACAGATCCAGTTCAGCATTCTACTGGAGTTGAGGAAAGGTACTAGAACTACGATACACTTACTTCATTTCTCAAGTTTACATATTTTACCAGATTTTTTCACTGAAGCAGCTTCCATGCATTAGACAATAAAGACTTTTGTGGTTCAACAAATTACATTCGTGTATTGGTTAGAAAGTGTGCGCGAACCAAACCAAAAGGAATCACTAAAGGTAATTTGCTTGCATTGGGTTCAATTTTTTTAGTAATAGAACATAATAAAAGCATATGGCCGCATTCTTAGATAACAAAGAATATATGATAGAATTAATATAAATTAACAAGGGCAAAGATTTTTCCTGCAACACAGTGTTTCTCTTCAGTTATAATTTAAGAGAGACTAATCTAATGCACTTTACCATTTATTTCAAAAGAATTTTTTTAATATTGTAATTTATGCCATGATGATGGTAACTGTTAATACAATTTCAGTGTAAATAAAAAAATATTTTTTTTTAACCATTACTAGCATTTCATTTTATCTTTCTAATTTTTTTTTAGTCTTGCTTAGTCTCCTTAAGAACATAATCTTTATTGTTATTAAGCTATATTCATGTGGAACTATTGACGATTTAGGTATTACAGCTGTTTCAAAGAAGCATAAAGCTTACTTTGATTTTGTGTATATTTCTACTAATTATTTGAACATAAAC
Organism: Allium sativum; assembly: GCA_030737875.1. Classification (NCBI taxonomy): domain Eukaryota; kingdom Viridiplantae; phylum Streptophyta; class Magnoliopsida; order Asparagales; family Amaryllidaceae; genus Allium; species Allium sativum. Next base: position 242,650,647 of record CM060926.1, read on the forward strand.
AAGTTGAATCTAAAATTTAATGATTAAATATATGTTGCAAAAATAGATAATTCAGGTAGCCTCAAAACAAATATTGTATCATATCGATTTCTTCACATTTAAAAACAGATAAAGGAAATTAGATTACACCTTATGATGCATCTAAATGTGCATTTTCCAAATTTATGCAACTTTCCTTTAGTATACATTCATAATCCTTTGTTGTATTTTATTTAATTTGAAATTATTTTTACAATGATTTAGCCTGTAACATCATATATTTCATAAATTATTAACATCATGACTAGTATCATCTACATGCACAGGCTAAAAGATAACAAATGATGCTATTGCCAAATTTTTCTCAACTGTGCTAACCTACTTACTTTTAATGTGATAATTAGTTCATTCAACCCTACTTGTTTTCTTAATTCTATATTAGCATATCATGGTAGTAAACGACTACAAGACTTATATTCCAAATTCAGGTAACTTTGTTCCGCATGGAGTTGTTAGTGTTGTCTTTTGTAAAATATATTAAACATGTTATTTTTTTTCTTTGAACAATAATGAGCTAACAGAACCCTGCCTGGTTTAAAAAGATGACAAATATCCTGTTAGAAACTTCTGTTATACAAGCAAACTATCATATAGTTATCTATGACTTTTATCCACAAAATATAAATAGAAATGATTCATACATATCCAAATAAACAAGAAAAAATACAATCCAGAAAGCTAAAACTTAAATAAATAATATTGTATCGTATTAACCTTGGAATTCTCAATAGAATATGTCTGCGTATTTTGCTATATAGAACAGGTGCCGAAAAGTTGGTCAGTGCAAAATTTTGATTATTCCTTTCTTTCAAAACAACATATGCAAAAACTTTCAAAATAGCATATGTTTGAAATTGACATGTACTTGAAATCTATATGTACTGTGATCCATATAGTTTTGTATTTATTAATAGTACAGTCATCTATTCATAATTGGAATTTGCATAAGTAATGTAGAAGTTTGTATACCAGTTTAAAAAAATGAAATTGACATGTTTGCTGTAATGTTATCACTAAACTTATGTACCCTAGTATTGAATCAGAGACATGTCTTGTTTTGAGCTTTATTCTACTATTTTTGTTCGTTTTTCCCATATTTATGTTATAGGCATAATGCATTCTCTGTCATTGTATCTATCGTCAACTAGCAATGGTCCCAGACCATAATGGAATTTTTTGATTGCTAAAAAAAAACACTGGAAATTAAATTACATTTATAGCATTCATATTATTTGCTTAGCTAATTATTATTTAATTTTTATATTTACTCGTATTTCATCTTATTTGACTATTTTTTTGATTAAGAGCTCAATCCAATGTTCGTAAAACAAACATAACTGCCATTATTGATCACAGAGCAAGAATGACGACTATCATGCTCTTTTATACGTGCATTTATCGCCCATCTATCTTAAAATATATTAAAACTTCAAGCTTTAGCTCATAGTGGTCATGTTCAAATTATGTAATCAAGCAATTAAATTATATAATTCATGGTTTAGAATTCATTTGTTATTCTCAAGGCAACTTCTAATTGTAATGCCTATTTTTCTATTGAGTTAAAGAAAACATAAGTAAATCCTACCTATTTTACGATAACACAATTCAAATATTGAGTCAGCATTAGGTTAAATATAGCAGTATGATGGATGGAAGTTATTGCATAGTATGATTGGAGTTATATGAACGGATTTCTTTAAAATTGAATTCAATCAATCTGTATTAGGATAAGTACAATTTAATTGCTTCATTATATTTTGTTTGAATTTTTTAAATTTAGCAAATAAAAATAATTTGTATCTTTATTTGGTCTTGGTGTTGTGCTAATTGGTTTATACTCAAAATATTTATTAAACTGTTTCTTTAATAGAATCGGAAATTTTGCTTAAAAATTAAAGCTCATCTAAAGCATGATTATTTTTCTTTCATACCACCTATAAATCATTTATTTTAAATACAGTTTCTGCTACTGGTTGATTTTGTTTGAGATGCTTGCTTTAACTGTACCTTTTCAATTGAATGAGACAACAAACTGGTTAATGTTGTTTTTGCTAATGTTGGGATGAAAATTATTCATTTTCTCGTAGAGTAGATTAAATTTATTTCCTAGCTCGTACTGCATTAATATCAATGTACCTGAATCATTTATTTTTGATACATTAAGTTTTGATACGTGTTTGCTTTTGATTTTCCACCCTGCTATGAGTTTAGGACCCCAATGCCTCTCTGGATTTGGAAGGAACCGAGCTATCTTTTTTGCTTGGGCTTTGCAAAATGACACACCAGCTATAGAAAAATTTGCCTGCATTAAAAAGACATTTGATTAAAAAAACTACTTAAATAAATAAACATGTTTTAACAAGTATTAGTTTATTAATTTTATCCCAGGTCGACGGGATTTTGATTTGCTGCTATGATCAGTCTGATTACAATTTATACTTCTGTATGATTATTTATGATTTTTGCGTAATCACTATAAAGTTGAGTGATAAAAGAATGTGCTTACCCCTGTGTAAAATCCGTAAAATTGAACTAAAAAAGGAGACTAATGCCAAAAGCATCTACAATGAAGCTATTCCTAGTCAAGTTAATGTCCTATTTTTTTAAGATCAGTTAGAAACATTAATTTTACTAATTGGGGTAACATGTTAAAAAGTTCGCTAAGTTTGGCTAGCATTATAACTAGTGGAAGTAATATATATAAGTTTGGCTATAAATGGCAATGATGATTGGATGAGAGTGGTTTGGATGAGTGGAGCGATTGAGTTTGATACAACGGCCAAAGATGTGTTATGGACAGGGCCGGTTCCATGTTATGGTTGCCCAAGGCGGTTAAATTTTTTGTTGCCCTTGAAAAAGCAACTCGACTTGATTGTGTTAAGATCTGTTGAGACTATATATTCATTCACCATAAACACCAAGTGACGTTTATGTAAAAAAACAAACTTCAGAGCGTAATGCATAAAAAATTCAGTAGTATGTATGTAGTTTGATACATTATTTACAAATGACTACATTATTTGGATAAATGGATTATACATATACACACATCTGTATGATTAGAAAAATGGATAATATAATATCTTTTGGTAAAAAATAACCATTGATGAAAAGACCAATAAATAATCTGTTGAAAAGGAAAAACACAGTGAAATTTATTGTTTACCATGAACCATAATGAAAGTCTAGTACAATGCCATAAAGGAGATAACTGGTAATCTACTTCTGTTCAATGGTTAGCAACTCAACATAACGAAACCCAAAGGAAAAGAAAAAAATAAATAAAAAATAGCCTAGCCTACGTAGTTGTGTCTGATTATACATATAAAGTTATACTTCACTCATTATGTTTTAATGCTTTGTTCTTCTCCTAGAAGCATCATTTCAAGCAAACCCATTTTCTTCAAAATTTTATTTAAATTACAGTAACTAAACAGTTTAAACTTTATGAAACTGATGAAACCTAGATGGGACAATACACTTGCTGTTTGTTTACAGAATGATTTGAGACAAAAAGCAATCGAAGGGGAATGGACTCCGAATAGACATGATGATGTCTTAAGTCGTGCACTTGGAAAAAAGGAACATCCGGGCCGAGTTAGAGGAATTGGTGGAACGGTCGGTATCAAGGACGTATTTGGAGAGGGAGAGAAAAGTAAAGGTCCAAGAGATGTACTATCTGCAGATCAGCTATATCTTATTACTCAAGATTTAGAGGCTAAAATGAGACAAGAAATGGAGGCTAAAGCGAGCCAAATAGAGGGTATGATGCATTCAATGGTTGAGCAGCAGGTTGCAAACATTTTGAACAAGGTTGGTATCCAGATGCCTATTGCAATGGGGGTCAACAACATATCATCGGATTGTCATCGCAGTAGCCATCAATCAATACACCCGACAAAAGTACAAGCTGCAAATAAAATTCAAGTTACGGAACCCTTTGCAGAGTTGCTGGTAAACAATTCAAAAGTTGATTTTAATTTATGTATATGATATTATGCATTTGACAAGCTTAAGTGAACAATGATGGTTTTGTGCTTTCATTTTAGAAACCAACAAAATGTCATTTAGCTGTGAATTTGGACTCCAATATTATCATTGTGGGCAGTAGCATGGTACATCCTACTTCAAATACTGTAGACCAATGTCACAATCAATAAATCTTGGTTGATCATGTGAAGGTTGGGATTGATGCAGTGGAGTCTAGTCATGAAAGAACCCCACTTCCAGTTCCAACTAAATATTTCAGCACAATATGTGAAGCAGTTGGTAGTTTTGTTCAATGGCCTAAAGTCTCGTACTTCTAAGAGATAATACAGTAAATATGAAAATTTTGTTTAGTCAAATATGGTGAAATAACATTGTTTTATGTTACTGTTTTATATTTGAAGTAATATGAGTTTCCCATCAGAGTCTTCCAATTTATTACATCAATATTTCAGACATCAAATAATTGAGATATTGATATTTTGCTAACAGCAAGCACCTTAAACACTTTTGAACTAGGGATCTATATCTCAACCAAGCAAGAGCATGATCGGAAGTAATAATGAGAAGGTCATTAACGAAAGAGTGCCGACATTTTCATGACCTGGTAGTTCAAGGGCCATCAGCTGATAACATCATTAATACAATTTAAGTGAATAAGGATTTATTTAAGTGCGACGAGGACTATGAAATCAAGATCAGAAACAATGACATTGTCAAATTTCTCAGTATGGCGTGGTTGAATGCATCATGGTTACAGATTTACATCATGTAAGCATTTCACTCCTATTACATATATGTATACTTAAACATATAGTATTATAGCTAATTTTGTTTTGTTATATTTAATTTTTTTGTTAAATAAATAATCCTCACGTACCCTTATAAATTTACGGGCTTGCATGAGATATTAATGGGGCAAAGGAAATGTTCGACATTGTATATTTAAAAATAAGCAAAAAAAATATACTAGAAAAATACAAATTTTAAGTACGGAAGAAGACAAGTGCAAATTTGGAATCGATATAAGGGTCTATGTCCGATAATATAAACTGAAATGTTCACATAATTTGTAGGTGGTTAAATCATAGGCTCAATGACCTTGAAGCGGATACCATCGGGTTTATGTGTCCTCATAAGCTTTCTCAAGTACGGAAATCTCCCGACGCGACTAATTCATATATTCTCAAGACATTGTGTGAGTCGCAATCAAAAAGACTACTTATTGCCCTGCACTACGAAGAGTATACACTATTTCTTAACCACTTTATATATATATATATATATATATATATATATATATATATATATACTAATTTTAACCTTTTACAAATTTTATGCTATAGGAAACATTGTCTATTGCTTGTTTTCCATCTACAAAAGAGCGATATTTATGTTTTTGATTCCAGTGCCGAAAGCAAGCATAATCCGGAAATTAAGGCGCAAGTGAACGTGTAAGTTGTAGAATATCAATCTTAGTTTTATAAAACTGTTCGTTTTAATAAGACAATTTCTGATTTTGTTGTTATACAAATTGTTTTAACATTTTCTTGCATGTGCATGGCGTTTAAACTTTACAAAGTATACGGTGGCAAGTGTCAAGGAGCAACGTTGAATTGGAAAGATGTTACAGTGATTGATTTTCTACCATAAACAATTGTATTTCATTTGAGATACAAATTCATTTTGAACTAATTAAATTTCCTTTTAATGTTGTTAGTGTCCTAAACAATCTACATCAACGGATTGTGTATATTATGTGATGAGGTATATGTATGAAATAATAACAAAACACCATCATAGCATCGACTTACAAAAGGTGCCACTTTAGTTTTTTCTTTTTTCCTTCAATATTAATGTTAATTAATTATATGATTCAATTTTCAAAACAATATCTTAATTGCAGGACTTTGTACAAGATCGTTCTTATAGCCAAGATCAGATGGATGAAATTCGGGATCATTTATCTACTTATATCGTGCAAAACTGGATTTAGTTGTCCTTTTATTTGGTGGTGGCATTGGATAAGGTAATTTATGTTAAACCTACTTGAACTACACGTTGCTTCACAGTATTCATATCAGTCATTTTATAAGTTATTTCTTTCTCCACCCTCGATTTGTCACTGCTTTTGCATGAGGTACGGTTGTGATATGATTATAACTGTGCCAAATATTCTAAGACTAGAAGCAAGTCTCTAGCAAACCTAAAAGACTAGAAAATCATAGCCTAGTTATATTATAAAATAACGACATAGACGCGGAAAACAGCAGGAACAAAGAATGTTTCATATCCATGAGAATGGAAAAAAAGTTCAAATAAATTATCTCATTATGTACGCTGCAAAAAAAAAAATCACATATATATTCAGAAATTCTATAATATATCGCGAATCAAACGATTCTAAAGGATCTTTCCTCAACCGATGCCGCAAGCAGTTCGGAATGACAGTTGCGATATCTTCTGGAGTAACTTGATCTCTACCTTTCAAAGCAGCTAAAGCTTTAGCAGCTCTGTTACTCACAATATCTCCTCTAGATCCATCCACATTCAATTCAGAAAACACTTTTGATATTTTTACTCTCAAATCACGATCTATTTGAACAGATCCCAATGTACTTCTTGCTACTCCGATTTGCTCTTGTAATTTCTCTTGTTCGGTTTCATATGAGTCTCTAAATCTTTTCGGATTCTTATCAAATCTCGCTCGTTCTTCGACAATTTTGACTCTAAGTTATGCATCTCTGACTGTTCCTACTTGTGCATGCATTCCAAAACGGTCAAGAAGTTGTGGTCGAAGCTCGCCTTCTTCTGGGTTTCCAGAACCAATTAGTTAATGTAATTACTTTGCAGAACAAAAATCACACAAATAGAAATGAAAATAGTAGTAGTGAGAAATAAAGGTGAAAATAGTGAGTAAAAGATACACAAAACAATTTATGGTACACTTGTACTGATGTTTATTAAAGGTTGAACATTGATAATAAATTGAATGGAATAAAAGCTAGCTGGTTTTGAAAATTTGACTATAATTTGTAGACGTAACAATGTAAAAACTTTGACATGGACATGGAAGCATGGTGCAGGCTTATTAATGGAGAAACTGCATGCACGTTGCATTCGTCTCATGGCATGCACAACAAAAACATATATATGCAATAATGCAGAAAACAGATGATTTCAATCATGTTAGAAAATGGCTATTTGTTTCACTTTATTATGTACAGAGGTTTGACTCCACGGTTGGCTATATATGTATCTCAAGGATCCATCTTTTTTACATCATATGAATTTATCAAAACCGCGTTTTCTTTGGATGATTTACCGGAAACAAAATGTAGATGCTGAATATGAGTAATTTCAAAAGCATTGCCCTGTAGAAAAATTAACATAAAAATTATAAAAACTATGTAGACTGCTTCAATGCTGTTACTTAGAACTTAAATAAAAAATTTAAAGAAAGCGCCGAAATAACGAAAATGAACAACTTAAGTTCAACCTCATAGCTCTACAAAATCTGAAAGCACATAAATGCTCAACGTTGTTACTCTTTCATGTATATATATATCCAAGAACACTTTAACTACTGCAAAACATAAAGAGGGTGGTTCTTCCTAGAGTACAAGCAAGAACTGAAGTAGGATTAAAGTTCCGGAATCTGATTGATAAGCTAAACTCTTCAACAATTTTCCAGTCCCAAAACACAATCATGATTTCTCTGTCAAAGCCAAGGTAGAGAATCTAGAGACAGTACCTGGCCACACAAAACAAAAATTTGTTAAAATAAATCTATGTATCAAATATACATGATACAGAAACATGGAATTATTTTTGTTTGCAGTAGTTAAATGAGTTGTTGCGACATAAAAAAACTGCTTTTACGAGTTTTAATAAGTGACTACTATTCCTAGTTACTGTAATATTATGATAGTTACAAAATAATTAGACGGTCGTACAACTATTTTGATTAGAATACAGACTTCAAGGAAGCTATAGTGAAAAGGATTTGCTATTTCATACTCTGGTGTATGTGTTTACATGACATTGTAAAATTGCAATCCATAATTGAGCAACCGTATCATTTGCAAATCATGTTGCAATCTTACCGTATTGGACGCTTGGAAGAGTTCGCAACTATTGCCGATAACTACACAACAACCATTTGCATAACTAATTGTTGAAACGACAAATTTACCAACAACCTAACATGATGTGGTCGAAGCATTTCAACTATCGGCTAATCCAATTTGGATTTTCATCCACTGTTAGTTTGTTATGCTTCAAATTATGCGCTTAAACCTGAGAGTAGTTTTGGTTGATACAATATATTTTGGTATTGTGGGAGCAGAGGCGAAGAAGATGCAGTATATTGAACTGCCATTAGTACATAGTATGGTGTCACATTTGTTACTTGTTCTTAGAAAATTGTGGTTATGCTTCTTATACAAAATATGAGTCTGCATAGCTTGTAAGAATCATATTGTATGCCATAAATCACATGTATTTGTTCAATGGTTGCCATATCTTTTAGTTGGTTTACTGATAGTGTATGGAAGACAAATTATATATGCACAATTCAAAACTTCTCTACATATTTATTGTGCTACGTGTTTATTTCCGTATACAGTTGTAGGTTTCATGTATATGTACAGTGGAACGTGTAAGCATCTATGGATCTACGCATGTCAAACGAATTCGTGTACCTTGTCAACTACACAGCATATTAAACACATAGATACGTAAACAAAGATATGAAAAATACAGCTTACTATATTAGATACATAGATATGAAGTTTTTGCGCGGGTTATTCGAAGTTTTAGAACAGTTTGTAAGTTTGTTTTAGAACAATTTTCAGTTTTCAGTAAACCAACAAAGATATGTACCAATGTGTCGAAGCACATTATCAAGGACAATGAGGCCATTTGATTTCATAGCTGATCATCCTTTTTTATTTGTGATCAGAGAATATAGGACGGGAGCTTAGCTTTTTACTGGCCAAGTAATTAATCCCTTGTTGTCTGAGTGATTATCATCTAGAATTACTGTTAGTGCTATCCTTCTTTCTATGTTGCGTTGCATAAGGAGGTTAAAGAGTGTTTGGACAAGAGAGTTATCTCATTGGGCAAGCATGTTCATGTTTGGCTTGTCAGGTTACACCAGCGTTTAGTGCAATATTTTTAAATTGATTTCATAATTTTTTTGTTTAAAAAAAATTAGATTTTCATTTGGCTTATGTTAGGGTAAAAGTTGATATTTTTGAAATTTCTTTCAAGTAATAGAGTGGGTTATTGTTATTTTGTAATCGTGATGCACTTTCATATATGGTCATTTTTATTTCTATCGTTTAGATTTGTCCATGAGCGTTATATCATATAACGGGAGCATCCTAAACTAATTAATTCAGAAAAATAAAGCTTTTGTAATTAGCCATAATTTGATATGCTTTTTGATGTGACTGTGGCTCGATGGGTGTCTTGCAATTTTCAGTTTTCAGTTTTAGAACATTTTATATTATGAACTATGTTGTATATTATGAACAATTTTCAGTTTTCGTTTAATGCTTTTTGATCGCCATTGAAATAACCATTAAATGATCTCACTTTTGCTTCTTGCAGGAGCCGATGGTACCATAATTGCTGCTTCTCAATCCGCAGTTACTTCCAGTTTGCAGGAGCTGATGGTTTTCACTTAAAAAAATGGATAGACTATTTTTCAATTATAAAATTCCCCCGTATTTTATCTTTGTTACCTTTTCTTAATAATGAAAAACAGTTTTGTTTTAGGGAAAGGATAAAAACTCTTTCTTAGCAGTGATCGCGCTAATATGTATGATTATATTTTCTGTTAATGTATGGTTATATTTTCAGTTTGCAGATGGTGTCTTTGTTTTGCTAGTATGCTGAATAATTATTTTGCATTTAAACTCATTTATAGTAGCATTGATCGCGCTATTGTTGGTCAGTCTGTTTTGTATTGTTGCAGCTACTTTCATCGTCTGCCTTTTGTATTATTAAATTTAGAGCTTATAGCAAGCTGGTCGTTTTGTTTGTTTTTTTTTTTTAAAAAAAAAGAGAAGATATTTGCGTCCACTGTGGTATTATATCAGACGCAGATACGTTGAAGAGTAAAGCCCAACTACAACACCTTGCGTCTTCTGTAGTGGGAAGATAGACGCTAATTAATCTGTGTTTGCGTCTAACATATGATGTAATGGACGCAAATATGTCCAGTTTGCGTCTGCTGTAACGGTTTGGCAGATGCAAATGCATTGATATTTGCATCCAATACATGTGATAACAGACGCAGATATGTCGAATTTGCGTCTGCCCAACAACTGAAGCAAAAAAAAAAAAAAAAAAAAAAAAAAAAAAAAAAAAACACATTTGCGTCCATTTCATTTGCATCCACACTGGGTCAGATGCAAATAATGCAAAATGTTGGACGCAAATACCCTGTTTTGTACAAGTGATGTTGCTTTATAGGTGAAACGTGCAAAGCGCAAAGAGGACGGTTTTCTATGCAGATGACACATTCTGAATGCGTTGTCTACTCTAGTCTACAATGCTCATATGACCTTCAAAACTGCAAAGGCACTCTGGACTTCATGGGAAACCAAGTATCGCATATTCGAGGTAAATAACAAGAAATTTCTTATTTGTAATTTTGTGGATTTGAAAATAGTCGCCAATAAGTCTATAGTTGGACAAATGAAATCTTATCTCTTGGTGAATCAACTTAAAGATGCTGGAATAGATCTCGTTGAATCTTCTGTTGTTGGAGTTATTATTTCGAGATTCTCACATTCTTGGAACGGTTATAAGAAAAAATAGAAGCATACAAAAATAGATTATGATTTAGATGGTTCACAGCGTCATCTTCGTATTGAAGAGGATTCTCGTAAACACGAACTAGATGATAATCCGCAAACTGAGTTGGATTCTAAGGCAAATAATGTAGAAATTACTGAAAAGTTAAAGTTTAAGAATGAGACATAGTTTAAGAACAAAAAACATTCCAAGAACAAAAAAAGGCGCATGTTACTATTGTAACAAACCCAATCACTATGCCCGATACTACCACCTATGGAAGAAACAACAAAAATGAATGTGATCGAAGAATCGCTTGTGGTTGTAGTACAAGGGGTGAACTCAATTAATAGCACTGATAATGATTGGTGGCTTGATACTGGAGCAACCATTCACATTTTCAAAGACCATAATTTGTTCAAGACTTACGAAAAGAATAATGAAGAAACCAGCGAAGTTACCGACACAAACAAAGTTGCAAGCAATGTTCTAGTAAAATGCATTATAGAACTTACATTCACCTAAAAAGGTTCTTACATTAGTCAATGTATTTTATGTACCGGATATGTGTAAGAGTTTGGTTTCTGAATACCTTCTTAACAAAGGAGGATTCAAGATGGCGTATGAGTTTGATAAGTTAGTGTTGTCCAAGAACGGAAAATTCATTTGACAGAGATATTTTTATAACACATGGTTAAGTTGAATCTAAAAAAAATCTTTTGTTTATATGGTTGATTCTCCTCGTTTAGGGCATGGTAGATTATGACATGTTAATTAGAAATCTATTTAAATATGCATAAATTAGGATTAATTTCTTATTCTGATTTCGATACTATCTCTAAATATGAAATATGTGTTCAAGCGAAAATATATCGGAAATCCTTTAATTCTGTAGAAAGGAAACCTGGTTTGCTTGATTTGGTATATAGTGATGTGGATGGCTTAAAAAGTCATATCACCTATGGTGGTAACCAATACTATATAACATTTATTGATGATTATACTAGAAATGCATATGTACATCTAATGAAAACTAAAGGTGAGACTTTTGATTAATTTAAAATTCTCAAAGCGGAGGTCGAAACACAATTAGAAGTTAAAGTGTTACATTCATATCGTGGCGGTGAATATTTTTCAAATGAATTCACCGTGTTTTGTAAACAACATGGTATAGTTCACCAGTGTACCGCCCCATATACACCACAACAAATGTTGCTGCTGAGAGAAAAAAATAGAACTTTAGTATGAATGGTTAATGCCATGCTCATAAGTTCAAATTTACCTTATAACCTTTAGGGTAATTCTATGTTATCTTCATGTTACATTTTAAATAGAGTACCACTTAAAAAGAAGAACATTTCCCTTTATGAATTAAGGTTTAATAGAAAACCTTACTAGACTTAAATTTTAGGGCTGCTTAGCATATGTTCGAAAACCAGACCCTAAACGAGCAAAGTTAGGAAATAAGGCATTTAAATGTGTTTTCACAGGATATTCAATTAATAGTATAATATTATTTTTCTTATTCTTGACACCTTAAAAGTTATAGAATCTGTAAATGTAGAATTTTTTTGAAAATCAAACTGTTGAGATTCCATTAAGATCATCTAGTCCAGAACCTAATATGACTAATAATATCAATGACGATGAATATGCTCCTGCTCAAAACAACAAAAATGTATCAGTACCAGATTATAGTACCGAACACAAAAGAAGTAAAAGAGCGAAAATAGAGAAGGACTATGGCCCCGATTTCATAATATATCTTGTAGAAGGTAGTAAGGACAAAGTCCTTAATATGACAAGATATGTAGTGAACATCGATGACGAACCCAAAACTTATTCTGAGGCTATGAGTTCCAAAGATTCTATTTTCTAGAAAGAAGATATCAATGATGAAATGAATTTCATCATGTTAAACTAAACTTGGGTTCTAACTGATTTACCTGCTAGGGCTAAACCTATAGGATATAAATGAATATTCAAGAAAAAGTTGAATACAAATGGATCCATTGATAAGTTTAAAGCCAGATTAGTTAATAAGAGATATAAGCAAAGACGAGGAGTAGCTATTTTGATAAATTTGCTCAAGTTGCTTGCATATCTTATATACGCTGTTTAATAACACTTGCATCAATTCATAATTTGATCGTACATCAAATGGATGTAAAGACAGCTTTTCTAAATGGAGATTTAGAAAAAGAGATATATATGAAAGAACTTGAAGGTTTCAAAACCCCAGGGCAAGAAAATAAAGTTTGCAAATTAATAATCTCTTTATAGCCCGAAGCAAGCTCCCATGAAATGGCATGAAAAAATTGATATAGTTGCATTGTCATATGGATTCATTGTTAATGTTACTGATAAATGTATTCATAGAAAATTGGATACAATGGTTATGTTATAATATGTTTATACATTGATGACACGCTGATATTTGGTTCCAATATATCTTGTGTAAACGAAACTAAGAAGTTTCTATATTTTAAATTTGATATAAAAGATCTAAGAGAGACTGACGTAATTTTGGGAATTAAAATCATTAGAAAAGAGGGGGATTATTACTAACTTAATCTCATTACATTGAGAAGTTCCTAAAGAAATATGGTCATTTTAATGACAAACCAGCACCAACTCCTTTAGATCCTAGCATTGAATTAGATAAGAACGCAAGACATACCATTTCTCAAATAGAATATTTTAGTGTTATTGGTAGTCTTATGTATGCTATGCATTGCACCCGACCAAACATCACATATGCTATAAGCATACTGTGTCGATTTACGAGTAATCCATGTTTCGAACATTGGAAAGCTATTTCCGTAGTTTTTGCTTATTTGAAAGGAACCATTACCTATGGTTTATCTTATAAAGATATTCTACTGTAGTAGAAGGATATAGTGATGCAACCTGGGATAATGTTGAATTCAAATCCAAGTCCACGACTGGATAGATATTTACATTAGGAGGCGTTGTTGTGTCTTAGGCTTCCAAGAAGCAGACTTGTATATCTGACTCAACAATATTGTTAGAATTAATTGCATTAGCAGATGCATGTAAGGAAACAAAATGACTTAGGAATTTGTTAATGGAAATCCCATTATGGAATCTAGCGGTCTTGGTTAACTATGACGATCAAGCGACGATATAGATATGCTCCAATAAGACATATAAAAGAAAGTCTAGACACGTGAGTCTAAAACATCAATGATGAGATAGTTATTCAAAAGTGGAGTAATAAGTGTTAACTACATAGAAATAAAGAAAAACTTGGCTGACCCACTCGTAAAAGGCCTTCCAAAGGCAATGGTTTTTATAAAGTCAAAAGAAATGAGACCAAGATCTATGAAAGAAGATTGATCATCCTGAAAGGAAACCCAACTTATGTCCTGAAAAGGATAGACAAATTTCAATGGGTACCCAAAATACTGTTCATTAGCTAATTACTATACTTATTCAATATTCCTCAAATAACCATTTATACCCAAAATCATTATTTTCTCAATAAGCGCAGAAGTAATAGGGTAGAGGTTTAGGCTCTCGAACAACCTAAACTCGATGTAAATAAAAAGGGTAAAGGTTTAGGCTCTCGCATGGTCTAAATTCAAAACAAATAAAATCATAAACGCAATAGGGCATAGCCTAAACTATAAATAAAATAATACCCACAAAGAAAGGGATAAGAGAAGACTGAATAATTAACAGTAAACAGTAAATTACTGGAATAAACAGAAATAGGAACAGAGACAGTAATTAAACTTACATAAATTATCCACGGAATATAAACATAGAAAACTGTAAATAACTATAAAGAAATTAACAAACTATTCTACTGTCTAAATATTCCTAAAATTATACTAATATAGCAATTATTGTAAGGAGATTTATTTTGAAGGACAAACTTGCTAACTTTTTTAATCTTGAGGACGAACTCTTCAAAATTTAGTCTTAAGGACAAAATATATAAAGTAAAATTATACTATATCATTATATGAAAATGTTACGCAAAGCTGGTAGCATGCACATTGTCCTTCTTACCGAGTTTTTGTCCTTATGGTATATATAATCGAAAAGTTTTTCCTTTTCATTAAAAAATCAAGAGCATGTTCTTAAGGCAAAAAAATTGTCGAATTTTGACCTTTACACTATTTTCCTATTAACACTACAAGAAAACTTTACTTAGACATTGACTAAAAAACTATGTCCTCATTTTTCTGGAGTGATGTCATTGTCGGTGATTTCTAAAGTGCCGCATTTTTACATCAGTTAAAAACGATGTCAAACCAGCATTCAAACATCATAAATTAATTAAAAAACGATGTATTAACCCTTGTTTTTGTTTGCATCAACTGAATGTTGATAATGGCTTATTATCAGTGTTGAATTACTATAAACATATCATGCACGCAGCACAAAATGACTAATACATCGTTTTAAGTACGAATAAATGTTGTAATAAGTGCTCCACAATATCATTTCTTTCTAAAAGAAGTGATGTCTATCCACCAAACAGACATCAAATAATTTTAGTGAAATGATGTCTGTGTGGCGTTTAGACATCATTTTCCTTTAGAGGAGGTGATGTCTTTGTTCTGTTTATACATTTTTTTTTATTCTACATAACTAATGTCGGTTATGATTTTAAACATCAATATTTTTCCTGATATATGTCCTACCACAAAAATGCAATTCCAATACAAAAAACAAAAGTTTCCTGTTACAAATCATCCACCACAAACATGCAATATCAAAGAAAAAACCAAAAGTTACCTGCTAACACCAAAAAAATAACTGAAATTAAACATGTCATTGATATTATCCCAACATCCGCGAAAGCAAAACCACAAACACCAATAATTCATCTAACACCAACAAGCACATGTACATTATATTCCAGTTAGTGAAACATTAAACAAAATTTACAAGTGTTCTTCAATATAACTGAGCGCCTCATTACACACCTCCTCCAATTGGTCTACAATGTAACACTTTCGATCCTTCACGCTCCACTGCAAAGTTGATAATCCAGTTATGTATGATTAGTTTGTAATTGAAATGGCAGCAATTACAAAATATAATTGATGCCATTTTGGTTGGCTTGGGACAAGCATAATAAAATATATTACAAAATCCATCACTACAACAATATTCCCAAAGCCGAGAATTACAAACTGCAATGTTCAACTGTAGTGTGCAAACTGAAGTTCAATAAAACCGCAGTTCAACAAACCCGAAGTTGCAGTTATAGCTTAAAACTATAGTTTTGAGCATTAAATCCAAATGGTGATTTCAATAAATAGAGTACACCTTGTATATCTAATATAAATGCTAACATTTTTAGCATTCAATGGTTCTGCAAAGTAAATCCAGATTCAATATTTCAATATATGTTTGCCTTTTTAAGAAAAGTAAATTTCTTATCCTCAATAATTTCTTTCATGCAGCGCATCACCACGTAACCACATTCATGGCCACCAGGCTGTTTTGGACATCCTTATTCCAATAAAGTTATGACAATATATATCAACTGCCAAATTAATTAAACATTAATTTAAGTATGCCATAGTTAGAAGTGGAAAAATACTTACAATGAGATTGTTTACTTTAGGCATTTTATTGCCCTTCCCTGTTTGGGAATTGAAACTGTTAACTTCCCTGCAAATTATATAGAAATACTTCATCATGTCAAACTCAAAAAAGCATCGATGACGATTAAAAAAATTCAGTTAGGAAAAATTACATCGTTAATTCTTTTTCTAAAGTTGAAAAACGACTCAGATGTAACAATGGATTGAGAATATAAATATCCCAAATAAAGCTTTTAAATAACCAACACTATGATATATTCATTTGGGCAGTGTTGTTTTCACTAAACTTAACACATCCAAGAAAATCATTAATCCAAGAACAATGTATATATAGCATCTAAGTAGCAAGAAAATGAAAATGAAAATTGAAATTAGTGTTTGATGCCTGTATAAGAGTTCCATGAGCCACTCCAAGAACTACAACATCCCAACCAGAAGATCCTATTGCAGTCTGCACTGCTTTCAAGAGAAGAGTACGTATTTTTGAAACTTGAAAAATAACCCTGCGGATAACATTTAAACGCGGTAGTGCACAATCTAATATAGTTAACATGTACAATTTCTATGATATCAAAAAACTGTGAACATTGTTAGCATAATTAAGGGCAATATAGTCTTTTGTTTTATGTTTTGCCTATATATAAAGGCCTCTTGTGTTGTTTTAGGGTTGAGACTTTCTCTTCTTTTAGCCGTCATCTGCCTTGTACTGTAATGGTGTAGATGAATAAATGAATTGCTTTAGACCTCTTTATTAGAATTATCATGGTATCAGAGCCTATTCTTCTCTGTTGGTGATTTATCTGATTGCTGCTCTCTAATCTCTCTCTGAAAAACAAATACACCGAAGCCATTTCCAAATTCACTGTCCCTGTTGCAAATCCGCTGTCCAAAATCACTGCCCTAATCACCGAAATCCGTCGTTTGCACTAATCCGTCGTTCCCAGAAACTCAGAAGCACTAATCCGTCGTTTGCACCAATCACCGAAGCCTAGAAGCAGTAGCCCATCGTTCAGCAGACCCGAATCCGCCATTGTTCAGCAACCCGTCGTTCAGCAGACCAGATCCGAAAAGCAGACCCGAATTCGCCATTCTCTACCACAAATCCGCCCTAATCTTTCAGCACCCATCGTTCAGCAGACCAGATCCGAAAAGCAGACCCGAATCCGCCATTTTCTGCCCTAATCCGCAGCTCCAAATGCCACTTTTGTGTTGAATTTCTTTTGCTGACCCGAATTTCTTTTGGCAGCCAATCACTGAAGCATCTGACCATTCTTACTTCGCCGTTCCTCTACCCTATTTGCTTTTAGACCCTTTCAGACCCGAAAGTTGTGGAGACCCGAAGTCCTTGGAGACCCGAAGTCCTTGGAGACCCGAAGTCCTTTCTTGAGTTCGAAAGTTGAATCCTCTTAGACCCAGAAGTTGCTGACCTTTGTTGAGTTGGTTTTCTCTTTTCTTTTGAAGTTGAATTTTTTTTTTAATTTTTTTGTTTGAAAGTTAAAAATGGCAGTAAGTAGAGATAATTCGCTTCAAGCAGATGGTAAAAATTATGCGTATTGGAATTCTGTCTATTCTTCTTTAGATCCATCAATGATTGAACAATTTCAGAAGTTCCTTGCATCTCAGCCACATGCCATATCAGCTTCGTCTCAAATAGGTTTGTCATCTAGTTCATCAGGTATATCTTCTTCTACCTGGATTTTGGATTCTGGTGCTTCGAATCATATGTCACCTAATTTATCCTCTTTCACTTCTTTGGCTCCTAAAGTTTCTGTGCCTGTCATGAGTGCTAATGGTACATCTATGCCTGTGCAAGGTGTTGGTTCAGTCGTTACACCTTCTTTGTCATTATCTAATGTCTATCACATTCCTAGACTTACATTAAATCTTGCTTCTGTTGGTCAAATTTGTGATAATGGCTACTTGGTTTCTTTTTCTTCGTCTGAATGTTATGTTCAGGATCCAAAGTCTCAGAAAGTAATTGGGACCGGCCATAGAGAAGGGGGACTTTATGTATTGGATCAGCTCAAAGATCCTAAAATTTCAGAGATTGCAGCTTCTGTTCCAGGTGTGGATGTTTCGTCTTTTCGTTTGAGCCAGTCATCTTCTTTGTTTTATTTGTGGCATTCTCGTCTAGGTCATGTATCCAAGTCTCGATTACAATTCTTAGTATCTACAGGAGCTTTAGGAAATTTGAAGACTCATGACATTTCTGATTGTAGTGGCTGTAAACTTGCAAAATTTTCTGCTTTGCCTTTTTCTCAAAGTAATACATTCTCTACTGCACCTTTTGATCTTATTCATTCTGATGTTTGGGGACCATCTCCTGTTTCTACAAAGGGAGGCTCTCGTTATTATGTCTCTTTTATTGATGATTACACTCGTTATTGTTGGATTTATCTTATGAAATGTCGCTTAGAATTCTTTGGCATCTATAATGAGTTTCGATCTCTTATCAAAACTCAGCATGCAGCTGTTATTAAATGTTTTAGATGTGATTTAGGAGGTGAATATACTTCTCATGCTTTTAAGGAACTTCTTGCGTTAGATGGCACAATTTATCAGACTTCTTGTACTGATACTCCTGAACAAAATGGGGTTGCTGAAAGGAAACATAGACATATTCTTGAGACTGCTAGGTCACTGTTATTGTCTGCTAGTGTTCCAAGTGAATTTTGGGGGAGGCAACTCTTACCTCTGTTTATTTGATTAATAGAATTCCTACTTCTCATAATTCTGGCTTGTCCCCCTATGAGAAATTGTATGGTTGTCCACCAGATTACTCTTCTCTTCGAGTTTTTGGTTCTACATGCTTTGTTCTTCTTCCTCATGTGCAACGGAGTAAGCTAACCTCACGATCTGCTATATGTGTTTTTCTTGGTTATGGTGCAGGACAAAAAGGATATCGTTGTTTTGATCCAGTCAGTCATAAGCTATATGTTTCTCGACATGTTGTTTTTCTTGAACATATTCCTTATTTTACAATTCCTGATCGTACTCACAATATATCTATGCCTGACCTTGTTCATATTGATCCTTTCACTGCTGATGATGATGAGCTACCTCCTACTGCAAATCCAGACACTCCTATTGACTCCCCAACCATCCAATCACCTTCTGAGACAGTAGATACTAGTGAACGTCGATATCCTATCCGAAACCGTCAGTCTACTAGACGACCTGATTTTGAATATTCTTGTCTTTCCAGTTCATTTGCTTCATTTCTTGCTTCTATACATTGTCTCTCTGAGCCTTCATCTTTCAAGGATGCAGTTCGTGATCCTCTTTGGCAACGTGCTATGACTGAGGAACTGACTGCTCTTCATCAAACTCATACTTGGGATTTAGTACCTCTTCCTGCAGGAAAACGTGCTATTGGTTCTCGTTGGATCTATAAGATTAAAACTAAAGCTGATGGATCTATTGAAAGGTATAAAGCTCGATTGGTTGCTAAAGGTTATTCTCAAGAATATGGTATGGATTATGAGGAGACTTTTGCTCCTGTTGCAAAAATGACTACAGTTCGAACTCTTATTGCGGTTGCTTCTGTTCGCCACTGGAATATTACTCAAATGGATGTTAAAAATGCCTTTTTGAATGGAGATCTTCATGAAGAAGTCTATATGGTTCCCCCTCCTGGTATTGATCATCAACCTGGTGAAGTCTGCAAACTTAGAAAAGCTCTTTATGGTCTCAAACAGGCTCCCCGTGCTTGGTTTGAGAAATTCTCTACTGTGATTACTTCTCTTGGTTTTTGCCTGAGTAACAATGATTCCGCTTTGTTTGTCAAGTGTACCTCGGCTGATCGAATTTTGCTTTCTCTTTATGTTGACGATATGATTATTACAGGCGATGATGTTGTTGGGATTAACTTGTTGAAGTCTGAGTTAACTCGATGTTTTGCTATGAAAGACTTGGGTCCCCTTCGTTACTTCTTGGGTATTGAAGTTGCTTCTTCTCCAAAAGGTTATCTTCTTTCTCAATCTAAGTACATTTCTGACATTTTTGAGCGCGCTCGTCTCTCAGATAATAAGACTGTTGATACACCTATTGAGCTCAATGCTCGATACTCTATTTATGATGGATCTCCATTGCCAGATCCTAATCTTTATAGGAAGATTGTTGGAAGTTTGGTTTATCTCACTATCACTCGCCCTGACATTGCATATGTTGTTCACATAGTCAGTCAGTTTGTTACTTCTCCTACTACAGTTCATTGGGCTGCTGTTATTCGCATTTTGAGATATCTCCGTGGCACTCAGTTTCAGACTCTTTTGCTTTCTTCCACTTCATCTTTAGAGTTATGTGCTTACTCTGACGCAGATTGGGCTGGTGATCCTACTGATCGCAAATCCACTACTGGCTTTTGTATTTTTCTAGGAGATTCTCTAATCTCTTGGAAAAGTAAGAAGCAGGATGTTATCTCTCGGTCTTCAACAGAGGCAGAATACCGTGCTATGGCTTCTACTACTTGTGAAATTGTTTGGCTACGACGGTTGCTTGCGGATATGGGTGTTTTCTTACGGCGACCAACTCCTTTACACTGTGGTAATAAGAGTGCTATTCAGATTGCTCATAACTCCTTTTTCACGAAAGGACCAAGCATATTGAGATTGACTGCCATATTACTCGCCACCACCTTCAGAACGGCACATTGACATTTCCATTTGTCTCTTCCTCCTTGCAACTTGCAGATTTGTTTACTAAATCTTTTTCATCTTCACGCTTTCGGTTTTTGACTGACAAACTCTCGATGCTCATTGCTATCGCATCATGAGTTTGAGGGGGGATGTTAGCATAATTAAGGGCAATATAGTCTTTTGTTTTATGTTTTGCCTATATATAAAAGCCTCTTGTGTTGTTTTAGGGTTGAGACTTTCTCTTCTTTTAGCCGTCATCTGCCTTGTACTGTAATGGTGTAGATGAATAAATGAATTGCTTTAGACCTCTTTATTAGAATTATCAAACATAACTCACAATTAATCAATCTAAAAAGTAGCTAATAATAGGACTGTATATTGAGAATGAGTGAGGAATATACTACGGAATAGGCATAATATTGTTTACAAAGTTAGAACCAAGAAATCATGGAAATTTTAAAACTTACTGGTACTCAAAAGGGAAAAAGAAAAGAAACACGCGAGTAAGGTAAAGGAATTACCCAGCACGAATCTCAACTTCAGCATACATTCTGACGTTATTTTATGGTATTCCAAATTCTTTTCCAAGTATTTGGTTATCAAAATGAGTTCATAAATATATCAGGAAGAAAATGGGATCAAAATTGAATAACAAAATTATAAATATAAGAAGTATTCTATGTTTGTCTACATGCATGTGTCTATTTGCACATATGTAGTACTAATACATGGGATAAACCATATTGTCAAATTAAGAAATATTGATAAATGGTCAAGATAAATTTAACAACAACATTACTGAAGAATTTGTGATGATTCTTTATTACAAGGATGCAAAATTCATAAATTATGAATAGATGATCCCAGTAGTATATCTATACTTTGTCAGGGTATATCTGAAGGAGGGCTTTTGAATATTCTTTAGTAAGCCTCCTAACCCTGTCAAGGGTGGATTTCAATCTCAGAGCTCAAATATACTTTTCATCTTCACCGCTTGACAATTTATATGCACACAAATACAAGTTATGGTTTGTATTTTTTGAGAAATCACTTTGATAAGAAGATCAAAGGAATAAGGTAAAATAAAAGCATGTAAATATAACAAGAATGATGTTTTAATTTATGTGCACAAATCAAGCTTGTCCAATACAAGATATTGAGGCTTGAGTAGAAATAAGTCAAATTAACTTCAAAACTCATATACGGATTATAAGATGGTTATCAAAACTAGTTTCTCAAATGTAAATTGAACTAATACACTATAAAGTCCACTTAAAATGCCACAAGCATGCTAGTAAAATATCATGAGATACCGGTAATAAAAATCATGGAGATGTAAATCGTCTTAGTGGAATGCTCAAAATGTTGTAGTATAAATTTCAAGCAAAAATTTCTTCAAATGAAATAAATTACCTTCTGCTTCACACAAGCATTTTTCTTTCCATGCAGTTAATTCACTTACTATAGCAGCACAATCTTTAGAGTTCCAACCCGCAAGGATTATTTGCTGAATGCCTATGATAAGTTAAGAAAGTAGTTCATTAAAAATTAAAATATCTTTTGAGTCTATTTTTTGCGAAAGCCAAGATGGCCCTTCCATAACCTAAATAGCATTAAGAAATCTGTGATATTGAGCAAACAAGTCATTAAACAAGATTTCATATCAAAATAGAAGTATTGCAAACAAATTTAGTTAAGCACAATACAATAATCTGACAAGTCCAAAGCGATGATAATGACATGCAATAGATAAATGTGACAACCGCCCCTGCACTAAACAAGAGGGTTGATGCGCAAGAAAAGTGTGTCCGGCAGCTATGGACGATTATCAAGGTATGATAACACAAGCGGAACCTGCCATAGAACTCATAGCGCAAGGATTAAATATACTAGAATATATACAACAGGCAATAACAGTGAAGGAATTTTGAGCAGAAACTTAAACCCTTATAACAATTAGAGAAAATACCCATATAATTTGGGAATTGCAACATAAGTGTCTTTACAAATTTTCCTCACTACAGCGCTTTAGAGATAAACACCACACAACGGAAACAAAGATACTATAATATAGTAAGATAATATGTCAGCCTCCTGCTCGCCATCAAACTGCAACATCGTCCTCACCAAGATATCACCTATCACCTGCTAACTAGTCTTCTCATCCAACAATCGGATGAACAACCAAAGGTAATAAGAGAGAAACATAAAATCTCGAGTCAGACAACAATCTTAGTAAGCGATAAAACAACTATCTAAAATCATCAATAAAGTATATCAGAATGGGTAAATAAACGAACTAATCTACCCACAACACCAGAGAAGGACTCAACTCCCTTCTTCCCCACATTGGACAATGATAGCCTTTACAAAACAAGAATTTCAACCATTAATCCATGGAAACCAGAACAACCATTCACACTTAATCAGATCCATGGAAAATAGATCGAATAATATCCTCTGCTTTGCCGTACTAATGTGAAAACAGATGGAATAATGTCATCTGCTTCATTATGCCCCCTAATCAAATCTAGGGTTTTCCATTGGCACTTTCATTTCCGCTCCCATCTGTTATTCGAATCTCCTCTCTCGTTCTGATGAAATTTTTAGTCGAGAGAGCCTTAGTGAGCTAATCGGCTCTCTGATAGTAGGCAGGTACATGGAAAATAGTTAATCGTCCAGCTTGTGCTCTTTCTCTTACGAAGTGAAGGTCAATTTTAAGGTGCTTTGTTCTTGAATGTTGGATTGGGTTGAGTGATAGCAAGACTGTGCTCTTATTGTCGCACCACATGACAGGCTTTCTCTTCAGGGTGAATCCTAGCTCTTCCATAAGCGATTCTATCCATGCTACTTCCGCTGTTGCGCTTGCCAGTGCCCTATGTTCGGCCTCTGTACTAGATCTGGAGGTAGTATGCTGCTTCTTCGTGCACAAAGAAATGATGTTGGATCCTAGATAAACACAATATCCTGATACCGACTTTCTATCATCGAGGTCGTTCGCCCAATCGGCGTCACTGAAGCACTGTAAGTTGTATTCTTTTTCAGATTTTAGAATTATTCCATGATGTCTCGTACCCTGCAAGTTTCTTAGGATTCTTTTTAGAGCTGTCCAATGTTCAGTCAGAGGATTTTGCATGTATTGACTTAATTTGTTCATGCTATAACATATGTCTGGTCGTGCGATGGTAGCGTATTGCAGTGCCCCGATTATGCTTCTGTATTGCTTGGCATTGTCTATTGCTTCACTTTTATGCTTAGATAGACGTAGATTACTCGTCATCGGTGTTGATAAATGTTTTTGCACGATGCATATTTTCTCTTTGTAATATCTCTGAAATGTAGTTCTGTTGTGATAGGATTAATTCTTTGTTGTTTCTTTTGATCACCTGTATCCCAAGAAAAAAATTCAGTTCTCCTAGATCTTTGATAGCAAAGTTTTTATCTAACATATGTACAATTATGCTTATCTCTTGGTCGTTGTCTCCTGCTATGAGCATGTCATTTACGTACACTAATACGATAATGGTTCCCAATTCTCTTCATGTATAAAGAATTGTCTGATCTAGCTTGTTTGAAACCTATGTTGGATAAAGTTGATTTTAGTTTCTCATACCAGGCTCTTGAAGCTTGTTTTAAACCATAAATTGTCTTGTGTAATTTGCAAACTTTGTCATCATTAGTGTATCCTTCCGGTTGTTGCATATACATCTCCTCATTCAATTCTCCATTCAAAAAAGCATTGTTGACGTCCAGTTGCTTCACATTCCAACCTTGACTTAATGTTAGTGCAGTGCTAAAAGCACCCAAAAATATGTTGTTTAATACCATAACTAAAAGCCACCTTGAAAATAACTCAATCATGCTATACAATACCATAATAGGCTACCACAAAATCTAAAAAATATTTTCATGCTTCTCGATCATTCCTCAAATGTCGTCGTTCTCGTTCAATAACCGTTGGAGCATCGCCCATGATACTGAAATCAATGATTAAGATAGAATTGGCATTAGCCGACATCTAAAATGGAACTAAGGAATAGTACTCTATTAATCATCTGATACCCTATATATCAACTTCATCAAATTAAAACCACTGTAAAGGTAAAATAAATTGAGGTAGGTGCACAAGTTCTACCACTGTAAAGGTAAAATAAATTGAGGTAGGTGCACAAGTTCTCTAATCTTCTGTGTAATAGTTTATTAATCAAATTTTGTACAGTAGAATATAACTGTTGTCGTTCATGCAAATTAGTTCAAATGGGTCCAATGTAGTGGACATGTGTGGTTCATTGCATGAGTCGAGCCTTCTATTTACTGGTAATATGCTTCAATTGTTTACGATCTGATGGTCACACTTGATGATTGTTAAGATAGTTGGATTTAAGGTTTTAGGATTTTTGATGGAGAAACAAAGAGATCTGATTAGAGAGATCACGTGAAAATTAGGGATTTGTGATCCAAAAATTTGAAACTTACGTGAATGAGAAGGAAGAGCAAAGCTTTTGTTCGGTGATTAGGAACTGAACGGAGAAATAGATGTGGTATTAAAAAGCATATGAATTAATTAGCACTAGTTAATTTTTTAATGGTATTAAGTAGCATATTTCTGGGTGTTTTTAGTATTAAAAAGCATGAAAGTTACTCGTAAAATAACAAACAGTACATTACATTGTTACGTGGTACTAAATTAACATAAAATTTAAAAGTAAGGCATCAAGCAAAAAGCAGAAACATTTGATGTATAAAAATAAAAACCAAAATCCAAACCCTTCCTCGGCGAACAAAAGAGAAAATAAATGGCGGATTGGGGGCCGGTGGTGATAGCAGTAGTGCTTTTCGTCCTGCTTACTCCAGGGCTGCTCTTTCAGCTGCCCGACAATGGAAGGTCATAACGTTCGGTAGCATGCAGACCAGCGGGTTGTTGATCCTCGTCCATACTATTATCTACTTCGCTCTCTTGACCATTTTGCTCATCGCGGTTGGCGTTCACATTTACACTTGATGATTGTCCGATTCCCTTGCGTTCTATCGTTATTACCAGGTTGGTTTGTTTGAGAGTGAAAATTCTAGGTTTTTGTTGAATCTCGACATTCCCCCCACTCCCATGCTGGATCGAAAGAGTTTAGCTTTAACGTAGTAGATGATGCACTAGCTGGATTATTTGAACCACCCGAAGACATATCTAAATGTCAAATATTAAAATAAAAATAGTCAAAATGCGTAGAAGATGCAAACTTCATATACAGCTAAAACATCTGTATAGAAATACAAACATGTCAGCTAAGAATAAAGTACCTGTACATATTTTGCCATCATAAGCAAATTAGAAATAATGGACAAGTTTGCAAGATGACGTCGCATGAAAATATCATGACTTTTTGAAGGATGACAAACATCTAACATTTTCAATTAACGCTTTGTTTACGCCTGTTTTGTCAGTTGCAAAGCATGTTAAGGTATATGGCACATTAATCAACTCAGTTCAAACCTTTTGTCCATACCATGGTTGGATCATTTATTACTGGGTAAGCTCGTTGAATCAATAAAAATAGTCAGTGCATCCATTTGGCAAAAAGTAAACTCATTGTGCAGAGGGTACAAGGGCAAACATATTGATCTCATTCTTGTAAAACCTTTTTGTTTTAGCTTATAAGCAGGCTTCCACTATTCAACTTAAATGCAGCATGCAAACATCTGAGAAGTAGATTCTTTTATTTCTTGATTATGAAATAGTGAGTGGTTTTTTTTTTTTTTTTTTTTTTTTTTTTTTTTGCAAATAAACGAATGAACAAATTTAACTGCACCCAAACTCTGTAAGGGCATTATACTGAAAATGTCGGATCTGCTGAATTAGTGGTTATCGATAATATGCTGATAAAAAATTACAATCATTGGTTAAGAAATATGGACGGCACTCCATCCAAACGATAAAAAGGTAGGGTAAGCAAGAAAACATATAAAGCAAATCGCTAGTCTTACTGGGTAACAAGTAATTGTTTGAACCTTAAACTGATAATACACAAAGAATACACCTATAAATAGTGGAGTACGAAATGCAATACACAAAGAATGCACCTTAAACTGACAATACACAAAGAATACACCTTAAACTGAAATCTCAGTGAACGCTGCACCCGATAATTCATATCCTTCCCTCAACTGAATCAACTTGTCATGTCATATCAACTAAAATCAAAAGTGTATATTCATTCATGTATCTTTTTATCATATCATCACTAATTTGAGGTGCATCTTTGAAACAGAGGGAGATGAATATGCTTCAACTATTATATGAACATTAGCATTAATACAATACATCTTAAACATTTCCATCATAGCAAAAAGCTTTGCCAATATCTTCATCTACCTTTTGTAGAAGCTTTCCTATGCTTATTAAAAATAGTGGAAAAGGAAACAAAAATACAAATTTGGACTACCTGGCTGACAGCAGCAAATTCCTTCGACCTTAAAAAGGAAGAGAAGAGTGGAATTTCGGTGAGTGATGAAAGATGCTCGACGATGAGGACGCAAGAAGGCAGCGATTAACAATCGAGAAGCGATGAGAGATAACGGCAGTCAAGTGTGAGAAATTTAAGGCATTCAAATTAGCAGCAACATCCGCCCTTTGAGATCGCCATGGATGATGGAATGGATTTTTATTAGGGTTTGAATGTTGTGGACTGATTTAAGGAAAAGAGAACAAGAGGAGGCTTACTTTGTACGTTTCAAAAATTTTAGCCAAGCAATATTTATTTTTTTAACGTTTGAAATTTTTTGTCCCAGCGATATTCTTTTTTTAAAGTGGCTCAAGAAAAACACCGGTTTTACGGATTATAGCCGCTATTCGTCTGCTTTGAGCGAATCCGCTAACTATCAACGCTTTTGTGTAAAACCATAGCGTCAAAATTCCGCTATGCGCTATTGCAGCGCTATAGCGGCGCTAAAGCGCCGCTTTAACTGCCCAGATCATTGCTACGCCTTGTATCATCAAAAGAGAAGACAAGCCTAATTTTATAGGTGGAGAAGAATAAAATTGATAAGGCTATCTTAGTTATTGTTGATTTTGTTGTCATAGCTCAAAACCTCTCCACTTTGATAAAGGTTTGTCTGAGTGAGAGTAAGTTATTTGGTGCAATTAAGTAGTCTTTATGATACCTGTTGTTAGACCCAAAAGTGGTTCTAACACCCAAATTGATTTGAAACAAGATAAAATGAGATAAAAATAAAAATAAAAATAAACACGCAAGATTTATAGTGGTTCGGCGAACAAATGCCTACGTCCACTTATTCTTCACTATATTCAATAATTCAGTTGCAAATACAATGAAAGATTCACTCACAACTCACTTTTGTTCACTCAATTGACTAAAACAAGAAATAAAAGATGATTTGGATTTTCCGGGAGTAATGGAGTTCGGATGATGGAGGTGATTGAATTCTTTAAGTGCTCAAAAAAGATCCTTCTCTTTGTCTCCAGATGGGGTATTTATAGGTGTGAATTTGCTTGAGACTTGATCCGGGTCGGGCCACGTGTCATCCATCGCATTCTCTTCGGGTTCGGATGAACTATCAGGTTGACAACACATCAAAAGGGAGGACGTTAGGGGTAGGAATTAGTCATAGCCGGTCCGGTTCTCCAGGCGATTTTACAGGAGATTAACATGGATCATGGGTGCGGGTCGGAGACGTGCAGGTAAGGGGTTCGGATCGGGATACCCGACCCGAACCGGACTGGTTTGGGCGCCTCTCCTTCTCTAACCTATTCCGCTCCGCTCCAGTGTTGTGGCAAGCAGATGGCCTTCCGATCCATTCGAGATTTAGTTGCCTTCCGATCCGATTGGATATGCCTTACCAATCTATCCAGTAAGAGATCACCGATCCGATCAGAGAATTCTATCCGATCCGAACAGGATTCTATCCGATCCGAACAGCTGCAGCTCTCAATCTGAATTGTAGTGTTTTCCTTCAATCCGAACCGAAGCCTTATAATTAAAAATACCCTTCAATGTTTGGTTTCTCGACTTTGTGTTGCCTAGTTCACAAAGTAGGCTAACATTCTGCCCCCTCAAAGGATGCTTCTGTTGTATACGAAGCGTGCTTTGATGTCGTTCGAAATGCTAGTCCTTGAATCGGAACGGTCAGGAGGAATGCACAGATTTCTATTCGGTTCGGTGTCTGACTCGAGCACATTTTCTTCATTTCTGAACAAGTTTGGGAATTTTTCTCGACACATAGCGCTTCTCTCGGGTATGCGCCTCTTTTATCTCTCGTTTGAACTCAATTCGAGTCGGATGCTAAATTAATGTGTGAAATTTGCTCGGTTCGGATTCCGATCCGAAGCGCTTTCGTGGGTTTGGTTCTTGGACGTTGGGCTTTCAGGCAGAGTTGTGCTACTGGGCCTTCACTCCGGTCCGAGCGGGTGAGAAAGAATAGGAATACGAGGAGTCAACATCACCCCTTATATAAATCCGCCACTGTCTTCCTTCTTTTCTTCTTCTTTTCTGCCGCCGCCTCCAAACCTTAGTATCGAAAACTTCAGAAACTCCAATATCCCGAAATCATTCCTTGTAGATTTCTCAAATCGAGCACATAGGTAGCTATTTAATCTCGAATAACTTCGTAGTAACTGTACTTGGTTTCAATTCGTGGTTGATTGGGATGGTTTAGCCACGGGGCTTTGCTTGAACTCCACGTCGTTACTGGTGGATCCGCCATCACTTCGAGGCGTTGCAAGGCTGGAGAGGGAAAATATTTGTCCTTAACGGTAGCTTTGGTGATAGAACGGATTTGTTTGTGAGTAGGGGGGAAAGAGGAAGAAGATGAAGTAAAGAGTGTGATGACAAATTGGTTCGGGTAGAAGACGAAGGAGCAAAAAGGAAGGAGAAGGAAAGGGGATCGGTTCGGGTTGCATACTTTAGAAAGACGGGAAGGAAGGAAAATGTCGGTTCGGGTCGGAGAAGAGAATGGGATAAGAGGTTGAAATAAATGGACTGGTTAAGTGATGCTGGTTCGGTTCGGATCAGGTCACCCGATCCGATCAGATCAGTCCTGCTTCCGAACCCATTGTTTCCCTTGTCTCGAACTGACCTTGCTTTAATGAAGCATCCGAACCGACTGTTATCTGTATTTGTATTGAGCCAATTATCATATGCATATCCGAACCGAACCGAACGCATCAAACTTGGCACACAAAGATTACCCAACTAATTCAACTAACATTCACTCTAGAAAATAACTTCGTGGACAGTTAGGATAGTGCCTTGTTAACAGAAACGAGAATTTAGAACAACTCTGACTATCACTTTCTCTTCAAAGCTTCGTCTTACATTGCTGTACTTTTATTTTGCATTTCCCATATTTGCTGCACACACTTTAGTTCACACACATACACAAAGGGGGGCACGGGATAATTCACTCTAATCCGTGCTATTGCTTCTTCAATAGTTCCATGACAATGAGGCCCAGACGCTCTTCCCGTCTAGCTGA
Source organism: Allium sativum (assembly GCA_030737875.1). Classification (NCBI taxonomy): domain Eukaryota; kingdom Viridiplantae; phylum Streptophyta; class Magnoliopsida; order Asparagales; family Amaryllidaceae; genus Allium; species Allium sativum. The sequence continues at coordinate 242,681,191 of CM060926.1, forward strand.
GAGGAAAGAAGCCCCGGAAACTTCCAACAAAACCACTCTTGAGGATATATCTTCTTCGTCTGATCCAGAATGGGACAGTGAGGGTCCGGATTACGGAGTTGGTCATCGGGAAAGCGACGAAATGTCTTCAGAAAATGAAGTTTCCCTAGGCTTTGAGGAGGAAGGAGGGATTGGTGACAATCGAGCACCCGATGAATTTGACTCAGCCATTATATTGGAGTCACCTCCAGATTCCGTAGAATCGACAATCGACAACGACCGACTTGTTCGAATTTGCTTGAAGTATGGGATAATGAAAAGGGACACCCTAGTGCCCTCACGCTCTGACCGTCCCCACAACCCTCCGGAAGGATATATGACGGTCACTCGACTGATGTGCATGGTCGGCGCCATTCCTCCATTCTCGCCTTTCATCGTCGATTTCTTAAGACAAATGCGGATTGCCCCCATGCAGTTGCATCCCAATTCATATGCCTATTTGCATACCTTATTCATAGCATATCGTGAAATTCTAGGCGTAGAGCTCACGTTCGATGATGTTCATTTCTTCTATAATTTCAAACATCGGACTAGAGAAACTCCATCTTTCTGTTACTTTGAATCAGTCCCAAAAAGGAAGATAATCTCTACACCGTTTAGCAGTAAAGCTGGAGATTCCAGATTAGAGTGGTTCTATATAAAGCAACAGTCCGGATGCGCCAGGAGATGGACAAAATCAAGTAAAGCATTGATTTTCTGAACCCAGACTCTATACATTTGAATCATCACTCTGACCTGTTTTCCTTTTTGTTTGCAGTCGACAATCCCAAACAGATATCAGATCAGGTGTTCTTTGATCGGATGCACCGTCTTCTTAATGGCGATCAAAAATTCCTGACTATCGACGAGGTCCTTAAAGATGAATACCTTCATTTTCACGGGCTGCTATCCGTTTTCCGTAGCATCGGTCATGGGACGGTCCCTTATGCATACATTCCTCCAGTGGAAACAGTTCCAGAGATAGGAGAGGGCTCGGGAATTCCTACAGCTCCTCTTCAAACTTCTCCTTCTCCCTCTTCCACACAAGATGATGAACTGGCTAATCTGGCCGCAAAACATCGTGAAGGGTATATTGCCCCCGAGGAAACTACTTCTCCAGACAAGTCAAAATCTTCCCAAGAATCGCCACTTCACGCTTCCGAAGGGGATGTTCCTAGCACTGACGAACACATATTCCAGGGTTTGGGGGATCTCCCCTTACCTGAGACTATATATACTTCAGAAGATTTCAGGAAGGACCCTTTAGTCTTCACCTCTTCTGAAGAAACCACTCCCGCCAAGGCCAAAGAGCCTGCCCGCACCAGTCTAGCTTCAGACTCGGGTTGGTTGGGGGGACACACACCACTTAGGATGCACTTTACACCACAGCATTAGCATTCATTGCACTTCTTTCTCCATGAATCCATTGATTCTAAACTTCGTTTATTTTATCGTGCAGGTACAATGTCTCGGTCCTATTATGATATAAGAAAGCTTCGTCGCAGCATGTCCAATCCTCCTCAGGATGCCGAGTATGATCGCCGGGATGACCGTGGTAGGGAGGAAAGAAGACCTTATGATCCCTATCGATCTCGGCCCTCACGCTCCCGCTCACCAGTTCGACCGGAACAAGAAAAATACAAGAGCTATCAAGGTCGTAGGGAGGAGGATAGACCACCGTCTAAGGATTCTACTTCCTCCCATGAAAAGCGGAGTAGAGAGAAAACTCCTCCAAAGGAAACTGGGTCTCGAAGTAAGCAAAAATTCCCTGCTACTAAACGACCTAGGACAGACAAGGGTTCTACAGAATCTTCTTCAGGAAGGGACACCGAATTAACAATCCTCGCTCCTCCTCCACCAGATGCGGGAACCGCAGTAAAGCTGGCATATTTAAAGGAGCAATTTCCCGAGCACTACTTCGAGACTCTGACCTTTCTACCTACCCTTGAACCTATTTCTTCTAATTGGGCAGATGAGGCCAAGGCAAAAATTGATTTTGTAGAAAAACAATATTCCGAGATGTTCAAGTATTCTCGCAATCTTTCTAGAATCATCCGCACTCTAATGACAAATGCTAACTCAATGCAAAAGACCGCGGAGGAGGATGCTAAGGCCTTAAAAACCTTAGGAAAAGACTTAGAAGACACTCAAGCTCAACTAGCTATCGCTCAAAAGAACGCTTCTAACTTCAAACAACAGTTTGAGGACATGCAAAAGCGCTATCATGACCTGCTTGAATCCCACACTCAGGAGCGTTCTGAGTTGAAGAAGCAAGCTGACGAGGCCAAATCAGAGGCTGCTAAGACACGCCTTACTTATGCTGAGCTTGAGCAGAAAAACGCCGAGTTAGCGAAAAGGAGTGCTGAGTTAGAAAAGAAGAACGCTGACTTGGCTTCAAAATTGTTGGAGGCGGAAAACAGGGCTGCTCTGGCTGAGGGCAATGTGGAATGCGCTAATAAATCTGCGGAGGATACCCGCAAACAATTATCAGAGGCGGAGGCTGATATTCAGGGCTTCGGCGAGCTAATGATTGAATTCTTCGCGCACATTATTCGTCGTCGAAACATTTCTTGGATCGAGGACTATCCATCCACTCTGGTTCAAGTGTGGAATCAAATCGTTGAGTGGGAAAAAGAAGAACTTAAGGTCGATTCCCTCGATGAAGATAAGCTGATGGAGAAATACTTGAGAGACGACGAACCGGAGCGCCTAGCTGAAGGGCGCCGTCTAATTGCTGAGGCCATGGAAGAAGAGAGGCGGAAGTCTAAACAGAAAACCATTCCTGAAGCTGGCTCCTCTTCTTCTGCTCCTGTAACTCCCGAAGTAGAAGGGTATGATCCCGAAAACCCGGGAATTCCCCGAACAACTTTGCTATCTCCCATTCCTGAAATAACTCCAGAGGTAGTAGTCACCCCCGCTGAAAAGTCTTCAGAAGGTATCCCTATCTTTTCTCCTCAATTTGCCAAGGCTACTACTACCTTTGGCTACATGATTGAACGTTCGATGAGAAATCCTTTGCTTTCGCCTGAGTTGATAACCGATGTTTCTCATTCTGTAGGCGTTGAATCATCCGCACAGACAGATGTAGCTCAAGGAGCTGTTGCTGGGACGAAGCCCGCTGATAGGGTCAAAGAAGGGGAAGACAAGGCTGCTTCCACAGACCTGGGGGAAAGAAGTGAGCCAACTAAGGTCACTACTCCCCAGGATGAAGAAATGATTGCAGCTTTAAAAGACGACGGAGGAGACGAGGGGCATGATGAGGAACCGGAGGTTGCAATAACTGGGGAATCGAAAAGCGCTGATGACGTTACCTTGGCTGCCATGAAGGCTGATCAAGACAAACGCTTGCAATTGAAGGCCGAAGAACTAGACCCTGAGGTCCTCAAGCCCCTCGCAGTTGTGGATGCAGGTTCAAGGTTAGTTGTTAAGCTCTCAACTAGATCTATTACCGAAGAACTTGCTAAAAAATCTTCTCTTGATTCCAGTGCCCCGCCCTCCAGGAAGAAGTCTGCTGGCTCCAGTGCCACATCTTCAGGGAAAAAGAAATCAAAACGAATCCTGACTGAAGCCGAGAAGGAAGCAAAGGATGCGGAAAAAGCTGCCAAGAAATCGAAGGCTCGTCCCAAACCCAAATAGTGGGTTCCTCTGTGTCTTTTTAGCATCTTTGTGAACCAATAAATGCTGCTACAAAAACAGCTTCCGCGCTTTCTTTTTTAGCTATTTCCCTGTACAAATTCATTCATTTGTAAATAAAAATAATTCACTTTTTGCAATGTTTATTTGTTAGCAGTTCTGCACTTATGTAAAAATGCATGTCTATAGTTATGAAACAAAGTTGTGAAGGGGGGAAATATGTGTATGTATATGTGTCCCCAGTCAATTTCCATAAGTTATTCAATGCTTAACCATGCAATCTGAATGCTCCCAATTCTCTAACGGGATAGCATTTCCTGTGTCGTCAGTACCTGTCGTTTTTTCTGGCATTTTTATACTCTCCCTCTTTCTCTTGAGAGTTAGAGATCGAGTTCAGTCATTTGTTTATTCCCCGGTCGTTCAACGGGGAAAGACTTCTTTCTCGGCGCTCAGTCGGAGACGCCTTTATACTCTCTTTCTCTCTGGAAAGTTAGAGTTCGGAGTAGAATCTCTTTTTCAGCGCTCAGTCGGAGACGCTTTTATACTCTCTCTCTTTCTCTGGAGAGTTAGAGTTAAGAATAGAATTTCTTTTTCAGCGCTCAGTCTGAGACGCTTTTATACTCTCTCTCTTTCTCTGGAGAGTTAGAGTTAGAATGTCGTTTTCTCATTCTTTTACGTCTTATTGCACAAATAATCATTGTGCTTCTTTTTATGTCCAAACTGTTTTCAACCTTTTTTAGGCTCTGAGTTATCCTGTATTTTATAATCACAACAGAACAACTAATGAATGTAAATGCATAAAAGTAAATAACACACAATATTTTTATAGTGGTTCAGCTAAGTCGTAGCCTACGTCCACTTTATAGTCCTTTATTCATATCATCAGATTTTCCCAAGGCAAGGCATGTCTTGTTACAGAATCCACAGTAAAAATAACAAAAAATATAGCATTTCTAATCCAAATATCGCATTAAGTGTTGGGCATTCCATGCTCGAGGAACTTCTTCGCCATCTACGGTCGTTAACTTGAAGGTTCCTTTTTCAAGTTTCCGTTGGATGACAAAGGGTCCTTCCCATTTTGGGCCGAGGTGAGGAAGGGATGGAAAAACTCTCTTTAGCACCAAATCTCCTGGTTCAAAAGTTCTGAGGCGAACTTTTTTATCATAATAGCGTGCCATCTGACGCCGATGTCTTGCTGCACGCAAGTCTGCTTCGTCCCTTTTCTCTTCGACTTCATCAAGAGACTCAAGTAAAAGTGCCCGATTCGTCATCGGGTCATAATACGTCACCCTGTGGGAAGGAACTTCCAGTTCAACTGGAATTACTGCTTCTGAACCAAAGGAGAGAGAGAAAGGGGTATGACCGGTAGCCGTTTTAAATGTTGTTCGATATGCCCACAAAGCTAGGGGCAATTCGTCAACCCATCTTGCCTTTGCACGCTCCAACCGTTTCTTGAGGATGGATTTTATAACTTTGTTTACTGCCTCTACTTGCCCATTCGATTGTGGATAGGCAACTGCAGTATATCGTTTGTCTATCTTATATTTCTGGCAAAAATTTCTGAATTCAGAGCTATCAAATTGGGTCCCGTTGTCAGTAACAATCGTCCTTGGGATCCCGAATCGACATATAATATTTCTGACCACAAAACTTATCACCTTTCTCGTGGTGATCTTAGTCAAGGGCTCAGCTTCCACCCACTTTGTGAAATAGTCCACAGCTACTATTGCATACTTAGCTCCTCCTTTAGCAATCGGTAAAACTCCAATGATATCAATTCCCCATGTGGCAAATGGCCAAGGACTCACCATCGATTTAAGCTGGGTTGACGGTGCCCTGGGGATTTTGGCGAATCTCTGGCACTTATCGCAGCGTCGTGAATAATCAGCTGCATCTTTGTTGATCGTAGGCCAGAAGTATCCGTACCGTAATATTTTCTTTGCTAAAGTTTGACCTCCTATATGATCTCCACACTCACCTTCGTGCACTTCTCTTAGTACACGCTTGATGTCGTCGTGTGCGATACATCGTAACAGGGGCATAGAAAATCCTTGTCTATAGAGAGTATCGCCTTGTACAACATATCTGGTAGCTTTGCGAACTACAGCTCTTTTCTCACTCTTCTTCGATGGGAGTGTCCCATTCTTAAGAAAATTCTTGATTGGAGTCATCCATGACTCCTTCTCTGGTTCCGCTTCAAGAACGAATTCAATTTCCATTGACTCAAAGCTTGGCGATTCCAACATTTCAATTGGAATTACCTCAGTCCCTTCTGGATTGTCAGAACTAGCCAGTTTTGCCAGTCTATCCGCTTTCTGGTTTTCAACTCTGGGAATATGTGTTATGTTGTACCGCTCTAAGCTATTCAATAACTCTTTCACTTTCTTGAGATAGGCAATAAGTCGAGGTCCTCGAGCCGCGAATTCCTCTCGCACTTGACAAACAACAATCTTAGAGTCACAAAATATGTCCATCATTTTTACTCCGAGGTCTTTAGCAAGTTTCAGCCCGGCAATCAGGGCTTCATACTCAGTGTCATTGTTAGTTGCTGAAAATTCTAATCGCAGGGCGTAATATAACGACCGTCCCTCGGGAGTGACTAAGACAATTCCTGCTCCGGACCTTCGGTCATTTTTAGCTCCATCTGTATATAATTTCCACGGATTCATCTCTAGCTTATCCTCGGATTTGACCACTCGGTCATTGATTATTTCCTCCTCTGGAACGGTGAACTCCGCAATAAAGTCTGCTAGAGCTTGCCCCCTGATTGACTTTCGTGGTTGAAAATTCAAATCAAACTGGCTTAGTTCTATGTTCCATTTAATCAACCTTCCCGATGCTTCGGGTCTCTGCAACACCTGTCTTAACGGCTGATCGGTGTATATGGTTATTGGATGGGCTTGGAAGTAGTGACGAAGTTTTCGGGATGCAATCAGGAGGCTGTAAGCAAGCTTCTCAATCTTTGGGTAGTTGCGCTCTGCCGCTGCTAATTTCTTACTCACATAGTATACTGGCCTTTGTACTTTGTCTTCTTCTCGAACCAGGGCTGTGCTGACAGCGTGAGCCGAGACTGCTAGATAAACAAATAATTCTTCGTGATCTACGGACTTTGATAAGATTGGCGGTTTCTCTAACAATTCTAACAAATTTTGAAAGGCCTCAACACAATCGGGAGTCCATTGGAAGTTCTTCTTTCCCCTTTTTATTAAATCAAAAAACGGAACACATTTATCGGTGGCTTTGGAGATGAATCTACTCAGCGCCGCTACCTTCCCTGCCAGACTTTGGACGTCTTTAATTCTCCTTGGTTCTTCGATGTTTCTAATCGCTGCTATCTGGCTAGGGTTGATCTCAATTCCTCGGGAACTCACAATGAAGCCAAGGAACTTTCCCGACGCCACTCCAAATGAACATTTTAACGGATTCAATTTCATACGGTATTTTCGCAAGATACCAAACATTTCCGCTAAGTCTTGCGTATGACTGGAAGACTGCTTTGACTTGACAAGCATATCATCCACATAAACTTCCATAGTTTTTCCTATTTGATTATAAAACATTCTATTTACCAAGCGCTGATAAGTAGCTCCAGCGTTTTTTAACCCGAATGGCATTACAACATAACAATATAGCCCCAAATTCGTAATGAAACTCGTATGCTCTTGGTCTGGTACATGCATAGGAATTTGGTTGTATCCAGAGTATGCGTCCATGAAAGAAAGAAGTTCATGACCTGCTGTCGAGTCTACAAGCTGGTCAATCCTGGGAAGTGGGAAACTATCTTTTGGGCAAGCTTTATTTAAATCTGAAAAGTCAATACAAGTCCGCCACTTTCCGTTTGGCTTCTTTACCAAGACGGGATTCGATATCCAGTCGGGATAAGTCGAATCTCGAATAAATCCATTTTGCTTCAATTTCTCTACTTCCTCTTTGAGAGCAGCCGACCTCTCTGGACCCAGCATGCGTCTCTTTTGCTTCACAGGTAGATGCTTCGGATTTACATTCAATTTGTGACTGATAATAGAAGGTGATATCCCACACATGTCAGCATGGGTCCAGGCGAATACATCTAAGTTTGCCCTCAAGAAGTCCGTCAGTTCTTCTGCACGACGTGGATCCAATTGAGAACCAATCTTCAAAACTTTCGTCGGATCAGCTTTATCAATGGGAATTTCCACTGTCGCTTCATTAGGAGTTGCATTCCTAGCCTCTGGTTCCTCGTCTTTTCTAGGATCCAGGTCTTCAGGCGTTCCTTTGGGCAACTCCCTCGGGTTCAATCTCTCTAATTGCTATGCCGAGTCCCCCTTTGAGGGAGATGAGGCATCCTTACTCTCAGCATTAACTCCTTTCATCAACATCTTCAGTTCGGCCACATAGCAGGCCCGTCCAGAAACCTGATCCCCTCTCATTACTCCAGTCCCGACTTCGGTTGGGAACTTTAGTAACAAGCACCAAGGGGCGATACAAACTCTAAATTCAGCGAGGGCAGGTCTCCCTAAAAATGCGTTATATGGCGAATCTACGTCCAATACCACGAACTGAAGCATTCACACTCTTCTACGTTCTCCTTGCCCTAGGGTCACGGGCAACTCTATATATCCCATGGGAGCTGTCGTCGCTCCGTTGAAGCCTCTAATCCATCCTGCACAAGGTTTCAGATCTTCGGGCTCAAGCTTCATCTGATCAAATGACTTCTTGAACAAAATATTAACGGAACTTCCGTTGTCTACTAATACCTTATGGACCAAGGCAGGCCCAATGGTGGTAGTAATAACCAACGGATCATTGGTGGGAGATTGTATCCCCGTGTTGTCTCGGCTGCGAAATACCACGTCGTCGAACATGGTTTTTTGTTGTTTTATGGGGGTGACATCTTCCAAATCGTCACCTTCATTCACATCTAGATGCTTGGCAGCATTCACATATTGGTCCATTGACCTAAAACTTCGGATTGCCGGGTGAGGTCCACCTACTATGGAGTTGATGACAATCCCTTTACCTTTCTGCTGCGCGGTAGGCTTAGGAGCAGGTAGGATCTGTTTTGGAGCCTGCTCTCCTTGCCCCCTGTCCCTCGGGGCAACCTTGTACTCATCCAACTTTCCTTCACGCAGCAGCTTTTCAATTACATCCCTCAAATGCCGACATTCATTGGTCGAATGTCCATGTGTTCCGTGAAACAAGCAAAATTTCCCTATCGCCATTTCTTTCTCGGTCGAATCACGAGGTGGCGGTCTTTTGTACTGCAACACATTGTACGTATCCAGGTAAATATTTTCCAGGGTGTCATTCAATGGTGTATAGTTCTCGTAGTTCTGGAATCGGGGCCTTTTGTTAGGGTCACTTCCCCTATTTCTGTTTCTTCTGTTACCGTTCGAATTACGGTTGTTGTTGTTTCCCCCATTTCCAGTATTGCTGTTTCCACCCTTGTTTCCTACATTTACTTCAACCTTGCCAGAACTTTCCCCAGACTGCTTCACGACAATGTTACTCTGCACATTCTCCTTTGAAGCTGCCTCAGACTTTCTCTTTCGGTTTGCCCTGGCTTCCTCTCGTCTTAGATAAATATCGGCTTTTTCGTAGAATATCGCCCTTGTGGGGGGTGTCTTCCCAGAAAGGTAGTCTCCAAACTCGGATTCAGGATCGACTCCTTCCTTCAATGCCATCAGAATAGTGGGTTCGTGCGGGTCACTGACCTCAGTTACGGCTTGGTTAAAACGATCAAGATATGTCCTTAAAGATTCTCCTGGTGCCTGTTTGATTCTTGACAATTCAATAACACTCTTGGACTTTCGGGCATGTAGTCGGAACTGGTTCATGAAACGCTCGCTTAGTTCTTTGTAATTAGAAATTGAACGAGGAGGAAGTCGGGTAAACCAGAATAATGCCACATCTTCTAAGTAGATTGGGAAGGCTTTGCACTTCACTTCATCAGGGGCAGCAGCGGCATTCATGAGCCACGAATACCGCATCAAATGCTGTCCTGGATCAGTCCTTCCGTTATATTTGTCCATCTGTGGCAAGTTAAAGCGTCGGGGAAACTGGAAGTCTAGGATATCGTCAGTGAATGGAGTATGGCTTCGCTCAATGCCATAGTCTTCATTTGTATAATTCCGGCTCTCGGACATAATTCGGCGAACGATTGCCTGTACATCAGCACTAGTTAGGGGCTGCTCAGGTTCCCTGGCCCTAGTATCCGAGTTCCTTCTGGGCTCTTGCTCAGGAGATGCCCTTCTTCTTCGAGCTGCCTCTGCTCGATTCCGTTCCCTGTGTTCCCGGTCGATCTCGGGAAGAGGGGACTGGAGTCTTTGCCCCCGAATGGGGCCATCGTTTCCTAATGCTCGTGCGATATCCTCGCGAGATCCCAAAGATCCAAACGTCAACTGCTCCACGTTATGAGGTCGTTCGAGTGGCCTTCGTTCACGGGGCCTCTCTTCCTCGGAAGATGAAGATTGATCTACGGGTGTGTGACGAACCGGTGATGGAGTTCTCTGTCGACGGAGCTCATTGATCTCCCGACTCATGAGCCTCATATTTTCCTACATCATGAGATTAGTGCGCTCATGAACTCTCATAGCTTCCCTTGTGCTCTCAAGCATGTCAAGCAAGCGCGAGAAATCTCCTTGAGTGATGGGCGCAGATGGATTGACCTGATCTCCAACCCTGGCAGCTGGAATTGGAGCATTCGTAGGGACTCGAGTAGAGGTTCCAGCTTCACCAAGCATCGGGTCGGGTCGGAGGTAAGAGGTCGGGTCGGATCGGAGCTGGGGTGCCTGGTCGGATCGGAGCGCAGCAGGCAGTTCGGGTCGGTTCAGATTGGGGGAATGCACTGCTTCAGAGTCTCCTACCCGGATCGGATCGGAGCTCTCCCCCTGCTGGCGGCTCGGATTTCCTGCATTGATTCTTCCTGCTGCTGAACTCTGCCCCCGAGACCTTGTTACAACAGCATTTTGCTGATCTTCGCCAGCTCCATTTCCTCGAAAAGACAGAACTTCCTTGCCTTTTCCTTTGGCCATGAGTCTTTGACAATTACTTCAACGAATGTAAGAAAGCGGAGAAACTTAAGGATTCACTTCTTTGAACTCAACGGTCCAAAAAGTAGAAAGAGATCCCGGAAAATAAAGAATTTAGATGAGGATTCTCAGTGAAAGCACCAAAATGTTAGACCCAAAAGTGGTTCTAACACCCAAATTGATTTGAAACAAGATAAAATGAGATAAAAATAAAAATAAACACGCAAGATTTATAGTGGTTCGGCGAACAAATGCCTACGTCCACTTATTCTTCACTATATTCAATAATTCAGTTGCAAATACAATGAAAGATTCACTCACAACTCACTTTTGTTCACTCAATTGACTAAAACAAGAAATAAAAGATGATTTGGATTTTCCGGGAGTAATGGAGTTCGGATGATGGAGGTGATTGAATTCTTTAAGTGCTCAAAAAAGATCCTTCTCTTTGTCTCCAGATGGGGTATTTATAGGTGTGAATTTGCTTGAGACTTGATCCGGGTCGGGCCACGTGTCATCCATCGCATTCTCTTCGGGTTCGGATGAACTATCAGGTTGACAACACATCAAAAGGGAGGACGTTAGGGGTAGGAATTAGTCATAGCCGGTCCGGTTCTCCAGGCGATTTTACAGGAGATTAACATGGATCATGGGTGCGGGTCGGAGACGTGCAGGTAAGGGGTTCGGATCGGGATACCCGACCCGAACCGGACTGGTTTGGGCGCCTCTCCTTCTCTAACCTATTCCGCTCCGCTCCAGTGTTGTGGCAAGCAGATGGCCTTCCGATCCATTCGAGATTTAGTTGCCTTCCGATCCGATTGGATATGCCTTACCAATCTATCCAGTAAGAGATCACCGATCCGATCAGAGAATTCTATCTGATCCGAACAGGATTCTATCCGATCCGAACAGCTGCAGCTCTCAATCTGAATTGTAGTGTTTTCCTTCAATCCGAACCGAAGCCTTATAATTAAAAATACCCTTCAATGTTTGGTTTCTCGACTTTGTGTTGCCTAGTTCACAAAGTAGGCTAACACCTGTACCTGTATGCCACACTTTAGTTTTATGAAGTTGAACGTTTCCATTTTAAATTTGCTGTGATGTGCTTTGTTGTTTTATTTTGTTCTGTCCAGTTAGATTAGCCAGTTGATAATATCATTTATCCATCAGTTATTTATTAGCGAATATGTTAATGGATTTTTTTTAACACAATACTGACCATATATGTGCGAAAGCTTAACTGAAATGTGTTTTGTTACAGGTTACAATGATCTTAAATGAAATCTTAAGGCTTTATCCTCTAGTAATACCACTCTCTCGCAGAACCTACAAAACAATGAAGCTGGGAGACATCACATATCTCGAAGGTGTATACCGAACCTGCAAATAGTGAATAAATTTGTTGTATACCATAGCATGAAATAGGTGTATCCCGAACCTACAAAACAATGATTTTTTTAGAATAATGCCTGAGAATTACTGATATGTGAAATATATATGCTTGAGAATTGCCGATATATATTTTGAATCATGAAGTAGAATTTTGTTATCTTGTGATTTTTTTTTACATGACATTACCGTAACATATTATGAAGTTGCTCTTTTTTTCTTATATTTTCAATATGAAATGAGCAGATCCCTACTGGATTCCTCAATGGTAGGAGCTTGATATAGCTGCTGATTTTATTGCTTCATCAAGGCCAGCAAATTTGCTTCCATATCCAGGTTTGATTTATACAAACAAGTTATTTTAAACTTCATGTCATTACCCAATGGCATATATCATATAAATTCTTACTTATTCCGAAAAATTAGGCCTATTACATGCTTATGGTTTTGTTAACATTTTTGTTCTGATATGTAAAAATCTGTTATTACAACTGATACAAGAACGGATATCCTCGGCTTTTTGTTCCATTGATATTTATAATATAATCTAAGTAACATGGGCCGAGTGTTGTTGAACCCCGTAAGTCGTCTTTTGTATTACATTTGTTAGCTCATGTGTCAGATTACGATAATCTGCTGTAAGTCATATGTTGAAATGAAATCAAAACCTCATTGTTTAATACAGATAAATTCTTTTTCTTCATTGCTAATTGGGGCTGCAGAATCATGGTTTCTAGCAGAGAATGGCTCAAACTTGAATATTGTGAATACAAATTATTTGTGTTCAAATATGGTATAGGAAATTATACGTTGTCTAGTGCTTGAAAACTATGCAATAGAACATATATGTAATGTAACATATGCAAGTTATATGCCGCATAACTGAATTATGTGGCATGTCTATTATAGCTCATAAGCGTATATGAACATTATTGTAGATGGATATGTTGTGCCCATTACTGTAGATGGATATGTGGTTTATAATGTAATAACATTCAGTAACATATGAATCATTGTTGATTTATAATGTTTTATTGTGGTTTTCTACATGTAAAATTAAAGCTGTACAGCAGGTTGAAGCTTTCTGGACAATTGGTAGGATTGAAGTTAATTTGGTGGATGATATGTATGTTACGACTGAATTTAGAAGAAATATGTTGAATTTTGTTTTAAAACTTATTACGTATGTTAATGATGATGCACAACTCTTGGTATTTTAAACTAATACTGAATTTAGTATGTTATACATGCTATTTGCTGTTCTAATGCTATTACTATGTATGTAGCCAACACTAGTATTGAATATATATTTATGAAATACAGGTGTTTTATGTATGCAATGTACTATATGTAGTTTTTCACGATTATTAGTGTGGTAAATATTACAACGCTTATTACCGTTAGTAATATAAATATTATCACATTTGTAACCGTGAGGACAAAAAATATAGTCACGCTTATTACCATTAGTACGATAAAAATTATTGCACTTATAACAGTGAGGACAGAAAATATAGTCATGCTTATAACTGTGAGATTATCCGTTAGTATTTGTCACGGTTATAACCGTGATAAAAAATCACCAACGCCTGTTGGCTCAACGGTTATAACCGTGAGTGTACTGTTTGCTCACGGTTGTAAGCGTGACAAATGGGATTTTCTGGTGTTGTGAAAGTCAAACCCAAACTGTTGTGCGTAACTTTTAGCCACTAATCTAGCCTTGTATTTGTCGATGGTTCCATCCACTTTCCTTTTTATTTTGTATGTCCATCTGCAGCCGATGATGTTCTTGTGTTTTGGTGGTGCTACGAGGCTTCATGTTTTGATTTCCATCAATGCTTCATATTCAATGTCCATAGCTTCTTTCCACTTGTTTGATTTCACTGCTTGGCCAAAATTCATTGGTTCAGTCTCAACCATTGAAACACTATATACTTTAGGCTTGAAAATACCGCTCTTTGATCTTGTCATCATGTGGTGTCCCGTTTGTGTCTGTTGTGCGGTTGAGTTGCCGTTTGTGTTAGCACTGTTGTTGCCCTCCATGTTGTTGTCATGCATGTCATCATAAGGTTGCTCAGTGTTCATTTCTGCTGAGTCATGTTTAGATTCATTCGTGTGTGGATTGGCATCGCCTCTGTGTTCAACTTGAATGTTTGCATTTGTTATATTCTGTGATTTTTGAACAGTGTTGTCTGTGAGTGGCTCAATGACGAAAGGTTTGAACCGCTTAACCATTGTTGCACTTCCATATTTCTTTCTTTGATTTCTTGTTTTTCTGCAAGGGGAAAAGTGTTTTCATCAAATATAACATGTCTTGAAACATAAATTCTGCCTTTTTGTCTAAGCATTTATACCCTTTTTGGTTTTGAGCATACCCAATGAACGTACATGGGCTTGATCTCATGCTTAGTTTATGTATGTTTTAGTCTCTTAGGCAAGGAAAACATAAACAATCATATGATTTTAAGAAGTTATAACCTGGCTTGGTATTATATATTAGTTCATGTGGTGTTTTGTTGTTAAGAACTCTAGAGTGTAGCTTATTAATGAGAAAAACTGAAGTATAAAATGCGTCATTCCAATACTTCATGGGTAAAGCACTTTGTGACATTAATGTAAGACCGGTTTCTACAATATATCTATGCTTTCTTTCCACTAAACCGTTTTGTTCAGATGTGTGAGGGCATGTTAGCCTGTGTTTTATTACTCTTTAGGAAAAATAATTAGCTAGTGGTTTGAATTCTGCCCCCCCCCATTTGTTTGCATAATTTTGACATTGTGATTAAGCTGTTTTTCTACATGTGTTATGAATTGTATGACCGTGTTGCATGCTTCAGATTTATTTTTAAGCATATATATCCCAGTATATCTAGAATACGCATCAACAAAGGAAAGATAGTACCTGTGTCCTTGATATGAATTCAGTAGCGCTGGTCCCCACAAATCAGCAGCTATAAGCTCCAGTGGCTTATCATAAATGCTTTCAGAATCACTGAATGGAAGTTTGTGGCTTTTTCCGAGTTGGCAGTGCGTGAATGTGTGTTTAACAAGTACATTATTATTAAAAGAAATATTATTGCTATTTAAAATAGTTTTAACAGTTTTAAGACTTGGGTATCCCAATCTAATATGCCATAATTCAATAGAATTACATTGACTGGTACTCATGATCCTTCTATTATTGTTACTAATACAGTTCCTAGTATGATTATCATTACTGCTAACGTCTAGATTATCGCACCAAAATCCTTCGTTAGAATTTGCCGTTTTCAAGCTGTTGAATTTGTATAGGCCATCATGTAGGTTACCCTGAAGTAATATATCTTGACTTAGTGCATCTTTAACTAAACAAAAATTAGGGTGAAACTCGAAGTTTACATTATTGTCATTGACAAATTTTGACACACTTAATAAGTTTTTGTTGATAGTGGGTACTCTAAGTAGACTATTTAGTTTGAATTGTCTTTTACCAAGTATAATGCCTTTACCAATGTGTATTATACTAGCGGTTTCACCATTTCTCATGTGAAGATATTTCATACCTGAGTATCTCTTGCTTCCAATGTTTAAATTTTGGAGATTATTTGTGATATTGTGGGTTGCACCTGAATCCGGGTACCACTCTTAATGATAGTTGTCATCACTTTTGTCTGCATCATCATTGTTTGCACCTTGACCTTTGTTCAGTTCATTGTTGTTCCTGTTTGTACCTCCCATAGCTGCTATGTTTGCTTGAGCGTTTCTTTGTGAGGAATTGCCTTGATTGCCGTCAAGTTGTACCTAAAATAACATTTATTTGCCATGTGTCCAAACTTCTGGCATATCTGACATTTTACCCTGTTATTATTATTCCATCTGCCGCGTCCACGTCCTCTTTGGGGTTGGTATCCTCCTCTTTGTGGCTGGTTTCCACATTGATATTGGTTTTCCCGTTTGTTCATGTTGTCATAGTTGTTGCTTTGTATCTGTTTTTTTTTTTTCCCTCTTTTGCTTTCAACATCATTCCCTCAGGCCTCGGCTGCAACCTTTCAGATTAACTCGCCAAATCCCTGATCTATCATGACCAACAATAATGAAGCAACATCTGTTGTTTCTGGAAGTATGGGAAATCGTGACTATTGAAATCAAGAATTTTGTCATTATGACCAACAAATTCAATACCCATTTTGTCCTCCTTCGAACGAAATCATGACTTATGCATTAATTGCAACGTCTATTGAAATCGTGACTTAACATTAATAAACGAAATCAGTCACTAGTTATTCATTTGTCCCATAATCCTCTTTAATTTATGTTACAAATGCATGTTTGTCAACAGTAACTAAAGGACATTTATTAAAGCATTTAATGTTAAGTTACTAATTTGTAATTAGTAATTGACTCATTTAAAATCAATCTCATTCATCCATATCTAGTAAATTTATTCGAATTCCAATCTCATTTATTATCTTATTTTGCGTATAACAAGATTGCCATTCTGTGTAGTTACCATGTACGTCCTACCTATAACTAGAAATCACTGCAATAATGCCTTCCCTTCCGCTACAATTTCAATTCCCTCCCAAATATATGCTTTAAATTTAATATGAAAAGAAAATTTATCGTTACAAAGTAAATTTAATTTAAAAATCATGACTATAGCAAATAATTG
Source organism: Allium sativum (assembly GCA_030737875.1). Lineage (NCBI taxonomy): Eukaryota > Viridiplantae > Streptophyta > Magnoliopsida > Asparagales > Amaryllidaceae > Allium > Allium sativum. Next base: position 242,697,892 of record CM060926.1, read on the forward strand.
GTGCTTATTTATTGTATACGATATATTTTGTAGAAATCTATTTATTTTGCTTTATAGATCATTATAAGAAGATGATATTAATTACTAGGTTGACAATTTATAGTAAATATTCATTGCCTATTTCATGTTTTTCTTTCCTTCTGCAATAGAAGAGAATTAATTGATGTGATTTATTATGCATTAGCGTATAATGTACCTATTATAATGAATTCTTCATTTAATGCAAATATTTAATATTTCTACGTATTGATTTGACATTGGATAAAAACTGCCTTATATTTGGATTTTATAGAAAATTGTTTCTTAGTTTATTACATCATAAGAATTATATATTGTCGTTGTTGATAAAAATAAAAAATAAAGATTATGTTAAACGTAATGGATAATCCTTTTTTGGAAATGAATGAAATTTCTGCACAAATCAAGCAAGCCGCTTTCAAAATAGATACAAGCTGGTATAAAAGTTGTTTACAAAAATAAATATTGCATTAATTTACAATTACTGTTGACTTATGATCCCTATTACAAAGTCGGTTTTCCCACCATTATGCGGTTATACTAGTTTAATATGTTATGTTAAAAAGTGCATCTGTTATGTTAATAAGTGAAAAGAGAGAATGTGCGAAATACTTCTTGGGTGCTCTTGAACCTATATATATTCCCATTTATGTAGTCTCATATCTATCACACGTTTCTCCTTAAATGTTCATTTGTTTCTCTTTTTTAAGTCTATCCTTTAAATAGAAACACGTGATGGATGTCAGAGGGTTACTTGGGAGATTAAATCAGAGAGCTGCAGATTGTACGTGTGTATATGCATGTATGTATTACATGTACAGTTTTTAAAAGATAATCACACAAGCTGGACTATGTATAAAATATGATATCTGGTAAGTCTAGATCCGATGTTCATATGAATTTATGAAGCATAAACCATATATTGAAAAGATAACCACAACTGCTAGAGAGTGGAGACATCTATAAAGCATGCTACATATCTAATTAAATCCACTATTTACACGATTTTATAAAGGTAATTTTTATTCTAATCCACCGTATTAGTAAGTTAATCCACCCACTTTAATAGGATCTTTGACTTTTACTAAAATTTAAATTTTAATCAGTACATCCGCCAAAAAAAGAAAACCGTACGTATTCCCCTCTTCTCAATCTTCTGCGTTTTCTTCTTTTGTGTGTTTTCTTCTTCCATGCGTTTTCTTCTTCCTTGCTTTTTACGTCGTCTTCTCGGTTCTGGAATCCTAGCATCTAAATCCAAGCTTAAACGATAGGCGGAGTAATTCAACATAATAATAAGTAGTTTTTTTTTTGAAGTTGATTAATTGTATACAAAATTGTATTTTTTTTATTTCACCATTATCAAATATAATTGTAGTTAGTTATTTTCTGAATCTTGAAAAATTGATAGAAATATGTCTGAGAAGAGAAGTCGTTTACATCTTGATGAAGGAGAAGGTAGTTACAATACTAAGGAAATTGCAGGAAATCAAGGGTTTTATTCAAGACTGATAAATTTATATAAGAAACATGTTGCATATAGTAGATTTATAATGTGTATTTTTTTCACATAATTATCTGGTATGAGATCTAGATTTTAGGCTAGTTGGATTATTATTATTAATCTGATATGTGAATTGTGAAATAACGCAGAATTGTGAAACAAGAAGCACAAAATCAATTGTTAGATACATAATAGGGTGAAATCTGTAAGTTAATCCACTCGTGGATTAACTTACAAAATAGTTGTGGATTAACTTATTAAAGTAAAATGGTGGATTAACTTATTAAAACCGTGGATTAGAATAAAAATTACCTTTTATAAAATATAAATTCATAATGGGTTTAGTTCCACTAAGATGGGCTTTGGCCAATTATAAAAGAACAGAAAAGGAAAATATGTGATATAATACATGGGTTCTCGATCAAACCGAAATACTCAAATCCTTAACATGCACGTATGTGTAACATAAACATTCATTCCATCAGTCTCCATATGTACTTAAGTATTAAATATTTACTCAAGCGTAACCTTAGGGGAAAAAAGTGTTTGAAAAGATTTGAAATGCGCAAATATAAGATGCTCTAATGTGTAAGAGAGATTAATTTTTATAATAAATTTTGATCGATGTCAAAAGTTGAAGCAAGTTTTTTGTTATATCTTAATCAAACCGACCGTTATGGAGGTTTCCCTACTGTAAGATGCAAAATCAAATTGTCTGTACCAATTATTTTCTCCTAAATTATCGTATTTTCCCGTCAATGTCGTCCTTCTCGCTATTCCGAGTCTCCTTTGTTTTCCCTCTGTTTTTCCGCTGTTTTCTTCGTTCTTTTCTTTCTCGTCCGATTTTCCTCAAATCGACCACCGCCTTCTCTGAAATCCCTATAATCAAGCGGAATATTTCAATCCCTAAAATTGGCCGCCGCCTTCTCTCAAATCGACCACCGCTTACCCTTAGATCGACCGATGCCCCCTTCAGACTGCCTTATCCAATCAGTTTTTAATTCTTAATCGATCCAATGCATTAAAAATGTTTGATACCAACTATGCGGATCCCATATTCAGGTTTGAAAAAAAAGAGGCTTTCACAATTTATCTTCACATTTTTTGGATGGTAAATCAAATTGATTTTGCTATAGTTGCTTCTTAGAAAATTGATTATCAAATTATCATTTTCAGTACAAAATGTGTGTTTGTTCAGGACATTCGAAGTGCTAATATTGAGAAAAAAACATACGGATAAAATTAGGCTGATCTAGTTTTGTTGGGTTTTCTAAATTTGTATTTCTTTTAACTTGCCATGATAAAACTATTGATATTGTTAATTAGGTTGATAATTTTCTTGTTATCACCATTGTGCTGTAGTATAATTAGACTTGATTATAATCACTCAGCTGTATGAATGTTCAGACATGTAGTTCTGCTTCTATGCAGTTCAGATTCCTTCTTCATTCTCTTCGTTTGTTCTGACATTTATATATAATGTTGAAGTTGTAAGTATTCTTAGCTTCAAATTGTCTTTTTTAAACTTGCCACATCTTGAGCTTCTCTGTACCTTGTTTTCGTAAATCTGCTTGCATTGAGTTGGCTGAATGCTAGAATTAGTAAATTTTTTTCTGCAAGTAGATGAATATCTATACCAAAAGATGCATATGAATTATACTGAATCAGCATATACATAGCATAGAGTGCATACTCTATCAAGCTTGCCTCCTGATGCCTATTTGAACAACTTGATGTTTAATCATATATGCAATTTCTTCATCATAACTGCTATCTTCTGTGAGAAGTATTTGGGGATATTGATATTCTTATTATCAATCTCATTAAACATACACTTGCTAAAATGGTGAAACTATTTATATACATATTGCAATTTGGTACAGACACTACATGCTCCTAGTGTATTGCGCTTAATATATTTAATGGATAATACATATATGCATGCTGTTTAAAATTTTAGCATTTGGATAATTTAATTTGACCGAATTTCTTTGATTATTTTCTTAAGCCTTCCATTTCCTTTTTCAAACAGTAGCTATGTAGACACAGTTGCTTGTCATTGTGAATCAACATATGAGGAATAAATCTAACTTTGCTAAAGAATTGATACAATCTGTATACTTGATATCTGATCTTCCGTTCATCAACTTTTACTAGATTATACGTTTTTTACTATTGCTAACTTGAAATTTTGGCATTTCTGACCTCTTCTCATGTATTTGCATTTAATTTCTTGGCTTTTTTTTTATATAATAACATTATCTAAATGATTTGTCTTTACATTAAGCTCATCTTAAGTGCAAATTGACTGCAGGTTAAATTTGCGGTGCCTTCCCTTTTTACTCTACGCACATATAACGTTTTCTGCCTCATGGGTTTTATTTTATTTTATTTTATTGTAGGTAGAGTTTGGTTGTTGCTATTCATGTTAGGCTTACATTTATTGTTGAACAAAACCATTTCACGGACCTTATATATAAGTAAAATGACGTGATTGGTTGTCTGTAACTAAATCAATATTCTTGTCCAGCTGATCCCTGATTTACCATAATATCTGTTAGGCACAAATAATTTTTGGAATAAAATATCTCTAGGCAATTTATTTGAATTAGTTGAACAATGTTAGCATGAATTTATGACCAAAGTAAATGCATGATAGCATTAATGAATGCAAATCATGCCTCTTCATTTTTGGGACTTTATTCATTAAAACAATCAGTTAGTTTTATTGTTTATATTTGCTGTAATTTTTATAATGAGTGTATGTTTTGGGATTGAAGCTCACCCAAGTTTGATATTAACGTGATTTTAACCTGTACCATAATCAACTTACTTAACCGCAGCCATGTCTGTTAATCCAAAACATCCTTTCTTTGCAAGCTTAAGAGTTTCTGGACTCGATTAGTTTACATCTGCTAAAACTTCAGCTGATGTTCTTTTCGAAGTACTGAGTTCTGGTAAGCATGTTTGCTCTTGAAAATCGTACGTTTTACAATTTTAAGTTGTTTACTTGTTTATACAAAATCATACATTTAGGCAATTTTGGATTTCTTTTAATCCTTTTTTGAAAAAGTACCCATTTTAAAAGATTGATTGATAGTTCTGATTAATCGTCGACAGTATATATCTGTGATAGCTAAATGATGTTGCTTATTTAACAGTAAAACATTTGAAGAATATGGAAGCAAAATGACGAATTTATCCAAAGCAATCACATCCATCTTAATCGACTTCTTAGGCGAAAACTTTAAAGAAATATACTACAAAACCGAGTTCAAAAACTACTCTGGATACTTTTGAATAAACAACTATTCTCAATCTGACACCATCATACCAAATCAAGAGATTGAAGGGCTAGGAATGCACACTAACATGAGTTGTATCACTATCCTTGCTCAAGATCAAACAGGTGATCCTCAAACATTTATATAAGCTATGTTTTGTTAGTGTTTTTCAGTAATCTAAGCCCTCTTGAAAAAACTTATTTCTAATATAGATCTGGTTTATAACTTAATACGATATAAGCCTCTTCTTCACACGGTGCATTCACATTTATGGAGCCTATATGCACATTTTCTTAATGGGACATGCACATGTGCAAATTCAGAAATCGTACTTGCATGTTTCACGAATGCACATATGTCCAAATAGAGGTCAGAAATCTTTTGAGTTCGGAAGTAATTGCCATATTTGATATTAACGTGATTTTGCTTTTTGTCCTATTATTAGTTGAGAAGGGAAATGCCATGTTTGGGATATAATTGTTGACATTGATACTAAAGGTACATGAATCTGCTAGGTTGTTCATAAGCTTTTTTTTAAAAGAATATCATGTATGGTTTTTGAGAACAAAGTAATTAAAATATCTTATTTTTTTCGAAATTAGTTATCGATTAATATTACTTGCATGACTATTATGCACATTGATTTATTATCACAAAAAGGAATATTTTAACGAGACTTTGGAATAGTTCCAGACATAGGTTAGAAAGCTCCTGAACGCAGAAGTAAGAGCCATATATGATATTAGTGTGACATTCCTTTTTGTCATGTTTTTAATTATGTGATCTTGCTTTTCGTAGTGGTATTGTACAATGTCATGTATAATAAATATATTATTGTATTGTTAGGACATACGAGAACTTGAATAATGTTAATTCGATTTTGTAATATTGGTTACATATTTGAAACTAATTGATGATAAATGATTTGACATTAAGTTTTTTGTTAGAATGTGTATAGATATGAAATAATTTGATTTGTTATTTCATATTATAAATTCATCATTGATTTAGAGGCACAAAGAAGTCGATTATATGAAATATGTTAATTGAATTTACATATTTGCAATTGTTTCCTTTTCTTTAATATCGCAATAAAGTTTTCATTAATTTCTTATTTAGGAAAATAGTTAATAGAATTTTTTTGTTTAATATCATACAATTTAACGATCGGTTTTCCCACCGTTATGCGGTTATACTAGTATTGTCTACTGCTAATAGTACTAAATCGTAGGTTCCGTGTGAAAAAGAGATCTAGAGTTTCTATGAGTAATAACAAAAAACTCTTTGCATGTTAATGACAAAAAGATATACTAAAAAAAAGTACAACAGCAACTTCCATTAAATACCCCAGAACTTCAATTTTCGTTTTCAAGGATGCTACCTACAGTATCCAAGTGAATTTCGTCTTCTTCACATTCATGGAATTTGAATGATGAATTTTCAAAAGATTTGCTCATCAGAAATTGAGTTTTGAAATATTTGACATAACAAAATTAGATCAAGAAAAAATTTAGAAAAAAAATTAATTGAAAAACACAGTTTCATTTTTAAATTGAAAAGCATTACAAAAAATTTAATCAACAAAAATACTAGTTATAACTATTTTTATATTCAGTTTTACAATACATAAAATGCTAGTTATATTTCATACTGTCCTTCGATCTAAACTTTTAAGATTTATTCTTAAGTCTAAAAGGTAAACTTGGTGCCATTTAATTTAATTTTTTCTTAAAGTTTACCATGTTTATTTTTCATTTTGCTTAAATGACAAAATATTTTCGGTCAAAACATAAAATCATTGTATGTGGATGAATTCAGATAAAGCAATTTGCTAATTTTATATAAGATCCCTCCTCGATTTTATTCTTGGTGTGGAAATTATCAATAAATACTTTATATATCATAGTTGAATTTCTGAAAGCCAAATAAATGGGCAATAGCTCGATTCAGCCTGCCACGATAAAAGAATCATTCCATAACCAATCATACATGATATAAAATAAATCATTTTCAAATTGTACAAAATTAAATAGGAAATCATATAAATATACCAATTCATGTTTAATAAAAGACAAAAATGGCGAATTAAGTCAAAATAGCGAAAGTCAACGTTTGATATTTGGAACAAAAAATGGTAAGCATCACATAATAACCATTTTTGCATGGTAAAAAATGTTAGATGTGAATGCATAAACTAAGCTGCAGTTAGCCACAATTGATAGCTTGTAACAACAATATGCACTCCTTTCGTTATAATGAATAGTCGTATGCGTTATAAGACGAAAATGCTAAATCAACTGAAATAATTTTTGTTTAAATCTACGGTAGCTAATACAAAAGGCCACCATATCTTATATATTCCTTCACTCAGTGATTCACTACCATATTTCACCTAAAAAACACATACTTTTCTACAATTTCAAATCTTTAACCGTAACAAAAGTGATTCACTACCATATTTCACCTAAAAAACACATACCCAGTGATTCACCACCATATTTTTTTATGTGTGATAAAGATGGAAGAAGAAGAAGATAAAAAAGAGAATAGATTTGCTTGATTTTTATTGTTTTCTATTATTTTGCACAACATGTTGTTAGGGTTTTTCTAATGGTTCGTGTTTTACATTGCGTTTTAGGATAATTTTTCCGCCCCATTGGAAATTTCAAGTTTGGAGAACATTAAATTTGACGACGTTGTAATAGAGAATAAACGTGTAAGTTTTGATTTGTAGAATTTTTATCTATATAAATTACATATCTTGTTTAACAAATTGATCATTCAATTTTTTTGTCATTTGATTGATGTAGTATTTGAATGACAATAAATTGGAGAACGCCCTTATTGTTTCGGATGATAAATATGATGGTTGTGATAATATGATGCAAGATGATCGATCAAATGAATCAAAAGACATAACTGTTGATTTGACGAATCATTTCACAACCGATCAAATAAGTACTTATTTGACATAAATGTTGATCGAAAGTTGGCTTCTTCATTAGAGACAGTGGGCGTCCTGTAAGCAGAGGAAAAGAAAAAAATAAGGCGTGCTTTTAGTTTTGGTGGCCAAAAGTATAAATCGGGTAGTGAACAGTAGCATCCAATACAAAATATGGAGAACCCACAACAAAATATTAGATTTGACCCTTGAAATCTTCCAATTTGTACTGGTTGGAGTTTTAGGCCGAAGCTTCCGTTGGCCTGTGTAACATCTTCCTTTCTATGAATGCATTATAAACACCAAATAAAATGTGCACGTGATAGAAATATAAGGGAAGATCGAAAATTTCACCAATTTCTTTAATATAGGATAATTAAACACAATTAAAAATGTCAGCGTGTCAATATTTCAGCATATGTATTCAAACAAAATAGTAAACATGGTTTATGTTCAGCTAAAATTTTAATGCATGTTTCTTAATTTTCTATTTTTTAGCAAATATAATAATTATTTGATATCAATGTGTATCATCGAATATTGGATATTCGATATTCGATAAAAAACATTTTACAGAGATAACATTATCTCCATTCAAAATTATCCATTAACACCTTAGCTATAAAGTATGATGAACAATAGATCATTTGACATTCCACATCTTCTTCTAGCATGTTTCTTAATTTTCCAAATTTTATCAAATATAATGATTATTTGACATCAATGTGTATTCAAAAATAATTTTAATTATGAATATAAGATTATCTTCATTCGAAATTATACATTAACACCTTAGCTATGAAGTATGATGAACAACGGATCATTTGTGTGACGGTCCGCCCCGCACCAGCCTGCATTTCCTCCGAAGGTGCGTTGTACACATGCCCGACTAGCACGGAATGGTCATCAAAGAAAGGAAAGAAGATGATGAACTAACAAGGAACCTGTAGAATGTCTCACAGTGTATGGAACAAAATATAATAATAATGTACTTGACATAAAACAGGCGAGACAGTGCATAAGCTGATAAATAAAACCAACATCAACATCAGAGTAGCGGAAGTCTAAATACAGCTTATTATAACTTTCCAATTTTTCTGTCTCTAAAACAAAAGAAAGCTAAAGTAGAAGATGCACTACTAATGCCCAAGCAGTGATCTTTAACAACACAGGGAGAATACTATATGTATCATACGTGGAAGCCTTCTGCTCGTCTCCGAATCAGCCACTCGTGCATACCCAGCTAACCTGTCTTTAGTCTGCCCGTGAGAGCACCCAGAGTAATAAGAAGAGACATAAAACTCTGGCTCAGACAAAAAGTCTGGTATGAGCGATAAGCAGCTAAACAGAACAATGACAGGTATACTAAACCATACCTGAACCTGGACGTGCAACCAAAGAGTTAGCACTACATACCGTACAATACTCTAAGGTGCCACAAAACAAATGGTGTAAAGATAACGGGGGTGGGGCGTGCATGTCATAATGATGGCAAACAAGTCAAGTATAGCAACCATCCTCACATCTCCCACCCAGTGCGTAAAGCATACGATATCCACCACTGTCAATCACTAGACCCATCGAAGTAGTGACGGAGTTCGACTTGTACAACTACTGCTACTACCAAGCTTGCCACATGGAGTCATGACCAAATCTTTACAAATGACCCCACTTTATTGGTCTATTAGCTCTTTAGTCGTACCTAGGCCAATGCGGCCCTGAATCCATCCACATACCTCCCATACATAGTGATCCAAAGTCATAGACATCGACAACCCCTTGGCACACGTCCCGCAACAAAGCCCAACTCATGAAGTCGACTCGTTGGTTCCCAACTGGATCCTGAGTTCTACTTCCTATTTGGACTTCCTTTGCATCTCGGGTTTTGGTCGAATTGGAGTTGGTCTTCAAAAGAGTCGTCGCGTAGTAATAATAACACACGTGCGGTTCGGTTCGGATATGCATAGTGCTCCAGTCCTCATCGGATCGGTTCGGTCTAGTGCCTCTTAGTACGCTCCTGGGTGCGGCTCGGTTCGGTGTTCCCCTTCTAGCTTGGTTCGGTTCGGATGCTCTGAAGTGGTTCGGTTCGGGTGTGCCATGCTCCATTTGGTTCGGTTCGTCCCTCCTGCTCCAGCTTGCCTGCTCCGATCCGATTCCGCTTGCTTGCCTGCTCCGATCCGATCCCGCTCCCTAGCTCCGATCCGATCCTCTGTCCAACTCCAACTCTAAGCAATGGCCTTCCTTCTTGCCAAACTTCCTTTGTGTCAGACTTCAGTTCGGTTCGGATTCCTTGCCCAGCTCTCCTATCCGATCTGAGCACCTAACCCGATCCGATCCGAAACCCTGTACAACTTTCTACAACTTTTTCCAGTGACTTATTTACGCCATTCGACGACGTTTTCGGCCAATATAACTTTTCTAAACAACCACAAATCATTCCAAACAGTCATAGCAACAAATAGAAGTGACCTCAAACACCAAAACAAAAATCTTAACATGTGAAATGGATCAAACATACCCAAAATCCCATATTTTCCCTTAAGCATGTTTAGGCAAAACTAATGATATGATTAGCAAAACTTAATCAAATTAAACCAAATTTCTAACAGAGATCTAAAACATTATTTTAGAATTTATAAATATTTTTCCAGAATTTATTAGTGTATAAATTCGCTAATCTTCACTAATTACCCTTAATTAACCGTAAGTAGTGCAAAACTATGCAAATCACTCACCTTAGCCATAATTAAAACCCCAAAACTGAAATGATTCTCTGTTTGGCGCTGTTCCCAATGCAACTCAGCAGCTCTAACCTTGCTTGGTGCTTTCTCTCCTTAATTAGATGTAGTTTAAGCCAAAACTTGATTAAGAAGTGATTAGGGGTGTTTTTAGATGTTGGAGGCCATTGTTAGGTTGAAGAAAGAGTCTGTGGCGGCTGAAAAATGAGTGAAAAACCGAAATCCTAACCCTAACAGCACTCAAATACCTCTAATCCCGAAATCCCCCATTGGGCCTAGCTGCTAATTATCTGGTTAAGCCCAATTAAGCTGTTTTTCACCATTTGAAACTTGTTTCAGCCATATCTCCCTACCGGTAAGTCCGTTTTTCACATGTGACCACTCTACGGAAAGGTAAACCATCATCCGGAGCCAATGCAAGTGGTCTTAGGTCAAAATTCCTTTCCAATCAAAAGTTATGGCCAAAACAGTACCAGTTAGGGGCAAAATGGTCATTTAAAAATCGACAAAAATCATGAACATGGGAAATGACCCCAATAGTCGTCTCCCAAAGTTACATGACCATACGACTTCGTATGTGAAAGAAATAAATATTCTACGATTCTGCGACGCGTAGAACGCGGGTAGTTACATTCTCCCCCCTTAAGAAATTTCGCTCCCGAAATTCCTTAACCCAAAACATACAATGGATCCCGCAGGCTTACCAATCATATATAACAATCATACATGTAAAACAAACAAAACAACTTATCCTAGCATGCAGAAAGACTAAATCGCAACTGAAATCTTACCAGGCGAAGAGTTCTGGATACGTCTTCCTAATGCTCTCCTCTGTCTCCCAAGTACAGTCATTATCATTCTCGCCCCACTGAACTTTGACTAGATTCACCGCTTTCCTCCGAAGTTGCTTCGTATCGTTCCCAACAATACGCATAGGCTTGCGATTCCCAACCGCCTCGGATTCAACTTCGATATCATCCAGCTGATCAGGTGAAATAGTCACATTTGGGTCGTGCACGAACTTCCTTAACTGGGAAACATGAAATACGTTGTGAACTCCTGCCATCTTCTCTGGTAATTCAACTTTGTATGCTAAATTCCCAATTGGTTCAAGAATTGGGAATGGACCAACAAATCTTGGTGTTAACTTGCCTCTCCTGCCAAATCGTATCACGCTCTTTAACGGAGAAATCTTGACAAACACCAAGTCGCCAGTGGAGAACTTCAACTCTCTTCTCCTCTTATCAGCATAACTTTTCTGCCTATCTTGGGCAGCCTTCATTCGTTGTTGGATAACCTTAATCTTGTCTGAAGTTTCTCTTATCACATCGGGTCCAAGCACAATCTTCTCACCAGTTTCTGACCAACATGACAGTGAGTTGCACGGTCTTCCGTACAAAGCTTCAAATGGAGCCATGCCAATACTGGATTGGTAACTATTATTATATGCAAACTCTACTAGATGCAAATGGTCATCCCATGATCCACCAAAATCCAATACACAGGCTCTCAAGAGGTCTTCTAATATATGATTCACCCTTTCTGTTTGACCGTCGGTTTGAGGATGATACGCGGTACTGAGATGTAATTCTGATCCTAACGCATCTTGTAAGCTCTTCCAAAATCCACTAGTGAACAACGGATATCGGTCACTCACAATGCCTTTGGGTATTGCATGAAATCTCACTACCCACTTTATATACAGTTCCGCTAACTTAGCTGCCGTCCTGTTTGACTTGATGGGTATAAACCTTGCACTCTTAGTCAATCGGTCCATAATCAATCAAATGCTATCATGACCCGGTCCATTCATTGGTAACCCATCAATGAAATCCATTGACACTTGTTCCCATTTCCATTCTGGAATTTCTAATGGTTGTAGCAAACCATTAGGCTTCTTTTGCTCAGCTTTAACTAGCTGGCAGTTCATGCATTTGGATATAAACTTCCCAATGTCTCTTTTCATCCCTTCCCAGTAGTAGGTCTGCTTCATGTCTCGGTACATCTTGTTACCACTGGGGTGTATAGTCACTTTTGAGTGATGACATTCTCTAAGCACTTCATCTCTCAATCCATTGACATTGGGTACAACTAGTTTTCCATTCTTTCTAAGCCATCCATCTCGATCAAGCCCATACTTGTTTATCTCCTCGTCGATACCCATCTCTAACTTGGAGATGACTTCCAATAAGTTAGGATAGCTCCTCTGATTGGAACCAATCCGCTCAATCAAAGTGGGTTTGATCGTCAAACTTGCTAACATTTTTGGATCCAATTCGCACTTTGTTCTGAAATCATACCCAGCGATGTACTCCAGTTGCTTCCATTCTAGAAACATAGCCCCTAAACTGGCATGTCTCCTACTTAATGCATCAGCCACCGCATTGCCCTTTCCCGGTGTATATGCGATGTCGAATCATAGGAAGCTAAGAATTCTAACCACCTTTGCTGCCGGAGATTTAGATCTTTCTAAGAGAAGAGATACTTTAACGATTTATGATCGGTAAACAACTCGAATCTTTCTCCCAAGAGATAATGTCTCCACATCTTCAGTGCAAACATGATTGCTGCCAATTCCAAATCATGGGTAGGGTATCTTCTCTCATGCGGTTTCAATTGCCGACTTGCATAAGCTACAACCCTACCTCCTTGCATCAATACAGTACCTAGTCCGGTACCACATGCATCTGTATATACTGTCATCTCTTCATTCCCCTTAGGAATGACTAACACTGGTGCACATGTCAACTTGTCCTTTAGACTCTTGAATGCGTTCTCGCACCTTTCGTCCCAGACAAAAGCTTGATTCTTCTTGGTCAATTGAGTCAACGGTGCCGCTTTCTTGGAAAAGTCTTGGATAAACTTACGATAATATCCAGCTAACCCCAAGAAACTTCTTATGTCCGTTGCATTCTTGGGCGTATACCAATCTTGTACCGTAGCCACCTTCGCAGGATCCACGGCAATACCATTCTCTGAAACAACATGGCCCAAGAATCTCACTTCCTTTCTCCAGAAGTGACACTTAGAAAACTTTGCTTTCAATTGGTGTTTTCTCAACACCTCCATCACTATTCTTAAATGTTCCTTGTGTTCTTCCTCTGTCCTCGAATAGACCAAAATATCATCCACGAACACAAGGACAAACTTATTCAACTGATCTCTGAATACCCTATTCATAAGATCCACAAAATATGCTGGGGCATTGGTCAGCCCGAATGGCATGACCAACCACTCATAAAACCCAGACGGCGTCCGAAATGTCATTTTAGTTATACTCTCAGCTTCCACTCTAAGCTGATGGAAACCTGTCGTGAGATCTAACTGAGAAAATACTCTCGTGCCACTCAACTGATCAAACAAATCATCTATCCGCGGTAGAGGATACTTATTCTTCCTCGTCACTTTATTCAACTCGCGGTAGTCTACACACAAACGAAGGGAACCATTCGCTTTGGTAGCAAACACAACTGGTGCTCCCCATTCAGAAACACTCCTTCTGATAAATCCCTTCTTCAAAAGATCGCCGACTTGCACCTCGAGCTCTCGCTGCTCCCTTAGCGCCATACGACGAAGTGGCATCACTATAGTTCTGGCATATTTCACTAAATCAATACGGAACTCAATCTCTCGGTGTGGTGGAAGCCCGGTCACTTCCTCGAAGACATCCGGATACGGGCCAACCACGGGCAAACCTGACAGCTCACTATGCGGGATGTCGAGGGAATTTAGAAAACTAGCCATTACCCCATCACCTAGTAGACCACCAAACACTACCCTCCTCCCATCATCCGCTCTAGCTGTCACCAAAAAGCCCTCACAGTCTACCACCACCCCGTATCTTTGGAGCCAATCGACTCCCAAAATAATGCCAAACCCAGTAAAGCCCAAAACAAAGCAATCACAAACAAACATGCATCCATGACTCGATAAGACCACATTACGACAAATCATGCTAAGGTTAGTCGAACCACCAATCGGGTTCGTCACTACTAAAGGTCTATCGACAATCTCGGGCTCCAATCCCAACCTATCTACCAGGTCACTAGATATAAAAGAACTAGAAGCCCCGGTATCAAACAAAACTCTAACAGGAACATCATAAACGGAAAGCATACCTTGAATAACGACATTCTTTCCCTTCTCCGCCGCAGTTGGGGCATTCGACGAGGAAGGAATAGCATTAAGGGCATATTCTTTCACCATCTGTTTTTCTTTAGGGCGTTGTAGACACTTGTCCTTGTGATGTCCCACTTGGCCACAGTTGAAGCACTTCCTATCCACTGGCTTGGCCCGACAATTACTAGCATAATGGCCCTTCTTACCACAGCTGAAGCGCTCAACATCTTGCTTATTCTTTTTCTTCTGGCCATCCTTAGTCTGATTCTGCTTTCTCTTATTCTGAGAACCATTCTTACCTCCACCGCTTGCTTGCAGTTTCGGTTCTTCTGCAGATGCAGCCTCGGTCTTCGGTTTAGGGTAAAGACTCTCTGACCTTAATGCTTTCCCCACAGTCGATTCAAACGTCTCATCGATGTGGTTAATAAGCCTTTCCCCCAAGTATTGATCCAAGCCGGTTATGAATTTCTCATTCTTCTTCTCGGCAGTATCAATAAGGGATAACCCGTACTTTGACAAAGTGTCGAATTCAGCAATATACTCCGAGATAGCTCTGCCATTCTACTTGAGCTCCAAGAATCTCTTAAACAACACTGACTTCTGAGCAGCTGGAATGAACTTCTTGCTAAAGCGAGCCTTGAACTGATCCCAAGTAATCTGATCCTCGGGAGTAGCTGCCTTTATAGCATTCCACCAATTCATAGCCCGTCCTTGCAGCTGACGGGATGCTAGCCTTCTCTTCATCGCATCTTCGATACCCAAGTCTTAAAAATACGTTCACAGCTATCCAACCAATCCTGAACATCTGTAGCCGACTCCGTTCGGTGGAACAGCTTTCCACCAAGACTAGTATAATCCTTGTTCAGCTTGGCGAAATCGGCCCTAGGCGCCTGCACTATTGGACCACCCACCATTACCGTTATTGGGAGCTGCCCTCTGCACATCCCAAAGCATCTCTCTCGTGAGGTCAGTAGACATCGTCCTCACGTCAGCAGCATTCCCATTATTGGCTCCCCTACCGGCACCTCTTGCGTATCGGCTCATCGTTCAATCTGTAAAGAGAAAACGATTAACCATCTCCATAGTGGTGCTAGTGCAGTGCGACTTCATCCTTAGCTATACTAATAGTATATATATATAGCTTTTAAAAACCAAAATAATCACAAATACGCGCTCTCATATACGTATACTATCTCTCCCTGATGACTTCCCTAGGTTAACTATGCAACCTAGAGCTCTGACACCAAATGTGACGGCCCGCCCCGCACCAGCCTGCATTTCCTCCGAAGGTGCGCTGTACGCATGCCCGACTAGCACGGAATGGTCGTCAAAGAAAGGAAAGAAGAGGATGAACTAACAAGGAACCTATAGAATGTCTCACAGCGCATGGAACAAAATATAATAATAATGTTACTTGACATAAAATAGGCGAGACAGTGCATAAGCTGATAAATAAAACCAACATCAACATTAGAGTAGCGGAAGTCTAAATACAGCTTATTACAACTTTCCAAATTTTCTGTCTCTAAAACAAAAGAAAGCTAAAGTAAAAGATGCACTACTAATGCCCAAGCAGTGATCTTCAACAACACAGGGAGAATACTATATGTATCATACATGAAAGCCTCCTGCTCGTCTCCGAATCAGCTACTCGTGCATACCCAGCTAACCTGTCTCTAGTCTGCTCGTGAGAGCACCCAGAGTAATGAGAAGAGACATAAAACTCTGGGTCAGACAAAAAGTCTGGTATGAGCGATAAGCAGCTAAACAGAACAATGACAGGATACTAAACCATACCTAAACCTGGACGTGCAACCAAAGAGTTAGCACTACATACCGTACAATACTCTAAGGTGCCACAAAACAAATGGTGTAAAGATAACGGGGGTGGGGCGTGCATGTCATAATGATGGCAAACAAGTCAAGTATAGCAACCATCCTCACATCTCTCACTCAGTGCGTAAAGCATACAATGTCCACCACTGTCAATCACTAGACCCATCGAAGTAGTGACGGAGTTCGACTTGTACAACTACTGCTACTACCAAGCTTGCCACATGGAGTCATGACCAAATTTTTACAAATGACCCCACTTCATTGGTCTATTAGCTCTTTAGTCATACCTAGGCCACTGTGGCCCTGAATCCGTCCACATACCTCCTATACATAGCGATCCAAAGTCATAGACATCGACAGACCCTTGGCACACGTCCCGCAGCAAAGCCCAACTCATGAAGTCAACTCGTTGGTTCCCAACTGGATCCTGAGTTCTACTTCCTATTTGGACTTCCTTTGCATCTCGGGTTTTGGTTGAATTGGAGTTGGTCTTCAAAAGAGTCGTCGCGTAGTAGTAATAACACATGTGTGGTTCGGTTCAGATATGCATAGTGCTCCAGTCCTCATCGGATCGGTTCGGTCTAGGGCCTCTTAGTACGCTCCTGGGTGCGGCTCGGTTCGGTGTTCCCCTTCTAGCTTGGTTCGGTTCGGATGCTCTGAAGTGGTTTGGTTTGGGTGTGCCATGCTCTATTCGGTTCGGTTCATCCCTCCTGCTCCAGCTTGCCTGCTCCGATCCGATTCCGCTTGCTTGCCTGCTCCGATCCGATCCCGCTCCCTAGCTACGATCCGATCCTCTGTCCAACTCCAACTCTAAGCAATGGCCTTCCTTCTTGCCAAACTTCCTTTGTGCCGAACTTTAGTTCGGTTCGAATTCCTTGCCCAGCTCTCCTATCCGATCTGAGCCCCTAACCCGATCCGATCCGAAACCCTACACAACTTTCTGCAACTTTTTCCAGCGACTTGTTTACGCCATTCGACGACGTTTTCGACCATTCTAACTTTTCTAAACAACCACAAATCATTCCAAACAGTCATAGCAACAAATAGAAGTGACCTCAAACACCAAAACAATAATCTTAACATGTGAAATGGATCAAACATACCCAAAATCCCATATTTTCCCTTAAGCAAGTTTAGGCAAAACTAATGATATGATTAACAAAACTTAATCAAATTAAACCAAATTTCTAGCAGAGGTCTAAAACATTATTTTAGAATTTATAAATATTTTTCCAGAATTTATTAGTGTATAAATTCGCTAATCTTCACTAATTACCCTTAATTAACCGTAATTAGTGCAAAATTATGCAAATCACTCACCTTAGCCACAATTAAAACCCCAAAACTGAAATGATTCTCTGTTTGGCGTTGTTCCCAATGCAACTCAGCAGCTCTAACCTTACTTTGGTGCTTTCTTTCCTTAATTAGATGTAGTTTAAGCCAAAACTTGATTAAGAAGTGATTAGGGGTGTTTTTACATGTTGGAGGCCATTGTTAGGTTGAAGAAAGAGTTTGTGGCGGCTGAAAAATGAGTGTAAAACCGAAATCCTAAACCTATCAGCACTCAAATACCTCTAATCCCGGAATCCCCCATTGGGCCTAGCTGCTAATTACCCTGTTAAGCCCAATTAAGCAGTTTTTTCACCATCTGAAACTTGCTTCAGCCATATCTCCCAAACGGTAAGTCCGTTTTTCACACGTTACCACTCTACGGAAAGGTAAACCATCATCCAGAGCCAATGGAAGTGGTTTCAGGTCAAAATTCCTTTCCAATCAAAAGTTATGGCCAAAACAGTACCATCTAGGGGCAAAATGGTCATTTAAAAATCGACAAAAATCATGAACATGGGAAACGACCCCAATAATCGTCTTCCAAAGTTACATGACCATACGACTTCGTATGTGAAAGAAATAAATATTCTACGATCCAGCAACGCGTAGAATGCGGGTCGTTACAATTTGACATTTCACATCTTCTTCTACTATGCCACAGGATAATAGTAATAGTGTAAAATCGTAGGTTTCGTGTAAAGGAAGAAAGGAAGAGATTTAGAGTTTTTATGAATTCGGTCTCACTAAAAACGAGTAATAAGTATGGATAGGATAGAGCAACATATACATTTACCTGTCCAAATCAAAACACTTTAATCAACTTCAACAGGTTGGAATTTTGTGTCGGATGCGCAAGTCCAAACTCTTGATCTCCTATCTGATATACGTTACATGCATGTTAGTTAGTTGCAAAGGATAATGTTATTTTGAAAGAAAAAATGTTTTAAAGTCGCCACTGCAACTTCCATGCAACATTCTCAAATCTTTAATTCTTGTTTCAAAGTAAAAAAATCCTGCATGAATTAAATATTCTTGAAATCGCAGCAAGCAATTGTTTCAGAATGCATAAGAAAAGGCAATAGAACGAATCAGTATGCAACAACAAAAGAATCCTTCATGACAGCACCTCCTATTGATATTTGAGCCAATCTTTCGTTATATCAAAGAAAACATTTCCCTGATTATACAAAGTTAAAATAGGAAAGAAATCAAGCTGATATATAAATTCATCGATTGATGCGCATCATCTATCACGTTGTTTTACAGAGGACAAAAATGACAAATTAAGTCAAATTAGCGAAAGTCAACGTTTAATTTTTAGACAAAATAGTTAGCAAGACGTTGTAACCATGCCTGCACAATGATAACAATAGCAAAGGATATATGGAACACAGTCAGAGCACACCCAGCAATGGGTTGAGGGGATGAATCGGGGATGAAATAACGATTCACCCTATCCAGTAGAAGCACGAGGCTTGTGGGGGCAACTTTGAAATGGCGACGCTCACCATTTCCAATTTGGAGCGGCGATGGATAAACGGTTTTGTGAAAACCGTTTACATGTTAAACGATTTTCAGAAAACCTTTAACATATAAACGATTTTTATGAAACTGTTTATATGATATGGTCCATTGTTTAAATGCACATCCTTAAATTCTTTGTTTGAGTTTATAAATTAGTTAAACATTTTAATTTTTCTGAATATATTTAAATGCACATCGTATATTTAAATTATTTAATTATTTAAAGTTGTTAGTTAATTTTTTTAAATTTGTTTCGATGCTTTTAAGTTTGTAAATTTGTTTCTTATTTTTAAATTCATTGATTTTTTGAAGTTTGGAAATATATTTTTTAAATTTGTTAATTCTGTTTAAGTTTGAAAATTTTGTTTTTTTTATCTTAACATTAGGTTACTTATTTTGTATAGTTTTAAAATTATAGTTTTAACTTTGTTTTTTATTTTTAAGTTTTAAATTTGCTTTTACATCACAGAATTACCTGAACTCATTTTTTATTTTTGCCGTGTATTTAAAATTATATATGCATAATTAACTATTTTAAATCATTTCTTTTCCTTAAGCACTTTATATCTTTCTAATTTGATAGTTGTCAGTTGATATAACATATGTTAGTTATTAAGCACTTTATATCTTTTCTTTTCCTTAAACACTTTATATCTTTCTAAAGTTAGAAGTCTTGTGTTTGAGAAGAAAAGTTAGAAATAAATATTAGAACTATATTCAATATTTTTTATATTAGAATACATTTCTTGTCATGAAAAAGCCGAAATTGGTAGAAAATAAAATCTATGATCCAAATTATTGACAAAGATAAAAGTATATGAAGAGAGAAAAAATAAATAAGATGAATTCCATTGTCTTTTAATTGTCCATTATCATATTACATTGAAAAGTTACGTTTTACATAAATTTTGTTCGTGTAATTGAAATTTATAAAAATATCAAAGTAGAAAAACGATATAAAACCTAGTGATAATTTAAAAAATACATATTACTTTAAATAACACCTAAGATAATTAGAATGATAATAAAAAATAAACTTAGAAAGGATGGTATTTTAACCAAGAAATTAGAGTTGGAAATAGATTTAGGTCCTTTGAATTATAGTATACAAATGAAATTATAAATTTAAAGAGAAATCATTATGAAAAATGGAAGACACAAAAACAATGATATAAAACGGAGTAGAGGAATGAGATATGTGTAATGAAATGACGGAAAAGAGGAAATGAGATTATTAGAGTAGCAAAAGAAATGATATTTTGTCTATTACTTAATGAGATACCATTAATTGTTAAGTCAATAGTGGAAAAATATTGAAATTTTATTTAGAAGCGAATAGTGTAGCGAGAATCGTATATAATAAAATAATCAGCTTAAAAGTAAATGAGAGATGAGAATTCTAAAATTGTTATGTTCACTATTTTATGTAATAACAATTGAATAGATTTGGGCAAACAGAAGGATATTAATACAAAATGAATGTTTGGAACAGAAAGTTCATAAGGCGCCATTAATTACAATTTATTATGTAGGCAATGGTTAAGTAATATTTTTCATTTTTAGTGGGTAATTTAAATTTCCATCCAAATGAATGAGAGTGGAGGATTTTAAAGGGCATAAGTGGTCACTGAAGCAGGCCCGGCCCACAGCAGAGTCAACAGAGACAAGCGACTAGGGCAACGCGCTGAAGAGGGGCAACAAAATTTTAGAAAAAAAGTGATTCTTCTACTCTGTTCCATCGCCCACTGCTGCAATTTTGCGAAGACGGCTCTCAGTTTATCTCTCTCAACCACCTCCAGGCTTCCGTCGTCTTGTCTCTCACAAGCGATCGACTTCATCCCCAATTGGTTGATTAATTTGCTTGGTTTGGGCTGCAGCTGTAAAATTGCATACGCTGATTTCGGTTTCAAAATTTATCCCCAAATCAGAGTTCGGATCTTGTCTCAGCAAAATCAACGAGGGTCTGTTATCTTTTTTGTACGATTAATTAGTCCATCATTGAAATAAGCTTTTGTGAAGGATATCATGAGAAAATTATGTTCTTTAGTTCAATATCAAATTTAGTTTTTTTTTTTCCCGCTGACAGTCCATAACTTTAACTTTAGTGTATTAGTTTTAGCAAGTGAATATTTTCTCTATTTCGCTTTGTGTTGGTGAGTGAATATAATTCACAATAATTTTGCTGTACAAATTATGATTGAAATAAGCACCATTACTTTCTATGATCAGAATAATTTTGCTGCCTTAGTGAATGCATTTCCTCCATCAATTCATTTACTTCTTTGGGCACTGAGTACCCTTTTTCAAGCAGGATGCTTTCATTTTTTTCTTTCTTGCAACGCCATACCAGTTTCTTCAGTTGTTAATTTAAGGTTTTTGATATAATTTTTGAGTTGCTTCTGTAGCTTATCAATTTCTTTTGTTTTGGTATCAAACAGGCTCAGAAGTTGGTGCCATTTTACCTGGTTTTGGCTCTTCACGGACGACAATTCTTCAGTTTTTCCCCTTAATAATGAGGTTAGATAAAAATTCTGTAGGTACAGCTCTCTATTCGTTTGTCTACTGTCCCTATCAACACTTCCTCATTTGCACAAACTAGTGTTAAAAATTGTGAAGAAAGAGCTTGTAGTTCACGTTGCATTCATCCATCTTGTTTTCTTTGATTCCTCCTCTGCCTGTATAGCTCTTTGTTCTTCTTTAACTTTGGCTTGTATTATATTTGCCAAATCGGCTACGTGTACCATAGATTGCCAAATCGAAACAACATAGATGTAATAGACGAGTTTGCTTCAAAAGCAAGGAGTTATTTTCGTTAACATGTACTAATGTGTTATGATGTTATGTTTACATTTTGATTTTTTGATATATGATCAAAAGAACTTCATTTTTCAATATTTTGTGATAGATATTAAATTTTATGAATAATTTACATTATATTTTGTATTTTTTTAATTGAGTTAAGGGGCAACGAAACATGCCAAAATACTTGTTCGACTAGGGCATCGAATACCCTTGGACCGGCCTTGCACTGAAGAGATAATGACGGTTACTCTAAAGAATAGCGAGGATTGAAACACTACATACGTGTCGAATTGTGATTTTTTTTTTGGAGAATCTGGATCTAAAAGGTCTTCGGAGAAAGATTGTGCTTTCATATAATATAATAGAAGACTTAGGAGCGAATAGTGTAGCGAGAATTGTATAGAATACAATATTCAGCTTGAGAGTAAATCAGAGATGAGAATTCTAAAAGTGCTTTATTCACTTTTTTATGTAATAACAGTTGAATAGATTTGGTAAAACGGAAGGATTGGAATACAAACGGAATGTTTGGAATGGAAAGTTTATAAGGCGCCATTAATTACAATTTATTATGTAGGCAATGGTTGAGTAATATTTTTTATTTTCAGTGGCTAATTCTAAATTTCCATCCAAATGAATGAGAGTGGAGGATTTTGAAGGGCATAAGTGGTCACTAAAGAGATAAGAGTGGTTACTCTAATGAATGGTGAGGATTGAAACACTATACACGTGTCGACCTGTGAATTTTTTAGAGAATCTGGATCTGAAAGGTCTTCGAAGAAAGATTGTGCTTTCATATAATACAATAGATATGGTTACGTAATATTTTTCATTTTTAGTGGGTAATTTAAATTTCCATCCAAATGAATGAGAGTGGAGGATTTTAAAGGGCATAAGTGGTCACTGAAGAGATAATGATGGTTACTCTAAAGAATAGCGAGGATTGAAACACTATATACGTGTCGAATTGTGATTTTTTTTGGAGAATCTGGATCTGAAAGGTCTTCAGAGAAAGATTGTGCTTTCATAAAATATAATAGAAGACTTAGGAGCGAATAGTGTAGCGAGAATTGTATAGAATACAATATTCAGCTTGAGAGTAAATCAGAGATGAGAATTCTAAAAGTTCTTTATTCACTTTTTTATGTAATAACAATTGAATAGATTTGGTAAAACGGAAGGATTGGAATACAAACGGAATGTTTGGAATGGAAAGTTCATAAGGCGACATTAATTACAATTTATTATGTAGGCAATGGTTCAGTAATATTTTTTATTTTTAGTGGCTAATTGCAAATTTCCATCCAAATGAATGAGAGTGGAGGATTTTAAAGGGTAAAAGTGGTCACTAAAGAGATAAGAGCGGTTACTCTAATGAATGGTGAGGATTGAAACACTATACACGTGTCGACCTATGAATTTTTTAGAGAATCTGGATCTGAAAGGTCTTCGAAGAAAGATTGTGCTTTCATATAATGTAATAGATATGAAAGCACAATCTTTCTACGAAGACCTTTCATATCCAGATTCTTCAAAAAAACCACAGATCGACACGTGTACAGCGTTTCAATCCTAAACCCTACGCTAGAATAACCGTGCCTATCTCTTCAGTGACCGATTATACCATTTAAAATGAATTCTTCTACTAAAATATCTTCTGTCGCACTACGTATCTATTCTTAGAATTAGATCTGGCACATACTTTAGTTTAGAAATAACGCTTCCTTCCTCACTCCTTGAATCGTCTTCCATATTTATTATTTTTGCTATTGCACCCATTTAACAAATAGGTGATTTTATCAATTAACCTACTGAAAAAAAAATTATAAATACTTATAATGAATAGGATATATTTTATCTCATAATAGAGACAAAAAAATATATTTAGTTGTAATAAATATTGTAGGTTAATTTAGTTATGTAAGTATATATTAATCATCACCTATGTGTCAAAACTAATATTAAAAAGCATAAAAATCAAAAATAATAATACTGTAATCACATATTTATAATTTGTTTCTAATTATAGTGAATATCTCAAACACAAAGTGTAAAACCTTTTTAGTTCGGTTTAGTCGGATAACCAACCAAACTTAATTTGATTGGTTTGGTTTTGTAATGGCCCGAAAATCCGGTCCAATTTGAGCTGATCAAATAACACAAGTCCAACCCCAAATTGCACTCTGGAATTTCAAGAAACTAATAGAAAGAAGATAGAGGGTGAGGATATATAAGATAGAAACTTAGAATAGAAGAAGAAGAAGACAACATCAGAGTAACATGAATCTCACAGCGGAACGAATAACATATAATAGATAACATATCCTTGGGATAAAATCAGTATATGTATACAATAACATTTTCAGAGTACAACACTTACAACACAGCGGAAATAAACTATAGCTATATGATCCTGAAGCCTCCTGCTCCAGCTCTTCAAGTATCCGTAAATCCTGACTACTTGACTGCCCGTACAAAATTGGGCACCCAAGAGTTTAGGGAAAACAAAACAAAATAAACTCCGGGTCAGTCATAGGACTGGTATGAGTAAAAACAGTTTAAATCAGTTCAAGCAGGTAAATGATATCTCATAAGACCACGTCGTATAACGGAATGGGTTTTTCCCTTATGAGAATCCAAATTTTCTTTATATCAAAAACCTTTTGATATTATAATAATGTCTATCAACCACAACTATAATAATCATCTAGCAGAAACGCTTTCATCTCACGTTCTACATATATAGTATACAATCAAAACCGCAAGCATGTATTGGGTAATGGATTTCCAACTATGACAAGGTATGGAACCACCTTTCGCTAGTGTATCTCTAGAGAGGAATACACTGGGTTCAACAAGAACATTTTACAACCCGGCCACACATGACCGACCACTCATTTCGCTTGAGTGTATCGAATGTATATCACCAACGGTTGGGATCAGCAACCGTTTCCTGAATGGGACAGTATCGACAATAGATTTTTAGAAATAAATGAAACTCTAGATCAGGTGATTATACACCCTACTTCGGAGCGACCGACTTAGCCATGCTGCCTGCCCGATTCCTGTCATTTACCGGTTGATGAGGCTTGAGGTTATGCTTCATCATCACATCAGATTCACTTCAAATGTCACATCGTCAAATCCATCAAATCACCGATTGACGTCTACAACAATACATTATGTGTTAGCTAAAGAAGTTTCCTTCTCCACTTCCACTCTTGGTACGGTTGAAGAAATCAATGTACGTGACCTTTCTGGAAATACTCTGTCAGACATTCATCCCTACAAGTCATCCAGGAACAGGATGAACCGAAAGTACTATTCAGTATATCCATCTTAGGCACTATTATCTAAGACTTATACAACAGCCCTTGCACTTTACACCGTCTTTAATTATCTTTGGCATATATGATTCGCAACGCTTATGCCAATAGAGAGTGGTTCTTTGGATAATAATCCAACCGGTCTCTCCATATTAACAACGTTAAAATGGTCAAAACTTCGATAGTCTGTGATTTGACCATCAAAGAAAAACAGGTGTGCAAACAACGATATTATTTCCAGATGGAAATTCTATCAATCAATCATCAATCATATATATATATATATATATATTTCCTTATTTTCTATGTTTAGAAAATATACGTTACCACTGGAAAATATTTCCAAATCATCTTTACTTGGATTTAAACAGATGTTTAAATCAACATCGCGACAACAACTCAAACCACTATACTTATTAACTAAATTCACTAAACCACTTTCACTCTCGAACCTTAACCATTTCTAAATTAAAAACGAAGACAATCAAGTTGGGGTATTAATACCTCTCAGACCTTAACCGAACAACATTTCTAACCTTGAAATAGGCAAAGTTCACTTTAAATTTCTTTAACTAACTTCCTTACTTAACCTTTCTTTCGAATAACTATATCCGATTGACTCTTTTCACTTAACTCTATTCGATTTACTCTATTTGATTTACTCTCACTTAACTCCTGTCGAATAAACTATATTCGATAACTCCTCTAACTCTATTCGATTTACTCTATTTGATTTACTCTATTCACTTAACTCCTGTCGAATAAACTATATTCGATAACTCCTCTAACTCTATTCGAATAAACTGTATTCGATTAACTCCTCTAACTATATTCGAATAAACTGTATTCGATTAACTTCTCTAACTCTATTCGAATAAACTGTATTCGATTAACTCCTCTAACTCTATTCGAATAAATTGTATTTGATTAACTCCTCTAACTCTATTCGAATAAACTATATTCGATAACTACTTTCAAATAACAAGGTTTGATAACTCCTTTCGAATAACTAGATTCGATAACTCCTTTCGAATAACTAGATTCGATAACTCCTTTCGAATAACTCTAACTCTAACTGGTCGACTCTAACTCTAATCGATTAACTCTAACTGATTAACTCTGACTAATCAACCCTAACTGATTAACTCTAACTGGTTAACTCTAACTCTAATCGATTAACTCTAATTCTAATAACTCCTATTTGATAACTTTTATTCATTTATAAAGATTTACTTTTAGTAACGTTTCTGCACTTTATAAATGTTATCTTTAATAACGTTACTTCACTTATACACGCGTTGTGTACCCATTCTATTTAAAACTATCGGTGTTAAAACCAATATCTCTTCTCTATATAAGTTCAGACTTATATATTCCATTTATCGAATGATAAATATTTATTTAATTTATAAACTGTAATTTATAAATTAATTCTTCCTATTCATCTGTTAAAACAAATTTCCATTTTTCTATTCATCTTTTAAATATTCTTTTGATTTAGTTCTATTTATTTATCCAATAAATATTTCTTTTATCTATTTGTATTTATTTAACAAATAAGTATTTCCTTTATCTTTCCTGTTTATTTAACAAATAAATATTTCTTTTATCTATTTGTAAACGTCTTACAAATATTTCCTTTATCTTTTCTATTTGTTTTGCAAATCTCTTCCTTTGTATTTGTTTTACAAATATATTCCCTTTATATTTGTTTTACAAATAATTTCCTTTATAATTGTTTTACAAATATATTTCCTTTATATTTGTTTTTCAAATATATTTCCTTTATATTTGTTTTACAAATATATTTCCTTTTTAACTCTTTTGATTTTATAATTATTTCCTTTTTATCTCCTTTGATTTTATAATTATTTCCTTATATAAAATCCTTTTTCCCTTTTATATATAAAATCCATTGATTTTATATAGATAATTTACTTTCAAAAATACACTTTTGAAAATCCTCCTTTCTACATCCCAGTATTTCTTACGGTGTCTAAAATACCAAATCACAATGATCGATATCATTTAAACACACATAATCATCAACATATTATATATCACATCATATATTACAATATATGAAACACAGTAAAATAAATGTTGAGGAATCCAGTTGGATTCCTCCAACCTGTTTCCCTGCATCACAGATGTCAAACAATAAAATCAACATCACTTTCAGTTCCATATGATATATTCTGTTAAACAGAATCAATATAGAAATTCAACTAACTGACTAGCAGTTCAATCAAACAGTCAGCACACAGTCAATCAGCCAATATTTAATAGTTCTAAAAATACAACATGAAATTATAAATTGTACAGAGTTAGTGAGATTTACTCACATTTGTCAATTATCTTTAAAGAACGATAATCGATTCAGATCGAACGTATTATTTTTTCCGTAAATCCAGACAAGCTCCGCATCACTCACAACCAATTCCAGAGTGTAGCCGTCGTTCAGACAATCCTATCGGATCCTGGTTTTCTGAATTTCGTTAACATACGACGAAGTTATTCAGTTTCGAAGTTCCTATACACTTTAAATTAAATAAAACTTATATTTTCCTTTTTAAATCCATTGGGCTTTACCTTGATCTTGCCCGCTAACCCATACCCGTCCACTGCATCTTCTTCCACCAGGTAAACACCGAACACCCTCCTCAAAGCACCATTACCAATACTAAGCGGCCTCGTTTACCACCATTCCTTTATGAAAGCAAAATCTCTCAACACCATTCAACTTCTCTTAAATTTCTCTACACTTCCATACTACTTTCGCGTCACCCGAGCTCCCCATGGCAACCGCGTTCGAGCAGCTCTGACTAACGAACTACAGTGTCAATCGACACTTGCAATCACCCAAATTCTCCCATAGAGTGCTAAATCAAATGTTGAACTCATATCTAATATCAAAACGAGCTAAATCTTCATGTATCTCGTACCATGTCAAGCCCTAGCTGACGCCATGAAGTTTCCAGCGAACAGAAACAGTATCGAGCCCATGATTACCAGTATAGAAATGAAGACCAGAACTCCAGAGATCCAATTACATGAGTTTTGAGATTTATAGATTTCTCTAGGATTTTACTTTAATTTTTTAAAAGAGGATTTCTACTGTTTATTTCTGTTAGAAGCTTGCGGCGCATTTTTCTTGACCTAAGGAAAATGGATTAGTTTTTATAAGGGGATGAATTTTGTTTGTGTGGTTGAAAAAGAGGGGATGTGGCTTGGTTTGGTCCACACACACTTATATATTAGTTTTCTTAATATTTGTTTCGTCTTATAAAAATCCGTGTGATCACACACGACACCTAAAAATCACAAAACTGGACATGTAGCTAGAGTTCGACGTTACGGTCCCAACGAAACTGGTTTCATCGAATTCCGACTCCGTTTGCTCATACAGCGTATTTTTAACCGTTAAAATATCGACTGTTTCTCACATTAAAAATCCGTATGGTCACACAGTGACTTTAAAAATCAAGAAACTGGAAATCTAACAACTATTTGACATTGCGGATCCAACAAAATTAGTTTCGTCGAATTCCGACTTCGTTTGCAAAAGTGGCTATTTTTAAAGCTCTGAATGACCCATTTTAAATATATAAATATATTTAAATATAATTAAATTAAATATAAATAAATTTATATTATCATATATATTCTCAGTGGAATACCATATAGCTTCAGAATATTCCTATATGAATTTCTATATCGATATTTCATCATCAGAGTTATATCGATATTCGATTATATTTAAATCCTTTTTAAAATATAAATAATTCCTTTATAAATTATAAAGGAATTCCACAGCGACTTTTCTAAAATTTGATTTGGACGTAAATCAAAATCTACACGAAGAAATCCCCATTTTTCTCTTCCACTAGCAAGATATACTCCACCAGCTCCGAACGTTTCTTGTTTCATAGAAATCCGGCTTAAAACGAATCATGTACATTCAGTTGAAGTTCGAATCACCAATTTACGAACTGCAGCGCCATTTCAAGATCGATTTTAATTATATTATAATTCTATGTTCAAACTGTCATTTATATAATATATTCGTTATTCAAATTCAATTCCAAGCTGAATTAAATATCACAGATGATCCAGTTCACACCATATTGCCATTTCCGCCAATTCTGGTTATTTCAGAATTAAATATATTATTTAAATTATTATTTTAATTAAATATTCACCATTATTTAATTCAACGACCATTTAATTCACTATATCACTATTTATATAATTAAATAAATAAATTATAATACCTCTGCTAAGGTCATTACAATCTTCCCCACTTAAAAATAATTTCGTCCTCGAAATTGCTAAGGTAGGGAACGACCCTATCGACTGGTTAGAACATATATGTTCACTTCTCAACTCCGGTTTCCAACTGGACCAATTTATTTTAATTCTTATTATCGAAAATTTTCAAAAATTCTGAAAATTTTCTAACGCCTTAACTTTTCGAAAAATTTCGCCAGCACCTCCTTTGTACTGGTCAATAGGTCAAACTTCCACTCGCCTCTCTGGGCCATCTCCATCCCAAAAGAAAATCAAACAGCCAAGCGGCTCATAAATCTTATATCCAATAGAAATATAAACTTATACCTTTTTTGTCGCATATCATTATATCCTTTCCACCTGTTATCAATTCAGCAGATACAAGGGTCATCCCAATCAAATTCCAATCTACTTTTATCCACAACACAACCATTCGCTTATATCCGAGCCAAATATCATTTCAACTCGAGTTTCTTCTCGATTCCCAACTCTTAACTTGATTGTCACATTACACTTAAAATTTGAATCTTACAATCCAATTTGTCTTGATATCATTCTGATTCAATCTTAGTTACCACTTTACTGGCTTTACTTTAATTCAAATTTGCTTTCACAAATTTCTATTAAATTTGTTTCTAATTCAAACAGTCTTTCCCTGGGAGTTTTTAAACAGTTTATTCTTTTCAAAAATCAATTTTTCCTTTTTGAAATTCAACACAACGTGTCTTTCCCAAAACAAATTCAAAACAGTATCTCTAGTAGTAATTCGTCACTTACAACTCGAAAATGAATACTGATGATGCAGATGTCATCCTCAGAATCTATTTTCCAGCGATCGAAGTGAGTTCAATACTATAAAACCATTTCTAAACATTTCCACTTTGAGATTCATTTCAAAATATAATTCACACTGCTTGTAAAACAATTTAAAATCTCCCAAGATCTTAAATTTTCCTTATTTTTTTATCCAAATCCATTTACAAACACTTATCCAATTCTCCAGAGTTTTAATTCAATTCTGATTTAAATTTCAAATTTAATTCGATTCATTATACTTATCTGAATTTTGATTGGTTATTTACATAACCAATTCACATTTTTATAATCTTATTTGATTATAATATCAACCAATATATCCAATATATATCAAAACATACTTTGGGTAAAATTATTTCTTTTACCCTCTTTTCAAAACATATCGTGCCGACCCATCATATTTGAGTGTTTATAAACTCCTCCCGATACAGTGGATCAAACTGATCGACCAGAACTCACAAACTACTCAACCAATAAATCTTCACAATATAAAATTATTTTTATATCATCTACAAATACGTTCACCCGTATATATACACTCAAACTCAATCTAGGGTATTGCTAACCCTATCTCTACCGAGTCACGCCACAGAGCCAAGGTAATTCTTAACTTAAGCTCTGATACGAACTGTAATGACCCGAAAATCCGGTCCAACTTGAGCTGATCAAATAACACAAGTCCAACCCCAAATTGCACTGGAATTTCAAGAATCTAATAGAAAGAATATAGAGGGTGAGGATAGATAAGATAGAAACTTAGAATAGAAGAAGAAGAAGACAACATCAGAGTATCACGAATCCCACAGCGGAACGAATAACATATAATAGATAACATATCCTTGCGATAAAATAGTATATGTATACAATAACATTATCAGAGTACAACACTTACAACACAGCGGAAATAAACTATGGCTATATGATCCTGAAGCCTCCTGCTCCAGCTCTTCAAGTATCTGTAAATCCTGACCACTTGACTGCCTGTACAAAATTGGGCACCCAAGAGTTTAGGGAAAACAAAATAAACTCCGGGTCAGTCATGGGACTGGTATGAGTAAAAACAGTTTAAAATAGTTCAAGCAGGTAAATGATATCTCATAAGACCACGTCGTATAACGAAACGGGTTTTTCCCTTATGAGAATCCAATTTTTCTTTATATCAAAAACCTTTTGATATTATAATAATGTCTATCAACCACAACTATAATATTATCTAGCAGAAACGCTTTCATCTCACGTTCTACATATATAGTATACAATCAAAACCGCAAGCACGTATTGGGTAATGGATTTCCAACTATGACAAGGTATGGAACCACCTTTCGCTAGTGTATCTCTAGAGAGGAATACACTGGGTTCAACAAGAACATCTTGCAACCCGGCCACACATGACCGACCACTCATTTCGCTTGAGTGTATCGAATGTATATCACCAACGGTTGGGATCAGCAACCGTTTCCCGAATGGGACAGTATCGACAATAGATTTTTAGAAATAAATGAAACTCTAGATCAGGTGATTATACACCCTACTTCGGAGCGACCGACTTAGCCATGCTGCCTGCCCGATTTCTGTCAATTACCGGTTGATGAGGCTTGAGGTTACGCTTCATCATCACATCAGATTCACTTCGAATGATCGTCAAATCCATCAAATCACTGATTGACGTCTACAACAGTACATTATGTGTTAGCTAAAGAAGTTTCCTTCTCCGCTTCCACTCTTGGTATGGTTGAAGAAATCAATGTACGTGACCTTTCTGGAAATACTCTGTCAGACATTCATCCCTACAAAACATCCAGGAACAGGATGAACCGAAGGTACTATTCAGTATATCCATCTTAGGCACTGTTATCTAAGACTTATACAATAGCACTTGCACTTTACTCCGTCTTTAATTATCTTTGGCATATATGATTCGCAACGCTTATGCCAATACAGAGTGGTTCTTTGGATAATAATCCAACCGGTCTCTCTATATTAACAACGTTAAAATGGTCAAAACTTCGATAGTCTGTGATTTAACAATCAAAGAAAAAAAGGTGTGCAAACAACGATATTATTTCCAGATGGAAATTCTATCAATCAATCATCAATCATATATATATATACATATCTATATCTATATATATATTTCCTTATTTTCTATGTTTAGAAAATATACGTTACCACTGGAAAATATTTCCAAATCTTCTTTACTTGGATTTAAACAAATGTTTAAATCAACATCGCGACGACAACTCAAACCACTATACTTATTAACTAAATTCACTAAACCACTTTCAGTCTTGAACCATAACCATTTCTAAATTATAAACAAAGACAATCAAGTTAGGGTATAACTACCTCTTAGACCTTAACCGAACAACATTTCTAACCTTGAAATAGGCAAAGTTCACTTTAAATTTCTTTAACTAACTTCCTTACTTAACCTTTCTTTCGAATAACTATATATGATTGACTCTTTTCACTTAACTCTATTCGATTTACTCTATTTTATTTACTCTATTTGATTTACTCTATTCACTTAACTCCTGTCGAATAAACTATATTCGATAACTCCTCTAACTCTATTTGATTTACTCTATTTGATTTACTCTATTCACTTAACTCCTGTCGAATAAACTATATTCGATAACTCCTCTAACTCTATTCGAATAAACTGTATTCGATTAACTCTTCTAAATCTATTCGAATAAACTGTATTCGATTAACTCCTCTAAATCTATTCGAATAAACTGTATTCGATTAACTCCTCTAACTCTATTCGAATAAACTATATTCGATAACTACTTTCAAATAACAAGCTTTGATAACCCCTTTCGAATAACTAAATTCGATAACTCCTTTCGAATAACTAGATTCGATAACTCCTTTCGAATAACTCTAACTCTAACTGGTCGACTCTAACTCTAATCGATGAACTCTAACTGATTAACTCTGACTGATCAACCCTAACTGATTAACTCTAACTGGTTAACTCTAACTCTAATCGATTAACTCTAATTCTAATAACTCCTATTAGATAACGTTTATTCATTTATAAAGATTTACTTTTAGTAACGGTTCTGCACTTTATAAATGTTCTCTTTAATAACGTTACTTCACTTATACACGCGTTGTGTACCCATTCTATTTAAAACTATCGGTGTTAAAACCAATATCTCTTCTCTATATAAGTTCAGACTTATATATTCCATTTATCAAATGATAAATATTTATTTAATTTATAAACTGTTATTTATAAATTAATTCTTCCTATTCATCTGTTAAAACATATTTCCATTTTTCTATTCATCTTTTAAATATTCTTTTGATTTAGTTCTATTTATTTATCCAATAAATATTTCTTTTATCTATTTGTATTTATTTAACAAATAAGTATTTCCTTTATCTTTCCTGTTTATTTAACAAATAAATATTCCTTTTATCTATTTGTAAACGTCTTACAAATATTTCCTTTATCTTTTCTATTTGTTTTGCAAATCTCTTCCTTTGTATTTGTTTTACAAATATATTCCCTTTATATTTGTTTTACAAATAATTTCCTTTATATTTGTTTTACAAATATATTTCCTTTATATTTGTTTTACAAATATATTTCCTTTTTAACTCTTTTGATTTTATAATTATTTCCTTTTTAACTCCTTTGATTTTATAATTATTTCCTTATATAAAATCCTTTTTCCATTTTATATATAAAATCCATTGATTTTATATAGATAATTTACTTTCAAAAATACACTTTTGAAAATCCTCCTTTCTACATCCTAGTATTTCTTACGGTATCTAAAATACCAAATCACAATGATCGATATCATTTAAACACACATAATCATCAACAGATTATATATCACATCATATATTACAATATATGAAACACAGTAAAATAAATGTTGAGGAATCCAGTCGGATTCCTCCAAACTGTTTCCCTACATCACAGATTTTAAACAATAAAATCGACATCACTTTCAGTTCCATATGATATATTCTTTTAAACAGAATCAATATAGAAATTCAACTAACTGACTAGCAGTTCAATCAAACAGTCAACACACAGTCAATCAGCCAATATTTAACAGTTCTAAAAATACAACATGAAATTATAAACTGTTCAGAGTTAGTGAGATTTACTCACATTTGTCGATTATCGTTAAAGACGATAATCGATTCAGATCGAACGTATTATTTTTTTCGTAAATCCAGACAAGCTCCGCATCACTCACAACCAATTCCAGAGTGTAGCCGTCGTTCAGACAATCCTATCGGATCCTGGTTTTCTGAATTTCATTAACATACGACGAATTTATTCAGTTTCGAAGTTCCTATACACTTTAAATTAAATAAAACTTATATTTTCCTTTTTAAATCCGTTGGGCTTTACCTTGATCTGGCCCGCTAACCCATACCCGTCCACTACATCTTCTTCCACCAGGTAAACACCGAACACCCTCCTCAATGCACCATTTCCAATACTTAGCGGCCTCGTTTACCACCATTCCTTTATGGAAGAAAAAGATCTCAACAGCATTCAACTTCTCTTAAATTTCTCTACACTTCCATACTACTTTCGCGTCACCCGAGCTCCCCATGGCAACCGCGTTTGAGCAGCTCTGATTCACGAACTACGGTGTCGATCGACACTTGCAATCACCAAAATCACCCAAATTCTCCCATCGAGTGCTAAATCAAATGCTGAACTCATATCCAATATCAAAACAAGCTAAATCTTCATGTATCTCGTACCATGTCAAGCCGTAGCTGACGCCATGAAGTTTCCAGCGAACAGAAACAATATCGAGCCCATGATTACCAGTATAGAAATGAAGACCAGAGCTCCAGAGATCCAATTACATGAGTTTTGAGATTTATAGATTTTTCTAGGATTTTACTTTGATATTTTGAAAGAGGATTTCTACTGTTTATTTCTGTTAGAAGATTGCGGCGCATTTTTCTTGACCTAAGGAAAATGGATTAGTTTTTATAAGGGGATTAATTTTGTTTGTGTGGTTGAAAAAAAGGAGATGTGGCTTGGTTTGGTCCACACACACTTATATATTAGTTTTCTTAATATTTGTTTCATCTTCTAAAAATCCGTGTGATCACACATGACACCCAAAAATCACGAAAGTGGACATGTAGCTAGAGTTCAACGTTACGGTCCCAACGAAACTAGTTTCGTCAAATTCCGACTCCGTTTGCTCACACAGCGTATTTTTAACCGTCAAAATATCGGTTGTTTCTCACATTAAAAATCCATACGGCTACACAGTGACTCTAAAAATCACGAAACTGGAAATCTAACAACTATTTGACATTGCGGATCCAACAAAATTAGTTTCGTCGAATTCCGACTTCGTTTGCAAAAGTGGCTATTTTTAAAGCTCTGAATGACCCATTTAAATATATAAATATATTTAAATATAATTAAATTAAATATAAATAAATTTATATTATCGTATATATTCTCAGTGGAATACCATACAGCTTCAGAATATTCCTATATGAATTTCTGTCTCGATATTTCATCATCAGAGTTATATCGATATTCGATTATATTTAAATCCCTTTTAAAATATAAATAATTCCTTTATAAATTATAAAGGACTTCCACAGCGACTTTTCTAAAATTTGATTTGGACGTAAATCAAAATCTACATGACGAATTCCTCGTTTTTCTCTTCCACTAGCAAGATATACTCCACTAGCTCCGAACGTTTCTTGTTTCATAGAAATCCGGCTTAAAACGAATCATGTACATTCAGTTGAAGTTCGAATCGCCAATTTACGAACTGCAGCGCCATTTCAAGCTCGATTTTAATTATATTATAATTCTATGTTCAAACTGTCGTTTAAATAATATATTCCTTATTCAAATTCAATTCCAAGCTGAATTAAATATCACAGATGATCCAGTTCGCACCATATTGCCATTTCCGCCAATTCTGATTATTTCAGAATTAAATATATTATTTAAATTATTTTTTTAATTAAATATTCACCATTATTTAATTCAACGACCATTTAATTCACTATATCACTATTTATATAATTAAATAAATTAATTATAATACCTCTGCCAATGCGGGTCATTACAGGTTTGGTTTTCATTTTTATTGGTTTTAGTTTGGTTTGAAAAATTTATCATCGGATAAACCAGACCAACCAAACGCTCACTCTTACATCAGGATATAATAATATAAGAATATCATATTGTAAGCGAAGCATAATGATGCTACATGGGTATGATATAAGATGAATAACAAAGCATCAATACATATTAGCATATTATTTAAGAAAGTTCTTGCAATGTCAAATGCAACATTTGATTTAACAAAATCATCTAACTAAATAACATATGTCATTACCAACTAAAAACCCGTTTGTCATGGTTAACTTACAATATTGACATTTGTTTTCTAACTAAATACAATTTGATCCTGTTATTAACGAATAAGTCGTTTTCGGACCTTTCTTAAGAAGTTTTAACGCATAATATTTCATGTCAGCAATAATGAAAAAGTACTTTATTTAATTAAGCACAACTGAAGTAAAATTAGTTTTTTAGTGTACACTAACCAAAACAGAGAAAAATGCCACATTCTCTTTGTGACTGTAATACATTTATATGGATTGGGGAAATCTCCCACGTTAGAATGAAAAGAAAACGATAACAAAGGGAGAAGCATAATAGAGAAGAAAATAACGGCTGTGAAGATCAAATCAATTTACCAGAACGCTTCTTTGATAACTCAGGACATTGTCGTTCAAATGAGGAGTAGTAAAACACGATTATAAAAATTTATAGGAAACTAAATCAGAAACAAATCAAACAAATATGAAATAAATCAAGTGTGGTGCTAAGGGCACCCCAATATGTTCTTCCTAATACCACGACTAAAAAATACCACAAGAATTAGTATTACAGTCTTCTTAATACCACACACTTAAAAAATAGGGTCTACCACACTGTTTTACCCTATTTCTATTTTACGCGATATTCGTTCGTCTTCATTTGTAAAACCGATCAACGGACTAAACCTTAGATCTATAACTGATCAATGAATTCGACGCTGCAATATACAAAAGTCGTGAATAAGGTTTGAATTAAGCAAACTAGAAGGGAAAGTGAGAGATTAGGTTTTCAGATCACCAAACAATTGAGAGATCACCATACGAATTTGAATTTTCTCGCGAGAGATGCGAAGAAGACAAGGATTATGAGAGATTAGGGTATTTAGATTATCTTATACGTGATTAGTTCGGCAAATAATGATTGAGTGAGAAATTAGAATAGATAATTAATGTGGTATTAGGAAACATACAAAATTTAGTGAATTTTATTTTTTTCATTTGCGGTATTATGAAGAACATATTGGGTGCCCTTAGCACCACACATAAATCAAACATCTTACTGCAAACGCTAACGAAAATTTTATGAGAAAACTAAATCTAAACCAACAGAATTAGAAGAATATATATATATATATATATAACTACTCAATATCGAATCCAAAATACATGAAGGAGGTGATAGAACGATAATAATAATTTACAACATAAACCTAAGATAAAAAAAAAATGAAACATACCTTGTTTGGAACGATGCATAAGCGAAAAGATGGAAGAAGGTGGCTCCAATTTTAGGCAGAAGCGGAGAGGTGGATGAAGGTTGCTCAAACTTGAGGCAGAAGGGGTGGAGGCGGTGGTAAACAAAAGACCCCTAATTTTATTAACGCACTATCAAAAGAGGATGAGCAAGCGTGAGAAGGAGTAAAATTGAAATGACTATTCTATCATTATGTTTTTAAGCACTTGCGGAAAGCTGAGGTGATATCACATAAATAACCGTGTTAACATAGCGTCACAGTAATAACCATGGTAATTTTATAACGATATTATGAGTACTTGAAGTGCAAAAAGTGTTACAAAATGGCCTATTTGGTGTTGTGAAAGCTATTGTAAAATCTGTCCAATCATCATGAGAATTTAAATAATTATCAGCTGTAAGTTTCCCATTTATTGTGCAGTATAGGGCAAAAGGATTGGGCCCTCCTTGGTAATTTGATTTTGCCCCCATAACAATTAAAAACAAAAAGTAAATTACCTTGGAAAGTTGATAGGCTCTCATAATTTTATGGTGAAACTACGACATACTGTCGATACTATGCCTGTTAGGAATGAATACGCCGCGCAAACTCCTGCTTCACATAAGTTTTTGTCCATGTGTTGATTTATTTGTTATTTTAGTTGGTTACATGAGAGAAATGAACAGTTGATCATACAACAAATAAAATGTTTTTCTGATAAACTTCAAATTTCGAACCAGTTACCCATGTGCACATCTACATGATGTATAAAAATTAAAGCATATTTTTACATTTCCTTTTGTGTTTTGGTTTATTATCCTTCCCTAAAACATGGTTTTACACATGTATTTCATTGCTACAAACCTTTGCTAGCTGATATACCCATCCCCTTACTCGGCTACAATTGAGGTAACCAATTAAAATTTTGTAAATGTTTGATCTTGCTAATTTTTGAAGTTTGTCAAATAAAATGCCATCTTCAGCTAAATTTACATGAAGTGTTTTATTTGACTTGAATTGACTCTTCTCTACTACATTCCTTTGTTTTTCCATCTTTTCATGATCCAAACGATGTCTTCTTAATAGTTATCATTAGACTTAATATACGTCAATTGTGTTTATAATTTGTTTGCATTCCCTCTAAAATGATTAACATGTATTCGTAATTAAACATGGGTCTCAACCGTAGGGAATGGCAGTACCATGGAGGTTACTGCTCATTCCACTTTTTTATTTTTTTTATTTATGGAAATTGTATCCAAAATGTTTAACTTCAAATTTTGGAGTTAGTTGCTAGAACTTTTAACTGAACACTACCGCTTCTTACAATTATGAACTAATGTTCAACATGTGTGATGCATTCTGGAATAATATGAAAATATTTCTTTAGGTTTCAGATATCCTTGATGTTTACAATTAGGAAGTCAGTTATCTCATATGAAAACATTCTTAGTTAACTTGAGTTTTTAAAAATATAACCTTACATATATTTTTATTAGTAACATAATTCTTTCGGTTTTCCCATTTTAACCACTTGAAAGTGTTAATGAATCTATAACCTTATTCTGAGATGGCAAGCTAACCTTCCAAAAACAATGGTAGCCACCTTCGTTATAGGTTAATGGATATAGAGTTAGTCTAAATACTACATGTTCCACCTGACATGCATGTTGCACTTCATGAAACCGATTTTTATGCATGAGTCATTGAATGCTTGCTATTTCTTTCTTTTTTTGTTTTAGTTGGTTCATTAAAAATCCTATTTAATCGCCATATAACTATATCCTTTTACCAACTTTTTAACGTAAGTATAAACTAAAACACTAGAGTTTATAGTTATATGGTACATTGGTTCTTTACATAATTAACACATATTGGTTCATGGGGGTAGACATTCAAATTTATGAAAATTAGACAATTGTTACAAATAATAGTCTATTAAAAATCATGGTTGTAACAATGTTGCATGTACGTTGGAAAAAATATATAACCCCACTTTGTTCAGCATTTTAAGCATTATTTCCATAGTGATGATTTCTCATTCATACCGAATTAATTTTTTGTTGGAATGGAACTCTTTTACCATAGCATGGGTTGCCCTTATGAATAAATCTTAATGTTCTTTCATTTTTCATTCAAGAGTAAATTTCAAGATTAGGTTCTTGCCTGGATTATGGATACAATTTGAAGGTGGTGACCTAATACTATATGGCTTATGGAGTGTGAAGTTCTTTGTATCCCAAGTGGTAAATCATAGCAGTATCCTTAATTGGTACATTGAAATGGTTTGAATTTACATATTTCTTCATGGTGAACTAAGACTTCAAATGTACCAAACAATTTCACATTTTTATATGCAACACGTTCTTCAAGTTTTATACATGATATGGTATGCATTGTTGATTATAATGCAGGAATAAATAAAAACAACATACATAGGTGGTCACTAACATCCAGCCAATTATGAGCTTCAAATTTAAAGTGATATGCGTGAGCAGTGACATTTTTTTCTTACTTATCATATATAGTTGAAGTATCTATACACATACATACAAAAATATTTATTTATTTATGTGTGTATGAATCTGTGTTTATTTATGTTTGGTGTTTGCAAGTTTGGGATGTAATTAAGCTTCTAAGGACGAAATATTTTTGAGAAGTTTAATACTTTCTTATATTATGAATGCCTTCATTATCTAAATTGCAAGGTAGTTGCTTGCATGGAGGCAATTATTATCATGAAGCGTGGGCCCATGAGGATGTTTTCCTAGATTATTTTTAAAAAGGTATGTAAAGGGGGCCAGATTAGGTCTAAAGAAGGCAACTTTAACTATAAATTAATGATGTTTTTTCATATTGCTTAGACGGCATGGTTACGTATATTGTAAGTTTGTGTTTTAGTATATTTATTTGTTTACCTCTATACAAATAAATTGCTATTATGAAGCATAATTTGGATTGTTAACATCTGAATGATTTTATTCATTGTTCACAATTTTTTTGTAA
The DNA here is from genome assembly GCA_030737875.1 of Allium sativum. Lineage (NCBI taxonomy): Eukaryota > Viridiplantae > Streptophyta > Magnoliopsida > Asparagales > Amaryllidaceae > Allium > Allium sativum. The sequence continues at coordinate 242,739,014 of CM060926.1, forward strand.
AACGCATGACTTTAGAAAATAATAATCAAGGACCAGGTGAAGTACTTCAACTAATCTACTATCATAACTGTATCTTTACTATTTTGTTCTCAAGGGAGATACATAAGCACGAGCTGGGCATAATTAAGCGTTCATCATATCAAACTGCTCCTATTGTACTAAATGCTTTTGGTTTAGTTGTATTTTAGTAATATCTTGATTCATGTCATTACTGGAAATGATTTATAACTTGAGATAAGGAATATATGTTAATTCAAGTTCCAACTTTCTTACATTTTTCTTGAATTAAATATATGCTATTATAATTTTGTAGCAATCAATGTTATGAAAAACATGGTATAGTCGATATGGAATGTTTTCTGTGAAGATTATTTATCTGTGGCATTTTCATCTCTCACTGAGCTAAACAAAGAATAACTTAAGTCTGTGCTCTCAGTTTAACAGTTTTGCAAATTTCTGTTTCTTGAATAATTCACTTTTTGCTCCTATTTTTTTCCTTTTCATTATTTTTTTAATGTCAAAATTTAGATTCGACTAAAAAAATTTAAAACATAAGACGCATGCTCATAGTTACATGTGTTCACATACACGTATTTTTTTTTTTGGGTTAATTCTATCCCCTAAAATCAAATACATTTACGCACTCTTTATATTTCCAAAGAAATATTATAAAAATATATTATTTATTTGACACTTCTTTACGACAATATAAACAAATACAATGCAACTACATTTATTTTGCAATGCCCCTGTGCGGAGCACAGGTGTGCACTAGTTATAAGAATGTCAGGAGAATTTCCTATTGAATAAGGAGGAGAAGGAATATAGCAATATTTTCTATTATAGGCATTAAGACCGCAACTCACCCTACATAATTTCATGGAATTACGGTTATCATCATTTGTGATAGTGATCTTTAAATTTCTAGCAAATTTTAAAGGAGTATCCTGGTTATTTTAGAAACTAGCTTTGGAAACTTCATCAAATCTTAGGACCACTTATCACCTAAAAATTACTAGGCAAGCTGAAGGAATAAATAGGAGCTTGGATGTTTTTGTGAAGTGCTTGCATCATGGACTTTGGAGGACATCAAGAGTAGTACTTAGCTTTAGTATAATTCTTGTATAATATTGTTCAAAATTAAAGTACTGGTGTGGTACTCTTGAAATACCTTATGAAAAGCCAAGCATACCAAACTACCAGCGGAAAACTATAATACAAATTCTCAAACAAGATTTGGGATAAGAGACTTTGTAAACTTATAGTGGATTAGATAGCTTGTGAAGGTTGCAAGGTCTGGATAGTTTGAAAAAGTTGGCATCAACATTATTCGGCCTTTCCAAATATTGGGAAAAAAAGAAAACTTGAATGTTGGCTTATGCATTTGAAAAGATACCCGAGGATAATAAGACAAAGTCGTTGACATACCAAGTCACAACAGGCATTATGGGGCATGGAATCAGGTGGCTACATAACATAGAATTAAATTTATCCAAGTTAAATAGGGAGAAAATCCATTGAAGGCATAAGAAGTTCCCATCCTGAGTTTTGCACTAGAAAACTTTTCTCTTCAAAGTAAAGATTTCGATTGCACTGTGGTTCTGGATTAGATGGTAAAAGATGCTACATTTTTTTCATGCTCACCATAAGTTCATGCAGAGATTTTATGCATGTTTTGGGTATTTGCATAAATATTTGCATGACACAATCACACATTAATGCAAGGGTTAAGCTCATTTCAATATGTCAATAGTATATAGCGCTAATGCACTTTAGTTGAGCAGATGAATGTACATAAGATTTGGTTGTATAACGTAGATGTATTATGCTTACACTGTTTTCCTCTTAAATGATTTCGGAAGAAGAACATACAACTGGGAAAACTAGTCCTAATTAAATAAATGATTTAAGAGAAATTTAATCAAATAAGGTACAAATAATAATGGAAATTTTGCAAAAATTGGAATTTCGTAATTAAAGTTGTACCACTAGATCTGTGATAGAATTCTTACAAATATTTAAATGTAAGATTACTAAAATGAGCTTACATTAAGAAGTTTGTTCATTTAAAGTCTTCAAATTTAAAATATTTTAATTTAAATTCAAACTCAAATGAAACAATTACTTTTAAATTTTAATTTTTGAATAAGATTAGACTTAGGGTTTAAGAAATTACTAGATTAAAAATTAAGGACGAATAATAATTAGTGAAAGAAATTAAAGTGATGAATAATAATTATTTCTTTTCCCAAAACATAAAAGGTAGGGGTGGGTTGACCAACTGTCCCTAACTGGTCGTACCGTTTACAGTTGACCAGTTTATTGATGGCAGTCAACTGCATTTCTGCTGGCAGCTCGGGTTTTTCTATGTTAAATGACCAGATGTATTCGTTTACAACATAGTCTCATCTTACTGCTCTGGTGTGTTCAACACCTAAAATTCAATCCAACCCCATCACTTGTATTCATTAAATTTTTTTGGGAATTCAATAGACCTCTACTATTTCTTTCTTCAATTTAATTCAGAAATTCAAGTAATAATTCAAGTTAGGATTTTAATCCTATTTTGTTATTGTTTTAACCTACTATATTATCTTCTCTATCAAACTCTCTAAATCTTACAAAATTATATATTTTAATTCTTTTCATGTATGTATATTAAAGAATAATATTTGGGTTTCGATGTTGCTGGCCCATATAGGAAAAATTAAGGAACATCTGTGAGTGAGGACTTTTATATTCTTATTCCAGTAATTGTTTAGTGTATTATGGATTTGAAAATGAATTGTGGTTTGGGTTTGCGAAAATAAAATAAAAATCCCTAAAATTCTTAGTTTGTGAAATATCGATTCATGTTGGGAATTTCAGTTGGCTATATCAAATTAATTGGAATATAGTTTTGTTGTTTTGTAATTACAAATTAGTTGGCATCCCTCTTTCACTCAAATTTGGTTGTGAAATCCCAATTGAGGAATAAATTATAGAGTGTGAATTTGTTTGCAATTTTCATATTTTATTTTGTATAACATTTAAAATGCTCTGCTAAAATTAAAGAGGTGTTGAGTAGAAGCAAAAATAAGGATTACAGTTTCTATATTTTTAGGTGTCTTCTAATGATTTAACATAATAGGTTGAGTTAAATTATTATATACAAATCTATTATTAAATGGTTATTTAAATAACTAATTTCTTATTTAGAACAACAAAATCCATAATTTTAGATATTAGGGAATTTGATATTGTTGCTAAAATGGAGAAAAAAAGAAAGGGCTTGTATTATTATTATTGGATTTGACATTTAACGTTAATTTGAGGCGTTTATCTCATGGGTGTAGAATTTTGAATTACTCGATTATATATAGGGTGCTACTATTCACACCCCAGTTTACATTTCCGGCCACCTATATAAATTTAATACAAATGATTATTTTTATATTCTTCTGGCTACCATATCTTATTCCTTCACTTAGTCATTCACCACCGTACTTCTCCTAAAAAACACATAGTTCTCTGCAGTTTCACATCATAAAGCCTAACAAAAGCAAATATTCTTCTGTGCCTATTAGAGATGGAAGATGTAACGACCCGGAGATTTCGACGCCCGAATTCTGACAATAATACACCAATCCTGTATTACTGGTCGGAACTCAAGTATCGAAAACACCAGATAGTTATGAGAAAGAAGTTAGAGGGTGAGATAAGAAAGAAAGAAATACAAGAATAGAAGGAGAAGAAGAACCAATACCACAACACAGAATCAAAGTCTCACATCGCAGCGGAACAAAATAAAATATAGAATTAAATCTTTATTGAGAGCTTTCAAAATTACTTACAGTATCAGAGTACATCAACATATCTGAACAGTTATATAACCTGTCCTCAAATACAATCACACAGCAGAACAGTGGCTATATATATAACCATACGTTTGAACTCTTCCAGCTTGTCTCTGGACTTCGCAGCATCCGGTAACCTAGACCTGTACACCCCGGCCTAACCCGAGCATTTACAAAACACCGGGTCAGTCTGGTGAACCAGAGTAAGATAAACTCGCATAGTATTAAGGTATCACACAACTTGATTTTAAAGTAAAAATCTTTTCGAAAGAAAAGGATAATCGTAAGACCGAATCCACACATAAATACGGACGGTTTTTACCTTACGATAACCCAAAACAGTTTGAAATCAATAACTTGTCTGATATTATAATAGTGTCTAAACACAAGTAAATATAAATCTAGCGGAATGCTTGCATCTCACGCTCCACATATATAGTATACAATCAAAACCGCAGGCGCTTATTGGAGATTGGATTCCGACCTTGACAAGGTATGGGACCACCTGCCGATAGTGTATCTCTAGAGGCGAATACGCTGGGTTCAACAAGAACGTCTTGCAACCCGGCCCTCACATGACCGACCACTCATTTCGCTTGAGTGTATTGAATGTATATCACCAACGGTTGGGCTCAAACCACCGTTCCCGAGTGGGCAGAATCGATAGAATAAGAACAAAAGGAATTTCTCTAGATAGGTGATTATACACCCTAATGGGAGCGACCCACATAGCCATGCTGCCTGCCCGATTTCTGTCATCTCCCGGTTGATGAGGCTTGAGGCTACGCTTCATCAGCACATCTCATTCACTTCGAATGCCACATTGTCAGATCCATCAGAATCACTAATTGACGTCCACAACAATACATTACGTGTTGGCTAAAGAAGTTTCCTTCTCCGCTTCCACTCTTGGTATGGTTGAAGAAATCAATGTACGTGACCTTTTCTGGAAATACTCTGTCAGACATTCATCCATACAAGTCACCCAGGAACAGGATGAACCGAAGGTACCCTCCTACTGCATTCTAGGAATCACCCTGAGAATCAGCAGCGAGAAGTCCTTGCGTATCCGTAGATTCCAACCACGACAGAATCACAGTATATCTCTGCTTGCAAGTCAGAGATTTTAAGTAATCCTTCCGCTTATGAAGATCAACGGTCTTCAATAGCTCCATCTTGAATCAGCATCTTCATCGTATTCGTATTTGCTGGACGGAATGGTTTTCGAATATAAATTCGATCCTGGTCTTTCCGTACCAACAATCGCATGGGCCAATTTTGATAGTCGGTTATTTTGACTATCAAACAAAACAACCATTCATCCATAAAAGAAAATGGATTCACTGATTCAATACTCAGTATCATTTAGCCTCTTTACCAAACCGTTTGTTAATTATATTTTCCAAATTTTCCAATATTTGAAACATCGCTTTTACTTCTTATTTTAAAATAAGAATATACTTCAGATTCAGTTTATTCAATCTTATAAACCTTTCGAAAACAGTTTATAATATCATTAACAGAAATCATAACTTGTATTTCCCTCATCTACTCTCGTTTATAAACTAATACCGCCCTTGGATAATCATGGAGTCATTCAAGTTGGGGTATTTTAGCTTCCTTTCAGACCTTGACCAACAACATTCATACCTTCAGGACAAATAGAAGTTTATTAACAACATATTTTCCCTTTGAAAACCTCATTAAATCTTGACCACGTTTACTCAACTAATTATTAAGTAAACTCTTATTAATCCTTTCGATTTATATTAATAATCATTTACAATATTATATACGAACTTTGATTCTATTATAAATAGAATCTTTATGAAACTTCCTTGATATCTCTTTATTACAATATTACCATTTATTTTGACAATTCAAATTTCATTTGTTCAAAATCCGCATAAACAAAGTTTTAATAAATCTCATATTAATACCTTATACAATTTTTATATTGATATACTTTCCAATCCTTATATTGGTATTTATCAAGCCGATTCAACTTGTTATTTGTGCCAAACATTACAAACTTCATTTCAAAACTATTTCACTTATCACATCCTCTTTAACTCGTACTCGACCACTTATTCGTTGTCTGCAACATATGATAATCCCTTTAAGAAAAATCTCATATCTTATTTCTTTTGTAACCCATGTTATAAACACATTCACAAACCCTTAATTTTATTTACTCACTCGACTTCATTTCCAAAACTTTAAATTTCCATTTACAAAATCTTTGTAAATTAACTACGATACTTACCATTCGTTTTCATTTGCGCATCTTTAATTTTGTTTACAAATCTCATTTGTAATCCATCATCGACAACTAATATTCGTTGTCGTTATTCACATTCTTAACCTCATTTAAAATCCTGCCTTTAGTTAACATTCCGAACTTCGAAATATCACATTCCGAACCTCGGAATAGAACTCACTTCGATTAATCATTCCGAACTTCGGAATACCACATTCCGACCCTCGGAATAAACTCGCTTCCATTTATTTAACCAAATCTCATTTATAAATTCATATTCAGACTTTCAACTTCGATTTCATTCAAAATATGAAACCCCATTTCCAAATCACCACTCATTTCCAACCCATTGATTTGTTAATCTCATACACGAAATGTTATCACATTTCGTATTTGTTTGAAACGCCATTTGTTAAAAATGATCGTTTATTACAAAACATTTTTCTTTGAACTCTTTTACCCGTTCCCGTATACCCATGATTTAACTATTCCATTTTTTATTATGAAATCAATTTAAAACTTCTTTTACGACCGTAAGGCTTTCACAAAACCATTTCAATATTTAAAAGAAATCAACACGATAAATTATATTGTTTAACCGTTCATTTAATACATCTTGCATCTCTACTAGTTATATTTATATAAAATTGATAAATTTAACTTCGACTATTATTTTTACAATAAAAATCGTATTTCAAAACCATATAAAAATATATTTATATCTTTGAAAACATTCGAAATCCATTTAGTATTGATTTCGAAAAATCATTCCTTTTAGTCGACGGTATTAAAGAGGCAAATAACTACTGTAGTACCAAACCGTGAAATATAAACTAATTTCACATTCAATAACAATAATTTTATCATATTGATAAACGTTATCAATATTATCCTACCCGTTATTCTCTGCAAAACAACGGTTAGCACAATTCAAATCATTCAGTTCAATATTCGTTTTCATCTAGACAGATGAAATAAAACAGTTTAATAATAACGGTCAATAATAACTGTAACAGTCAATACTGGGATAATAACAATAGTTCAAGCATTCAACTATTTGATCATAACGTTTATAGTGTTATAAACGTAACCACTGAGGTAAGTTACCTCACTTGGATTCAACCGTTAGAAATAACGATTAATTAAATTAAACGAACGTTTAATTTAACTGTTTTAGTCTATATGAATATAAAACCAACAACGAACAAACAAACAAACAACCATAGCACACAATTATAAAACCCGATTTATAAAAAAATATAAATAGGGAGAACTGAGTGAGTTAACTCAACTTGAATTTCCATTCTTCCACTAAACCAGCTCCATACTGTTACGTTCGTCGGTATGGTTTTAACGCCCTATATTTGGTCCGATGCTGTTAAGATATGCTCCTGTTATTAACATTTGAAAAAATCACTATTTAATTATATGTTAATTCCTTAACTGCTTTAATTAACTCAATTGGGTGCGTTTTAAGATTTTTAACCGGTCGATCCTTCTGATATTTTACCCTGTTTAGAAATAATAGTCGAGGTCCCTAAATTTAGCTCTAACTCCACTAATAACTTTTTAATATTTTACCGATTCGTGGGTAGAGAAACTGGATCTGATTGATTACATTTGTTTAATACTTAAACTGGCAGATTAGTTTATAAGGGTACATTTCATTGTGATACAGAGTATGAAGTAAACACCCTATTAAAACTTGTACATTCTGCTTTTCTATGATTAAGTAATCCAAACGTTGTCCTAAATAATTAATGAAATGCTACTTCGGATTTAAACCAACAATTTATTATTATTATTTAGTGTATACCTGCCGCTATATATCTAATGGAGCTTTACCTTGCTTCACTTGCATGTTGAAGCCGTTATTCCCATCTGCAGTCCTTCACAGTCTCCTGTTTTGCTTTGATCAACACACTATAAGGGCAACGTTTTTTTTTTCGTTGGCAACCCCTTTTGAATTCTTCCCACTCATGGCTTTTCTTGTTCATGCCATAGTTCCCTCACTTCTTTTCACACTTTCTTCTGTTTCCAGTATACCCGCCCTTTGCTCACCTCATTTTCTTTCTTCCTAGATCCGCGTTTCCTTTCTGTCTTCTCTTTCTTTTTCCCTTTTTTTCAACCTAACTAATTACTCTTTGTACCCATTAGTGTCCAGCTCCTCACAATGAAATGCACAGACCACCAAACTCATACTATGCTTCCGTGTTCTTCACCGAGACCACACACCAATTCCTTGTTTCGGTTTTCACCCTTGTTGAAGCGAGAAAACGAAAGAAGGAGCGTGGATTTTTTATTTGCGAATGGAGGTGCGGTGTTTGTGGGGAGAATGGAGTTGCGGTTTCTGTTCTTTTGAGGAGTACAACTTCGTTGATGATCTCTGAAAAACAAATGAGGAGAAGACAATGTATTTATAAAGAAATATACGTGGTCATCACGTTTTCGGGTATAGAGCTGCAGCGATTAGAGTATAGGGTAAGACGTGGGATGGATTCTCAAGAAAAAACTTGGTTCCCACGGCTACAGGTAGATTGGCGGGCAAGGTATTGGGATTGGCAGGCAAGGAAGGATTTAAATAATATATGTGTCTTGTTCCCTGTAGCATTATCAAGTTGGTTGTACAAAGTAGGTAGGTTCCTCTGTACATTTTAGGTTTACAAAGAAAGTTTAGGCATGTGCGTGGGATATTTTCTCTTCAGACCGCATGTGCCATTAAATACATATTGTTGTCAATATTATAGGCTAGTAGCTTAGGTATATTATATTTTAACGAACCTTCATCGTGGGAAATCATGTTAAAAACCACCATATAAATTTTTTGTTTTCTGATAAAAAAGCTAATCTTAGTGTAAAAAGGTATTCCGGACCCAATGGGACAAGTTTCGTCGAAATCTGACTTCGTTTGCGAAAATCCTTTAGAAAATATCGATGAAAAACACCGAGCATTAATTTCTTAAAATTACAGAAAAAATCCTAAAAATATGAGGCCTTGACGTTTCACTAGACCTCTTCCTAAGGTTTCGTATGAAACTTGTTTTGTTGAATTTTGAGTTCGTTTGACCAGTTAACCATTCAAATAAAGTTACCTACACCACTATGTATTCATGTATGAGCGTTGCAGACTGAAATAAAAATACAGTCGTGTTCAGTGAGGTGTCGCGATCCCAAAAATATAATAATACCGGTAGTTTAACTTATATTGTGAAATCCCAAAATGTTGTCACAGGGTGTAAAATACTCCAAATAAAAAGTTGCTTATTTAATTAATTAAAAATTACCATAAAATTCTAAAAATTAAATTATCACTACGCCTCAAAAGAACCTAGTCTAAATTCGAAACCGATATGCAGTTATATTCAATAATCCGTTACGGTCGATAAACAACTACGTCGCTGTTTTTCTGCCAAATTGATTTTGGCATAACTTCCAATCTACGCGACGAAATCTCGATTTTTCTCTTTCACTAGAAAAATATACTTCACTTGATCCGTACGTTTCTTGTTTCACAGAAATCTGATTTAAAACAGGCTCTGTATATCCAGTTGAAGTTCAAAACTCTATTTTACGAACTGCAGCGCTGTTCTGAGCTCGTTTTATTTTATATATGAATATATATCCTTCAACTTCGTTCAAATAGCGATTTAAAAATAAAAATTCATTTATATTCCAAATAAAATATTTAAAATAAATAAAGTATTTGGCTGCTAAAAATACGGGACGTTACATTCTTCCCCCCTTAAAATAATTTCGTCCTCGAAATTGCTAAGGTAAAAAGTGCTACAAATCCCGTTAATTTCTAAATCCAATTTATCTTAAATCAACCAATTCGTTATTGTAAATAAATAATTTTAAAAATATCGAAAATTTTCTAACACTCTAAATTCCTGGAGAAATTCGGCAGAGTCTCCCCTGCACGGAGTGACATCTGCGATATCGCAGGAACACATAATATATACATCGACCAACGGTCGGGAAACAAAAATCAAAACCCCAAAATTTTATATTTTCGCGTAGGCGTACCTTTTCGAGCGCTATTGAGCATATTTGCTCAATGTGTATGCGATTTATTCAACCGATATCAATCTGCCTAGTCCTTTGGCACCTATACTTAACTCAATTCACATATCAGTAATAGATATATGAAATTCTGAGATAATATTTCACAGGTCAACGAGTATAACTGCACTAAAATCCAAAATCAAACAAATAGCATTGATTCATTATCAATTACGGGGTTAAACCATAAGTTCCAATCCATATGCAGTTTCATCCCAGTTAAATTATACTGGAATTTATTTCCCATATCTTCCTTAACCCATTGAATGAATTCTATTCAACTACTTGTCATCCAATAACAACCAATTCACACCCATCAACCAATACGCAACCAAATAAACAAAATTTATTGAATTCACATTCAATATTAATATTTATTTTGGTTTCACACATTTGATTACCATTCATTCATTTAATTTCCAATTAAATTTAATTACAATATCATTCTGAAATTAATTACACTTAACCAAGTTAAGTATCAATTCAACTTTTTAATTCGATTCGAATCCCATTCAAATCGATCAAACACACTAATATCTCAATGATTTAATAAAAATTTCTTTTATATACAAAAATGTATTTTGGGTAAAATTATTTCATTTACCATCTTTTCAAAACAATATTGTGTTAATGGTCAGTTCAAAGCTTTTCAACACTTGAACCGATCAACAAACACAATACAAAACATTTGTATATAAAATTTACAAATATGCTCTCATATATATACACTCAACCTCGATCTAGGGTATTACTAACCCTATCTCTATCGAGTTACGCCACAGAGCCAAGGTTATTCCTAAACCATTGCTCTGATACCAACTGTAACGACCCGGAGATTTCGACGCCCGAATTCTGACAATAATACACCAATCCTGTATTACTGGTCGGAACTCAAGTATCGAAAACACCAGATAGTTATGAGAAAGAAGTTAGAGGGTGAGATAAGAAAGAAAGAAATATAAGAATAGAAGGAGAAGAAGAACCAATACCACAACACAGAATCAGAGTCTCACATCGCAGCGGAACAAAATATAATATAGAATTAAATCTTTATTGAGAGCTTTCAAAATTACTTACAGTATCAGAGTACATCAACATATCTGAAATGTTATATAACCTGTCCTCATATACAATCACACAGCAGAACAGTGGCTATATATATAACCATACGTTTGAACTCTTCCAGCTTGTCTCTGGACTTCGTAGCATCCGGTAACCTGGACCTGTACACCCCGGCCTAACCCGAGCATTTACAAAACACCGGGTCAGTCTGGTGAACCAGAGTGAGATAAACTCGCACAGTATTAAGGTATCACACAACTTGATTTTAAAGTAAAAATCTTTTCGAAAGAAAAGGATAATCGTAAGACCGAATCCACACATAAATACGGACGGTTTTTACCTTACGATAACCCAAAACAGTTTGAAATCAATAACTTGTCTGATATTATAATAGTGTCTAAACACAAGTAAATATAAATCTAGCGGAACGCTTGCATCTCACGCTCCACATATATAGTATACAATCAAAACTGCAGGCGCTTATTGGAGATTGGATTCCGACCTTGACAAGGTATGGGACCACCTGCCGATAGTGTATCTCTAGAGGCGAATACACTGGGTTCAACAAGAACGTCTTGCAACCCGGCCCTCACATGACCGACCACTCATTTCGCTTGAGTGTATCGAATGTATATCACCAACGGTTGGGCTCAAACCACCGTTCCCGAGTGGGCAGAATCGATAGAATAAGAACAAAAGGAATTTCTCTAGATAGGTGATTATACACCCTAATGGGAGCGACCCACATAGCCATGCTGCCTGCCCGATTTCTGTCATCTCCCGGTTGATGAGGCTTGAGGCTACGCTTCATTAGCACATCTCATTCACTTCGAATGCCACATTGTCAGATCCATCAGAATCACTAATTGACGTCCACAACAATACATTACGTGTTGGCTAAAGAAGTTTCCTTCTCCGCTTCCACTCTTGGTATGGTTGAAGAAATCAATGTACGTGACCTTTTCTGGAAATACTCTGTCAGACATTCATCCATACAAGTCACCCAGGAACAGGATGAACCGAAGGTACCCTCCTACTGCATTCTAGGAATCACCCTGAGAATCAGCAGCGAGAAGTCCTTGCGTATCCGTAGATTCCAACCACGACAGAATCACAGTATATCTCTTCTTGCAAGTCAGAGATTTTAAGTAATCCTTCCGCTTATGAAGATCAACGGTCTTCAATAGCTCCATCTTGAATCAGCATCTTCATCGTATTCGTATTTGCTGGACGGAATGGTTTTCGAATATAAATTCGATCCTGGTCTTTCCGTACCAACAATCGCATGGGCCAATTTTGATAGTCGGTTATTTTGACTATCAAACAAAACAACCATTCATCCATAAAAGAAAATGGATTCACTGATTCAATACTCAGTATCATTTAGCCTCTTTACCAAACCGTTTGTTAATTATATTTTCCAAATTTTCCAATATTTGAAACATCGCTTTTACTTCTTATTTTAAAATAAGAATATACTTCAGATTCGGTTTATTCAATCTTATAAACCTTTCGAAAACAGTTTATAATATCATTAACAGAAATCATAACTTGTATTTCCCTCATCTACTCTCGTTTATAAACTAATACCGCCCTTGGATAATCATGGAGTCATTCAAGTTGGGGTATTTTAGCTTCCTTTCAGACCTTGACCAACAACATTCATACCTTCAGGACAAATAGAAGTTTATTAACAACATATTTTCCCTTTGAAAACCTCATTAAATCTTGACCACGTTTACTCAACTAATTATTAAGTAAACTCTTATTAATCCTTTCGATTTATATTAATAATCATTTACAATATTATATACGAACTTTGATTCTATTATAAATAGAATCTTTATGAAACTTCCTTGATATCTCTTTATTACAATATTACCATTTATTTTGACAATTCAAATTTCATTTGTTCAAAATCCGCATAAACAAAGTTTTAATAAATCTCATATTAATACCTTATACAATTTTTATATTGATATACTTTCCAATCCTTATATTGGTATTTATCAAGCCGATTCAACTTGTTATTTGTGCCAAACATTACAAACTTCATTTCAAAACTATTTCACTTATCACATCCTCTTTAACTCGTACTCGACCACTTATTCGTTGTCTGCAACATATGATAATCCCTTTAAGAAAAATCTCATATCTTATTTCTTTTGTAACCCATGTTATAAACACATTCACAAACCCTTAATTTTATTTACTCACTCGACTTCATTTCCAAAACTTTAAATTTCCATTTACAAAATCTTTGTAAATTAACTACGATACTTACCATTCGTTTTCATTTGCGCATCTTTAATTTTGTTTACAAATCTCATTTGTAATCCATCATCGACAACTAATATTCGTTGTCGTTATTCACATTCTTAACCTCATTTAAAATCCTGCCTTTAGTTAACATTCCGAACTTCGAAATATCACATTCCGAACCTCGGAATAGAACTCACTTCGATTAATCATTCCGAACTTCGGAATACCACATTCCGACCCTCGGAATAAACTCGCTTCCATTTATTTAACCAAATCTCATTTATAAATTCATATTCAGACTTACAACTTCGATTTCATTCAAAATATGAAACCCCATTTCCAAATCACCACTCATTTCCAACCCATTGATTTGTTAATCTCATACACGAAATGTTATCACATTTCGTATTTGTTTGAAACGCCGTTTGTTAAAAATGATCGTTTATTACAAAACATTTTTCTTTGAACTCTTTTACCCGTTCCCGTATACCCATGATTTAACTATTCCATTTTTTATTATGAAATCAATTTAAAACTTCTTTTACGACCGTAAGGCTTTCACAAAACCATTTCAATATTTAAAAGAAATCAACACGATAAATTATATTGTTTAACCGTTCATTTAATACATCTTGCATCTCTACTAGTTATATTTATATAAAATTGATAAATTTAACTTCGACTATTATTTTTACAATAAAAATCGTATTTCAAAACCATATAAAAATATATTTATATCTTTGAAAACATTCGAAATCCATTTAGTATTGATTTCGAAAAATCATTCCTTTTAGTCGACGGTATTAAAGAGGCAAATAACTACTGTAGTACCAAACCGTGAAATATAAACTAATTTCACATTCAATAACAATAATTTTATCATATTGATAAACGTTATCAATATTATCCTACCCGTTATTCTCTGCAAAACAACGGTTAGCACAATTCAAATCATTCAGTTCAATATTCGTTTTCATCTAGACAGATGAAATAAAACAGTTTAATAATAACGGTCAATAATAACTGTAACAGTCAATACTGGGATAATAACAATAGTTCAAGCATTCAACTATTTGATCATAACGTTTATAGTGTTATAAACGTAACCACTGAGGTAAGTTACCTCACTTGGATTCAACCGTTAGAAATAACGATTAATTAAATTAAACGAACGTTTAATTTAACTGTTTTAGTCTATATGAATATAAAACCAACAACGAACAAACAAACAAACAACCATAGCACACAATTATAAAACCCGATTTATAAAAAAAATATAAATAGGGAGAACTGAGTGAGTTAACTCACCTTGAATTTCCATTCTTCCACTAAACCAGCTCCATACTGTTACGTTCGTCGGTATGGTTTTAACGCCCTATATTTGGTCCGATGCTGTTAAGATATGCTCCTGTTATTAACATTTGAAAAAATCACTATTTAATTATATGTTAATTCCTTAATTGCTTTAATTAACTCAATTGGGTGCGTTTTAAGATTTTTAACCGGTCGATCCTTCTGATATTTTACCCTGTTTAGAAATAATAGTCGAGGTCCCTAAATTTAGCTCTAACTCCACTAATAACTTTTTAATATTTTACCGATTCGTGGGTAGAGAAACTGGATCTGATTGATTACATTTGTTTAATACTTAAACTGGCAGATTAGTTTATAAGGGTACATTTCATTGTGATACAGAGTATGAAGTAAACACCCTATTAAAACTTGTACATTCTGCTTTTCTATGATTAAGTAATCCAAACGTTGTCCTAAATAATTAATGAAATGCTACTTCGGATTTAAACCAACAATTTATTATTATTATTTAGTGTATACCTGCCGCTATATATCGAATGGAGCTTTACCTTGCTTCACTTGCATGTTGAAGCCGTTATTCCCACCTGCAGTCCTTCACAGTCTCCTGTTTTGCTTTGATCAACACACTATAAGGGCAACGTTTTTTTTTTCGTTGGCAACCCCTTTTGAATTCTTCCCACTCATGGCTTTTCTTGTTCATGCCATAGTTCCCTCACTTCTTTTCACACTTTCTTCTGTTTCCAGTATACCCGCCCTTTGCTCACCTCATTTTCTTTCTTCCTAGATCCGCGTTTCCTTTCTGTCTTCTCTTTCTTTTTCCCTTTTTTTCAACCTAACTAATTACTCTTTGTACCCATTAGTGTCCAGCTCCTCACAATGAAATGCACAGACCACCAAACTCATACTATGCTTCCGTGTTCTTCACCGAGACCACACACCAATTCCTTGTTTCGGTTTTCACCCTTGTTGAAGCGAGAAAACGAAAGAAGGAGCGTGGATTTTTTATTTGCGAATGGAGGTGCGGTGTTTGTGGGGAGAATGGAGTTGCGGTTTCTGTTCTTTTGAGGAGTACAACTTCGTTGATGATCTCTGAAAAACAAATGAGGAGAAGACAATGTATTTATAAAGAAATATACGTGGTCATCACGTTTTCGGGTATAGAGCTGCAGAGATTAGAGTATATGGTAAGACGTGGGATGGATTCTCAAGAAAAAACTTGGTTCCCACGGCTACAGGTAGATTGGCGGGCAAGGTATTGGGATTGGCAGGCAAGGAAGGATTTAAATAATATATGTGTCTTGTTCCCTGTAGCATTATCAAGTTGGTTGTACAAAGTAGGTAGGTTCCTCTGTACATTTTAGGTTTACAAAGAAAGTTTAGGCATGTGCGTGGGATATTTTCTCTTCAGACCGCATGTGCCATTAAATACATATTGTTGTCAATATTATAGGCTAGTAGCTTAGGTGTATTATATTTTAACGAACCTTCATCGTGGGAAATCATGTTAAAAACCACCATATAAATTTTTTGTTTTCTGATAAAAAAGCTAATCTTAGTGTAAAAAGGTATTCCGGACCCAATGGGACAAGTTTCGTCGAAATCCGACATCGTTTGCGAAAATCCTTTAGAAAATATCGATGAAAAACACCGAGCATTAATTTCTTAAAATTACAGAAAAAATCCTAAAAATATGAGGCCTTGACGTTTCACTAGACCTCTTCCTAAGGTTTCGTATGAAACTTGTTTTGTTGAATTTTGAGTTCGTTTGACCAGTTAACCATTCAAATAAAGTTACCTACACCACTATGTATTCATGTATGAGCATTGCAGACTGAAATAAAAATACAGTCGTGTTCAGTGAGGTGTCGCGATCCCAAAAATATAATAATACCGGTAGTTTAACTTATATTGTGAAATCCCAAAATGTTGTCACAGGGTGTAAAATACTCCAAATAAAAAGTTGCTTATTTAATTAATTAAAAATTACCATAAAATTCTAAAAATTAAATTATCACTACGCCTCAAAAGAACCTAGTCTAAATTCGAAACCGATATGCAGTTATATCCAATAATCCGTTACGGTCGATAAACAACTACGTCGCTGTTTTTCTGCCAAATTGATTTTGGCATAACTTCCAATCTACGCGACGAAATCTCGATTTTTCTCTTTCACTAGAAAAATATACTTCACTTGATCCGTACGTTTCTTGTTTCACAGAAATCTGATTTAAAACAGGCTCTGTATATCCAGTTGAAGTTCAAAACTCTATTTTACGAACTGCAGCGCTGTTCTGAGCTCGTTTTATTTTATATATGAATATATATCCTTCAACTTCGTTCAAATAGCGATTTAAAAATAAAAATTCATTTATATTCCAAATAAAATATTTAAAATAAATAAAGTATTTGGCTGCTAAAAATACGGGACGTTACAGAAGATAAAAAAAATGTTAGAATTGCTTGATTTTTATTGTTTTTTATTATAATATAAAACATGATGCTATGACTTTTTTAATGGTTAGGGTTTTCCATTATGTTTTAGGAAAAAATTTCCACTACGCTGGACATTTCATGCTTGAAGGACATTAAATTTGATGATGTTGTAATAGAGAATGACAATGTAAGTTTTGATTTGTTGGATTTTTATCCGTATAACTTACGTAACATCTTTTATGATTTGATACTTTTTTTGTCGTTTGATAGATGGAGTATTTGAATGATGATAAATTGGATGATAAACATGATGGTTGTGATAATATGATGCAAAATGTTCGATTAAATGCCTTAAAAGACATAAATGTTGACTTGTGATGAATTATTTCACAACCGATGAAGTAAGTACTCGTTCGTTAAAATTAAAATTAATTATATTGTTATGAAAATGGATCATGTTAATTTTTTCTTGAACTATTTGACTTTGAGTATCTGTTTCGCATTGGAAGAGCTCTAAGTGAGGAAGGAAGTGTTCGTGTTGAGGTAGATGCTGGTGGCCTCTCCATTTTTAAGTTTTTAACTTACATGGTGGCCAGAAGAGGATATTTGAAATATTTGGGGTGCTTTTAGTTTTGGTAGCCGGAAGTGTAAACTGGGTTGTGAATATTAGCACCCTATATATATACATGTGCACTTAATTATATTTTTATTTGGACAAATGCATAATTATAATGTACTAATTGCATAATCAATTAGGCGATAAATTTCATTATATCTCCTTTGTGAATGTAATTAATGGTTAAGGCATAACAGGAATGATTTCTTCTAATGCCTTGATTGTAAATCAGTGATATGAGTACAATATATGTTGACTGATATGCCTACTAAGAGTATTTGAATAATAGTTAAGTTATGCTGATGCGATCTCGGTCAAAGGACATGCAAAAGCCTACCCGGCTAATTATGCTAACCACAATGTGACCTTAGAGTTGATATGAGACATTATCCATGGTAAGTAACTATCATGATGCGAGGTTAATACATATTTTGTAGGATAAATTTGTCTAGTTAATCAGGCTACTAGTCCCTACAATTGTTTGGCGTAATGTGAGATGTTAACATGAGTCCATCTCCTAATGGACCTACTTCTACGGCTGTTAAGGTATTAAGCGATTAACTGTGGACTAACCTCTCTCAACGTATTAAATGGTCAGAGGTTAGTTGTCGGGGTACAATAAGATGGTTTCCTTGTAAAGTCCCACTTCAGGTAAGCTCTTGGACGTTAAAGGTTTACCTTCCTAATAAGAAGCATTAAACAACCAAATGGTTCTTTTACTATAAGCTGAATAGTCATACGATGATGTTTGTCTTAGAGATTGATCTTAAATGTTATAAGATCTTCCTTAATTAATGTCTTGAACGGTCAAAGTATAAGTATTTTCCTTTTGAATCCTAAGTGGAATGGATATTATTCCTTTCATTGCTAGATGCTTATCACATTAGTTATGGATTATGGTGAAAGGAAATCTACTTAGGGAATCGAAGTCTTAAATAATGTGGGGCCTACCTCGAATAGGGTCTTAAACGTTCAAAGTCTGTCTTCTTTCTTTATATGAAGTATTAAACGATTTCAAAAATATATATGCAAGACATATTTCTATTTTTAATATATAGCCCAATCACCGAAACACAAAAATTTGGGATTTCATTCATCGGAAATTCATTGTTTTGTTTCCCTCTTTATTACAATACAGGTTAAAGAAGAGGTAATGCAGAAGGTGGTGCATAAAGATGGTGCTTGCAAAGCTTGGAATAGCCATTTCTATTATTTGATCTTTTCAAGTTGTACCAACGGTTTACTTTCGAACAAATGTTATGATTTGTGATTGATACGATGTCATATTATATTTTGACATTTGATCATTGTTTTTGAATTGATGGGTACAAATTTGCTATTATAACTTATTTCTCTAACCAATAGCAATATTTGGCTTGAGTATAATTTCAATGGGGTTTTTCTAGGTTGAAGTTTAGAAATGTTTCGGAGGGGGTTGTTAAAATTAGTATCATCCTAATTAGTAAGTCAAAATAGTGAAAGTAAATCGATTAATCTATAAATATTATCGAATTGAACTAAATTTTTTAAAGTGACCAACATAATTAATATATGTATTAATAGTGTTCTTGAACTTAGACAAAAATTAGATCAGTAACAACTCGTGTTATATGAGAATTAATCGGTAACTAATAAATTGTGAAAATGGATATTTTTAATAATTTTTTGAATGTGGATGCAGAACTTATACCATTAGACTCGTGATAATTTTCTAATTAATTTTCATATATAAAATTTACAAATTGGAGTTTAAATGAATATTTTATCGATGTTTATATTTTCATAACTGAAAGTAGTAATAGATGGAATTAAAAAATAATTTGAAATTAATTAATGATTGATTAACACTGTTATAGTTAACAATAACTTAATGTTTAAGAAAATTAATTTAAGCATAATTTAATGTTAGTTAACATTTATTGAAAGATAATGGAAATATACTAATTATAAAACATTGAAATACACTAATTTGGCTTAGCCACGTTGACCCAAACGATACTTTGGTCGACCTAGTGTGGTCTATCAAGTAGCATAAGTGGTCTAGCCATGCCAATTCAATGGTGGTTGTAAAATAGAGTCTTATGACCCAGATTTGATGGAGCTTTATTGTAACACCTCACCTCCGCCAGGGTGGCTCTTGCAAGCACTCTGACTTTGGAGGGGCGTTTGAATCAGGTGAACATGCATAATGATATATCAATGCAGAACAAGAACATATGTATATGCGTAAACAGAGTAAATAACATAGATAAAACAGCAGAATATTTTAAACCATTTCAAAACAAGTCTGGTACAACATAATGTCAACTTTCCAAATAAACAAGTCTAGATAAAAACAACATCACTGAAAAACTGGAATACATAAGTACTATCCCCAAAATAAGTGATAACCATAGCCAGCTTCATGCCAAGACCGTACATGAGCTAAAATCCCACAAGCAAGCGATTAGAAATCCAAGCTAAGCTCCAGTATTCCCTCCCTGAGAACCTGGGGGGGGGGGGGAACGGAAGAAAAGAGGCGAATGAAAACAGGTCAGTCAAAAAGACTGAGTAAGCCCTACTACAATCAATGTAAACTGATAAAGTTAACTGGCATGAGCAGCAGGGATGAACATAAGGATAACAACATACTAGCATGATGATTAACTAACAAGGTAGATAAAGGTGTCATCGCATAATCAGGTTTAAGGTTTTGCACCACAGGTGTACTAGCAAACTAACATGACTTGAATAAACAAGTATTGATCCCTTGGCCCAAGCTTTGGCCCAATAACATGAAGTGACCCTAATACGAGGTCCAATAACATGAAATGACCCTAATATGAGGTCCAATAACATGAAATGACCCTAATACGAGGTCCAACCAAACGGTCTAGTCGATCGGCTCCCTAAGCCTAACTCGTCACGTGTTGGTGTCAATGCGGCCCAAACATAATTGTAGTCAGACTGTGCAGGGTCTCCCGTCGGGTGTATCAAGCCCTAGGGTGGCAACCCCTGGACACCATAAACATGAGTGCACAGTCTCGATCTACTGGTACCCGTGCATGCTTTCCCCGGCTTCGGACTATGTGCACGACCATGGTCCGCCCGGAACTACACCGGCGTACCCTATGCCGTCGCTTTTGGTCACTTACCTCCAGTCCAGTAATCGTGCTCCCTCCCTAGCCTAGACCCTAGGGCCTTAATGATACAAACTTGGGATTACTGCTGGAGTGGACCCCCATTGCTAGGATTTTTCTAGTGGGTTAAGTACGGTTTAATCCTCTTGCCAATCATGGATTAACTTGGTTAAGTGTAACGATGAGTTCACGACTTAACCCCGATTAATCTACCAAGCCCAAATTGGTTAAGTATTAAGTGGACCATGACTTAACCCTAATCATGAGGCATTAATTAATTTAATGCGCCTTAACCTCTCACATTAGACCTTGTTGTGGTTACTAGTTAAGCCGGGCGGGTCCGGGTAGCTTTACACCACAACTTGGTCTAACCTCGGGTTCAAGGTACAACATGGCCAACTTCTCACATTGGGTCCTATTGTTTGTAGCCACTAGTTGAGCTGGTCGGTTCCGGGTAGGTTTACGCTACAAACTCAACCCAACCTCGAGTTGGTCACACTTATATTTTCTAAGTGTCATGTCCATCATGTTTCCAAAACACATTACAAGTTTTGAAGCAATTGGGTAGACCTAACTTAATAGGTAAATTCCCAATGGGTAAACCTAACTTAATAGGTAAATTCCCAAGCTTATGTTTTTATGTCTTTTAAGTTTACCCAACCTCAAATGCAATCCCATCGCTTACATATCGCAATAGCGCATAAAGGATAGAAAGAGGGAACTTGGCATAATCATGACATAAAGGTGTTGAAGCCACAAGTTTAACATGGTGGCATATGAAATGTACATATGTTCATATACTTGCATATTACATTTTTAGGCCTCAAAAGCATGCATATAACCAAACTTAGCATATTGGTGATACATGGTGATAAATGGCATGTAGAAATGGCCATAAGTTCGCATTTAGCCTCACATGCAAGTTATCATAAGAGATATGATAACTTACATGTTGCCAAAATGCAACCTTGAGCATAAAGCTTAAAGCTTTATGTTCACATACTCAAGATAAGCTTGCATAACATGATAACATGAACAAAAATGATCATCCCCAACTTGCATAACATACTTGCATATCATAACACGGCATACTTGCATAGCATAACATGGTAAACTTGCATAACATGACATGATGAACTTGCATATCATAACATGGCAAACTTGCATAACATGATAAACTTGCATATCATAACATAACAAACTTGCATAACATGATAAACTTGCATATCATATCATAATGATCAAACACAACTTGCATCATTAACTTTAGAGTTTAAATATGAAAGTAGAATAGGGCTTACAATGCTTAGGAAATATGACAAAGCCCTTATGCAACCAATTAAACCCAAAATGCAAGCTTTAATAGAAAACCCTTAAGCCAAAATGATCAAAACCCTTGCTTTATGATGCAAATATAGAAACTTGACTTGAATGCAAGCTAACGATGCTCATACAAGCTTGAAAACACTTGTATGCATGGAAAATCTCATAGTAATCTATTTAGGAATTTTATGAAGAGAGTGGAGGTCATGAGAGGATTGATTTTGCCATAGTTTAGTTGTATGAATAAATAATGATGATTTAGGGTTAGTTTAGGGCCTTATTTATAGAGATTAGGACTAGTTTCAACCCTAGGATTAAACCCTAGTTCCAATCTCAGCCCTCAAAACCGAATCTGGCCCCCAAGCTCAACACAATCTCTAAATGGTGCACCAGGCTAAACAGCCCGGCTGGACCAAGTCGACAGCCAAGTCGACAGGGCTGTCGACTTGGGTCCAACCAAGTCGACTCCCAAGTCGACAGGGCTGTCGACTTGGGTGTTCTGGCGGGATTTTTCCCGCCTGGCCCAATCTGTCCTAATTTTCAAATTCAAACTTGAATTTGAAATCTGTTTTTACTTTGAAATTTTCTGAAAACTTCGTTGGGCCTTAAACGGGTCATACGGACTCCGATTTTCGAAAACTCGGACTCTATTTCGCGTATTTTTCCGAGACGAACGCAATGGCATAGCCCGTTTCCCTTGATTCAGATTTATAAATTAAATTCTGCCTTGATTTACATTATTACAGGTTATTGAAAATACGGGTTGTTACATTCTCCCCTCCTTAAAGGATTTCGTCCCCGAAATCTTCAAGTTGGGAAGAACCTATCCTACCATCCAATCATCCATCTACTCAAAACATCATCCACGAGCAATCATTGTCCTTACAAGATTCTAAATGTTGTATGAACATATGCAAAGGTGTGTGTATATGTACCTATCTAATGCAAATATCATCAATGCAAATTATGTTAGTGAAATGAATCCATATGTATGCAATTCCTAACATAATGTATAACATCTATATGTGTGCACATAACATACATCCATATGCAACATCCATGTGATAACACCAAAAATTTTCATCCATGAATAAGCATAAACACTCATGCATATGCAATATGAGGAGTGTGTGAGCCGATCTAATGCCTAATCGTGTATAATGCATCCACGAGTAACCACTTGCAAACACTTGCAACCACTTGCAACCATCAAGCATAACATGTTTCAAACACATGTTTCATCCAAAGGGTTTCTACCTAAGGTTCTCATGACAAGATTAACACTATAAACTAGATAAACATGGATAGCAAAGAGAAAGATATGCTAACAAAGAAAAGAGATTGAGAGTGTACCCTCAAAAAGGAATGGATAAAGCCCACGCATCTTCTCCTCGGTTTCCCAAGTTGCGTCTTCTTCGGCTTCACCCCATCGAACCTTCACCAACTTGACCTCTCGATTCCTTAGCTTCTTGGTCTCCGTCCCCAAGATACGAACCGGAGCTCTCCTCAAGGTAGCCTCTTTCTCAACTTCCACATCTTTCAGAACACTTGGCTCAACAACCTCTGCTGATTCATGTAAACACTTCCGGAGATGCGAGAATGAAAAACATCGTGTACTCCGGCAAGCTTCTCGGGCAACTCCACTCTATAAGCCATCTGCCCGATCCTCTCTATAATAGGGAATGGTCCAACAAACCTCGGTGCTAACTTCCCAACGGCTCCAAATCGGACCACATTCCGCAAAGGAGAAACCTTCACGAAAACCATATCCCCAACATCAAACTCCAAATCAGTTCTTCGCTTATCAGCATAGGATTTCTGTCGGTCTTGGGCCGCTTTCATCCGTCTCCGAATCAACTCGATCTTCTCGGATGTATCTCTGATCATATCAGGCCCAAGTATAAGCTCATCTGTAGTCTCCCACCAACATGTAGGCGACTTGCACGGCCTCCCATATAAAGCTTCGAATGGTGCCATCCCTATGCTTGCCTGATAACTGTTATTATATGCAAACTCGACAAGAGGAAGATGGTCTTCCCAAGTACCACCAAAATCCAGAATACAAAGTCTCAACAGATCCTCAAGTACCCTATTCACCCTTTCGGTTTGACCGTCCGTCTGTGGGTGATAAGCCGTACTTAGATTCAACCTTGTTCCCATAGCTTCTTGCAAGCTATTCCAGAATTGACTTGTAAAGATTGGGTCACGGTCACTGACTATACTAGAAGGGACTCCATGTAGTCTCACAATCTCACGAAGATATACAGAGCTAGCCAAGATGCGGTCCTCTTGCTCTTCACGGGAATGAAATGAGCACTCTTCGTAAGTCTATCCACAATAACCCAAATGCTCGTATTCCCTTTCCTTGACCTTGGTAGCCCATTGATAAAATCCATGGAAATACTCTCCCACTTCCAAAGTGGAACGTCTAGAGGATGCAATAACCCACCGGGCTTCTTCGACTCGGCCTTAACTTGCTGGCAAATGATACATCTAGAGACAAACTCTGCCACATCCTTCTTCATCCCAGGCCAAAAGAAAATGCGCTTCATATCTTTATACATCTTATCTCCGCCCGGATGTATAGTCAACTTAGAGCGATGCGCTTCCTCAAGAACTTTTCTTACCAAATCTTCTACCATTGGAACACATAACCTTCCGTCTCTCCTCAGCCAACCCTTGTCATCAATAGAATATCGAGCGAGATGACTAGACGCCTCTCCTCGAATCAGCTTATCCATAATCTCAACTATCTGAGGGTCTTCTCTCTGCGAAGCCCCAACTTGATCAAGAAGGGTAGGTCTGAGTTCCAGAGATGCTAAAGAACCGGTCATCGACTCAATCGCCAAAGAGAAATCAAAGGTTGCCACATACTCTAAATTCTTCACCTCAACGAATAGAAGACTCAGAGTCAACCTTTTTCTACTCAATGCATCTGCTACCACATTACCCTTGCCAGGGGTATAGGCTATCTCAAAATCATAGGACGCCAAGAATTCCATCCATCTTTGTTGCCTCAGATTCAGATCCTTCTGAGAAAAGAGATACTTCAATGACTTTTGATCGGTATAAAGCTCAAATCTTTCTCCCACAAGATAATGGCGCCAAGCCTTGAGTGCATATACTATTGCTGCCAACTCTAAGTCATGAGTGGGATAATTCTTCTCATGCACTTTGAGTTGTCTACCGCCAAAGCATATCACCCTTCCTTCTTGCATCAGAACAGCTCCTAACCCCGTGCCACATGCATCGGTGTATACTGTAAATAGCTTCCCTCCATCGGGCAAAGCCAGAACAGGTGCTGATGTGAGAGCTCTCTTGAGCTTCTGAAAATCAAGCTCGCATTCTATGCTCCAAGCAAAAACTAAATTATTCTTCGTCAATTTAGTGAGAGGAGCGGAAATCTTCGCGAAGTCCTTGATAAACTTCCGGTAAAAGCCTGCAAGACCTAGAAAACTTCTCACTTCGGTTGCATTCCTTGGAGTCTTCCAATCCTGAACTGCAACTACCTTGGCGGGATCCACCGCTAAGCCTTGCTTAGATACTATATGCCCAAGGAATCTAACTTCCCTTCTCCAAAAGTGACACTTGGAGAACTTGGCCTTCAACTGATGCGCTCTAAGCGTATCCATCACCTCCACGAGATGCCTGGCGTGCTCTTCCTCATCCTTAGAGAAGATCAGAATATCATCTACAAAGACCACGACAAACTTGTTCAAGAACTCCCTGAACACCCTACTCATCAAGTCTACGAAATATGCGGGTGCATTAGTCAAGCCGAACGGCATTACAAGCCATTCGAAGAATCCATCTGGAGTCCTGAACGCAGTTTTGTCTATACTATCTTCAGCTACCCTGAGCTGATGGAATCCAGTAGCAAGATCAAGCTGAGAGAAAACAGAAGCACCGACAAGCTGGTCAAAGAGATCATCAATCCTCGGTAACGGGTGTCTGTTCTTCTTAGTCAGCTTATTCAACTCTCGATAGTCAATACAAAGTCGGAGAGAACCATCTGCCTTGGTAGCAAATACCACAGGCGCTCCCCATTCAGATATGCTTCGTCTAATGAAGTTCTTTTCAAGCAACTCCTTTACTTGCTTACTTAGCTCCCGCCTTTCACGCGGAGCCATGTGCCGACCGGGCAAAGAAACCGGTTTTGCATTATCCACCAGATAAATGCGGAAATCAATCTCTCGCTTAGGGGGCAACCCCCTAACTTCATCAAAAACATCCGGATACTCTCGAACCACTCTCACAGACTGAAGAGTTTCCATTGACGAGTCGAGTGATTCAAGATAGCACAACATGACGGGACCTCTCGGATCACAAGAAATCTCTAGGGTGTTTCCGAGGCGAGTCACGAGCCTCACAACCCTATGCTCACAATCAAGGATGGCTCCATATCTGGACAACCAATCCATGCCCAATATCAATCCGTATCCCCTAAAACCAAGAACATAAGCACTACACAAGAACTCTACACTCAGTATAGAGAACCTCAAATCCCCACATATCATAGACAAATGGGCGGAACCCCCAATACGATTTGAGACACAGACGGGATCATCTACCAAGGTAGTACTAAGGTGCAAACTATCAACAAGATCAGATGAGATAAAGCTATGCGATGCACCAGAATCAAACAAGGTACGAACTGGAAAATCAGAAATATATACAAGGCTCTCAACAGAAATACTACCTCGATCGGGAACTGGAGCGGTATTGAGAGCATGAACTTGCCCTCCTGAAGGTCCAGCACGCTGAGTCTGACCCTGGCCTTGCCCTTGCTTCTTCGGGCAATCCTTACTGAAATGTCCAGTCTCACCGCAGAAAAAGCATTCACCATTCTTCCTTTTCCTCTTCTTACAATCCTTAATAAGATGCCCAACTGAACCGCAATAATGGCATTTCCCCTTGTTGTTCTCGCTCTTGTTGTTGTTCCCCTTGTTGCCTTGACTCTTGTTCTTGTTCTTGTTCTGATTGCCTTGACTGCTCTGACCACTTGGATTACCCTGATTTCCTTTCCACTGGGAATCAGTCTTCTTGGCTTGAGTATCATTCATCTTGATCTCTTTCTTGACATCTCCCTGAAGTAACGCCATATCAACCAAGCTCTCAAATGTGGCCCCATGGGGAATATGTGACATAGCCAATCCCTGCAACGGCTCATTCAATCCTCTAGCAAAACGAAGAGCCTTCTTCTGAGGAGTATTAACCATATCCAAGCCAAAACGAGCTAACTGATTGAACTTGTTCACATATTCTTTGACAAACATATGTCCTTGCTTCAAAGTTATGAACCTCTCCATTTGCAGATTCTCCTCAGCAGAAGATAGAAACTTAAGCACGAACCTTGCCCTGAGATCGGCCCAAGTCTCAACAGGCCTAGTACCATTGGTGACTTTCCACCAATAAGCGGCTTCATCCTTCATAAGCCAAACCGCCAACAAGATCTTCCTCTGATCGTCTAACCCAAAGATAGCAAATAAATCCTCAGTCTCTTTCAACCAATTTCTGGCCTCTACAAAAGTCTCAGTGCCTTGAAAGTTCTTGCCACCCATTGCTTTGAAATCTTTGCAAGTCTTTGCGAAGTCAGCTTGAGGATGCTGAGGGGGAGGAGGAAGAGGAACCTAAGTGACAGGAGGAGGAGGAACATTAACTACTGGAGGAGGAGGAGCATTAACTACTGGAGGAGGAGGAGGAACGTTCGCGGGGCCGGCTCCGGTCGCCCTAGCCTCCAAAAGTCTCCTATACCAAACAGGTACGTGTACTCCCTCCGGAAGAGCAAAGTTATCGGCCATACTGAAAATGAAGAAAAAGACAGATTCAGAATGGAGAAAAACGAAGGAATTTTTGCTAATGGCTTTTTGGGGAATAGCCTTTGAAATAAACTAGACTTTTCTTTGGAAAATACTTTATACTTGGTTTTGAAAATAGTTTTCCAAAAGTTTTCTAAAAATCTTTTTGTTCCTTCTCGTAAACCAATTGCTCTGATACCAAATGTAACACCCCACCTCCGCCAGGGTGGCTCTTGCAAGCACTCTGACTTTGGAGGGGCGTTTGAATCAGGTGAACATGCATAATGATATATCAAGGCAGAACAAGAACATATGTATATGCGTAAATAGAGTAAATAACATAGATAAAACAGCGGAAGATTTTAAACCATTTCAAAACAAGTCTGGTACAACATAATGTCAACTTTCCAAATAAACAAGTCTAGATAAAAACAACATCACTGAAAAACTGGAATACATAAGTACTATCCCCAAAATAAGTGATAACCATAGCTAGCTTCATGCCAAGACCGTACATGAGCTAAATTCCCACAAGCAAGCGATCAGAAATCCAAGCGAAGCTCCAGTATTCCCTCCCTGAGAACCTGGGGGGGGGGGGGGGGGGACGGAAGAAAAGAGGCGAAAGAAAACAGGTCAGTCAAAAAGACTGAGTAAGCCCTACTACAATCAATGTAAACTGATAAAGTTAACTGGCATGAGCAGCAGGGATGAACATAAGGATAACAACATACTAGCATGATGATTAACTAACAAGGTAGATAAAGGTGTCATCGCATAATCAGGTTTAAGGTTTTGCACCACGGGTGTACTAGCAAACTAACATGACTTGAATAAACAAGTATTGATCCCTTGGCCCAAGCTTTGGCCCAATAACATGAAGTGACCCTAATACGAGGTCCAATAACATGAAATGACCCTAATACGAGGTCCAATAACATGAAATGACCCTAATACGAGGTCCAACCAAACGGTCTAGTCGATCGGCTCCTTAAGCCTAACTCGTCATGTGTTGGTGTCAATGCGGCCCAAACATAATTGTAGTCAGACTGTGCAGGGTCTCCCGTCGGGTGTATCAAGCCCTAGGGTGGCAACCCCTGGACACCATAAACATGAGTGCACAGTCTCGATCTACTGGTACCCGTGCATGCTTTCCCCGGCTTCGGACTATGTGCACGACCATGGTCCGCCCGGAACTACACCGGTGTACCCTCTGCCGTCGCTTTTGGTCACTTACCTCCAGTCCAGTAATCGCGCTCCCTCCCTAGCCTAGACCCTAGGGCCTTAATGATACAAACTTGGGATTACTGCTGGAGTGGACCCCCACTGCTAGGATTTTTCTAGTGGGTTAAGTACGGTTTAACCCTCCTGCTAATCATGGATTAACTTGGTTAAGTGTAACGATGAGTTCACGACTTAACCCCGATTAATCTACCAAGCCCAAATTGGTTAAGTATTAAGTGGACCATGACTTAACCCTAATCATGAGGCATTAATTAATTTAATGCGCCTTAACCTCTCACATTAGACCTTGTTGTGGTTACTAGTTAAGCCGGGCGGGTCCGGGTAGCTTTACACCACAACTTGGTCTAACCTCGGGTTCAAGGTACAACATGGCCAACTTCTCACATTGGGTCCTATTGTTTGTAGCCACTAGTTAAGCCCGTCGGTTCCGGGTAGGTTTATGCTACAAACTCAACCCAACCTCGAGTTGGTCACACTTATATTTTCTAAGTGTCATGTCCGTCATGTTTCCAAAACACATTACAAGTTTTGAAGCAATTGGGTAGACCTAACTTAATAGGTAAATTCCCAATGGGTAAACCTAACTTAATAGGTAAATTCCCAAGCTTATGTTTTTATGTCTTTTAAGTTTACCCAACCCCAAACGCAATCCCATCGCTTACATATCGCAATAGCGCATAAAGGATAGAAAGAGGGAACTTGGCATAATCATGACATAAAGGTGTTGAAGCCACAAGTTTAACATGGTGGCATATGAAATGTACATATGTTCATATACTTGCATATTACATTTTTAGGCCCCAAAAGCATGCATATAACCAAACTTAGCATATTGGTGATACATGGTGATAAATGACATGTAGAAATGGCCATAAGTTCGCATTTAGCCTCACATGCAAGTTATCATAAGAGATATGATAACTTACATGTTGCCAAAATGCAACCTTGAGCATAAAGCTTGAAGCTTTATGTTCACATACTCAAGATAAGCTTGCATAACATGATAACATGAACAAAAATGATCATCCCCAACTTGCATAACATACTTGCATATCATAACATGGCATACTTGCATAGCATAACATGGTAGACTTGCATAACATGACATGATGAACTTGCATATCATAACATGGCAAACTTGCATAACATGATAAACTTGCATATCATAACATAACAAACTTGCATAACATGATAAACTTGCATATCATATCATAATGATCAAACACAACTTGCATCATTAACTTTAGAGTTTAAATATGAAAGTAGAATAGGGCTTACAATGCTTAGGAAATATGACAAAGCCCTTATGCAACCAATTAAACCCAAAATGCAAGCTTTAATAGAAAACCCTTAAGCCAAAATGATCGAAACCCTTGCTTTATGATGCAAATATAGAAACTTGACTTGAATGCAAGCTAATGATGCTCATACAAGCTTGAAAACACTTGTATGCATGGAAAATCTCATAGAAATCTATTTAGGAATTTTATGAAGAGAGTGGAGGCCATGAGAGGATTGATTTTGCCATAGTTTAGTTGTATGAATGAATAATGATGATTTAGGGTTAGGTTAGGGCCTTATTTATAGAGATTAGGACTAGTTTCAACCCTAGGATTAAACCCTAGTTCCAATCTCAGCCCTCAAAACCGAATCTGGCCCCCAAGCTCAACACAATCTCTAAATGGTGCACCAGGCTAAACAGCCCGGCTGGACCAAGTCGACAGCCAAGTCGACAGGGCTGTCGACTTGGGTCCAACCAAGTCGACTCCCAAGTCGACAGGGCTGTCGACTTGGGTGTTCTGGCGGGATTTTTCCAGCATGGCCCAATCTGTCCTAATTTTCAAATTCAAACTTGAATTTGAAATCTGTTTTTACTTTGAAATTTTCTGAAAACTTCGTTGGGCCTTAATCGGGTCATACGGACTCCGATTTTCGAAAACTCGGACTCTATTTCGCGTATTTTTCCGAGACGAACGCAATGGCATAGCCCGTTTCCCTTGATTCAGATTTATAAATTAAATTCTGCCTCGATTTACATTATTACAGGTTATTGAAAATACGGGTTGTTACATTTATTAGATGGCTGGCAGTGATTTGAATCATCATAAATTCGGACTTAGGGCTTCATTTCCAACTCCGTATTTTTCTAATAAACGCGTAAGCTCTACTATTTTCCTAATACATCCAAAATTTCTAAATAAGCAGTAATATATTGAGGCTGCATAGATACATCTTGGAGAAGAATAGACAAGAAAAAAGGATAGGAAATAGGTTTAAATGAAATTTCTACACTAAAGGTAAACAATGATGGATGCCCTAAACTACAATTCTTATGTAACCTTTTAGTGAACTATACATTTTTCGTTTGTCAAATCTAGGGGGAATCTGGCATTGTGTTTGTTAAAGACTTGGGAATTACTTAGTGATTTTGTACATTACACCATTACTCACATTCCTTGGGAAAAGAACATAAAAGATGACTTACTCGCTAAGTATGCCAGTCGTAGCGAAGCTCAACACCTTACTGATACCAGTCGAAGTCCTAAATAGTCTGATCATTGACAAAATGAATGTGGAATGGATCATGGAAACAACCTAAGAGTCAAATTCATCGATGACCCCAATCAAAGAGTACTTGGTCCGTGGGATACCACCTATGAGTCCAACAACACGAAAGAAACTTCTTCGAAAAGAACCTAGATTCATCATGCAGAATGAGAGACTCTGGATACACGATTTCTCTATGCCCCTTCTATGATGTGTAAAACGGGAGAAGCAAAGAGAATTCTTACGGAGGTAAAGGTGAATGTGGTGACCATTCCGAAGAAAAAACTTCATCTAATAATGTGCTACGATATTGGTATTTCTAGTAGATCAGAACAGAAATGCAACTATTTATACAAGGTGACGTGATAGGTGCCAGAGATTCTACCAAATGCCAAGAGACCTTTCCTCAGATTTGATACAAATGATCAGCTCATGACCATTTGCAACATGAGGAGTTGATCTCGTAGTTGTTCTCTTGATAAACAAAGGAGGAGAAAAATACGTGATAGTTGTGATAGATTATTCACAAAGTGGGTCGATGCAGAACCGCTAGCCACGATCACCACAAAGAAAGTTATTGATATTATGATTAAAAATCATATTTACGAGTTTAGAGTATCGTAGAAGATTATAACCAACAACAGAACTCAATTTTGTAAGTGTTGAATTTTAAAACTTCTACAAGCAGTTCAATATTGAAAAGAGCTTCGTTGTTCTGCTGCATCCACAGGCAAATAGGAAAATGGAGACAATGAATAAGATCATCAAATCCACCATCAAAAAGCATGTCATAAAAGCAAAAGTAGGCTGGTTTGATGAACTCCCACTATAGGTAGATCGAACAACTCACAAATTTGCGACTGGGCATGCACCCTTTGCTTCGTCATACACATCAAAAGTAATAACCCTAGTAGTATTGGAAGTTCCCACACATTGATGAATACACTTCAACCAAACAGAAAATTTGCAACTACTACTTGAAGCTCTTGATAAATCAACGAGAAAAGTGATGAAGCGAAGCTGATAATTATTGCACACTAGAAAAAGATAGCAATACACATCAATATTAAAGTCCACCACTGAACCTTCAAAGTTGTAGATCTCATGATGATTGGACGGATGCAACCAGAAAAGTGTGGGGGTATTTGATTGAGATAGAAATATGTTTAGTTTACGCTCTTATATCTTATCTTTTGTATACAAATAAATATTACTTGGGTATTGTTTTGTCACTTTCACATATATTCCAACCCAGCCAGCATGCAACCAGAAAAGTAGAGAAATGAAGATCAGATTGCTATATATATTTACATTTTGAAGAATTGTAGATGAAGATCTCACATCTAGTTGCTGTTGGACAAGAAAATGATTTATAAAAAGCCCATGCACATCTCAAATTATAGGAGGCTTGCAAGAGAAAAAGAGAAAAGGCCTAGAACTTGTTCCAAATGACAAAAGGCCTAAAACTTACTTGAAACAGCTAGGCCCATTTGTAATTAGGGTTAGGGTTTGGTTATCTCCTATAAATACCCTTGTAATATCATTGTAGCCACGATCCCATTTTCTATTTCTTCTCCATTAATAAAGTCCTTCTTCTTCATTTTATTTTCTGCAATTTTCTATTTCTTAGCAACTAGTGTCATCTATACAATTAGATTTGGTAGAGTATTAGTTGTATTTTACATTTATTTTCATTAGTGATTGACCGTATGATTAGATTCAACGGTAATCCTAATTTTAATTCCTGTTCGTTATTTCAATTTCTGCAGTTTTAAATTCTGTTCTTTTTATTGCGTTCTTAGGTCATGTTGGGTTGAATATAGATTTGATTAGATTCAGATCTGTACTCAATTCAATAATAGTTTTATTGTTTTTTCAAAATCAATCCCCAAGCTTTGTCTAACTCGTCCAAGAAATTTTATACATAATTTGATTTAATTTAGCTCCCTGTGATTCGACCTACATACTGCACGATCTGTGCGCTTGCAGTATTATTTCATAAATCGCGCTTTTCTAGTTCATGGGAAGCGACGATCAATGTTTTAATAAATCTCATTAATAACATCATAAATTCTATTCAAAAACCATTTAAAATTCAATAAATAAATTTTATTCAACAACGTAAATGGTCGGAATTTACATAATGTTGCAATCTCCACGCCTCCTCAAAACTTTTCATCCTCGAAAAGGAGAGGTTGTTAAAAATATGCTTATGTATACAACAAAATACATATACTAATTCAAAATTTAGTTTAAACAAAATAATAATAGCTGTTAAATTTCAAAATTCCATAAAACATAATTTATCAAAATTAGTTCTTCATAAAACTTAAAGTTAAAGGATGAAATAATTT
This sequence comes from Allium sativum, assembly GCA_030737875.1. Taxonomy (NCBI): domain Eukaryota; kingdom Viridiplantae; phylum Streptophyta; class Magnoliopsida; order Asparagales; family Amaryllidaceae; genus Allium; species Allium sativum. The sequence continues at coordinate 242,773,242 of CM060926.1, forward strand.
CTTCGACTTAAAGGTAAACCTAAACATCCTAGTTTCCTTTATATCCTTCTTGTGAATGACGGAAAACTATATAATCATTTTTTTAATTATTAGAAGTTAATATTTCATTCTAAATTAATCAAATTCAGCAAGCACGTTTATGTAGGGTTAAATAGAGCTGCACAACTACATATCCTAATTGTTAATAATAGAAAATGGAAATAATCAATTCATTAAAATTATTAAAATTTTCATTACAAAAGTCAAAGTTACCTTATCCTATAGTAATATATTTATTTGGCTACTGCAGTCAATACTACGACAAGTAAATTTTAAAGGTGCCAAATTATTATGTGCAAACTTCTTTGAGACAATTTGATTAGTAATATATTTCAATAGCAGATGTATTTTCCATTTTGCAGCACTAGAGAGATGAAAGCCTAAGTTTTAGCTTACGAACAATAGATAACCAAATACGGTCATATGAGAATTTACTTTATTTAATATTTATCTCAAGCTTCAACTAAATTGGTTATGACAATTTATCTGGCTTTAAAACATGTAATATATCAAGAGTAATATATAATAAAGGGGAACTCTATTTGGACACGAAATATTGACACAAAATTGGACATTAATTCTCAATCATTAGATCTTTCGTTGAATTCTACCTTCTATATACAGACAAGTAAGTCTAACGATCCACAATTTATGCCTCTAATTTTGTGTTTATTTTAGTGTCCCCATACCCGCTCCCTAAAATAAATAAAAATAAATAAATGTTCACATTTAGGCTAGGAACCAATTTGTTTTCTTTTGATATCATCATTATTATGTTGCCGATTTACATATGGAAATTTTCGACACTAAACTTGCATCACTTTTCTCCTGTGTTACAATAGTCACTAATGCAAGACAGTGTTTGTCGTTTTGATCAGAAAACCCTTTGGTGCTGAAATGAAGTTTCAGATTAATTTTTTAGAATGATTCACATTATAGATACTTATTTGTAACGTATACAATAATCATGCATGAGTTTTGGTAACTTCATATTAACGCATTTAAGTCATGTGCTTTTTGGTTCGTAGTTTATAAACATAATTTTGATTCATGAATTTAGCAACGATTACGTCATCAGTATATAATGGAGTTATCGTGAAAACTTGGCAACCGTGTAGTATATCTTGGAATCCGTCTTCAAGTTAACATTGTGTCTAAAAATCATCAATAAATGGAAAGTGGAAATAAACATTCAACAAAAGCAATATTTTCAAACTAATTTCTCAGAGTCGTTCACATTATAAGTATTTATAATATACAAAATATGCATGTAGGAGTTTTGATCATTTTGAATTCAATGCTTTTAAGTCATGGATTCTGTTGGTTGTAATTCATAATCATAATTTTGGTGAATGAATTTAGTCGAAATTGTATAGACCAAATATAACAAAAATGCGTAAAATCTCTATAAACTTGTATTTAAGGCTTAATTAATTTTATATCAACATAAAAATAATCAATGAATGAGAAACGTAAATTTTGGAGATATTAGTAAAACAAATATGTAGTCGGTAGGATTCGAACCTATATGGCTAAAAGCCCATATGGTTTCTAGTCATGCCCGATAACCACTCTGACACCACCACTTTATTGTGGTGCAAGCTTTTTTGATGTTGATTAGACCTGTGAAGTTTCGATAGAAGAAGTATTTAATTTCATTTTTTTGCATTGGGGAGATGAACGCTTAAGTTTTAGGTTACGAACAATACATAGCCAGATGCAATGATATAGAAATTTACTTTATTTAATATTCATATCAAGCTTCTGCTGAATTGCTCATGCATTATATCAAGAGAAGCATAAAATAAAGGGAAACTCTGTTTGGACACAATATTGGACATTAAATCTCAATCATTAGATCTCTAATTGAATTCCACCTTCTACATAAAGACAACTAAATCTAATGATCCCCATTTTTTGCCTCCAATTTTTTGTTTATTTTTGTGTCCAAATAGCCACTCCTTAAAACAAATAAAATTAAATAAATGTTCACATTTATATTAGGAACAAATTTATTTTCATTTCGTACCACTATTTTTTCTGTTGTCGATTTACCAGCAGAAATTTTCTACACTATGATTGCTATCATTTAACCCCTGTGCTGCACTAGTGACTAATGCAATAGGGTGTTTGTCATTTTGATCAAAAATCTCCAGTGCTAAAATGAAGTTTCAGATTATTTTCTTGGAACCATTCACATTATAAATGTTTGTCTATAAGATATAAAATAATCGTGCATAAGTTTTGGTAACTTCAAATTCAATGGTATTAAGTCTTGCATTTTTTTGGGATGTAGTTCATAATCATAATTTTATGAATGAATTTAGCAACGTTTATTTCATCAGTGTTTAACTACATTATCGTGAAAATTTGGCAACCATGTAGTATATCTTGGAATCCATCCTCAAGTTAACATCGTGTCTAAAAATCATCGATAAATGGAAAATTGAAATAAACATTCAACTAAAGCAGTCTTTCCGGAATTATTTTTGAGAGCCATTCACATTATAAGTATTTATAATTTACAAAATATGCATGTAGGAGTTTTGGTCATTTTGATTTCAATGCTTTAACGTCATGGATTCTCATGGTTGTAATTCTGTCAACTTGAGTGGGATTCATCCTATTACCTCATACCAAAAATATAGTTATGCAGTCAACTTGAGTGGGATTCATCCTATTACCTCATACCAAAAATGTAGTTATGCATTCAACTTGAGTGGGATTCATCCTATTACCTCATATTTTGCATGGAATATTTTTTCATACCCCTTCATTCTTCATACAATGTAAAATTTAATAACTAATGTAATTTAGGTCAAATGTAGATTTAGTCGAAAAACATATTTTCCGTCTTTAAAAAATTACCTTCTACTTTCTTTTTCCATATAGGCTTTAAGAAATTCAATGTTTCTGTTTCTCTTCATGATTGTATCAATAACTGCTACATTTTTTGGGTTTTAATTGTAAGGAAGATATCGTTTTACTTTCAACCTTAATGTATCATAGTTATCATCAATAATCCGACTGAACCAATGATGGCATCCACCGATGTTTATATTGTCACGTTGTTTCGGTATTTTCTTATAACTTTGTGAACTTCCATTATTTTGGCTTCTTTGTTTTACACATTATTCGGTTGATTCTAAACTTTCCTGAAGATATATAAAAGGCTCTTCATATTTAGGTAATAAACATTCAATTGCTTTACACTTTAAAGGTTTTTTAATTAAAAAATACTTCAGTTTGATCATTAAGTCTCACTTTCCGCAGATATAGTTTATGGATGCATAATTTTGGCATGTGCATGTGTGTGCACGCGCACACACACATATTTATGTGTGTGTATGCACGTGCGTGCAAGTATATGAAGATCAACTAGTGTGTATTGGTTCATATGTATTAACTGAATATTGTATACATAAATTTTTAGTATGTTTAAAAATACAACTTATGAATTTATTAAATTACCTCATAATTTTCCCATTTTAAACAGCACTAGCTTCCCTTTATTGTCAACATGCTTAATGAGTAAAGATTAAAATTTGAAATCCTTTTGGGATCATGATGCACTTAAATTGGATTACATTTGTGATTTTCTTATTATAGCCTTTTTGGTATCATGAGAGCAGTCTTTGGTTCCTGCCAAATGGTATGCTTACCCGTGCATGTTTTTGATTGTTTTATGTATGTGCTTCCAACATGCATAAGTGTATTTCTTCAACGCTAGAGTTAGCATATCAGAATTCCTTTCATGTTACAAATAAATTAAGTGGTTTACTTCAGTATAATCAATGTTAACGATTGTTAATCATCTCCTGCTACTTAAATGGTAACTACAGTATAATAGTATTTTCTTTCAGTAAGCTGTTACCACCAAATAAGCTTATACAAATATATTACCATTTAAATTCTCATTTCATTTTCCTTGAAGGTTCCCAGTTTCTTGCATTGTTAACAGCAAGTGAATTGTAGGAAGATACATTAAAAGGCATTAATTCTAGGTGAGCTACGAAGAGGTAAGATAGCATTTTTGTCCGCTTCACCTTATTCTACATACTGGGTCTATTTTCAAATTTATTGGTACTTAATACCGTTGGCATTATAATAATTTTACTTTATATGAATCCACCTTTAGAACTCATTGACTGAAAATTAAAGGGTCGATAAATTAGTTTGAAGTTGTGAACTTGATCTGTCATTGCAGTAGAAGAACGTTGATATCTTGGATCACTTGGTCATTTTTGTTGAACATATAAAAAAGTCATTGGATATGCATTATGGTATATTCATCCAGAACTTTTAACATATCTATTTAGGAAATATTGCTCATGATATAATCTGAAGATGTAAGTGGCAACCCAAAAATTAATGTTGTTCACATACTGATGTCGGATGTGCATAAAAGTGCCAACGACCATGATTTTCAAATAATGGGTTGAAATTCTTGAAATACAGTATTCTCATGTTATATACATCTCATATTTAAGCTCTGTAATTAGTAATGAAAGGATCAGACAATAAAATTTTGTGGAACTATTAGTTTTCCTTGAACTACAAACACGGATTTATATGATAAAACTAGCTAGCCATTAGGTTTATGCAGCTTGGAGCATAAGATGCGTGATATGTTCATTTCTTCTTTTAGTTAAATCATTGTTAAATTTTGTTGCTATGGATTTTGTTACTATAGAGTTTTTTTTTTTTTTTTTGATCATTTTAAATTTATAACCATGGCAGGTGGCATTAGCTTGGCACCTAATCCAGGAGAAGATAGTTCATTGAAGAAACTTTGTTTATGTCTTTATTTTCTCACATGTAAGTTTTCTACTTATTACTACTTTGAAATAAAATGGCTCTTACGTTTTCTTCATTTGTAATTCCTATACTCAAGGATTGAAATTATTGTGATTTCGTTGGTTTCATGTTTATTGCTTACTTCTGTCTAAATAATTTTTCTTTTGTGCTTCAACTGTCTTTAGCAGTTGTTTGATGGCATATGTCTGTGTCTTCATACATGTTTTTCGTTCTTTTGCAAAAACTTTCTCTTATGCAACTATCTTAATTAAATAAATCACAAAATTTCATGGCAGTACTTATTGTGAACTATTATATTTTTAGATGATTTTTTGATTTCCACATTTGGAAGCACTTTCTATTCTGTGAACCTAATGTTGGCCAAAGATGCAAACTGGATTTCTTTTCCAGTAATTTTAGTTAAATTTGATTTATTCTATGAAGAATTTATTTCATATGAATACAACAATATCTTGTGAGTTCTTTCTGGTTTGAAATAAGTGATTTTTTATCTATGACTAATTAAGATATAGTGATACCAAAGCTTGCCCAACTTAGTTCTGTATACAAAATTTAGTTCTAAATTTTGATGTGACAGCTTTGTTTAATTCAATCCAGATATGTTGTTTCAAAGCTTCACCTTTTACTTGCCCCTTCATTTTTGTAATTTGAAAAGATATGAGAAGAAATCATGTCTCTTAAGCTAGATTTGTCAACATATGCTTTCAAATGCGAAGAGTGTCATACCCACGTTCGCATCTAAAAGCAGTTTAGAATATCGGATATCCACATCCGCGGATACTGAAAAATATTAGATAATTATCTGATATGCTAGCGATGCATAAATAGAAGAATAACAACATAAAATTTTAGTTTCACATAAAGTTTCTTCAATTCAATTTATTATTAAAATGTAAAAAATAAACAAATCTGATAGTAATAAATAGTTTTAAGCAATTAATATGTGTTTAGTGGGTATAATGTAAACTTACAACTTAATAAAGCAATAAATAAATAAATTTCATTGTACTAAAATGCACATAATTTAAACTATAATTTTGAATGTGGATGTGTCCGTATCTGCAACCACTTCCCTTTTTTGGAATACCAGATATTTATCCGTTTTTTCAGATATAGATGTAGATTGATTTCGAATTGCTGGTTATCCATTGACAGTCCTATCTTAAAGCATAGATTCTTGATTTTAACACCATAGATCAAAGATTAAGTATAATAATAAGATTGTACATAAATATTAATCTTTGCATTAAACTCATTGCCATCAACATAGAGTCCTGTTTTAGAATAAGTAAAAATTCAACCATTATGCTGGTAGTAACCTTGAGGGTGAATACCTATATTGATCCAACTTGTGAATAATACTGGGAATCAGGAACGTCGTTGTAAGTTTCTAAATAATATATCCCTTTTCAAGATGAATCTGCACAAGTGCATACTTTTAAATATGTGCTTAAGCTTGAATACCATAAAATTATAACAGAAAAGATGGATTTAACACGAATTCCTTCAGTAATTTAGACTGATTGAGATTGTATTTTCATTTGTTATTTAAGGATGTGGATTCATATACTGATATACGAGCTTAAAGACATCATTACTTTAAGGAGTTAGGCAGCCTTAGTGGATCTCAGTCATCATATCAGCCATGCATGCATTCCCAACAATTTATCAATTTTGGATTGAATGGTTAAACTTATGGCATTGTTTTCTATCATAAACCGTTTTTCATTTACTATGATGGAAATTCACTGGTTCAGGTAAAAGAACAAAATTTATGAAGTGTATTTTTTTAGTGAAGTTGATAAAGTTTACATCATAAGTTATACTTTCACTGCTGACCTTTGGTTGTGGGAAGTTTTCTATATGTATTTGGATTTAGTGTAACTGTGGAACCACCTCCATATTAGGATGGTTGATGGAGGTTTTCATTGTCAGAGCATACCCAGCAGTGCGAATTTGTGCAAAAGTGGGGAGGATTGACGCTTTTTTTCTCACCATCTCGCTACAGCAACGCAAGTTGAAGCGTGAGGAAGGAAGAATGGTGATTTGCGCCACTTTTATTTCTGAGCGTCGTCTCTAAATGGGAAACATATTCCCGTTTAGGGAGGAGACAATTAATTTTTGCCCTTAAACAGAGAAGTAATCGCCGTTTATTGTTTTTTTTCTCCCCACTCACTGTCGGGCGAGTTGCAAGGATTCACTTTACTTTTTTTTTTTTTTTTTTTTTTTTTTTTTTGCTGCTGGTTCGGTTTCCAGCCATTTTGCTGGGAGTGCTCTTATACTTTAAATATCCTCTGCTCTAAAAGTTAGTTTCTTTATTTTAAGTCTTTTGTGTCAGAAACTGATGGGAAATGGTTTTCACCTTTCAACTACATGTTAGTTTGGCTTAGAATTGAATGGTTCTTCCTTGCACCGACCAAACTGTTTTTTATACTCTGTAACCACTGCCTCTTAAATTATTTCTAAACCAATAATTATAAAATTTCTTTATAAAAAGTATTGATTACCTATGTTATAATTGAATTATCTTCATTTAAATTTCAAAATTAAATAAATTGTACAATATTAACGGCATACAGATAATTTTTCCATATAACTAATATTTTTTTGGCTAACTACTCATGTTGGTTTTTGACTAGGGCTAACTACTCTGGAATGTTTCTCGGCTCCATCTTATGACACACAATGGAAATCTTAAAATTAATGGAACATGAACATTTATACTTCAATGTACATAAACTTTACTAATTATCATAATGTTGGTACCAATTTACTATTTGTTAGTATCGACATTAAAGCTAATTGTCTAAAATATCAAGGCAAGATTTGGATTGAATAAAATCTTATGTGGGAAACCTTATGTTTAAACATTGCATGGCTTTCAACTATCTTTTTATTTTGATTTATGTTGGACTGTGTTCCTTTATCCATGTGAAATTATATCTTACCTAAATATGCTAAACATATCCTCCATTTTCTCATTAGATCGTGACTCATAAACTTATATTATTAGTACCCTATATGGTTACTGATTTGTAGTGCTCAAATTACCATTTTTCTGAATGTACTTCTGTATCTATTGTAAAAAAATTGGTCAAAGACACTAATATATAACCAACAAAAAGTTTATATACCTTAGTATCATATAGTTATTTATCATTTTATCTGACACAGTTTTCACAGCAAGTGCGGACAATAGATTTGCACTGGTGAAATAAAATAGCTACGTATGTTCTTATCCCATATTGTTTTCTTAACAGATTCTCAAAATATTTCAGGTTCAGACGTAGTGAATCCCATGGTTATACAATGTTCATTCGCTCTTTTCAACAGACTCCATGCTTTGCATTCTATGGAAATTAAGATACTGCTTTCCTATTTTAGTTTTTTAGCTATTTGTTTTTCGATTCAGAAACCAAATATGATATTCTATTAATTTTCAAGTCAATGTATATCTTCTCTGTTTTGTTGTATGTTGTTTGAACATTACAGCTGAACTTAAAACAGTGGAACCTATTTTTTGTACCACCAATCAGTTGTTGGTAAAACATTGTTTTTTTTCTATTACAAATTTACTTTTAGTACATAGTAATACTTAGATGCATAACTGTTTTGACTTTGTACATATGTACCTTACATAGCAAGGCTTACAACTGCACTCCATGTGAGAATGAATGTGTACAAACACATTTTTCTTTTTCTTTTTCTGCTGTTTGGTACATGTATTTTCACTTCGTCTTATTTAAAATGTCCAAATACGTCTTTGCTAGGTTTTATAGTAATCCATGTTGTGACTCAACTAAGTTAGTATTAATATTTTTTAAGGCTTCCCTTGGACTAGCACAAATCCTCTTTCACTCTATTCATATTTTAAAATATTAGCCAAAGTTTTCCCTTAGCATGTATCAATTGCTTTAGATAGCTATAGACCTTTTTCTTTGGCATCCAGTAACACTATTTGTTCAAATACAAATTTTCCAACAAAGCGATAAAATGAACTACAGATACATTACTTTTTATGATAAAAATTTAATACAAAACATTTAGCGCATCCCGTGTGCGTAGCACGGGTTCGCACTAGTTGTTAAATAAATGTAACCAAAACCTCGTAAATACAAAATTAAAAGCCACGTTGGTTGCATTCACATATCAAACGTAACTAATGAATGCAACCATATGCATGTTTTCTTGTAGTGTATATTCATTTTGTTTAACTATATTTTAATTAATAAATTAAAGTTGAAATTTATGTATGTCTAATACAATGTTTTAATTGTAGTTCTATATTATGAACAACTATTTCAAAATCTTAGTTTCGATCTGAATTTTTGTATGTTCATATTATTTGATTATATTTTAATTAATAAATTGAAATTGAAATTTGTATATGTGTAATACAATGTTTTCAATTATAGATTCATGTTCAAAATCATACCGAAACAGAGTACAATTTTGGTTTCAAATGTTTATATGTATATAATTTATTTTACTTGTCTTGTGTTAAGAAGGAGAATAGATTTGACAATAAATCTAAACATTAAATTGACTATTATAAATATATTTTCTCTATTAAGCTTTGCTTCGAACATTCTATACACAATCCATTTATATGCGTTATGTTTCATATGCTTTTTTAGTATGAACCGCTATTAAATATTTAGTTAGGTAATAGTATATATATGATCCATTGTTGACTGTTTATGTTATTTGTTACAATGTTCATTGATTGCCATTTTATTTCTTGTTTATGATCTTATATCAATCTATTTCTGCATATATGCACATAACTTTTCATCAGTTGAATGATTTTGTTATATTTTAGTTCTTTTTGCATATAATTGAAAATGAATATACTTGATATATTCATATTATGTCACATATCACACTTACCTGTATTTTAAATCAATTTGTAAAGTTTGAATACATATGGACACATTAAAATGTTTTGATAAATGAAAATTAATGTATCAAACAATTCGCATTAAAAAGAGAAAATGTAAGTAATTCTCTCTTCATTTAATGTAATTAATACTCTCAATTAATTCTTGTTTTTAGGGAAAGAAATAAAAGGTTTCATTCCTTACAAATTAACTAAATGATAAGTGTATTTGATACACTATATATTTTAAATTAAAACTTCCCATTAACTAACATAAATAAAATAAATAACTTTTATTTAAAATAAAGTTAGAAATGTTCCAATAAATTAGGCTTCATGGGCCCAACTAATGATCCAGAATGGTAAATGTTTTGAAATTCAAGAATTTCTTCCGCTTCGAGCCAGTCTAGTTCCTTCAAAGATATCGTCTAATGAAATATTGTTCCAGTAATCAATTCATCTTCCTCGGCCAGAATAAGATCGAGGTCTATGACCTAGTAACATAATCATCAATCTTCACCAAAACGTTCAAATATAGACCTGAAAAAACAATGTGGGAAGGATTATAATGCATGTTAGAAACACTATGCTTCCAAGATTATTCATTTGGATCCGAGTAATAGGACGTATTTTCATAGCAGAATCAATCACAAGTGAAGCCACATTCATAGAACTAGAAGTAGAAAGTGAATCTGTGGCAATTAATGGAGGCGGTATAATTAAGGATTAGATTTTGAGAAAGAAGGAATAATGGAAGCTATTGTAGAACTGGTTGGAGGATCACTGAAAGAAAATCACATCCGACTAAAAACAGGACCTAACCTTAGGAATCCACTATTGAACATAAAGGCGAGAAAGCGAAACCTTACGAGTCGATCCATGGTCGGGAGTAAGCAAGGGGTAGCAACATGACCAAAGGTGTGACAAGCGGTACAGATGTCAAAGTCCATCCATATATAGCACTAACTTCAGCTAAATGAGTTAGAACAAGCTGAACTCTAATTGTAAAAGGAATAGGATTATCAAGGGTAATTTCAATCAATGCCTTTGCATAAATAAATTTTTCTTGGACCATGGCATTGAATCAAAACATTTCAATTTATCAATAGAGAAAGCTAGCAAATTTAGACCCATTAACTATGATAAAACAAACAGGAGTGTGAAAAATAAGCCCAAATAGGTATTGTTAGCACCTGGTCTTTTGAAAAAGGAGTCCAAATAGGTATTGTTAATACACATACAAAACTCTACACCATCTTGCACTATCATATGGGGCATCTTCTTTGAACCATTAACCTTCTCTACCTAAAAAACAACTAGATCTTGTTTATTTCACAAGACGTTATCAGCAAAATCTCAAAACAAAAATTATATTATATACCAAATGTTCTGATATCTAAAAGAATATATCTTCTGTTTTTTCGGATCTAATTATAAATCTCAAAATGATAGTCCTTTTTTAAGATATAATTTTTAGATCGTTGTAATATGTTAAAATAATAAAGGTGAATATATTAAATACGAAGGGATGTTATTGTAATTTGTAGGACATGTAGAGTCTATGAATATTGAGCTCATTTGTGTTGTATGTACATCTATTTCTATAAAAATGCCTTCACACAAATATTATGTGTTTTTACATTTTATTTTATAATATGTTATCAGTAGGAAGTTTTGAGCTTTTATTCTTATTTTATTTCTAATTTACATTTTTTAATCAAATGCATCAAATCAACTCCCAAAGGTTTAAAAAGAACATGCTGGAAATCTAAGTACAATTTTGAAATATTCTGATAGCATAGAACTTTACACGTTTAATTTTTTTCAAGTCCATATTTTTACAACATTTACTGGCAACCTATTCTTTAGTGCGACTGATTCTATAGTTAAGATATTTAGTGTTATTTAATATTTAGCATCACGAGACAGACAAATATATTTCATCTCTATACACCTAATTCTTCCTTCAAATGAGGGTACCTTCCTCTTATTAGTTAAACTCAAAATACTACCACTTCTTATTATATTTATGTTTTCTTTAAACAAGTTAAATGCAAATGCATAATGATTTATTGAATAGGCTTGAATATTTAGTTGTAATAAATATTGTAGGTTAATTTAGTTATGTAAGTATATATTAATCATCAGTTTTTTGTAAATGCAAATTCATAATTGCTCATAATGCGACAAAAATAGGTGATTTTATCCTCAGACATGCTAAGTTGGTGATCGACATGGTCTTCCATATAAAGCCTCAAAGGGTGCCATGCCTATGGTGGCTTGGTAGCTATTGTTGTAGGCGAACTCCACCAAAGGAAGATGATCTTCCCACGTTCCTCCAAAATCAAGAATGCACAATCTCAAAAGATATTCTAATACTCTGTTCACTCTTTCAGTCTGACCATCGGTTTGAGGGTGATAGGCAGTGCTTAAGCATAGCTGTGTGCCAACAGCCTCTTGCAAACTCTTCTAAAACTCACTTGTAAAGATAGGATCTCGATCACTTACTATGCTAGAGGGTATCCCATGCAGTCGAACTACTTCTTTAAGATAAAGGGATGTTAATGATGAGGCAGTCCTCCTACTCTGAACAAGTATAAAGTGAGCGCTTTTAGTGAGCCTGTCAACTATTTACCCAAACACTGGTATTGCCCCTTCTTGACCTAGGTAACCCATCTATAAAGTCCATCGAAATGCTATCCCATTTCCATTATGGGACCTATAGAGGATGAAGCAGACCACCAGGCTTCTTCTGCTCCGCCTTGACTTGCCGGCATATCTAGCACTTAGAGACGAATTCAGCTACATCCTTCTTTATGCCATTCCAAAAGAAAACCCTTTTTATATCTTTATACATCTTATCTCCACCTGGGTGTATGGTCAACTTAGAATGGTGTGCTTCTTCAAGAACTGTCTTCACTAGATCCCTTGCTTATGGGACACATAGTCTTCCATCCCGTCTCAACCAACCATAGTCATCTATGGTGTATCTATTGAGGTGGCTAGAAGTCTCACCTCTAATTAACTTGTCCATCACATCAATTATCTGAGGGTCTTCACGTTGCACGGATCCTATTGAGTCCAAAAGCGTAGGCTGCACCTCTAGCGATACTAACAAAGCAGGTACAAACTCAAAGGAGGGTCTAAAGTCAAAAGTTGCTATGTACTTCAAGTTTTGCCTTTCTACAAAGATAGGACTTAAGGTCAGCCTTTTCCTACTTAAGGCGTCTGTTACCACATTGCCCTTGCCAGGGGTATAAGAAATCTCAAAATCATATGAGGCAAGAAATTCCATCCACCTTTGCTGTCTTAAGTTAAGTTCTTTTTGTGAAAAAATGTACTTTAATGATTTATGGTCAGTAAACAATTAAAATCTTTCTCCTAGTAGGTAACGACACCAAGAGTTAAGAGCGAAAACAATGGAAGCTAGTTCCAAATCATGAGTTGGGCAGTTCTTTTCATGTGCCTTCAATTGCCTTCCTCCATAACAAACTACCTTACCTTCTTGCATTAAGATAGCGCCTAATCCCGTGCTGCATGCGTCTGTGTATACTGTAAACATCTTACTTCCATCAGGAAATGTCAGAACTGGAGCTGTTGTCAGATCCCTCTTCAATCGTTGGAAAGCAACATCACAGTCTAAATCCCAATCAAAAGTTAGGTTCTTCTTCGTCAATCTAGTAAGTGGGGCTGAGATCTTCGCAAAGTCTTTAATCAACTTTCTGTAATAGCCCGCTAGCCCGAGAAAACTTCGTACTTCGGTTGCATTCCTTGGAATCTTCCAATCTTGCACCGCCACTACTTTTGCGGGATCCACAGCTATCCCTTCTTTGGACACCACATGTCCAAGAAACCTTACTTCTTCTCTCCAAAAATGGCATTTGTAGAATTTTGCTTTAAGCCGATGTGCTCGAAGAGTATCCACAACTTCCCTTAAATGCAAAGCATGTTCTTCCTCACTTTTTGAGAAAATCAAAATGTCGTCCACGAAGACTACTACAAATTTATTAAGGAACTCCCTAAACACCCTACTCATCAAGTCTACGAAATAGGTGGGTGCATTTATCAAACTGAAAGGCATAGCAAGACATTCGAAGAAACCATCAGGAGTCCTGAACGCAGTCTTATCTATGCTGTCTTCAGCCACTCTTAGCTGATGAAATCCGGTAGCCAGATCTAGTTGGAAGAAAACTGATGCACCTACGAGCTGGTCGAACAAGTTGTCTATTCTTGGAATTGCGTGCCTATTCTTCTTGGTTAGCTTGTTTAGCTCCCTATAATCCACGCATAGGCGAAGTGAACCATCCTATTTGGTTGCGAACACTACTGGAGCACCCCATTCATAAATACTCCGCCTTATGAACCCCTTTTCGAGCAACTCTTTAACTTGCTTGCTGAGCTCCTTCCTTTCCCTTGGAGCCATGTGTCTAACGGGTAAAGCAACTGGTTTTACATTATCAACTAGGTATATGCGGAAATCTATCTCTCGCTTTGGAGGTAAACCCTTCACTTCTTCAAAGACATCCGAGTACTCACGGACTACTCTAACAGATTGCAAATTTTCAATAGACGCATCAGGAGATTCTCGGTAGCTAAGCATAACAAAATTCATAGGATTACAAGAGATTTCGAGAGTATTACCGAGGCCAGTCATAAGTCTAACCACTCTCTTTTCACAATCGAGGATGGCACCATTACTGGATAACCAATCCATGCCTATAATCAACCCATAGCACGTGAAACCCAAAACATAAGCATTACATCTAAACCCAACGCTTAGTATAGAAATTTCCAAATCCAAACAAATCATTGATAAATAAGCCGAACCCCCAATTGGATTTGAAACAACAATGGGATCCTCTACTATACTAATATCTAGGTGCAGAGATTCAACTAAAGCAGTAGATATAAAAGAGTGCGATGCGCCAGAATCAAAAAGAGTATGAACAGGATGATTAGAAAGATAAACTAAACTCTCAACAGAAATATTTCTACCTCTTTCTTGTGTAGGTGCCGTGAGAGCGTGAATCTGCCCTCCAGAAGTAGATCCAGTCCTCTGCCCTTGCCCTTGCCTTCTTGGGCAGTCTTTGGCCATATGTCCTATCTCGCCACACTTAAAGCAACCACCCATCTTCCTCTTCTTTTTTCTGCGGTCCTTAATCAGATGTCCAGGTATGCCACAAAAATTACACCTCCTGATCTTGTCATGGGTTTTGTTATTCTTCTCGCCCTTCTTGGAATCCGTATTCTTATTCTGCAATCCCTCCACTTTCTTGTCTAGAGGTTCTTCCATTTTCGCATCTTTCTTCCCATCCTTGTCTTCCTCATGTAACAGTGCCATGTCCACCAGTCTCTCATAAGACGTGCCCATAGGTATATGGGACATAGTTAGGTCGTGCAATGGCTCATTTAACCCTTTAGCGAAACGGAGAGCCTTTTTATGTGGAGTGTTTACCAACTCCAGTCCGAATCTAACCAACTGGTTGAACTTGTTGACGTATTCCTTAACCGATAGGCTTCCCTGTTTGAGTGCTAAGAACTTCTCCATTTGTAGGCTTTGTTCAGCTTGCGAGAGGAACTTCATTTCAAACCTCATTCTAAAATCCTTCCAAGTCTCAACTGGTCTCTCAGCATTAGTAACCTCCCACCAGAAAGAAGCTTCGTCCTTAATTAACCATACAGCCAACTGTATCTTCTTCCTATCGTCCAATTTGAAGATAACAAACAAATCAGCTGTTTCCTTGAGCCAGTTTCTTACTTCCACGAATTATTCAGTCCCACTAAAGTTCTTTCCGTCCATAGCTCGAAAGTCTCTACATATCTTCGAGAAAGCATTCACACGCGGAATAGGAGGAGGAGGAATGATGAGTACAGCTGGAGGAACGTTTCCTTGGCCTTTGGCGGGTTCCGTGGCCTCCAAATACCTACGGAACCATCCGGGTATTATGATTCCCTCTAGAAGATTAAGATCCCCAGACATGCTGAGACGAAATGAAAAGATTCAAAAAATAATTCGTTCATATGAAAATAGGCATGGCACCCTTTTGGTGTATGATAGTGGATGCATAGATCCTTGCTCACTTAGCCAATTGGACGATCTTTGCGGATTTCATAGTGATTTTGCACTTGATTTAAGATTGGGAGGAGAATGATGGCGATTGAAGATCACTAGAGTTGAATCGGAGAAGTTTCTAATGAAGAATGATGATGATTTGATCACTTTGTTATTGAATGTAGCTTGATCGAATTGGAGAAGCCATTAATGGAGTTTGAAGTTTTTGAAAGTGGTGAAGGAATGATTTTGGCGGCCCTTCGGGGTCAAGGAACCGGTCCCTCGAATTATAGAGAAATGGGGTATTTATAGGTGTAGTTTGGTGGTAGTGGCAGTCTTGTAATTATGGTGTGCAGAGTTTGGGTCGGCCATAAACTTGGATCGGCCTAAAACTTATTTACAGAAATGCCACTGGTCCACTTTATAGTTGTCAACAGCTGTCATGATCCATATTTATAGTTTTGCCACCGCTCCACTAATCATGGCCGACCCAAATGCATTTAAACTGACCGACCCACACATATTTGAATGTATCGATCCATTTTAGATGCTGCCACCGCCTTCTCAGCTATAGGACCAATCCATTTTACTGTAATATGACAGATTCAGTTTCATGAATGCAAGGGACCGACCCAGTTCACTGCAATTTACTTTGCTGTTGATTCTTTTACGAAGCTATCCCATACTTTGTTGCCACGTGTGATTTAGTGTCCATACCCTTTAATTCATGAATGAGCCAATCCATTTGTTATGTTGAAACATACCGACCCACTTTATAATCAAGTATGCCACCGTGTATTCAATATGGTCGACCCAAATCTCTCATTCACAATAGCTGATCATTCTTTTAAATATGGACCACGTGTCCATTTTAGCACCGATCCACTTCGTTGTATTTTGTAGCATGCATTCACATAGACATTCACGTAAAAAATATTAGTGACCGACCTGCATGTTAGCTCAGTATCAGTTCACGCAAGAATAACGTGAATCCAGCCCATACACTATAAGAAAACACCGATTTAGCATCATATATTTAGAAGCGGAAATTTCCATCGCTGATTTACGATGGATTTCCATGTGATCTGCAAGGGATAGTTTTTTGTTTTTTTCAACTTTTTTCCTTTTATTTATTACCGTCATCTTTTGTCATCCCTCACTAAGCCGTTGTAAATTGCATCGAATTACCGACATAAAATTTCTGTTGCTATTTTCCACTGCAAATACAAGCAGAATACCGATGAATATTTATCGAAGCTATTTTGCAGCAAATTTCCAATAGATTTGCAAGAGATGTTTATATGTGGTCTTTAAAAATTGAGAAATAATATTTATTATTTAGTATCTAATATTTAATAATTATCATTGCGATCATATGTATTAACTAAAAAAATATAAATTTTCTAAAAGATATTTAAAATTATTCATAAATTTTAAATATAAAATTTTGAAGTTTTCATAAGATTCGAAAATATTTCTTTAAATGAATCTAAAACTTTTTAAAATATTCAAACTTTCAAAGAATTCCAAAATGTTAAAGAATTTCAAAATCTGAAAAATACAAACCATAACTTGCAAATTATTACTTCCATGCGTATTTACAAGTTTTCAAATATAACTCTTTGGGGTGTTTGCTTGTAACTAATAATTATAGACAATGTTTTCTAAATAAATGTTGTAATACCGCTTAATTCTACAATGTTATTTAAAACAGTTGTTAAACAATATACTTTATTACAATGGTCTTTTTGCCCCTGTATCTTATTTTGATTTTTCATAGTAACTATTAGAATTCATTGAATTTTAACATCTTCCCACCATTTTAGCGTTGTAAATTTATTTTATTGAATATTGTTTATGAGACGTTATAAATTTCGGTTTTATGGTCATTATAGCTATTTGTTATTGCTCAAAATGTTTATGCATTGATTTACATGTTCCCATTTAATTATATTTGCTTGCTTCTTAAATGTTTATTATATTGAAAGGATAAATGCAGAACAATTTCCCTTGTAGACATCACCAATCCGCATCTTTTATTCCTTAGTTTCTCAATCATTGGATAAGTTACTAAGCCAACGGTTAGATTTCAATCGTTCGATAAGAAAAATTCATTTAGATCTCCACTTCCTTCTCCTTTTCGTATTTCTCCACACGCAAAAGAAATTCCGTTCAGATCTTCTCAAACTGGTCATTGACGATAATTTAATTTACATCGTCCTTTATTACTTTCTGTAAGATCTTTCTTCTTTCCAATTTTTGATTTTGAAACATCTGCTTGCCTAATTTCAATCCCGAATTAGGGTTTCCGTCACTTTTCTTTTTCAATTCAATTCCATGAATTTTCATTAGACTGACTGACAGAATTATTTAGCCATGTCCGCGTGACTTTTTGCCTAGTGCAGCCCTTCCTTTTCTTGCCTCCTTCCGCCTGCCTGTGTCCGGTCACTCCACTTCTTCTTCCATGTAAGTTATTACTTGTTGGATATTATATTATTGATTTAGGGATTAGGGTTAATACTCGATTTAATGTTGAATAATTAATGGATTAGCCAGATTTGTTAATTGTTTTTTATAGTATTTTGAATAATTACTCCCAAAACAACGAGAAGCTTTGTTCCTCTTCTTCGTGGAAATAATGGCAGTAAAAATCATTTCTTCCCAAAAAAAATCTGAATACTAGATCCCCTTTCGTGAATGGTACAGATAAAAAAGGATATTTCAAGACGCAACTTAACATAAAAGAAAATCTACTTGATGAAAATAAAGGGATACAGAAAACTAGGAAAGAGGTTGGAACACCAGCCTACTGCAAATGGGTTTCGCTCTATGTTAGATAGTTTGGGCGATTTTGAATTGTCATTTGTATCCAAAATTGGAGAAATTCATAGCTTGAACGATGATGAGGTCTCATTTGAAAACGAAAATGCATTTTTAATGGGTGATGATATTGACTCACATTGAGCGAAGCAGTTCCACAAAATAATGCATGTGAGGATTCAGATTGTTTGCCTCAACATAACACTTCAGAAAATTTATCCTCTGCCTTATCCAGTATTAGAGAACTATGTGTTGACAACGACAAATTTATTTTCCAAGATCAACCTTCGGCATCTGTGCCTCTGCATGATGGAAAATATTATTTCCAATTGGGACTATCAGGTGAAGTTTTAGGAAGCGGAACCGTATTAATCGTTGAAGAAGCAAAGTTCAAACAGCTGAAATTGCACATAAACTATAAAGGCAGCAGCAACCTCAGCAGAAAATAGATTGTCGTAAACTATTCAAATGAAAGTGAGGAAGGAGCTGGGTGGTGCTCACAGGATGTATGATTTCTTCTCACTACTACTTTGTTAGATTATCCTTGTCTATTTTATTATTCCTTTTCTTCCTTTTTTGGATGTAAATTTATAAGAATGAGAGGGGAGAAAAATGTCCCTATGGAAAACTATTGATTAGATTATCATTTACTTTTTTTTAAAAAAAATTACTGTAAACTAATGGCCTCCCTGTGATTTCCCTTTTTAGCGAACTAAGGCTTTTCATGCTCTCTTTTTGTCGCTTCTCTCTTTGATGTATGCCGCTATCCCTCTTTGGATAATTATCCCGTTTTCCCTTTTCAGTAAACTAATGTTTTTTTGTTCATGCGAACAACAATTATTTATACATTATGTTGATTTTTTTTACATTAATTTAATGTTGAATAATACGTTGAATTTGGTTTCTAGCAGTTGTTAATAATTTCGCTCTTATAAAATGTTTTTTTGGGGGTATACCACTAAGGGCTAAACCACCTATATCTGAGAGTGTTGAACATGAAATTCTTTCAATTATATATAGATGTAATCCATTGTACAACCATGCGTTGTATGGTCCAGAAAATTAAGATTTCTTTAATTCCAGTGTGCTACTATTCATTCATTTCTAATTATTTGTTTCCATTGCTTTAGCGTAATAAATGAAATTATAGTTGTTTTTACAATGCTTTCACTGCAGTATTCTTGTTATGTTGCAGGTGACACTCAAGATGCACAACACGATGAAGTACAAACAGCACGAGTAAAAGAATGGATCGACAATAGACAATGTAGCAATGTTCAACTTGCAGTTGCAGGCATTCTTTATAATTTTGCAGATATCTCAACGGTGATATAATAAATGAGTAAATATCTTGGGTGCTATCTTATCTGTTTTTCTGATCGTGTTGAAATTTGAAATGAAAGATGTCAAGTTATGCGAATTTGAAATTTAAGATTCGAAACAGAAGAGCATACGTAGACGTTAAAGTTCATATGTTAAATCAGCGGTTTTGTCATCATGTTTAACGAATGGAAACCAGTTTGACGTAAATGAAGATGTTGTTCCTAACGTTGATGAGCATAGTTTCAAATTTGTTAACCATAGGTGCTATAATACAAACCACTGTTTCCGGGTTGATAGAGGTTTTGCTGTACAAGTTGCTGATGTTTCTAGAGGTGGAACAACTACTATGAATGAAAAGCAAATAAGGGAAGCCTGAAAACCATTTTGGGAGAAGATTTTGAGGTTTAAATAATTATTTGCTATTATATTAAGCTACATGAACCTTTATTTTGTCTTAAATTTGCTCTACTAATAACATAAGATTTTATGATCCTACCGAAATTACCATTATATTATTTTAATTTTCTCATTGGGTATTGTTTATAAGTGGTTGGTATCTCTTTTAATACAACACCACATTATGATAGTCCTGCGTCTGTTACATGTTTACCTTCATTTTACTGTGTCTCAAACTTATATACGATGAATAATGTTGCAGGTGTAAGAAGTCATGGAAGGAGGAAAGGTGAGCATGGAAGATATGTAAATGAAAGAATATTAAAACCATCGAAGAAGTTGGTAGCATACAGATGTATTAGGGGACTTAGACTTGCATTTTGTACTTCCCTTGAATGCCATTGGACAAAGCATCAATATAACCTTTAATGTATGGAGTGACAACTGATTTGCTTATAATTAATCCAACGTTTATTGTATGATATAATATTGGAACTGTTCGATAGACAGATGGATGATTTGTGAATGCATATACATGAAAATATATAAATTTTCCTTTTTTCGTGTATTTCAAGTTCGTAAAGTGAAGAAAGCTTGCACGTGACGTTTTTTTAATATTAATTATGTATGCGTATGCGTGCATATATATATATATATATAATTTTCAATATATATATCAGAAGGGGAATAGTGACAGATTGCCGGCAAAAGATTTTTAAATAAAAATTATTTATCGCAAATCCATTGCTAAACTGCAAGAGTTTACCGACAGATAATTATAAATAATAATTCCAAAAAATACCTTTCCGTCGCTAAAATGTCGGTAAATAAATTAAAATTAAATTAATAAATAAGATTATATTTTTATTATATAAATTGTAAAATGACGGAAAACTGTCGGAATACTCATGCTATATTCTGTCGCTAAATCTGACACAATTACTGTCATGGTTTTTACCGACCACCGTGTTATGCAGGAAATCCGTCGCTAAAACCAATATAGCAACGGATTAGAAGCGGATTCTGCCGCTGCTATATGCTGTTTTTCTTGTAGTGATACCATAAAACCAACCGACCCAGCTATACCAACTGTCATTGCTATGTATTATAATTGACTTGTGTGGCCTCGTAGTGATCAATGCATGTCACAGCTATACCATGCTGCTCTCTTTTATGATGAGAAGAAAGCCTCCTTTACGAAGTGCACCGACCCGTATGAATATTTTGCGATCGAACCATTGTTATGGACCGACCAGAATATTGCAAAAACGTTGAGGCTGAACCGGTTTGTGCCGATCCAGTGCTTTAGCACTGACCGACCCAGTCCATTGACACCGATCGACCCGGATCCTTGTTACTGACCGACCCGGTCTGTTAATACTGACCGACCCGACCCGTTCTGAAGGAAATGGACCGACCCAATGCTTTGCAAAATAGGCCGACCCGTTGTTGTGCAAACATGTCCGATCTGCATTGTTAAGGCCGATCCATATTTGTGACTGACCCAGTGCTTTGGACTGTGTTTTAACAGGTTTAACATTAGTTTAGAAGTTATTTGAGAAATAATATGATTCTGAATTAAGAAATAATGTGTTGAAGAGATTTGAAATAGGCAAAACATCTCAGTCATGTCATTGTCAAATCATCTTTAATCATCTATGCAATGTCATTGTCAAGTCAGATTTGGTAGAGCTTTAATCATCTCATATTTTTTAAAATAAAGCATCGTCAGTGTCCTTTGTCCAGCTTTATCACAATGGACAAACTATGGATCAGATTTGGCAGAGTCTTGTCAACTTATCTGTTTCAACGTAATGATTCATTTGTCCTTTGTCCAGCTTTATCACAAGGGACAAGCTATAAGTCAAATTTGGCAGAGTCTTGTCAACTCATCTGTTTCGAAATAATGACTCTTTTGGCCAACATTATCAAATAGGATAATTTTGGACCAGCATTATCAGTGTTTAGTCAAATCACCTGTTTTGTGGCAGAGCATACTGTTTGGAACAGCTTTGGCGCAACTTTACTTAACAATTCAATAACCATTTCAAAGTTCGAACAGTTTGATAATTATTTAATAACTGAATGGTCATTTCAAATTACAAATTTCAAACATATTTTTTATAGCTAATTTCATATTAATCTTTTAAGTTCTACATTCATACAGTAATTCAAACTAATATTTGAAATACTACTACGACAACAGATAATAGGAACACTAGTGGTTACGGTTAAATTGCATGTCTTCTAGGAGTTGTTTGAGATGTCTGATTTCTTATTTCAGCTCGTTCGCAAATGTTATTCCCCTTGGACATAGCGGTTCATCAATCCACTCTAAAAAATTGCAACTGTGGGGATAGTTGGAACAAAGAAGTATGCGACGACCAATGTTTTCTCCATCAGCTGTTACAACAACTTCAGCTATATATCCACAGCGACAACAAACTGGGTAAAAGTTAACCTCTTCTTTAGACGAGGGATGATTTATTAGTACCTGCTCAACCTCTTGTTCTAGAACAGGTTGATAACAGAATGTTCATTCACTCATGGGACATACGCATGTTCATTCTGTCCCATTTAAATTGTTAGTAGGTCAAGATCTGGGTATTCAAGAGCAAGCTCCTTGTAATGTTCTTCTTGATATTTATATTCCAATCGATATCAGTGTGATCACTAGACGTTCAAAGGGAGTCGTGGACGTAATCAAAATCGAAGCCTATAGATGATGTTGATGAAGGCATTGTTAAGAGAAATAGAGTTGAGAAGAAATATTTGAGTATGGATCAGAATTATGAAGGAGCAGGTGGGTATATATAAAGTTCAAAAATACACAGGCGAACTTTGAAAATGCACACAAATACGAGTTTTGAAAATGCGCTCAGTTCTCTTTCCGAACAAAACAGTTTTATATCTGTAAATATTTTCAAAACAAGGTAAACATGTTATAATTTCTGAAACAAGGCTAAATGTGTCGATTATCCTTTTAAACTAGAATCCTTCTTTTCTTTCTTTCATTTTTTTCTTTTTCGAAAACAGAGTGCTTTATCCGTGGTTTGAAGTTTCGTTCGAGACAGCGAGATACCGCTGATCTCGTCCCGGTCCCGACTCTCACCGAACAAAAAATGACAAAATGTCGTTTCAGTCAAAACAATAAAAAAAAATCGCGAAATCATTCATGGAAGAAGAAGGAGAGATGAGAAGGAAAACATAAAAGCATCGACTGATTGAAGAAAGCAAACCCTAACTCCAGCAAAGTCGTCGATCTCAGCAAATTCGAGCACACAAAAAGCTCAAATTCGAGCATAACAGTCTTCAAATTTGTGTTCGTCCTTAGTCTCGCAGCGAAGATTTTTTTCACTTTTCTTTTCCCGCTTCATATTTTCGTTTTTCTTTCTTTTTTTACTTCCGTTCGATTGGTGACTGAGTTTAGTTTTTGGTTTGGTAATTAGGGTTGAGTTTGGTGTGGGCTTGAATTGGGTATGGGCTTTGGTTTGGACAGAGTTAATTGCTAAGAGTTAGGCACTGCTAATAATTGTATGAGCTAACAATTGGCTAATGCTAATAATTGTATGGACATGAATATTAATGCATATCCGTTTGGATTGAGTCAATAACCAAGAGGTAGCAACATTTATCACTAAATTTTTTCATAAAAAATATAAAAGATTGATTTTGGACCGAAACCGAAACAAAAACAAAAATCGTCGAAACCACCGAAACCGTCGAAACCGACCGAAACTAGCAAATTTCCAAATGACCGGAACCGAGTTTTCGAACCTTGGCTTCATATATAACACAAAAACTGGCGTTGGAGTAACTCCATTGTCAAACTCAAAAACACCGCACCACCTACAACACCAAGTGGACGGAACAAGCACGTGGATGCATGGAAAACTGCACAAAGTTATCTTAGTAACAATTTCCTATGTATAAAAGATAGGGACTGGATATGGTTGAATACACTAAGTTCAAAAGATTCCAGATATGCTATAAAACGACAAAATAAATTGCCAAGATGATAATATTAACTAACTGACTAACAACATGTGTCCTTAAATACACTACCATAACAATGTTTTAAAGTTTAAACCACTGCAAAGATGGAGAAATCACACGTAGTAATACTTCCATTCCCTTCCTCAGGTCACATTAACCCATGCCTACAACTAGCAAAACTTCTTCATTTTAAAGGATTTTTCATCACCTTCATCAACACAGAATCTAGCAAAACAAGCATGTTAAACAGTGAAGGGCCTGATTCTCTGAATAATTTCACAAATTTTCAGTTTGAAACCATAGAAGATGGCATCACGAAAGCTTATCCAGACAGCAATCAAAGTATCACGGCATCAGCCATGACTACTTATGACAACTGTGCCAAACCACTTAAAGATTTAATCTTGAGAATCCAAAGTGAAGTAGGTATTCCGAAAATTACCAGTATTGTGTATAATTGGCTGATGAGCTTTGCTTTTGATGTTGCTGAAGAGCTTAATATTCGCGCATTTGCATTTATGTCGATGAGTGCTTGTGGTTTAATGGTGGAACTTAGTTTGGATGAGCTTATCAAAAGAGGCTTTGTACCACTAAAAGGTACATAATACTTTAATTTACACACAATATCTCGAACATAATTATAACGCAGTAGTACGAGGATCTTTCTAGAGGGCTAATGCATTTGGTTATGTTACTAATTCAGTGTCTTTCTATATATCATTCTACAGATGAGAGCTGCTTAACGAAGGAGTATCTTGGTACGACAGTAGTAGACTTCATACCAGGAATGAAAGATTTACGAATGAAAGACCTCTCAAGCAGTATTAGAACCGTTGATGGTAATGACAAATTTTTGGTCTTGACAATTTCTCTTGTCAAAAAAGCGCTAAAAGCTCAGGCTTTGATCATTAATACCTTTGATAGTCTAGAATTTGAAGTGCTGGACGTGCTATCATCTTTGTTTACTGACGTATTCAGCGTAGGCCCTCTGCATAAGTTACTTGCTGAAGTTACAGCAAACGAATATAAATCAACACTTCCAACTCTGAACCTATTAAAAGAAGACCATGGTTGCATAGAATGGTTAAACAAACAAAATGCAGGTTCAGTGATATACGTGAGCTTCGGGAGTATTAGAACTGTAAGTAACGAGCAGTTGCTTGAGTTTGCATGGGGACTTGCTGATAGCACCCTACCATTTCTGTTAGTAGTTAGGCCTGATATTTTAGATGCAGATAATGCAGTGTTGCCTCATGACTTTATTGAGAAGACCAAGAATAGAAGTTATATAACAAGTTGGTGCCCTCAAGAAGAAGTGATTTCACATGTTTCAATTGGTGGGTTTTTGACACATTGTGGATGGAATTCGATAATGGAGAGCATATGTAGTGGCGTGCCGATGATTTGTTGGCCTGGGTTTGCTGATCAGTATGTGAACGCAAGGTATGTCTGTAAGGAATGGGGAATTGGTTTGGAATTAGATGAAGTGAACAGAGGGGAGGTTAGTAGTATTGTGAAGGAATTGATGGAAGGAAATAAAAGAGAGGAGATGATGAGAAATGCTTTGCAGTGGAAAGAAAAAGGCAAGATAACAATCACGCAAGGTGGCAGGTCTTATAAAAACTTTAAAAAATTAGCTGAATACATGAGTTTTACTTGAATGCATGGGAAAATTTGTGTTCCTTCTATATTATCCAAGGAACAGAAGAATGTGCAAGGCCCCCCCCCCCCCCCCCCCCCTTTTCCCCTCTCCCTTTTTTTTTTTTTTTGGATGTCGTTTTGTAACCGAATTTTAGGCGGTGTTTGGTTTAAAATGAGTTTTTAATTTTGAGTTTTCAAAAATAATTACGAAATATGAAAGATGTGGAGGAACAATGCAAAGAATGCAAGAAAGATGGAGGGGACCGCGAAGTGAATGGATCAACCATGGAAGGATGGTGTATTTCATGCTTCTTTTATTTGTCAAAACATAGAAAACAAATAAAAGTTGTTTTCTATTTTGTATGTTAACTTTGTTTACTAATATGATTGTTTTCTACAATATAAATGCGTTGTGTGCATTTTTGCATGGTCGAAAATTGAAAACCAAAAAGACTATACCAAACGCTACCTTATTCTCTGTGTTTTCTTAATTTCTTGTTTTGTTCTACCACATCATAACATACTCTGCTTTGATGGTTTGGAGAAATGCTTATACATACATGATACATCCAAGACGGTGTTTTAATGTGCTTAGGTTGGTTCTCGATTCTCCTGTGTGTGAAGCCTCAACACAACATATATAAAGTGACTTTCGTATTCTTCTTGTAAGCAAAGTACATAAAGGGTCGACCCTTGTGCTGGGCTTAATCACCTTTGATGCTTTAAATTTCCTTTCATAAGGAGTTGTGGTTGTAATTATACAACATATTAGTTGATGATAAGTAGGGAAATAGCAGGAAAAAGTGGGAAGTGTTGGGGAAATCTCGGTCTTTCCCGCTTCGTGAAGTTAAGATAGGCAATTAAAATTAAAAGTAGCAACGGCAGCACAAAAGTTTATAATTCTCCAATATGGAGATTCTTCCACTATACAAAAGAATAGTAGGATTACAAGAATATGATTACAAAAGTAACTCACACTCAATGGCTCACCAAGCTTGAGGATAAAGACTTCCCAAGCTCTCTCTCTTTTCTCTCAAAGAGGCTCTCTCTAACTCTCTAGTTTTCTTCACTCTAAGGAGTGGCTTCTCTCTTGGATCCTTGGATCTCACTCTAAGGAGTGGCTTCTTCCCTTGGACTCTTGGATCCTCGGATGGATAGTAATGAAGGCTCCTTCTCCTATTTATACCATTCAACCTTCATGATGAATGGTGGAGATTACTTGCATTCAAGGGTGGAGATTGATTCTCTAGAATGCTCCATACTCTCTAGGAATCTCTACATTCTTCCATTCCCTTATGCATCCTTCCATACTTTTCCGTAAGGTTCCAGAAGGTTCCACACGTCTCTAGAATATTCCAGAGGGTTCCACACTTTTCCACAAGCTTCTAGAGGGTTCTACACTCTTCCACAAACTTTTAGAGGGTTCTACACTTCTCTAGAGTTCTCCGGAACATTCTAGAAAATTCTAGATTTCTCTAGAAAGGTCTAGAATTTTCTAGAAACTCTCCAATTAAGGAGGGATCCCAACAAATCTCCCCCTCCCGACTTAATTGGGGGGTAGTAGTAGGCCATTATCTTGACAGCAATCTTCAAACTTCTTTGTTGGTACTACCTTGGTCATCATGTTAGACCAGTTCTCATATGTGTAAACCTTGTCAAGATGTATTTGCTTTTCCTCGAGGACTTCTCGGATCGATGACATCTTTACCATGGGAGAGAATATCTCTTCAAAATCAGTACCTACTTTCTTGTCCAATCCTTTGGCGACTAACCGAGCTTTGTAGCGAGGTTTTGAACAGTTCTCTTCGGTCTTGATTCTATACACCCACTTATTCTTCAAAGCTCTTCTCCCTTTTGGTAGCTCCACTAGTTCATATGTATTATTCTCATGCAAGGATTGCATGGCTATTCTCCATTCTTCTTTATGACAATCACTCATTGCTTCTTTATAGCTTCGAGGCTCCCCCTCAACAGTGAGCGTCATTATCCTCTATCTTGAACTTACACGAGCTTGATTACGGCTACAGATGAACCTGGCTCTGATACCACTGTTGGGGAAATCTCGGTCTTTCCCGCTTCGTGAAGTTAAGATAGGCAATTAAAATTAAAAGTAGCAACGACAGCACAAGAGTTTATAATTCTCCAATATGGAGATTCTTCCACTATACAAAAGAATAGTAGGATTACAAGAATATGATTACAAAAGTAACTCACACTCAATGGCTCACCAAGCTTGAGGATAAAGACTTCCCAAGCTCTCTCTCTTTTCTCTCAAAGAGGCTCTCTCTAACTCTCTAGTTTTCTTCACTCTAAGGAGTGGCTTCTCTCTTGGATCCTTGGATCTCACTCTAAGGAGTGACTTCTTCCCTTGGACTCTTGGATCCTCGGATGGATAGTAATGAAGGCTCCTTCTCCTATTTATACCATTCAACCTTCATGATGAATGGTGGAGATTACTTGCATTCAAGGGTGGAGATTGATTCTCTAGAATACTCCATACTCTCTAGGAATCTCTACATTCTTCCATTCCCTTATGCATCCTTCCATACTTTTCCGTAAGGTTCCAGAAGGTTCCACACGTCTCTAGAATATTCCAGAGGGTTCCACACTTTTCCACAAGCTTCTAGAGGGTTCTACACTCTTCCACAAACTTCTAGAGGGTTCTACACTTCTCTAGAGTTCTCCGGAACATTCTAGAAAATTCTAGATTTCTCTAGAAAGGTCTAGAATTTTCTAGAAACTCTCCAATTAAGGAGGGATCCCAACAGGAAGTAGTAAAGAAAGCAAGAAACAGAGAAATAGAAAATGCAGTAGGGGAGAAAAATGCATATCAAAGTGCGGTAAGACATGTTCGAACCTGTCCTGTGTCAAATAATTTGAACTTACGCAGCTACCAAGCTAAAACATATCTATTCATACTTCATGTAACAGTAATTTAGTTTAAAATTTCTTTGGCCATGGTACACGTGCTAAATAAAAATTTCAATGATACAAATGGACATAATATCATAAGTCCACTATGTTTTATGTTAATGCATGCTTTGTTATATGATTAGAAAACCAAAACAGAGATTAAACAATTATAACTCATTTCACTAGTTTAAAAATTAAATTTTCATAAATTACTTGCTGAAGTTACCGCCAACGAATATGAATGATGAATCAACACTTCCAACTCTGAACCTAATAAAAGAAGACCGCGGTTGCATAGATTGGTTAAACAAACAGAATGCAGGTTCAGTGATATATGTAAGCAATGAGCAATTGCTTGAGTTTGCATGGGGACTTGCTGACAGCACCATACCATTTCTTTTAGTAGTTAGGCCTGATATTTTAGATGCAGAAAATGCAATGTTGCCTCATGACTTCATAATATTTTTTTTTCCCTCAGGGGATAAACCAGCACTGCCTCATGACTACCAAAAATAGAAGTTACATAACAAGTTGGTGCCCTCAAGGAGAAGTGATTTCACATGTTTCTATTGGTGGGTTTTTGACACATTGTGGATGGAATTCGATATTGGAGAGCATATGTAGTGGCGTGCCGATGATTTGTTGGCCTGGGTTTGCTGATCAGCATGTGAATGCACGGTATTTTTGTAAGGAATGGGGAATTGGTTTGGAATTAGATGAAGTGAACAGAGTGGAGGTTAGAAATATTGTGAAGGAATTGATGGAAGGAAATAAAAGAGAGGAGATAATAAGAAATGCTTTGCAGTGGAAGGAAAAAGCAAGGAAAACAGCTATGCAAGGTGGTAGCTCTTACGTGCACTTTGCTAAATTAGCTGAGTACCTGAGTTTTACTTGGAAGAATTTGAGTTTCCTTCCAAGTTATGTGTGTTTATCTTTTCAATGGGGTTTTAAAAAAGGACTTGATTCCTTGCTTTTGCTGAATTATTGCTTGAATTGTATTCGAGTTGAATTCAGAGTTTGAGAACATAAAATGATTGGTTGAATTGATAACCAATGCAACACACGCTTATGCATACGCAACATACTACACATATCGGGGTCAAACGAATAGACGAGCCCTTTTGCGGCATATGTCTGGAATAAAATAATGTTACACGTAAATCTTCATCCCCTCCCCCCTCAATTCGAGATGGTTAGGGTTTTCTAGTGAGGACGACACAGATCTAATGACAAATTTCTTCACTTTCCAACGCGGGATCTTCAAAATATCATTATCTTCATCAGATCTGAGAAAGAGAGTGATAATTCGATTAAGATCGAGGCTCAATCGAAGCTTTGTCACAGACAATGCGGTTAAAGCAGATTTGCTCGAAACCATTGTTTTGCTTGCTAGCGTCCTTAAGATCAGGGCTGACTCCGGGGCTAGGCTGAGCAAGTGGTCGCCTAGGGCAACCCCCTCGGACGGGGGCAACTGCTGTTTCTAGTGATCAGTGATGAAATGCAAGTTTATAATTTATATAAATAAGATTTAATGGGAGCATTTAACAACAAAGCATTAGCTCGGATGGTAGGGTGGTGTGCCTTACTGGTGAAGGGTTCAATACTTGGTTACGTCAACGTCCTGGGCTTCCCATGGTTTTGGGAGGGAAAACATTTATCAACTTATTGGTATTTCCATGTCTGTTTTGGGAGGGGCAACATTTTTTGGCTTATTGGTATTTCGTAGGCTTTCCAGTATCTGTGATGTGTGTGTTGCCTAAGGCAACCCACAATACTGATCCGACCCTGCTTAAGATGGTGTTGAATCTCCTTGCTTGACATGATTCTAGCTTGATTTCTGATTGCTTCAGATATAGTATCATCTCAATATTTAGGTCGGATCAGAGTCTCTAAATTTTTGGTTTACAGTTACTTTGTAAGTATGTCTGCTTTCAGGAAATATTATGGAACATGTGTACTTGTGGTTCTCCCTTAGTTACTTGTTCTCGAACAAATTTCGGATTAATATCTGTATGTTTTGTTTAAGAATATAAGATTAGGTTCACTGGTATGTATGCAATGCTCTGGTTATCACATTAATATTGACTTGTTCTCATACCTTATTTTTAACTCTTCTAGCAATGACTGTAACCATACAATCTCTGCTGTAGCACTTGCAACACTTATACTCTGCTTATACATTGGATTTTGAAATGGTTGATTGTTTCTTTGAAATCCATGATATTAAGTTGTCTCCCAAGTAATGTAGTATCCTTATACTGACTTTCTCGTCATCAGGATCACTTGCCAGTCAGCATCACTATAGTTAACTAGTGCGAACCCGTGCTACGCACGCGGGATGCACTAAATGTTTTGTATTAAATTTTTATCATAAAAAGTAATGTATCCGTAGTTCATTTTATCGCTTTGTTGGAAAATTTGTATTTGAACAAATAGTGTTACTGGATGCCAAAGAAAAAGGTCTATAGCTATCTAAAGCAATTGATACCTGCTAAGGGAAAACTTTGGCTAATAATTTAAAATATGAATAGAGTGAAAGAGGATTTGTGCTAGTCCAAGGGAAGCCTTAAAAAATATTAATGCTAACTTAGTTGAGTCACAACATGGATTACTATAAAACCTAGCAAAGACATATTTAGACATTTTAAATAAGACGAAGTGAAAATACATGTACCAAACAGCAGAAAATGAAAAGGAAAAATGTGTTTGTACACATTCATTCTCACATGGAGTGCAGTTGTAAGCCTTGCTATGTAAGGTACATATGTATAAAGTCAAAACAGTTATGCATCTAAGTATTACTATGTACTAAAAGTAAATTTGTAATAGAAAAAAAACATTGTTTTACCAACAACTGATTGGTGGTACAAAAAATAGGTTCCACTGTTTTAAGTTCAGCTGTAATGTTCAAACAACATACAACAAAACAGAGAAGATATACATTGACTTGAAAATTAATAGAATATCACATTTGGTTTCTGAATCGAAAAACAAATAGCTAAAAAACTAAAATAGGAAAGCAGTATCTTAATTTCCATAGAATGCAAAGCATGGAGTCTGTTGAAAAGAGCGAATGAACATTGTATAACCATGGGATTCACTACGTCTGAACTTGAAATATTTTGAGAATCTGTTAAGAAAACAATATGGGATAAGAACATACGTAGCTATTTTATTTCACCAGTGCAAATCTATTGTCCGCACTTGCTGTGAAAACTGTGTCAGATAAAATGATAAATAACTATATGATACTAAGGTATATAAACTTTTTGTTGGTTATATATTAGTGTCTTTGACCATTGTTTTTACAATAGATACATAAGTATATTCAGAAAAATGGTAATTTGAGCACTACAAATCTGTAACCATATAGGGTACTAATAATATAAGTTTATGAGTCACGATCTAATGAGAAAATGGAGGACATGTTTAGCATATTTAGGTAAGATATAATTTCACATGGATAAAGGAACACAGTCCAACATAAATCAAAATAAAAAGATAGTTGAAAGTCATGCAATGTTTAAACATAAGGTTTCCCACATAAGATTTTATTCAATCCAAATCTTGCCTTGATATTTTAGACAATTAGCTTTAATGTCGATACTAACAAATAGTAAATTGGTACCAACATTATGATAATTAGTAAAGTTTATGTACATTGAAGTATAAATGTTCATGCTCCATTAATTTTATGATTTCCATTGTGTGTCAAAAGATGGAGCTGAGAAACATTCCAGAGTAGTTAGCCCTAGTAAAAAACCAACATGAGTAGTTAGCAAAAAAAATACTAGTTATATGGAAAAATTATCTGTATGCCGTTAATATTGTATAATTTATTTAATTTTGAAATTTAAATGAAGATAATTCAGTTATCACATAGGTAATAAATACTTTTTATAAAGAAATTTTATAATTATTGGTTTAGAAATAATTTAAGAGGAAGTGGTTACAGAGTATAAAAAACAGTTTGGTCAGTGCAAGGAAGAACCATTCAATTCTAAGTCAAACTAACATGTAGTTGAAAGGTGAAAACCATTTCCCCATTCAATTCTAAGCCAAACTAACATGTAGTCGAAAGGTGAAAACCATTTCCCATCAGTTTCTGACACGAAAGACTTAAAATAAAGAAACTAACTTTTAGAGCAGAGGATATTGAAACTATAAGAGCACTCCCAGCAAAATGGCTGGAAACCGAAGCAGCAGCAGCAAAAAAAAAAAAAAAAAAAAAAAAAAAAAAAAAAAAAAAAAAAAACAGAATACTTGCAACTCGCTCAGCAGTGAGTGGGGAGAAAAAAATACACTAAACGGCGATTACTTCTCTGTTTAAGGGCAAAAATTAGTTGTCTCCTCCCAAAACGGGAATCTGTTTCCCGTTTAGAGACGACGCTCAGAAATAAAAGTGGCGCAAATCACCATTCTTCCTACCTCACGCTTCAACTTGCGCTGCTGTAGCGAGATGGTGAGAAAAAAAAGCGTCGATCCTCCCCACTCTTGCACAAATTCGCACTGCTGGGTATGCTCTGACAATGAAAACCTCCATCAACCATCCTAATATGGAGGTGGTTCCACAGTTACACTAAAGACCAAATACATTATAGAATATCATAGCAAATCAAACAATAAGGTAACGATAAAAAAATGCACACTGATTTCAGGCTTCAAAATTTAGATTTTTTAACATAAAGTTGGACCCAGAATATCTAATTTTTCTGGGTTAGTTTGCCATATTTACTTAAGAAAATTAAGATTAAGGAAGAATATAATAATAAAAGAAGATCCCACTTTCTTATATGTGAAAAGGGGAGATTGAAGGAAAGAATCCATAACGAATAGTGATATTGAATAAGTTCAGGTGCAACTCCAAACATACCACATATCCCTTATAACATGTAGGGTGATGTTGATTTTCCAAAGCATACACACACACGTATGTATGCGTGTGTGTAAGGCTTTTAATGTTTCTCCTCTAATAAATGGCAAGATGGATCAAATTAAATATGAAATTTAATTTAATTAACGGACAGTGAATCCGTTTAAGATATTAGAGCAGGAGAAAATTGTGGTTTTCCAAAAATTATGCCTATAGTGTATTTGCTATATAAATTATGGAAGGAGAAATTTCATGTATGAAAGCATATATTGCTTTTCTTCCTTTTTTATTGAATAAATTTGAGAAGATTACGTTTGAATACAAAACATATCAATTAAACAAAATTTAGCCTGCTAATCAGCGAAGTCTACTATATTAAAGGGGAAACGAATAATGCTTTCTTCCCTTATTTGTATTGATTTTCTAATATACTAAAGGGGAAACATATATTGCTTTTCTAATTATATAAAGATAATATCTTTATTCAACACCAAGTTCCTCTTTAGCCTACTCTAATAAATTACTTGATGTGAAATTTCCCTTCTTGCCCATCTCAAACAAAGTCTTCTCAAATTTGATCAATACAAATGGAAAAAAACCAGTATATGTTTCCCCTTCCATCTTTACCTATCTATCTTTTAATAAATGGAAGAAAGCGTGCATTGCTTCCTGAAAAAGATGGAAGAAACGCAATATGAAAGTCATGAAGTAATTAAATGATGAAAACCAAGCTTTCAAATTAAACAATAAAAGAGTAGGAAAAAATATAATGTGGAAACAAAGCTTTCAAATTAAACAATAAAAGAGCAGGAAAAAATATAATGTGGAAACAAAGCTTTCAAATTAAACAATAAAAGAGCAGGAATATAAAACCATGTTTTCAAATCAAATGAATGAAACGTTGAATCTTGCAAGTTATTGAATCAAGGAAAAGAACAGTTTGATAGCAAAGTAAATATCAAATTATGTATTTCTCTTCTGGAATGCAGTAATGATATAAAAAGAAAGAATCATTAATTTTGCAGAGTGCTCATACCAAAACGGAAAATGAAAGATCCAAAAACAATGCTTCAAACCAAACAGTCTCTAGCAGTTAAGACTAATTTTTCTAATCATGTGTCTCTTTGAAAGACAAAGTTGCCCTTTTCAACCTATCTTACCTTCCTTCTACAACTAACATCTAATATTTCCAAAATTTGTCTTTTCTAGCTTCTACAAAATTGTAACTATATATATACACACTTTTTATTCACAAAGATTATAGCCATTACATGTATAATACGTGTAATAAGAATATGAATGCTCCAAGCTAAAAATGATATAGCGAAACATTCTAAATATTATGCATTGGTGATTAGAATTTGAGAAGAATACAAAATTTTATATTCCTAAATCTTTTTTCTTTAGTTTTTGAATATTATACTAACATCAAATGAAAAAAACATTTAAATATCTAAAAGAAATATTACTTGATCTCACATGGTAGGATTAAGAGATCATTAGCATCATCATACCCTAAAATGACATCTATATTCAAAGCAAGAAATAATTTAGGCAGCAAACTATTGGCAAATAATATAAATATTGACATTTGAAGAAAAAAGATGAATCTATATTTAGAGTGCGGACTGCAATGATTATACATAAAAAATGATACTAACATAATATACTAACATATGCATTGGTATGGATCAAAAATCAACTCACCATTTTTTATGCCTATATAAGATCCTAAAAAAAGTATGTATGTTAACACCTTTGGTAAATATGCAAGCAAAAAATGTTAGAAAATTTAACCATGTTGTTCCGAATTCAAAATTTAACAGCATCCAAGCATGTCCTAAAAACTTCAGCAATCATTGCTTTGAAACATCAACACAGCTTTCTCGAAATGATGAGGACTTCCTTTGAATGGAGCATCTTCCTACCCACCTAATTAAACCAAATCTGGTTTGCATGTTAAAATCAATCATTACAATATTAAGCATATAAACAAATTAAATTTTAAGTTCACAATTGTTTAAAGGAAGATCAATTTTTTCAAAATCAGAATCAATTTTCTTACCAAATAGCTTTTTGTATAGTGGCCGACATTGCCGCGAAGTGGAAGAACTTCAAGCATGCATAATTTGTGGTCGGTTAAACAGACCTTATTGATGACAATTTGCAGTTAGAACTCGTTCACAGAAGTTACGATCCAATGAAGATGAAATAAATTGAACCGCTTTGAACTGGAAAGGATAGGATGAATAGTAGCTGGGTTCATCAGTGGTAGCAATTGGATAGATTGTTTCCAAATAAGCGATTTCGAAAGAATAAATTGGGTTAGGTTGGATCATGCGAATTTATTTTATCAGCACCAAAGATGAGAAAGGCGGCCATGGGTTTCAGGGCTTGATATTGGAAGGAAGAATATTTTATGTCGGAAAATAAAATTAAGGGACAATCAAATTTGAGGAGGACATATATATCCAGGAATTTGAGGGGAAGAGAAGAAAGGAGATGCGGAGGATAAAGAGAAAAAAAAGGAAAAGAGTGGCTACTGCATGGTAGGGTATATGCTTTACAGATGTTCCTAAGAAACGCGCAGATGTTGCTGTACAATTCGAAAGGACAAAAAACAGAGAAAGAGGAAGCATGACTCTTCAATTCAGGAAACAGCGAGAAGGCTTCTATGCTCTTAAAATTGATCTAGGTATGAATTGGGGAAGGAAAAGAGCAATACGGAAGAGGTGAGACGGTTCAGCTTTAATTAAGAAGAGAAAATTTAGAGGCCTGTGAGCGCTCCATTGTGAACTCGGTAATTATAATATAGTATAGATAATCAATATAATGAGGAAGAGGTAGAAACAAATAAGGACTTGAATCCAAAAAAAAAAACATACCTTAAACTGAAATCCATAGAGGAGAACTGAAAACACCTATCAGGTGCTCAATATACCGACTAGAGGAAAACTACAAAAGCAAAGTAAGAAATGTACAAAATATATAAATTATTTATTTATGAAGCACGGGTTCGCTGGTAAATTATTCACATTTTAAATAAAAAAAAATCCATAGTGCTTATTTTATTATATCTTTATAAAAGGTAATTAATTAATTCTTTTTGTTTCTTCACTAGCCAAATATATTGGAATAAAAGATTTGCTTCAGTTTGAATGCCTTACCAACGTGACATGCTATCACCTAATATGTAATATATTTTAATTGATTTAAAGGTTTAAAGAAACAAAAAGAATCCACAAATCCTATTTATGTTATTAAAGGTATTAATTGAGGCATACCATGCTGAAAACTATCCAACACAACACCATGATTAAGATTTTGCTTTCGAGCCAAGTTTAAATTAATAAAAGCTTTATTTGTTTTTTTATTTTATTTTTAATAGATATGCTTAAAATTAGTTTTATCAGTTTCTAATTTATACTTTTGCATATTTATTCTTTTATTATTATGAATATTTCAATTTACGATAGACTTATCGTTTTCTTCGAAATTCCTGATGTTTCCAACTTCGATACTCTTTTCCAGTTTAACATCTGTGCAGATTTTAACTACCCTATTGCATGTTCCCATATTAATACATGTTGTGATGTATTTTTCAGCTCACCTGGATCTCGACGTCAAATTGGCTATCCACACCTGAGTTTAAACCTGTCAATGTTGCAGCTACCAGTCAATTAGGGTTTCAATTCCAAGATTCTCTAACTACTGACGCTCAGCTAACCGCTGCCACTTCAGTTTTAATGCGAGCAAATTTCCAAAAACTGGCTTGTGACGTCGCCATTTGAGCGGGCTGGTATGTTTTTCGTTCTTCGTTACCTCCACCGATTCAATGAAAGATTTTGTTGTTTTGTTCGGCTTCTAATTTTGAACTATATGACTGTTTTCCTTGCATTGTACCTTATTCTGTTGGATTGCTGTGTTGACTTTTGATGGAAATGATAAATTTATCGATTTTAAACTTTTACTACATGGTTTCCTATTAACGTTATTTATCTACCCCTAACTCCTTTCTCAAAAATGATTCTAAATAATTTTATTCTTATATTTCACGTGTTTATGTATCAGGTTCAACATACATAAGGTTGGTTATTCACTCTTGATTGATTCGGTAACTATACTTTGGAAAGACTTCATTACAAATTAAAAATAAGAGAAAAATTCATGCCATCCCTGCAAGATGTGGCAGATTTTTATATTTTCTGACTTTTCTGTTATAATCTATTATCCACTTCCTTTGAGCTATGAAATAACATGTACAAGCGATAAACTGGCAACAAATAAAGATAAACTGGAAGCTTCAATTAATTTAGTCGCACCCTAAATGCAGATAATGATGTCCTGTTAATAGCATATATTATAGATAAACCACTTGAGTAAATAAATATTTTTAGTATTATAAACTTGGTTTTAAACCTGACATATTTCATATGCATCAACTTTTGACTGCTTATGTTTTGTACAGGTCAAACCACCAACGAGCACAAATATATTTGTGTTTGACTATTTGTTTCATTTCATTTGGCATCGAAAGTTGGGGCATCATTAACACACTGCTATTAGATATTTATCCGCTTTGCTAATAATTAATAAACTCAGAAAGTTTGAAATCTTTAGTCTAATGTTAATCCTTTTGAATAACAGTATTAATATGGTATCGAAATGAATAACCTATGGCGATAAAAAATTGTCTAGAATGGTATATATTCCTTTATATATGCATAATAAGAATTATTACTCTCATAAAATAGTAAATATCAATCATATATGCACTGAGACATGCATAATCTAACCTATTGTCTTAATAAATAAGATGAGCAAATTTACAATATGGATAAGATAATATCTAAAACCGTTTTCTGGATATTTTATTTCCATTTTCTGAATACCAATGCAGACTGATTTATATTTTCTGGAATATATTGACTTATCTGATACAAAGAACTAAGTGCATTACTTACTTAACATCACATCTGATTCTACTATATTATTCCTATCATTGTTCATTTTCATGAATATAGTATTATCTGATTTGTTCAGTTGTTTGCTTTTCATAACTGGAAAAATAAAACATACCTTAGTTTTGTTAGAAAAAAAAAAACAGTACTACGCTTGATACTAACATTATAGTTTTGGAGTAATGACAAGCACACACTCCAAAATTATATGGATGTTTGATTCGTTTCACTTTATTATCAGTGGCCGAACTTTGGTTTTTTTTTCAACTATACTGGTTTCATTGGTTAAAAACATATGTTATTCATTATAGTAATAGAGAGAATGGTCAAACAAGGTGATAAAACTTTTTTCGCCTTCATTTTACGTTTAACTATATTATGAAAAGTCAAATTTTAGTTTGTGTGGTAAGTTCAACATCTTGATTAATACAACTATTTATAAAAGGGATTTTATCTGCCAATCCATAACCAACACACTTACTCAAAATGTTTGGAGTGCTATAAAATATGTGTTCCATATATTCTGGAAAAGCTAAAAAGTCATGTTTGTACAATTTTCAATACGCTTCTGCATCTTCTTCGACAATTCGTTATTTTCTAGGCTATAAAGGAAACAATGGGTGATTTGAAGTTTAAAATTATTGTATTATTTTTAATCTTTGGGAAATGTTACTTAACGCTAACTTTGAAGTTTCAAGCAAAAATGTTGTAATTTTAATAATTTTGTATTTAATATTATTTGGTATCAGTAATAAGCTTAATAAAACCAATTCAGTTGATTCATATCTAATAATGTTATTACAACTATGATAATAACATGGCTAATGACAACAAATTATGTTATTTGTTGATCTGATGTTTCAATATATTTGTGGCCAATAGTACCGACACCATTTCTGTATACTTGCTGACTAGAGCTTAGAAACTGTTACGCTTTGTGTTAATCTCAGTAATTTTTTTTCTAAATGAACCCATTACAATGGCAGATTGAAAGTGTTTCGAGTTTGACAAATAAATAAAAGATTGACAAATGAAGGTTGGAGGTATATACTATTTTTCCAACTGCTACTTATTCTATATGATTATAAATTGTTATCATTGAGTTACAAGTAGAAAAAGATTTTAATTAAGAAGATATAATTCTTTCGTTCCTTAGAATAAAAGTAACGTTATAATTTAGAAATTTAGATACTTAAAATTTATGGGACCAACAATGTTGAATTATAAATGTTTTGAATATATCAGTAATACCGGATGATTAAAATTCATCCTTAATAATTCTTCATGAATCACCAGGAGTTTAATTTATTCATAATTTAATTCCTTGATAAAAGTGAAATGCACTAAAGGATATTCTACTAGGATTTAGAGTGACTACAAATGCATCAAATTCATGTTTTTATTTAAAACGTTATGCTTTGTGATTAATCTCAGTAAAAAATTTCTAAATGAACCCATTACAATAGCAGATTGAAAGCGTGTCGAGTTTGACAAATAAATAAAAGATTTGACAAATGAAGGTTGGAGGTATAATAGTATATACTATTTTCCCAACTACTTATGCTATATGATTATAAATTATTATCATTGAGTTACAAGGTTACACTAGAAAAAGATTTCAATTAGGAAGATATAATTTTTTTTCCTTTCTTAGAGTAAAAGTAACATTATAATTATGACAACTTAGATGCTTAAAAATTATGGGAACAACAATGTTTAATTATAAATGTTTTGAATGTATCAGTAATACCGGATGATTAAACTTCATCCTTAATAGTTCTTCATGAATCACCAAGAATTTTATTCATAGATTAATTCCTTGATAAAAGCGAAATGCACTCAAGGGTATTCTATTTGGAGTTAGAGTTACTATGAATGCATCAAATTCATGTTTTTATTTAAAATTACTGTTTATTTTGATAATTGATATTATGTGGCTTTATTTGATCGTTCAAATATATATTGGTGTCACTTAGTTATTTGACTAATTGTATAAAATGGTATATCTTCTTTAAAAAGGGTTACTTTTATTCTAAATCTTTTGGACAATATTTTAATTAAGTGCAATATTTTTCTAGGTGCAACATGTATCATTATCTAATATGTGAAATTATAGAAAAATGAGAAACAAACGAAGAGCTTAATTTATGCACGTCGTCTTTGTTTCCTTATTTTCATTTTAACAATTTTCCATATCAACGTCTTCTTATTGAACCATTACCTTCAGTTTTTGCGCGTGGTATTTGTGTCCCTCCTCTTCTGCTAAGAACCAAAAATAATAATCAATGTTTAAAAAATCAAGGACCTCTAGCTCAAGTGGCATGGGATGTCGCTTTAGATATACGTTTTAAAAGGTCGTGGATTTAAGTCCTTGATACATCAAGAAGACTGCTCTTTTTGAATAAAGTATTACTCATGTTGTCTAAAAAGTAACCAACTTTTATAACAATATATGTGTAATGTATATTGTGCTGGCAGAGGAAGCATGTTTCGAGCATCAAACATATATTCTATTATTGAAATAAATAAAATAAAAAATGCCAATCCTTTTTCATGAATATTAACTAATTTACGTTGTTATACTTTTGAATAAGGACAAGTTAACCAAATTAAATGTTTCAGCCGCTGGGAATATTTTTTGTAGCAGATTGGAATCTCGGTTTTGTGTGACAACTTTAACAAATTCAGACATAATTCAACATGTTTATTTGTTTAATTCTTTTTTTTAAATCATTGTTCTTTATCCCCCAGCGTGCATTTTTCTTCTGCAATTTATCAATGATTTCAACCAAATTTTCTTTTATGCATTCTGTTGTGTATGTCATATACATGTCGGTGACGCATTAGGTTATACGTCATATTTATTGTGATCATGTGTTAATGTTAAGTTGACGCAAACACATGCATATATGTTATTTGTTGTGACTATTTATATGGGGGTATCTTAACTTTTTTGCCTTTGTTTTTCGCTATTTGTTTGAAAATTGTTACTGGAAGTAATCATGCTACTGGTGGTGACTAAATAATAATATTAATAAAGAAGGGACACAAAATGTGAATTTTCTGTTCAAACCCAGACTAATTTGTAGATATAAATTTTAACTAGATTAATTTTTCTATTGTTTATGCATACAAACTATAGACTATTGTTTCCTACATTTTGTACTCATCACTACATTTTATGGCAACATACATTCTTTACTAAATTTTATGATCAACTTGACCACCACATGCCCTTTGCTACTCTGTCCATTATGACAAATGTTACCTATGCCTGGATAAAATGCGTTGCTCAACATCCATTTTATAGTCTGCATAGATTCTAACTACTATTTTTTCACTAAACAGGTGCTGGAAAATAACAGCATGGTCTGACTTCAGAGAGAACTACTCCAAATCCATAGCAACGTTAATTCAGCCCTACTTAAACTAGACAGGTTGGAAACTTTGAAGAGCAACATACTGCCAAGCGCTTTTAATTTATACATGTTTTTCTTCTTTTTATAAAGTATACAAATGAAAGATAGGCTTCAGGATTATCTCATCATTTCGTGTATATCATTATGTAACATTCATGGGCCTGGGCTAAAGCCCAAATATTATGTTATGCTGTAAACCATTGTATCGTGTATAAATGCACGATATTACCCACTTATTATCATTAAGACATTACAACAACAGTAATAAAAATTCTGTTCTTCATTCTTATATCATTTCTTCTTCAAAATCTTTTATGGTATCAGAGCCTCAAGAGCTTAACAGCAATCAAGAAATAAAAAAAAAAACAAAACAAATCAGAGTAGCTGCAATTCTGTTTTAAAAACAGAGATCCGTCAGATTTGATATCATCATCCGAATC
The DNA here is from genome assembly GCA_030737875.1 of Allium sativum. Taxonomy (NCBI): domain Eukaryota; kingdom Viridiplantae; phylum Streptophyta; class Magnoliopsida; order Asparagales; family Amaryllidaceae; genus Allium; species Allium sativum. The sequence continues at coordinate 242,815,812 of CM060926.1, forward strand.
CCTCCTATCAAAAACAGAATTTCTGTTTTATCATTTAGGAGTTGCTACTCAATAACAATAGTTTGTGCCACGCCTACCATTTCAAGCTGCATCAAACTATCATATTAAGTTTGATAAAAGAAAAATTCTGAAGTCGATCAAGAAATTCAAGAAAAGAGAAATTGCTGTAAAGAAGTGTCATACCAGAGTGCTTCATCAGAAAGAATCAACCCAAAGGGTTAACAATCATCACCTGAAGCTCTTCAGGTTGCAACAACTACAGCCACATAATCTTTTCAAGAATTGCTCAATTCAAAGCTTCAAGATACAGTGTTGTTTTGTCGTCATCATGGTGGATGATCATAACTCCTCAACGATTCCTCCTGGAAATCAACCACCAATTACTCCTGGAAATTCATCTGCAAATCAAAACCTGTCAACATCAGTGGATCAAAACATGTCCAGTGCAGAATCTCTTGTTAAAACAGGTATAAATCCACAAACTCAACTAATTACCATTCACCTTGAAGAAAACAACTACTTGCTATGGAAATTGCAAGTAGAGACAGCCATTCAAGGCTATGGTCTTGAAGGATACATTCTTGGTACTATTGCTATTCCACCTAAGTTCATAACTGATGCTGATAATAGGGTAGTTAGCAATGATGATTATGTCAAATATCATAGACAGGATAGACTAATCTGTGCATGGTTATTATCATCTATAAGTGAAAAGATTTTATCCCAAGTAATTGGATGTAAAACAGCCTATGATATTTGGACAACCATAGAAAAGTCCTTTAATACTCAATCATCAGCAAAGACAATGTTCTATAGAAACCAATTACAGACTGCCAGGAAAGATAACCTGTCCATGAGAGAATACTTAACAAAAGTTAAAGGAATATGTGATCATCTTGAGGCAGCAGGTCAAAGAATCAGTGATTCTGAGCATATTTTATCAATCCTAAATGGACTGGGTGAGGAGTATGAAGCTGTTGTAGCAGTTATCACATCTCAAAAGGTGACTAGTTCTATGGAAGATGTACACTCTATTCTTCTTGCGCATGAGGCAAGAATTGAAACAAAAAGGTCACAATTAAATGAATTATCTGCTAATGTTGCTGAAACCAAAAACAAGAATCAAAACAGAGGAGATTCTTTTAATCAAAGAGGAGGCTCTTCTAATAGAGGCAGAGGAAGAGGAAGGTGGAGCAATAATAATAACAGACCTAAGTGTCAAATTTGTGGAAAAATAGGGCATACAGCTGTGAAGTGCTATTTCAGGTTTAATAACAATTATGTTGGTGGTGAAACACAAAATAGTCAAAGAAAAACAAACCCTACAGCAAATCTGGCAAATGTTGAAACTGATGGATGATGAATATCAAGCCTTGATAAAGAACAAGACCTGGACACTTGTTAAAGCCCCAGCAGACAAAAATATAATAGATAGCAAGTGGACATACAGGCTAAAAAGAAATGCTGATGGATCAATACATAAATACAAGGCAAGACTTGTCGCTAGAGGCTTCACACAACAATATGGTTTTGATTTTGAAGAGACATTTTCTCCAGTTGTTAAACCAACAACTATAAGAATAGTTCTTACCATAGCTCTACACAACAATTGGAGGATACAACAGCTGGATGTAAACAATGCATTTCTGAACAGTGACTTAAAGGAGGAAGTATACATGAGTCAACCTCAGGGATATCAGAAGAATGGAGAGCTTGTTTGTAAATTAAATAAAGCAATTTATGGGCTTAAACAAGCTCCCAGAGTCTGGTTTGATAAATTGAAACTTACTTTAACAAAATTAAAGTTTCAATCTACTAAATCAGATCACTCTCTGTTTGTCAAAATTACTGATAATATAACTATTTTTGTTTTGATATATGTGGATGATTTAATCATTACAGGAAATAGTGAAACTGAAATCAGAAAACTCATTCAGATTCTTGACAAACAGTTTTCAATCAAAGACTTGGGGGAGCTCAATTATTTCTTAGGCATTGAAGTTATTAAAACATCAAAATCAGAACTATTTTTGAGTCAAAAGAAATATATCAATGAAATTCTTGTTAGAGCAAAGATGGAAGCTGCAAATGCACTACCCACACCAATGATAACAAATCATCAACTATCTAAATACAGGGGAGAAAACATTGTCAATATCAGACAATATAGAAGTCTAGTTGGAGCATTACAATATGCTACCATTACTAGACCTGAAATAACATACTGTGTTAACAAACTTTCACAATTTATGCAGGAGCCAAAAGAAGATCATTGGAAGGCAATGAAAAGAGTGCTCAGATATCTAAAGGGAACTATGGACTATGGTTTACACTTCACACAAAGCAAACAACTCAATATTATTGGATATAGTGATGCAGACTGGGCAACTGACCCTGATGACAGAAGATCAACTTCAGGCTACTGCATTTATTTAGGAAATAACCCGATATCATGGTGTGCTAAAAAACAATCTACAGTCTCAAGATCCAGTACCGAATCTGAATTCCGAAGTATTGCTAATGCAACTGCTGAAATTATGTGGGTACAATCACTTCTAAGTGAACTCAAAGTTACAATTTCAAAGCAGCCAGTACTATGGTGTGACAATCTAAGTGCAGTATCATTATCATCTAATCCTATACTGCATTCAAGAACCAAGCACATGGAAATTGATCTATATTTTGTTCGAGAACAAGTAATCAAGGGAAAACTTCAAATAAATCATGTTCCAGCAAATTATCAGATAGCAGATATTCTTACAAAGCCATTATCAAACAAAAATTTTGCCAGATTAAGATCTGAACTTAAAGTAATGGAAAGATCAAACCTTGGAGAGAAAGCAAAGCTTATAAACTCAGATCTGAAACCTGTAATGTCTGACAAATCTATATGGAGGCCAACGCAAGCCAACAGTTCAAGTATTGAAGACGTAAAGCCTGCAAAGCAAATCAGCACCTCACATCCAGAAATTGAGAGCATTCAAGGCAGAGACCACTTAAACGAAGCAAGTATAGGCTGAATCCTCGCCATCGCCTGCAAATACTTTGAGATCGAGGCTGATTCAGACTAGTTTCCGAGGAAATTTATCAAATTTCATTTGCTTAAGATGTGGCGGCGGACATTAGAAACCCTAGCTTTCATTTGCGGGGAGATATGAAGTATACAAATGAAAGATAGGCTTCTGTCTCGTTCAAGTATATTATTATGTAACATTCATGGGCCTGGGCTAAAGCCCAAATATTAAGTCATGCTGTAAAAACTTGTAACGTGTATAAATACACGATGTAACTCTACAACAAAGACATAATAAAAATTCTGTTCTTCAAAATCTTTTAACATACATACATATATACAACTTAAATTAGCTATTTTAGCAGTGTGGAAGTATTGCACCTGTATATTATACATTTGATTCTTTGATTTGTATGAATAAATTTGTTGCATTTACTTTAGCGAAGTATTCATTCCAATGTTGAATTTTCTATGTTTAGCATTATTTTATCAATTGCCTTAGGAGATCTAGCACATTGAATGTGATGTTGATGAACTCTGTTCTTAATAATGATATTGTTAACATGATACCACGATGAAGGGATGAAAAGAAGATTAATGTATAACCATCACTGCATGATAATCACACAGGTGTAACAGATAAAAAGATGGATGTTACCAGCATCATTAGTAAAATTATATTTATTGCCTAAAATCATCTTTCTAATGTTTGAAAGAGCAGGTGAGGTAACTATTTTTGACCATTTAACACAAATGGTATTAATCTTTGATTATGAAGCTGTGGTCAACGCAATCAAATAGGTGATTCTGGAAGAGTTGATGTGGTCATGGCAGAGGTGAGGTGGATGGTTACTATTAATTTCGTAGCAGGATGTATTGAATTACAATTTCTGTATTGCAATAAATACATGTATTTACTGCAGTCGTAAGAGCATCTCCAGCAGCACCTTGATTTTGAGCGTGGGGAGAGGCAAATAAAGCGTGAAGAATCGACGCAGCTCCAGCAGCGAACGACGGTTTTTCCTCAGATTTTTTCAATAATTTCGGATTTAAAAAAAAAAATTCGCTAAACGGGTTTCGGAAATCCGTTTAAGTGTCAAACGGGTTTCTGAAACTCGTTTAGTGCTTAAATGGGTTTTTGAAACCCGTTTAGCGAATCAAATAATTTTTTTTTAAATAAAACATGGAAGAAAATACTCAACGGTAAACAAATCACCGTTTATAGCATAAACGACATAGAAAATATCGTTTAAAGTTTAGGCGGGATTCATTTCCCCGTCTACGGATCACCACAAAAAAAAAGGGGATTTCCCCCATTTGAATCGCCTCCCCACGCTCGAACAGCCACTGCTGGAGCGTGGGGACGCGATTTTAAACGGGGGAATCCCCTTTTCCTCCATCCCCCACGCTGCTGGAGATGCTCTAAGAGTTATCATTCTACTATGTTAGAATATGGATAAGTTAGATATATTTTACATTTACAGAGATTAAGCTATTTAATCGTGTATATTTTTCATTTTAAGATTTAATTAGTTAATTTTTATTATCAAAAACAGTTGATCTTGATCATTTGCTTAGCATATTTTGCATCATGGGAAAATGCATTTTTAACCTTTGTAGGGGTACACTTTGTTCGAATTCACCGCACTCTTACTATATTTGTATTTTTTTCTAACCATCAACTCTCACTGCATGTGTAACTAGGGCTGTTACGGTTAACCTTTCAACCGTATCAACCGTTTACACGGTTACCGCCTACTACGGTAATGGTGACAGTAACGGTTGTGGCTTTTGATTACCGCGGTAAGTCATACCAACCGCACATGATCATTTTATAGTATTTCTAGAAAAAAATATGTTTTTTTAATACCTTAAGCTAGAGAAATAGCACATGTATAAATTATTTGTGTTTTTATTTATAGAAAACAAGCACATGGATGGTTTGTTTCATGGATAAACAAACTAATTCTTATGAAAAAAAAATTAAAACTCGAAATATTTATAGATAACAATATTAATTTACGGTAATGGTTGCGGTAACGGTTAGACGGTTACGGTAACGGCTATAAAATTTGCTAACCGTCAATAACGGTTGCGGTTACGGTTGACTGTAAAATTGACGGTTGCCGCAACCGTAACACCCCTATGTGTAACACCACTCCAGTTTAATTTTTCAAGTATCAATATAGCTTAGAAGTCTTCAGGGGCTTAGATAATAATTATGAGGTTGGCACACAAATTTATTTGTTTGTGAAATTTACTTTTTAGTTTTGATGGGCAAAAGAGACGAGGAGAAGCAAGGTACAATTTATTTGAAATTGGAGACTACACCAGTCTCAGTACATGCATGGTGTCCAAGAATCATTGTAAACACTTCAAGTTTTGAAACAATTTACAAGCCATGAGGTTCACACACTACAAATTTTTAAAATTCTGTCATTTCTAAATCATTATTAGAATAAGTGATGCTTACTCTGACTTTCAGTTATAAAATATTATCTAAACTAAATTTAAAATACTTCAAATTATACAGTTTATTATCTGAATTTTGGTTATAAAGTTTAATATCTTTTTACTCAATGGTGAGTTGACACTATGACAGTTCCACAGTAATTTGCATGTACATGTACATGTGGACAAATTTTAGAATGCTAGAATCATCTATACTAATACTTATAAACTGGGTGGATTTTCTATAGCTCTGAAGAATTCTCCCATTTACTAACACTGAAGCGTCGCTGTTTCTGTTTGAATAAATATTTTTCCATTCTTCTTATCTACAGTTTAACCCAAGGTCAGCCATTTGGTTCAAGCCCACTGCACAATCACCCATATAATTTCTGATCATTCTTCCTGATCGTATTTGATGGCGAGCACCCCTCATTTCCGACCGCCCTTCAAGTTGTCCCTATGGTGTCGATTGGTCGTCGCATGTAGGTAATTTTCTCTACCATTTCCGTTTATTTTCTTCGCCGTTTCTTTTTATTTTCTTCTACCACCAGATATGGGTGAATCATGGATGGTCCAACTGATATTTTTGATTGAGGAGGTCTTTAGTTTCTTGCTGTTTAAAACGAAAACGCTTTTTGATAAATTAACATGCTATATTATGTATAATATAATCCTATTTGATGATGGAAAAGTTTATTTTTGTGGTTTCCAGTAAAAGAAATCGGATGTTATGCAAACATGTCTTCAGTATTTAAGATTTCAAAGTTATGTATGTAAATACAACCTTCTCTAATTGCAGTTCTCATCTTTCCTTGCTGAACTTTTGTTCAATAACTTAAATTCTGATTTTTCAAAAGTTAGACCTTTTTTAAATGCATCTACCCTACTTAGTGGTCATTGTACTTTTGCTGCTCCTTCCTTAATCATTTGCTTCTTCCTTTTTATTTTTTATATTTTTCTACCAATAGTGACGACTTTGAGCTGAGATTGGAAGGTTTTGCGGTTTAATGGTAGAAAATTTGTTGTTCTAAAGGTTTAATTTCTCCACAATTTTGAATTCTAAAATATGGCTTTGTCATCAGATGATGTATTTCTATTTATGAAGATTTTTTTTTTTATATATATAAGTTGTAACTATATATTTTCATTTAATCAGTGTAGTTATATTGGTTTCCCAAAAGAAAATTGTAGACATGAAAACAAATGAAGCTAATATAAGTAGAGTTTTGAATAACCATTACTTTCACTTTTGTAGAAAACTTTCTTTGCACTTCTATTTTATCATTTTGAATTTTATCCAGTGTAATGGGATCATAAATTCATATTATTTGCAGTTATAAGAGTTTCAGTAAAATCTATTAGTGGCATGAATCTATCATCACTCTAAAATGGGAATTTGTTAATAGGGGATTTTATTCAGAAGGACAAACGGTATTAAAATTTTATTCGTTAGGACACACGCCTAAAATTTTACTCAAAGGACAAGCGGTATTAATTTTTTCCGTCGTTCTTCATCTTCTCGCTAATTATCTCGCTCATCACCTCGTCGTTCATCATCTCGAACGATTTTCTATCCCGAAATCATTTTTAATATCAATCAAATCAAAATCCACGGCATCTCGTACAATCGATCCTCAAACATAAATCGACTAGCAAAATCTAGGGCATAAAATCGATCTCGCGCGCATTTGATTGCTGAAATCGTTCACGAAATTAGGGTAAATTCGATTGCTATGATTCGTTTGGTAGTAAATATGATTTCGTGATTTTTTGATTTTGTGGATTCAGAGTAGAAATCGAACGAGAGAGATGAACGAGAAAAAAATCGCTGGAAAAAGTTTTTTTTTTTTTACGGTGAAATTAGCAGCAGCTCGTAGGTATCATTTTTCGTGTTTTAACAGTGTTATGCTTTTGTGATTATAATTTTGGTGCTATATCAGTTTTCTACATGTACTGTTGCATTAGCTTTGCAACTCAATCGAAATTATGTCATTTTAATCAATCAAAGTGGGATGTAAATATTTTTTGAACTAGTTTTCCTTCAAAATATCAAAGCAGTTTCTAGGTATCATTTATATTTTTTTTTAGGTATCATTTTTATATTTTCAACGTGAATTTACATCATAGCAGTTTTTAGGTATCATTTTTATATTTTTTTGGGTATCACTTTTATAATTTCTAGTTGAATTAACATCATAGCAGTTTTTAGGTATCATTTATATTTTATTTTTTTAGGTATCACTTTTTTATTTTCTAGTTGAATTTACAGTATTATGTGGGTATAAGTTTTGATTGTGTATGGAATTCTTGCAGATACTGCATGCTGCTGGAGATTACTTGAATTCAAGACCGGAGTGCATATAAGTAAAAGTAAATGCATGAATGCATGCTTGGAATGGGGAGCAGTGTTCTATGTACGTAGATTGTGTAGGAAAAAATGTATCATATTAAATCAGTTATGTATCATTGTAGGTATCATATGATACAAGTGGATACTATTGTGTATTACTGAGAATAATCTCATTTTTGTGACAATTGAATTGAATTGATTGCTGTTATTTTTTTAATCAGTAGGTATTATTACGAATAAATATTATTTTTGTGAGATTTGAATTGAGTAGGTGGGTGTTATTTTTTTTTTTTATCAGTGGTTATCAGTTAAAATTAATGTTGTGTATCAAAAAAAGTCAATTGCCAATGCAAACAACACAAATCTACCTACTTGCCACAGTTCTCATACACAAAGCCATAAAAATGATACCTAAAAAATATAAAAATGATACCTAAAAACTGCTTTAATATTTTAACGACAAAAGTAACACAGAAAATGTTTGAATCACAATTTGATTGATTAAAATGAAATAAATTCAATTGAATTACAAAGCTAGTGCAACAGTACAACAACAAAATTAATACAGCAACAAAAAGTAACTAAAAAAAACATAGCACGGTGAATACAGTAAAAATGATACCCAAAAAAAAATATAAAAATGATACCTACAAACTGTTATGATGTAAATTCAACTAGAAAATACAAAAATGATACCTAAAAAAATATAAAAATGATACCTAAAAACTGCTTTGATATTTTAAAGGAAAACTAATACAAAAAAAGTTTACATCCTACTTTGATTGATTAAAATGACATAATTTCGATTAAGTTGCAAAGCTAATGCAACAGTACATGTAGAAAACTGATATAGCACCAAAATTATAAACAAAACAGCATAACACTGTTAAAACACGAAAAATGATACCTAAAAAAATAGAAAAATGATACCTAAAAACTGCTGATAACTTCACCGTAAAAAAAAAGTATACAGCGACGAATTTTTTCTCCTTCATCTCTCTCGTTCGATTTTCTACGCCGAATTCGCAAAATCAAAAATAACGAAATCATCTTTACTGCCTATCAAATCAAAATCCGCGGCACCTTCAATAATCGTCGAAGTTTTTTAGACAAAATTAGGGCAAATCGAAAAAATTAGGGCAAATCACTTGAACAAATTCACAAATCAGTACGCGCATGATCGATTTTGGTATGGATTTGATTTCATGCGATTTTCAGTTGAGATGATTTCGTTATTTTTGATTTGCTGATTTCGTGGAAGAAGAAATCGGAGAAGAGAGAAAGGAGCAGAAGAAGAAATCAAAGAAGTGAGAAAGGGGCGACCGAAAATTGTCCTTCTGAGTAAAATTTTAAGCGCGTGTCCTTATGGATAAAATATTAAGGTCAATTGTCCTTGTAAGTAGTTTCCTGTTGTTAATATTTATAATTATGTGATTAATGCTTTCTTGATTAATATTTGCATAATGCATATTCAATTCTTCATCAGTTATTCCATATTGGGAAATTTGTATATGATTTCCTTACTTCCTTGGTAACTTTGGACTGATTCCGTAAATTGGCTTGGACGAAAATGTAGTCATGGAACTTGAACCTTTTCTCATTCTTCGTATAAAATATTAATGCCTAATCTGCTACCTTATTTTTGACAATTTTTTAAGCTGGAGATCACTAGCTTAATACAGTGTGAATACAATTATTACACAACTATTCCTTTTTCGATGCGAATAGTCAGTTTCTTTTTATTAGGATCATGTGTATATATATATATATATATAGGCCAACAAGAACTACCTATATGTTCGATAAATTTCATAAATTTAGGAGCTCTTATTTTGTTACGCTTATTTTATGCTGATTATTATTAACTAATATCAATAATCAATAATCACTAGCCAAAATTACTATGAAGTAAGGACACCATGTATTATTGAATTTCTTACCATGTGGATTTGACTAAGTGCAAATAGATATAACAGTGTAACACAAATTTTAACAGAGAGAGCCATGTATATAGGATATGAATGCAGATCATACGGGTCTACCGGCCCATATTCCCGTAAGACAGCCGCTCGGAGCACAATGATTTTTGCACATTTTGCAGATAAAACATTTGGCAAGGAGAGAGGGTGGCCTTTATGTAATTTTTTTTTGCTTTGCCATCGTCTGGCCTCACCGGGACACTGGGTTTGGGGCCAGTTGATTTCAGCCACATGCATACATAATCTATGTGGTAATTTATTTTTTACAGGAACAAGGAGATGACGACGACCTAAATGGAGAGTTTGAGCTGCTGCGTCTAGCCCAGCTTTGAAGTCAAATTGTCTTAATTTTGGACTGCTCAAATTTTTTTGTTATGTTGCAACTTTCTTTTGCTTTGATTCATAGCCAACTTATTTTACAACAACTGTTGCAAGTTTGAACTCTGTAATAAATGGTTTTAACATAAATACTTTGTCTTATTCTTTGCGATTCATATTGCAGACTTGCACATGTTCCATCTGCCTGTTAATTTTTTTCACTTTATTATTCAGTTCAGACTGGCACCTGTGTATCTGTGATTCCTACCCGAAGGGATTTTAGATTTGCTATCATGTTCGTATTTTCTTTTAGTTTCATTACGTTTGATTTCTACACAATTTAGAAATGACATCTAGCTTTGTTGAGATGTGAAGTTCACGTGTTAAATCATCATATTAAATTAATTTCCTAACACTGTAAGCTTATCAATCCTATGTGAAATAAAAGCTGTGTAAACAAGGTTTACAAACTAATCTACATTCCTCTTTTTTTGGCCTTCCGTTGAATAACAATGCCTTTATGCGACGCCATAAAAGTTGGCCATACATAAATAGGTAGTTATTCTATGAACATGACGTTGATATTTATATTTATATATTATTACCTGTATTCCCGATCTGTCACATAAATATGGAATTATTAATTCCCCATCAATTCGGCCTTTGCAAGATTTCTCTACAACAATCAGGTCCTCAAATCCTTGTACACTTTTGCTATGTAAAACATCATACTGCTTTTGAAGATAACTGCAGTACATATATAACTACAATCCGTGTGCGTAGCACGGGTTCACACTAGTATATAAAATATAATCGAAAACCATATTATGTCAATTCATTCCATTTGATTATTTAGGAATTCCTATCGATTCTATGGCGTCCCATATATCGCCCAGAACCCATAAATATTCAACAGAATAAGTCAACACAACATAAATCACTTTATATAAAAATACAAGTACGCTCTGTCGTATATACCCTCAAACTCATTCTAGGGCATTACTAACCCTATCTCTAATGAGTTTATTCCCAAACAGAGCCAAGGTTATCGCTAACCATCGCTCTGATACCAAATGTAACGACCCAGATTTTTGACCGTTCAAATCGACAATAAGCCACACATGTCGACCCAAAAAAATCGCAAATGCAGGTAGTTATTGGGAAAAGAAGAAAAAAGAAAGAAAGAAGAGAAAAACAATAACATAGTTCTCACAGCGGAAGGATAACATATAATAGATAATTATCATATTTAAAGAAGTTGGAATATATACATTTGGCTAAAATATACGATGATTATCAGGGTTACATATATACATATCTACATAACAAACAGCGGAACAAAGTGCAGCGGAAATACAAACTTATAATAGATATATACCAATCTTCGTCTTCGATCCCCAAGGCACAGTTATCTTCGGTAACTGCAAACGTCTGCTGATCTGAGTGTATTGCATAAAAGAAAACACAACAAACACTCGGATCAGCACTAAATCATTCTCATATTAGTCAAATCAAAATACGAAATAACATCAGTGTCATGGGTGCAGTAACTCAAGAGATGTTACAGGATTTTCCATCTCTCAAGGACTCGTTAAACTAATACATAGATAGTATAATACGCTATTATGATAGTGTCTACTCAGTAAAGTATAAATACTGAAAATAGCGTAAGCGGGATTACATTTTTACCCTTACACCATTTATAATATCGCAGTCTATACAATACCGTAAACCCACCATAAACGATGGCATCAGAGGGCACTCCATAGGTACGATACAAATCAAAATTGTATGGGGCTCGATAAAGATAATATGACAAGGCACTCGAGGCAATGCCCAGGGTAGGATTCTACCAATTGCACTCCCGGACCGGTGGTAACGCATAGCAGCCACTACCGCCCACCTCGGAACACACTCCCAAAGTCAAAAGGGCCCTCAAATCATCATCATCATCATCATAGTCATAGAAATAGTATCGAAGGAGTGCGTCCGATCAAAGGTGCTACCTCAATTAGTCACGGTATAGCTCCTGTTTTAGTCATTTCAATTCTGACCCGAAGGTCAGGGCTATTTCGTCATCGCTCACCTTCTTCGATTCAATAATCGCCTCCAAGTCATCATACTCCTTCTGAATACGTCATAACGTTCACAGTTGTCAAAGTGGTATCGACACTGACAGAGAGTATGTCTTATATCGACTCCGGTCTCTTTAACAACCAACGCTTACATCTTTTCACATCGGTTGGTTCTTTTATATTTCACAAAGGTTCGCTCATATCAAAATATCATATTCTGTTTCGAACCAAATTTATATTCAAATAGAATATAATTTCATATCAAAATGTCATATCATACCAAACCGATTATATTCTAAATTAGAATAAATTTCCATATCCTTATATTATAATCATATAATATTTCAAAATCGACTTATATTCAAATAGAATATATTTTATCTCAAAGATTTCAAATTATTCCAAATTGATTTATGTTCGAAATCCATTCATGTTCAAATAGAATATATATACTTTCACTTCAACTCATTTCAATCCCTTAGGAGGTCCATTTATATTCGAGTGGAATATAATTTACACTTCCATATCAAAAATCGGTTTAGAAATCGATTCATATTCAAATAGAATAAATTTTATCTCAACTCCATTTGAACAACAGTTTTAGATCCAAATACTTTCCATTCGGAAGAAAATTACGATTCATAAAATAAAATTTTGAAAATAGAAACTTATAAATACAACTTTATATATAAAATTTACTTATATAAAATCATTAGAGTATACTAAGATAATTTAAATCACTATATGTATATATGTACATAAAATAAAGGCTTTACTAAATATTTTTTGAATAATAATAATATATATATGCAAACTTCACTTATAACAAAGTATATATATAATTTATATAAAAAAAAAAATCAAATAAAATAAAATTTTAAACCATAAATTGTTTCTCCTTCCGAATTACAACAACGCGAAATCTATATTCCAGTCTATATGAAATTCATTCAATTTCCATATCTCGTTTTCAAACACCGTTCAAACCAACCTTCGATTAAGAAGATTCAATTCCATGTTCATATAGAGTTAAAACAACTCCGAGTATCATCAATTACCTTTATTCCCAAAAATTAAATTCAGTGAGAATTTATTACATTCAAATCTATGTCATTTATTTGAATAACTCCAAATCATATTCAAATCGAATAATTTCAATCATATTCAAATCCCAATCTAAAATTTTCGATTTGTTTTGGGGAAATTTCCTTAACCATTTCAATACACATTTAAGGGTTGGAACTTTAAAGAAAAATATATTTATCGAGTATCGACACATTTCTTTAAATAAAATTTCCTTCGAAAGAATTTCGAATATTTAAAAATCATTTAACCAACCGATGTCTGTATATAATTTTCTATCCTATGGCCAAGTGATTCTTAAGTCTAATTTCTTGATATTTAAGGGATGGATCTATCATTTCAATCCAAATCAGGGTCACAGAGATTTATCGTTTCACTCTGTGTTCTTAATTTATTTTATCGATAAATCCCGGGTTTATTAGATGCCCGTAACATCAAGGGTAAATGGGATTTATCGTCACAAAGAATTTGCAAATACACTATACTGAATATGAAGCATTAACTGTGTCAATCTCAATTCAGTAATAAATTTCATCCAAATCATCCATCACAAGCATTCCATTCAACTGATCAGTTTCAACTGTTTTCAGGATTTATAAGGATTATAATTTTCAACTAGAAATTTAAATTTAAATCAAATAACTAATCATCGATCTAATTTGTATGTTGACGCACTAGTATATCAAATATAAGCAACCAAATTCAACAGCCAATCACAACCATGCAACTAAACTATTTCATAATTTAATTCGATAAATATGGGAATAATTCAGTATTTCGTGAGCGAAGAATCACTCACCTTTGGGTCCTTAAATCAGACGAATGTCCAACCAAAGCCCAAAATTTCACAGTCTCTAAACGCAGCCAGGTTATCGCCAAAACGTCCGCAACTCCGCCACGATTCCAACGCAACAAACCGCGCGTCAAACCGAGTTAATATGAAAAAGTTATTAGTGTTTTTCTTTTGGAATTCAAATCATATAAAATAAATTAAATAATTTCCCTCACCCAACCAGATTCCGCCACATCGCCTTCCCCTTTAACTGCTCCCGCTCCTTCCTGTGCCCACATGAACAGTAACCGAACGTAAAAGGAAACCATCAGCCTCCATCTTTGGCCGACCGTTGCCGTCGGTTCCGGCGACCGAAAAACTCCCAACCACCGTCAAATCGAAGTGCATCCCGAGCCTCACCTTCCAGCACCAATCTGGTTCACTCTGGTGCCCCCAACTGGTCGCGCCGTCGAGACCTAAACCATGGAAATCGAACCCTAAATCCTCCTTTCCGGCCACCCACGACCTCTATTGGCCAAACGAACACCACCGCTAGCCTCGTATGGCCTTCCTCTCCGATACCCAGATCACAGTTTCTTCGATTAGCTCGCGAATCAAAAAGGCCCAATTTTGATTTCATAAATTCGATTCCAGCACCTTGGACTGGAAATTTCCGGCCAGATCGTCCACTGCATGTCGGAACAAATGGTGTCAACAGCTTCGTATCGTCGAGAGCTTCGAATCGATATATAATACTCCAGGGTTTGAAGAGATTTTATTTTCAAAGCTTGGATTTTTATTTTGAACTAGGTTTAGAATTTGATTTTCTGCCATGGAAGATAAAATAGGCAGATGGAGTATACGTGAAGTGAAGAATGGGCTGATGGGGTTCAAGGGATTTTATTTATATGTATATAAAAGGCCCACTGTGAGGAATAACCAATTATCCAATTATATTGTCTCTTTTCACGTTTTCTCCCGTACGATCAAACGTCAAGCCCGATTGTAACGCAAATTGAAATCCTATCATATTTCACCGTTCTGGTTCCAATTGCGTCAGTTTCGTCGAATTCCGAGACAGTTGCCAAAACAGTTAAATTTCACCATTAATTAATCGATAAAATATCAAATTATTCACTTAAATGGTTTAATTCAATTTCAATATCTAATAAATCCCATTTAAATCCAATAAAAATTTAAATAAATCCAATAGATTAATTTCATACATTTTAAATTCACCAATTTGATTATATTGAATTTAAATTTGATTTTCAAATTTTACTTAAACAATTTAAAATTTTATTTAATCATTTGAATATTAAATCCCAGATTACAACATTTCTAAATAAAACTACATTTAAAAATCTATGTATACTAAATTCAAACAATCACCATCATTAAAATTAACAAAATTTGATTTCCCTAATATATTCCAATTTATTTATTTTAAATTGAAATTTAAATATACTGAAAATTATGGGATGTTACAGAAATTTAGTCGAATTGATTTGAAACTAAACTATGATTCCCTATTTGGTTAAATTTTTGAAGATTTGATTCTAATTCCAACTATAGTATTTTAAACCATTTTATAAACTATTTTATTTTATAATAATAATTTTCTTTACAAACTATTTACCTTATAACTATTTTATTTTATTATTTATTTTAAATTAACTATTTATTTTATAAACTATTTTAATATTTTAACTATAGATTTTACTAAATCCGAAATTCTATTTTAAATACACATTATTTATTTTCAAACTATTTATATTATATATTTAAATTATTTAATTTTTTTTTACTATTTAAAATTATTTTAAAGTTGGAATTGTTTCAAGATTTTAAAGTTAAAATGTCGAATTTATGATCAATAATATTCTCCCTTGAATATTGAAATGATTTTTATGAAAAGTTGATATTTTGATATGAAGTACGAACCCCTTTGAAATGTAAAAGAACTGACCGGTGTGAAAATTGTAAACGATTGGTTGTTAAAGAGACCGGGATCGGATATTGTCATACTCTCTGCCAATACCAAAAACCACTTTAACAACTGTGTACGCGATGGAGTTCCAGAATGAAGTAGGTTGATTTGGAGGCGATTACTGGATTTGAAGAAAGAGAACGATAATGGATATCCTTGACCTTCGAGTCATAATTAAAATGGCTAAAACAGGTCTATACCGTGACCAACTGGGGTTAGCTACCTCCATCGGCAACACTTCTTCCTTTATTACTATAGTCCCTCAGTTTGATTGATTTGATGCGCATCCATGATTTGGTAGTAGGTGGGCGGTAGTCGCAGCTATGCGTTACCACCAGTCCATGCGTGCAACTAGTATATTCATACTCTGGGCATTCCTCGTGTGCCTTGTCATATTATCCTGATCGAGCCCCCTACGATCTTGATTTAACGTTGTCATATCACGGCGCATCCCTATCCGCCGACGTACTGGTGTGTTATATGCAAACTGTACGGCAACAGGATAAACGGTGTAGGGGTAATAATGGTAATCCCGCTTACACTTTTTTAATATTTTATATTTAACCATAGACACTATTATAATAGCATATCATATTATATAATATCTAGTTTGATGGACCCTTAAGAGATGGAATTTCCCGTAACATCTTTTAAGTTATTGCACTCATATTATCGCATGAATTTGATTTAACTAATATGAGAATATTTTAGTTCTGATCTGAGTATTTTTGTCTTTTCGTTTATGCTCGAGTCAGCTTGAGTTTTCAGTTATTGAAGAAAATATTATGAAGATGAAGATGAAGCTCAACAGACGTAATTATTACTATTTATTCCGCTGTAAATATTGGTATGTTTATGATAGTTAACTCTGATAATTGTTGTAGAATATAATCAAATGTATGTTTTAACAACTTCATGAACTGTTGTTTAATTATTATATTTTGTCCTTCCGCTGTGATATTCTGTGTTTGTTTTTCTTCTTCTCTTCTTTTATAAATCCCAATAACTATCCGTATTTTTGATTTGTTTATGTCGACATTGAGGATCATTGTCGATTTGAACGGTCAAAAATCGCGGATGTTACAGCAATATTTGCAACAACATTACAATTAAGATATAAGAAGACTCGTATTAGTTAAACGGTAGACAGCCTCCTATCATGTCCATTTTTCACTGTGTACTCACATTTACCCCTTACCCATCTAAGCTCCTATATATATGCAAGTTAATAAGTGCCCAATTCAGGTATGAAGCATTTCTCTTTTGAGGCGTTCCTCTGCTACATGAAGCCAGATTTGGTCAAAACAATGTGGAAATTAACAAGAGTACTTGGTAATTTTCAGGCCTTTGAAGCAGCTATTTTGGCTTTACAAAACTGTTACTAATTTGATTTTTTTTTTTTTTTTTTTTTTTTTTTTTTTTGCGGTAGGATTTCTTAACATTCCTTTTTTTTGTAATTTGTAGATTGGGTTTCTTCTTCATTTTTCATGCCACTAGAATTGGAGTTCATTACTAGGGATAGGTCATCATTCTCTGACAGACTCTGCAGAAGGTATTGTTTGTACAATTTTCCTACTTCGTGTACTAGAAAACCTTATAATTTGTAAATGATTCATCTTTACTTTAACATTTTTTAGTAACCAGAGTTGCTTAATGTTGCAGCTAGGCCTTTTGCTATAGATTGGCAAATTGTGGATTTGGATGATGAAGATTTGCAGCGCTCGATTTAGGCACTAGATGAAAATTAATCAAGGAAACACAAGAGGTAAAACCATGATTCGAATATTTTATTTTTATTTATAACACTATATCATTGTGATTTATATCTTTAATCATTATGGATTGTTTATAAAATCTGAGAGTTTAAATGGGTTTTTTTATATGGTATTTTTCATGAGAATGAAGTTTCTTTTTCTAATTCCCAATGGATAACAAAGGGTACAATAACAGATAAGCATATTTGATGGCTTTTGAAGTAAACGTGTTTGATTTATATATATATATACTTTGTGGACGAAATTCATGACTACAAAAAAGTTGTATATCACTTCAGTTATTATGAAATGTATATTACAAACAAGGTTTTTATAGTGGCTGTTTGTTTTAAAAAAAATGTTCCTTGGGAAATCAAATTAGTATCAAAAGGAATTCATTCATTATTGTTCTAAACATAAAATTTAGTATATTGATTCAAATCAATGTTTTATTTTAACTTTAATCATCTCATTCGAAAGGTTTGAACCATGTATTTCCTTTTGAAGCCTTACCATAAGTTTATGGATATATGTTGGCATCGTCTATAGAAATTAATTAAACATTCAACTTAATTTACATCGTCATCACAACAATGTTATGTGCACATGTATGTATGTATGTGTGTGCGTATATACACACACACCTTCCCCTCGACCAGATCTTCACTTCTCCTTTTGGTCACCTTTGCTAATTCATCACCGATTTGGAGAAAAAAAATAATTAGAGGAGGACGGGTTTTCTACAAACTGAATAGGGCTGAACAGATTTTTGGATGAATAGACTAAAGAAGGAGACATGCATATATAAGGGAAAGATAATGATTTAATATTCGTGAGGTGACTAGCGATATTTTATTGAAATGACTAACGATTTTTATTTCGTGCCTATCGCTGTTTTTAACGCTTTTTGTTGATTCTGTGGTCATATACAAACTCCGTTCGCGATGAAAATGGATTTCATGATATAATTTGATGTTATGGTCATAATGAACTTGTTTCATCGAATTCTGAGTCTGTTTGCTCAAACGGTGCTTGCTCGAGTTCAAATGGTCATTTTATTTGCGTTTAATTTTGCCACGTTCACAAAATAACTCCAATTGATGTGAAACTTGAAATCTAGCAATAGTAAGCTACTACGTACTTAATAAAATTTGTTTCATTGAAAATGGAGATTGTTTGATTAAAGTCCCTTTTTAACGGTCCAAATTAAATTAAAATAAATAAATTTTAAAATACCTCAATATAATAATAAAATATTATAATCGGTCATACTTGAGCAGAATTTCGTGTAGTTTCAAAATAAAATACTTCAGTTGAATTTAAGCCAAATTGATAATCAAAATATTAAAAACCATTTTATTTTATATAAATAAACATTAAAATTTATAAACAAATTCCATAGCGACTATTTGAAAATTTGATTTGGACATAAAATAAAATCTACAACATGAAAACTTGATTTTTTTTCTCTTCCATTAGAAAAGTGTAATCCAATAAATTCGGACGTTTCTTATTACAAAGAAATCCGACTTATATTGAATCATTTACAACCAATTAAAGTTCAAAACGTAATATTACGAACTACCGCGCCGCTGCAGTTCGTCTTATAATTAAATTATAAATTAAACGTTAAAACATCGTTTAATAAATGAAATCGTCAATATAATTCAAAACCAAACAACATTAAACCCTTTTAAATTGCTCATTCACATTATATTGCAAATCCAACAAATCCCGAGCATTCCGCAATTTAAATTAATATTTATTAATAAATTATTCAAAATTATTGAATTCAAGCTAATTAAATTCTAAAACATCAATTAAAACGATTTTAAAATATTAAATAAAACGGTTAAAGATCTGGGCCCTTACAAAAAAGATAAGGAGGAAGCAGAAATTGGAACTCCAATTGAAAAAGCTTTTATTACGAGGTGGGTTAATCAACGAAATATGGAAAGGCAATCGAATAGACCATACTTGAAGAAGGAATACATTTGTTTTTACTATAACAAACCCGGTCATCAACTGAGATTTTGTCATAAGCTTAAAAGGGATAAGGAGAAGATGAAGGAATTGGAAGAAGTGTCGGATGAACAAAATAATAACGGTAATGAGGTGAATTTTGGTGAGGAGCTTGAAGGAAAAGTCTTATGTGTTAATGAAGGTAAAAGCAAAGATTGGATACTTGATTCAAGAGCTTGTATTCATGTATGCCATCAAAAGGAAGCATTTATTGATTATGAAGAACAAACTGCTAAAGTGGAATCTGCCGATGGTCAAGATTTGCATGTTAAAGGCATAGGTTCGGTTCATTTGAAGATGAATGATGGAAAGGTGGTGAAGCTAACGGGAGTTAGGTACATCCCAGAAATTAAAAAGAATCTTGCTTCAATTGGACAGTTGGAACAAAGAGGCTGCAATTTCTTGACTAGAGGTGGAGTTGCAAGGGTTTGAAGGGATAACAAGGAGCTTCTGCGCGCAAAACGAGGAAATGATAACATATATAAATTGCTTGGAAAAATGGTGGAGAATGTTATGACTTCTCCAATTGGATTAGGAAAGGCAAGTTCATCTGAATCAAGGTGGAGCCATTAACGTAAAGTCACAAAGCCTACATGGAGGCCATTATGGTATTACAAGCAATTTTGAGATTATTGTTGAGAGGTGCATTTCATGTAGGAGATGCATTATTTGTAGGTGGTTTTTTGGTTTGTGGATTTGTTTTGAGATTATTTATTGTTGGGGTGATTTCATATCAAGGTGGATTGTTGTGGTTTGTGATATTCAATCATATATGGAGAAGACGGTGTGTGAACCGAAAATCGAAGAGAAATAGTGCAGCAGTTCGGGAGGGGCATTAGAGCTTCAACTCAGACGTCTGACCCATATATGTCTGACGTCTGAGTTGTACTATCCCGAGGACTTCTATAGATGTCTAACCATATTTAGGTCAGACGTCTGCGGCGGATTTTTCAGGCTTTGACCAAGTTTTTTTGGAAATATTTATTTTGAGCAAGCTTTGTGGAAGATTTATTTCTGTGATATTTTAGGGCCCAATTAGGTATAGACCTAGTCTTTCTATTTACCTATATAAGCATTTCATTAGAGAGATATTTGATTGTACTTTGAAGGGAGAAAAGTATCAACCCTCATTATTTGATTGTACTCTTTTCCTTCACAAATATTTTTCCCACTGGGTTTTTGTTAGTAACGTTTTTAACGAGGCATTATTTTGATCTAGAAGTATCAACCCTCATTGGAACATTGTCAATATGTTACCTAGAGATGAATATTGTACTCTTTTCCTTGTTTATGATTTTTCCGACCGGGTTTTTCATAAAAAGGTTTTTAATGAGACAATCAATTTTATCATCTTTGCATACGCGTATTCAAGGGGGAGTGTTGTAATATATATTATTTTAAGGGTGAATACGCTTAATGCAAGGGACATTATTGTAATTGTTGACACATCTGAATGAATAGAAATGTCCTCTCTCCCTTATTTCTTCTGTTTTGTGTTTATTAATAGAAAGTACATATATTCCGATGCAGTTGTATGCATGAACTGTTCTCGAGATATTATTTCGAAAATATCTCAGCGTCTTTTATGTAGACCTATTCAAAATAAAAAGAATAGGTTGATTCGCAGAGCATTAACTACGTCGACTTAAGAAACGCCATCATTATCGAAATAATCACAGATTAAGACGATTGGAGTTATTTTTTTTTTAATTGTTTTTTGAATAACCCTTCAACACTGAAATTGGATAAAAGAACCAAAATTTAATTAAGAATACTGAAGTAGGAATCTAAAATCAATACCTCAGCTCAAATTCCTTCTAATGGAATATCAAACCCTTGAAACATATCAAATTTCAATTCTAGCCCCAAAAATTGTTTCAATTGGTAAAACGATCAAATCAAAATCATGGTATAAAGGAAACTACGAATAAAACCGACGTAAATGGGGGTAAAATGTTTACCATTGATCCAAGATAGTGTAAAAGGGGCGATCTTTATATTTAGGCAAATTCTATTCAAACTCACCAAATTGCTGAGTTGCCCCCCAAAATCCGAAAAAACGTAAAATCCCCCTGTTTTTTTGAGTAGCCCCCCATTTTTTTTTAAAAAAAGACAAAAATCCCCTCCCTCGCAGTCGCACTGCGAGGTAACCTGCCGCTTTGAAAAAAAATAAACACACGAAAAGGGTACTTTCGTCGTCAGAAGTTTTGAAGAAAAGGGGGGCAACTCAGCAATTCCATGAGTCTAAATAGAATTTGCCATATATTTATTTTAGGAATAAATTTTAGGAGAGATACAAAGATGGAAAAGATATATTAGGCTTGAAACTCCATTTTTGATTAAGGGATGACACAAATTTTAGTTATTAAAATTTTGTTAAGGGAAGTACACTACAGACTAAACCCCCCTTAACATTACACAATAATAAGACAAAATTACCCTTAATCAAAATGACGTTATGACATGGTGAAATTCAGTCGTGAGTCACCATTTTTTGAAGCACAACGTAGATTTGAAAATACGAAAAACGGCCCTCAAACACCGAACAATCATCATAAAGATAGAAAAATTATGAACGTTTTTAGTGTGCAAACAAGGTAGAGTATAACCGTTTTCATTGTTTTTGTTAAGTTTGTTACAGAGATAGAAAAGATGTTCTAATGCCACCGTTTTTTATAAATACAAACGATAAACTCTTACCGTTTCTACTGGTTCGAGCGCGAACTTTAAAAAAACGTGTTTGATTATAAAACGAAACGTTATAGCAGGTGTAATTTTGTCCCCTAAAAGTAATACTTGTATTGCCCCTTAACATAAACAAATTGACATGGTGTGTACTTAAAATTTGTCACCCCTTAACCAAAAAGGGAGTGTCAATAACAATACCCTATATTGGTGTGTTAATTTGTAATTTACTTAAACGCCCGTTAATTTTGACAAAATTGCGAATATGACATGCATAATACTCATCGTTAAGCCAAGGAAACAGATGAATTTTTGTTGTTATTTTATATATCGTTGACTTTTCACCGGGCATGAAATAAATTTTAAAATTTGAATTTCCATTTACCCATTCAAAATTTGTAATAACGTACTGGTCAATCTTTAATGTTAATCATTGTCTTATACAAATTAATTAATACTCCCTCCAGTTCATAATATAAGACGTTTTAGAAATTTGCACGGGAATTAAGGAACAAATCAATTGATACTTTGATCCATGCTTAAACTAGTATTACCGTATAACGGTCGGAAAACCGACCGCTAACTTGTGTAATATCAAGAAAAAAATTCTAATAATTATTTTCTTAAACAAGAAATTAATGAAAAATTCAATATGTTATTTAAACAAAATGAGTGCACATGTAAATTCTATTAACTAATATATTCTAAATCATTATTGAATTTTAAAAATAAAATAATAAATTAAACATATGTTAGATTAAAACACATTATTATATTTGTCAACACTCAATTAAAGAAGATAGATGATGCAATAATAAGTGTAGAACTATATTATGACGGTTCACACCACTTGAAATATTGGAGTGCTACTAATAGTGAAGTGGGATTAATGGTTCAGGTCAATCGGAGTTTCGGATTTTCCCTTGTTCTCTGTTGGGTGCTCATCAATTTTGGTTTGTTGCTTCATTTTGGATTTTGGAGTTATGGTCAAAGCCGACCCAGGGGACAGCCCACCAAGCCGATGGGCTAGGGCAATATATTGCAGTATTTTAGTATAGTTATATTAGGATATATAATTCTGGACATCAAAAGCTAAAGTAATGGAAAGCTTGGTCCAGTGGTTTGAAGAGCTGCATTCCTTGAAAAGAGCAGGGTTTGATTCCTAACTTGGGCATTGCCGAATTTTTACAAAAATGCACTTGTTTTGAAAAAAAAAAAAATCTGTCTCACAACATATTGTGCTGGGGCATGGAATTCGTCGAGCCGGCATTGGTTATGGTTCTGGTAGTGTTTGTAGTTTGTCTTGGTCATTTTTGCTGAGTGTTTTCATTGTTGGATTTCAGAATTGCTTTGCAATGGGATAGTTTTTCATGTTTTGTTTGTTTGGAGCAATTTCTGATATGCGGTGATGGAGCTGAGCTACTGGGATGGTATCTTGGGTTTTATCTGGTTACTGTTTTAGTTTGGAGTTTTACTGTTGTCGTGGTTTAGAGTATAGTTTCCACTTGTTTAATCTGTAGTGGTATGTTGTGGTGGCGGCTTAGTTGCCTTTTGCTTCTAGAATTTGGCTCGTTGCCTTTTTTTGTGTTTTTCTTTGTTGTTTTGGGGAAAGTGGACTGCATGTGTTTATAATCTTGTATAGGATTCATTTTTTGTTTGTACTTGTTATTTGTGTCCAGCTCTTCCACCTCTATGTAACTTGTTTTTGTTGTAACATAAGTACCCGTTTTATTTTATTTAAAAAAACATGGATGTCTTGTTGTGAACATGGAGCAGATTTAAACGCTATGAATTGCACATGACTTGAATTCTTAAACACACATACCTGTCAACAAATTGAATCGTAACACATGCTCATAAATTGAATGCACATCCGCTCTTGAATAAATAACTCACTATAATAGTCAACCAAATCAGGAAATAATTCATCAACGATTTAATTAGCTCAAGAGCAGTGTACTCCAACAATAACTGATAAAGATAGCCTATGTTCAAATAGCATACCAATAACAATAACTACTTGACTATCAATATTGGCGCCACCTCCAGCAATAACAATAACTACTTGACTATCTGGACCATGCTCTGCCTGAGATAGCAAGTCGGCAGCGACATGAATAGTATTAGCATATTCATCCGCAACGACTAAGACCTCAAGAGGGCCGGCTCGAACGTCTATTGAAACCATTGCTTTTCTATTTTGAAGAATCATTTTAGCAACTGTTACATACTGATTTTCAGGTCCAAATATCTTTTCCACCTTTGGACAACACGTACTTCCCCAAGCCATAACAGCAATCGCCTGTTCTCCCCCGTCTTTTAATACGTGAGTACACCAGTTTTTTCGTTGCTCGGAGAAGCAAGAACAATTTTGCACCCAGCAATTTGGCCAAGCACAGAGAGCATCAAAGCAGTTGAAAGTAAAACTGCAGTTCCTCCTGGTGCATATAAACCAAATAAAGAAATTCCCTTTGCTATTTTTCTGCATCTAACATCTTTCATATTCTCAATATTCTTCTCAGGAGCCTTTTGTGCGAAATGAAAAGCATATATATTTTTATATGCAACATCAAATTCTTCCTTCGAAGCAGGATCTTGCTTCGGCTCTGGAATGTAGAGAAATGTGAGGAAATAGAAGTTATATTTGGATATAAAAACCATTTTTGTAAATTTACTTTTTGTCATCACCATTATTTGATTGCATAAGGTTTATTAAATAATAAAGAACATTGTCCGCTAGTAATTTATCTGTTTCATCCGCATTAATAACACAATTTTTTTTAATGCAACTATTTTATATAAATCAATATTTTATACACATAAATTTGATTTTTTTTGATCATTTAGTATGTATGTGTATCATCAAACAAAAGAAACTATAAATTAAGAAATAACAGAAGAATTAGTAAATTTACCATTCTACGATGTCCAAATTGTTCACAATCTTACGACACCCTCCCCATCTTCTCCTTTAAAGGATGATGCATCGCATGGTAATAAACATAAAATCAAACCTTGGATCTTTGATGTTCCTTCAAAGTCAAATCACTTCCTTAACATTCGACACACATGGATAAGTTCAATATAGATAATATTAGGGACAATTACAATATCAAAGAAAAAACCATCATGCATTCATAAACTACCAATCTATATAGTATTGTATTTTTGCTTGTGTAATATATCCCCATATCTATTAAACGTCACAATGGCCTAAGTCATACATTCATACCATCGTGCTTTTATTAAATCTTATGGTGCTATGGTTCCACTAATAGAAAAGATATGTGATCATTCTTGTGGCGTTCGCTTATTTTTATAACAGTGGGAAACAACTTACTTCGTTCTCAGGTCAAATACGAAGTATTTTGGGGTCATCTTTATATTTATAGAGTTTTCAGTATAAGTGAACAATAACTGATACATTTTATAAGGACGGAGAAAATTGGTAGATTATGCTTGTACTATGAATTGTAGGGATGGATCAAATATAAAAAATATTTAGTAGCATATCAAACTGCAGATAAAAATGGTGTATTTTTGTTCACTTTTAGAATTATTAGATTTATTAAAGACTCAAAGGTTTTCAAATGCATATATACTATCTTTAAGCTACATTTCCTCTTTGACTTGGCATCATCTAGTATTTGCTTGTCCTTCAGCAAGCCAACCATAACCAGTTTGCGCAACAGACATCATTGAAGTCATTAGTGCTGCTGTGATGACACTATGCATCCGCATTAAGGACTCCAGACAAAAACTCAGTTTAACATGAGACCTCATAAGGCGAGGAGCGACTATGGGTCTAGGAAAATAGAACAAAGAGGGAATGGAATTGGATTTGGATGCCATTTTAGCAGCCACGCAATGCATCGCGGATGACCGAAAGGCAGATCTAGCAGCTGTAATGGCGGCCATTTCTAGCGTGGAATAAGCGGCAGCGGGATACTGAGATTTACGAGCAAGAACTAAAACCCTAGTCGCAAAGCATAGAAGCAACTGAAAGCCTTGTTGTTTTTCTTTTTGGAAGCTCAAGCTCAACTTCAAGTCGGGTTCCATGCAAGTACAATCCTTAAGCCGAACTCATAACAAGGAATAAAGTGGTTAAAGCAGCTAATAGTAATGCAGGAATTGTAAACATGAAGAAAAAATATCATCAAAACATTAAACAACAAACTGAATTGTATTAGTAAAATCTCATTTCATACCTCGAAGCTTTGAAGAGGACTGTGTTCTCATTAAGGAATTGTGTGAAACATCCTTCGAAAATAACCAAAATTCATCAACATTGGACAAATCTATAAAAGTATTAATAAACACAAATCCATATTATTATACTTACGGTACTTATAGATTTCCGGTTACAACAGGTCCAAACACTGATCTGGGTATACTGCCAGATAAATTATTTCCCTTCAATCGGCTAATACACGTAACATCATAATATAGCACTATGAACGATTTTTCTGACATAGAACTAAGACTATAATAAAAAGAAAAAAAAAAGCAAACTTAGAAAATACCCTCAGCATGGAACAGGTTGAATAAAAGAGATACATAATTTCTTTTATTATCAATTTATCAAAAATAAAGACATGTTCACCTCTGCTTCTCATGATCTGTTGATAGCCCCGTTCATGTCATCAAAGTCAAGTTGAATGCAGATATATATATCTCCATTCTAGAACATGTATCACATACTTGTTTTCACAAATACACACTAAATTTATCATAAATCAAGTGATAATGAAAAATATTGTCTAATTCATGATTACATTTAATGAAATACATAAGATTAGGATATGGTTTGTGTATGATACAGGAAACCTAAAATAGAGCTCAATACACGGAAGAACCAATTCCCAGTTAATAACTGTGTGGAAAATAATTAGTCTACTGTTGTATTAGAAGAATTAGAAATGACAACATCAGAAAATAAGCAAATAATTCATCATCTGATTTACGACTGGAGCAATTATGTGTCGTTTATGTTTGCTTACTTGAGAGAGATAATAAAAGTGGAAAATCGGCTGAAGGACAAACTTAGCCTAAAATTTGGTGAAAAATATGGAAAATTTGGAATTTAGGGAGGACACTTTTTTGTGTAAAAGGGAAAAGAAAAGTGGGCCCTTTGAATTTCACTTTTGTACTAAAATGTGTCATTGTCCCTAAATTCCAAACTTTCCATACTTTTCACCAAAAAAATTGCTATGTTTGTCCTTTAAAAGAAATCCTCGATAATAAAATTTATACTACGATTAAATAAATGAATTAAAAAATGTATTATGAGCAATTATATAATGAAATCAAAATACTTTTCTTGTGTTTGAGAAGAAAAGTTACCCAAATAAATATTAGAGCTATATTCAATATATTTTATATTAGAATACATTTCTTGTCATGAAAAAGCCGAAATTGGTAGAAAATAAAATCTATGATCCAAATTATTGACAAAGATAAAAGTATATGAAGAGAGAAAAAACAAATAAAGGATGACATTAAGTCGGATAGAGATAGAAAAAAAAAGGTCGTTATTGATAATATAGAGCAATTTTTGCAATTAAATATATGTTTGAAAATGGTGAATGAAAACTATAAGTTAGAAATTAAGAGAATTTAGTTTTAAGGTGAAAACGAATGAGATGAGTGTTGATTACAGGGACCATATTCGATTTTATATACAATATATTCTAAAAATTGTAATTGAAAATAAATCATAACATAAAACCAAAAATTGTTTTTGTACAACATTTTCACTGCTAAATAAACTCTCACCAAAATCAACCGTTATTTTTGTATACTTAGATAAATGGAAGACAAAGAACACAAAATGGAGCATTATAAATTCAAACAGAAATCCAAAAGGAATGGTGAAACGTATGCTTTAAAGTAGTTTACAAAATAGATTTATTAAGTCAATCATTAGTGCGATCGATAGAAAAACCAACAACATAATATTTTCAAATTTATTGAAATCATTAATTATATTTAGAGCAACCTACACAGTGAAGTTTTGTGAAGTTTAAAAAGCAGTAAATACCAGGAAACAATGATGACATCCCAAAATTGGAACGAAGAAGAATGGCATATATATATTTAAAGTAGAAAGTCAATTAGATCAAGACCGAGACATAAACTTTAGTGAAGAACCCAAAAACATAATACAATGGAACATAATCAAAGGAAGAGCATACCTAAAGTTGAGCAGAGTATCAATTAGATAAATATGAAAATAAAATTTTTACTATAGAAACAAAAAAGCATAAAACAATATAACATAATCAAAGGAAGAACATACCTGAAGTTGAGAGGAAATCGATAACCATTCAACCAAAATTTAATTTCTTGTATTGTAAATTATATTTGAGAAGTGGAATTATATAAAATAGTAACTGGAAAATGAGTTTAGTAAATGGGAATAAAAGCAGCCAACATCGTTAACATATAAGAAATGTAAATAGAAGAGTGAAAATGAAAAGGCCACATTTAGGGAAGAAAGGAAACAGTCATCATCAATTATTTTGGATAATTTTTGCAAATAAGGACAATGTTAAAGAAACCATTGGACAAATGTTTAAAGCGGGTAGTTGAAAATTTTGAGCTAAAACTCAAGAGAATTCTTGTGTTTGAGAAGAAAAGTTAGAAATAAATATTAGAACTATATTCAATATTTTTTATATTAGAATACATTTCTTGTCATGAAAAAGCCGAAATTGGTAGAAAATAAAATCTATGATCCAAATTATTGACAAAGATAAAAGTATATGAAGAGAGAAAAAATAAATAAGATGAATTCCATTGTCTTTTAATTGTCCATTATCATATTACATTGAAAAGTTACGTTTTACATAAATTTTGTTTGTGTAATTGAAATTTATAAAAATATCAAAGTAGAAAAACGAAATAAAACCTAGTGATAATTTAAAAAATACATATTACTTTAAATAACACCTAAGATAATTGGAATGATAATAAAAAATAAACTTAGAAAGGATGGTATTTTAACCAAGAAATTAGAGTTGGAAATAGATTTAGGTCTTTTGAATTATAGTATACAAATGAAATTATAAATTTAAAGAGAAAACGTTATGAAAAATGGAAGACACAAAAACAATGACAGAAAACGGAGTAGAGGAATGAGATATGTGTAATGAAATGACGGAAAAGAGGAAATGAGATTATTAGAGTAGCAAAAGAAATGATATTTTGTCTATTACTTAATGAGATACCATTAATTGTTAAGTCAATAGTGGAAAAATATTGAAATTTTATTTAGAAGCGAATAGTGTAGCGAGAATCGTATATAATAAAATAATCAGCTTAAAAGTAAATGAGAGATGAGAATTCTAAAATTGTTATATTCACTATTTTATGTAATAACAATTGAATAGATTTGGGCAAACAGAAGGATATGAATACAAAATGAATGTTTGGAACGGAAAGTTCATAAGGCGCCATTAATTACAATTTATTATGTAGGCAATGGTTAAGTAATATTTTTCATTTTTAGTGGGTAATTTAAATTTCCATCCAAATGAATGAGAGTGGAGGATTTTAAAGGGCATAAGTGGTCACTGAAGAGATAATGGCGGTTACTCTAAAGAATAGCGAGGATTGAAACACTATATACGTGTCGAGTTGTGATTTTTTTTGGAGAATCTGGATCTGAAAGGTCTTCGGAGAAAGATTGTGCTTTCATATAATATAATAGAAGACTTAGGAGCGAATAGTGTAGCGAGAATTGTATAGAATACAATATTCAGCTTGAGAGTAAATCAGAGATGAGAATTCTAAAAGTGCTTTATTCACTTTTTTATGTAATAACAATTGAATGGATTTGTTAAAACGGAAGGATTGGAATACAAACGGAATGTTTGGAATGGAAAGTTCATAAGGCGTCATTAATTACAATTAATTATGTAGGCAATGGTTGAGTAATATTTTTTATTTTCAGTGGCTAATTGTAAATTTCCATCCAAATGAATGAGAGTGGAGGATTTTAAAGGGCATAAGTGGTCACTAAAGAGATAAAAGCGGTTACTCTAATGAAGGGTGAGGATTGAAACACTATACACGTGTCGACCTGTGAATTTTTAGAGAATCTGTATCTGAATGGTCTTCGAAGAAAGATTGTGCTTTCATATAATATAATAGATATGGTTAAGTAATATTTTTCATTTTTAGTCGGTAATTTAAATTTCCATCCAAATGAATGAGAGTGGAGGATTTTAAAGGGCATAAGTGGTCACTGAAGAGATAATGACGGTTACTCTAAAGAATAGCGAGGATTGAAACACTATATACGTGTCGAGTTGTGAATTTTTTTGGAGAATCTGGATCTGAAAGGTCTTCGGAGAAAGATTGTGCTTTCATATAATATAATAGAAGACTTAGGAGCGAATAGTGTAGCGAGAATTGTATAGAATACAATATTCAGCTTGAGAGTAAATGAGAGATGAGAATTCTAAAAGTGCTTTATTCACTTTTTTATGTAATAACAATTGAATAGATTTGGTAAAACGGAAGGATTGGAATACAAACAATGTTTGGAATGGAAAGTTCATAAGGTGCAATTAATTACAATTTATTATATAGGCAATGGTTGAGTAATATTTTTTATTTTCAGTGGCTAATTGTAAATTTTCATCCAAATGAATGAGAGTGGAGGATTTTAAAGGGCATAAGTGGTCACTAAAGAGATAAGAGCGGTTACTCTAATGAATGGTGAGGATTGAAACACTATACACGTGTCGACCTGTGAATTTTTTAGAGAATCTGGATCTGAAAGGTCTTCGAAGAAAGATTGTACTTTCATATAATATAATAGAAATAGATATGAAAGCACAATCTTTCTACGAAGACCTTTCAGATCCTGATTCTTCAAAAAACCCACAGATCGACACGTGTACAGCGTTTCAATCCTTAACCCTACGCTAGAATAACTGTGCCTATCTCTTCAGTGACCGATTATACCATTTAAAATGAATTCTCCTACTAAAATATCTTCCGTTGCCCTACGTATCTATTCTTAGAATTAGATCTGGCACATACTTTAGTTTAGAAAGAACGCTTCCTTCCTCACTCTTTGAACCGTCTTCCATCGCCGCCATTATTGAAATTGAAGAAGCGGAATTCCCAGGAGTCGAGCGGCCATTCTAAGAAGCCCACATTCGATTTAGAAAAGACCACGACATCAACTTTAGGTAATTATTTCCGTTAATCAAAGCCCTAATTTTTGAATTCGGTTGAACCTCTAATTTCAAAATGGTTGTTCGACCGCTGTAACCAAACGTCTAAGTTTTACTCAGTTGTCAACGGTCGTTTCAAACGTTAAACCCCAACATATTCTCACAATTGTCAACAATCAAGATTTGATTTTGCATACTGCTCGCCTATGGTAGATTGCGCTACCATGTGCGTGATGTCATATGCGAGATGCAGAGTTGACGAAGATGGTTACAGGTTCAACCCTACTAAATCACGTCTTCGGTCTTCGTTCTGAACCAATTATTCGGTATGTTCCTTAAATGTTCCGTGGTTCCATGTATTCCTTCAGTTGGTTTTAATTTCTAGTTGTAGATCTGGTTATTACAGTTCGAGGTAATTTAGTGATTTATTAAGTTCTTTCATATGATTTCAGCTTCGAATTCTAATTGCTTGGCATTATTCCGATTTTGGTCATTCAGGAATTATTGAAACCGAACATTTTATTTGTTTAAAAGTTCGATTCATTTAAACTGCCATGGAGTTTTGGAAAAATTTCTTACATATGTTGTTAAAATATCTCTTATATACTTACTGCTCTGTCTTCTAGCATAAATGATTCTTCATATATATTATACGCTTTCAGTATACTCAAAGTAACCATGTTATTAATGAAAAAGAAAGAGGAGGATGTAAAACATTTTAATTTCGAGCCTTATTATCATCCGATATAATTCCTGATATGAGCATTGTACTCAATGAAGATATTGAAGTTCAGGCGACAAACATTACCTAATAATGCTTCATGTCTTCGCTGCTCAGTAATATTGCACACATGCATAATGAATGTGAAATTTAGTTTTGTTGTAATAGTTGTAGATAGGAATACATTATATGTTATAATGAATAATATCTGTGCATTTTAATAAGTTTATTGAATCCTTTATATTTAACTAAAAGAAGATATTTAGGGCAATCGCCAACCTTTAAAATAGTTAATTTAAATTTACAATTCATTACACTGTTACTTAAAAAAAATCCATTCAAAACTATGTTCTGAAATTTATGAATAGAAAATGAGATGCTTGACATTATTCGCTAATCATTTATGGTTATGTTGTGCATACATTAAGAAAACAAAAGATTAACCTATTATCATTGCTTAATGTTTTGTTTTGAACAACTATTAAATTAAAGGGATTACATGTTATCAGTATCCTGTTCTAATTTTTTAGATATAAAACTCATTATTAGAAAGAAAGCTAGCATGTAGCCACTGCATTCAGTATCAGGCATTTGTTCCTATATATCATTCATAGATAATGACCGAATTGTTATATGACATTTACATGATTGTTTACATAGTCATTAATAGTCAGAATTATCTTTACTTCCTATATCATTTTTTTTCCAAAAGTGGCGATGTAGGAATCATCGAGCTCTCACTTGAACGAAAAGGCACAGAAAAAAAAGACTTTGATTCCAGCGTGATGTAACATCATTATAAGTAGACGTGGAACTGATTTAGTGAGTTGGCTCTATTTATTATTAATGTAGTTTCTTTTCAGGAATCAACAGATGTGTGTATTTTGACAATTTTTTTTTGTATATAAGATCATTCACATTACATGTTCTGTTACCGTATCCCATCTCACTATGTGTAAACGACTTAGCAATCGCCAATTACATAGAAACTTGGACATCAATGTTATTCATTCACAACTAATATATTCATATATAATATACATTATACTATGCAATTATGTCATGCTGCTCATTTATGAAATCATATGCACACACTTAAATGCATGCACGCACACACACTAACACACACATGCATGTATGTGTGTGTGTATATACACACACACACGCACGCACGCACACATATATACTTGTAGAGACATCAATACATACATGTACTACATACATACATACATACATACATACTGATGTGTGTATACATGTCTGTATATATACACACATGTACACAAACACACACACACACACACACACACACACACACACATCTATCCATACACACATGTATACATGTTTCTTGTTATATTTACATTTGACCTTTTTATTTTTTGCAATCAAAAATAGAGTTAGTTTATTCTAATACTCATAACTCAAAGCATTATTTAAGTTTAACAGGATTAAATTTTCCAAATGATTGCTGCACTTTAGTAATTTAACTAGAGATAATAAAGGGAATAATGAAGGTAAATATTAATTAATTCATTGCTTAAAGAGTGCTCTACCTATCATATATGGAACCTATATGGTTGTTTTTACACATTTTTCCAGATATGTCATTTATTATGAGCAATTCTGGATTTTGCATTATTTGCTATTTATTTGATTACATTCTTAACAAACCATAAGTAGAAACATATAATTTTGAATATAAATATTTCCTTATTTCATTAAAAACCATAATCCACATCAATAAAACTTGGTTTCAGTTAAATGTCGAAACTAAAGATGATATTCCTATTATTTTCGGAATGCGTATTGAAAATTTGGTTATTGAGACAAACTGTTGCTTGGCTTAATTGGTATTAGGTTAATTTTTCTGAAGCTTTTTTTTCAATCCAATACCATAATTCGATAAAGCTATTATCAACGTTATTTGATTATTAACAAATTATTTCTTAATGTTCGATTGTTATATTTATTTTTTATGCTATAGATTTTTTTTTAAGATGCAGAATGGTCTTTTATTTTATGTCTCCTTTTTTCTACAAGGGTCTTCTAAAACAATTTCCCTTCCAAACAATAAAATTTGTATATACACACTGGTGGCTCCAGTATTTTCCACACAAAAGATACATCGTTGAAGAAATCTTTTGTGCTTTTCAATTAAAATCATAGAAAATGACATTATTTAATCACAGAGTATTTGGAGTTTCAGTCAGTCCAGCTTGAGCATCATGACACTCCCAACTTGGTAGCATGAGTAAATTTATTAGTCAATTCCTCTTCAAATCTTGGAGGATTCTTGGCACTGTTACAATTTACTTCAATTGAAGTAAAATCAAGCTGTCTCTTCTCAATTGCTTTAACCTTAGAGAATCTTCTAAACTGATATGCAGGAGAACTACTTAGCTTGTTTTCAACGTCACCCATTACTACTCCCTCTTTGCATGAACATTCACTGTCATTGAATTCCGAAGAGCAGATACCACTTCTAGCAATAGAAATTTCACTATCGATTGTCTTAATCGACTCCTCGTTTTTATCAAGGCTCAAAACAGAGTCGTTGCTTCCCCTTTTTCTTCTAATTATCAATGGGTTCTCCAAAAAAGTTTTAGCTGCACTTCTCAAACGGGAGCCAAATGTTTCCTCAGTTGAATTCGTCTTAATCATGTTCGGTGGAGTGCTACAACCATTTCCATTAGAAATTATGCCCAAATTATGTGCCTCTTGCATATTTGGTGATGCTAAATAAAGATTGGGATCCGGATCTTGTAGTGGCTTATAACATAGAGAACCAAAAGTATCTGATATACGGGCTTTTTTATAGCCGCTTGACAGTATTTCCAACTCAGAACCATCAACATTTTGTTTTCTTACAGACTGAGATTTTTTTGAGAGCATTTTATCATCAGATGCGGTTTCCTTCGAACTAAGAAATACAGGCTCTGGAGTTTCAAGGGAAGGAGATGTTTTATCTGTTGTGGAGGAATTTTGATTCAAGACCGCTCAAATCAAAAATTCCCAACGCCGCGGAAAACGAGATCGTGGTAATAGTGCAAAAACAACCAATCGAACAATCTCAATCTTATCCAAGCCAATCACAACCACCAAATAATGGAAATAATAGAGCAATAACGAGAAACTAAATCACACAGGGATTTATAGTGGTTCCACCAACGTCTTATCAGTGTACGTCCACTTTGAGAGAGAAACCTTTATTAATATCAATAGAAGAGTACAAGAGATTGATTACAATGATCAAATTTACAAGAAAATTTTGATTTTGTGGAGAAAAGAATTGAAGAAGATTAGGATTGCCAAAACCCTAATTAGAATAAATCTTGATCTAATCTCATGATTTGTCATATCTCCTTTTGAATTTGATGTAGCTTATATAGGTATAGAGAAGTATATGGAAATTCCCAAAATTTCCTCTAGATCCGAAATATTCTCTAGATCCAAAATATCATCCAGATCCAAAATATTCTCCAGATCCAAAATATCCTCCAGATCCAAAATATTCTCCAGATCCAAAATATTCTCTACAATAGTATCGCATACTTCAACACTCCACCTCGATACTATATCCATCTACATCACAACCTTCAATGCACCCAAGCATTTCCTTCTATCTTCAATCAAGAAAGCTTGAATGTTTCCCCAATGAACTCCGGCATAGCCACCGCCCATTGCACTTCACTAACGAGTTCAGGCATAGCCCCCACCCGTCAATAAAGTGTTGAAACATCCAACTCCTAAACCAGTCCCACCAAAAGACAATGTACTCGGGAGTGAAAACGAGTACTTACCATGAAGATAGAACAACAACCTCTCACCGATACTCTTCTACACCCAAGTTTCTCTCTTAACTGTGCCACCTCGTGGCACCTAGCATCTCTCCAAGCGAATTAAGTTCGAGCAATGCTCGAACTTCCCAACCGGCAATGTCTTAGTGAACATGTCCGCCGCGTTATCCTTTGTGTGCACTTTCCGAAGGCATACTTGCTTGTCTTCGTCCATGGCTACTAGAAATGACTCTCTCACTTCAATATGCTTCGTTCGTGAGCTAAACGCCAAATTCTCCGCCAAATGTATAGCACTTTGGCTATCACATCGAACATCAATACTCTCATGTTCGAAACCCAAGTCACACAATAGTCGCTTCAAATATAGTGCCTCCTTTGTTGCTTCCACAGCGTCTATCAACTCCGCCTCCGTAGTGGATAAAGCAACTACGGTCTGCAATCTCGATCTCCAACTAATGGCCGTACCACCATGTGTGAAGACATATCCGGAAGTTGATTTCCTCCGATCCTTATCACCGGCGTAGTCCGAGTCACAATAACCAACTAACTTGCAACTCAATCCATCACTACCACCAAAAACAAGACCATGAGATGTTGTGCCTTTCAAGTATCTCAATATAGCCTTCACGGCTTCCCAATGCGATTTCCCCGGATTAGCCATATACCGACTAACCACCCCGACGGCATTTGCAATATCGGGCCTTGTACACACCATGGCATACATTAAGCTACCAACCGCACTTGCATATGGCACCTTTGCCATATAAGCCTTGTCTTTCTCTCCGATAGGTGATCCCTTATCCGAAAGCTTCATATGTAAAGGTAAAGGTGTATTTAACGCCTTTGCATTCTCCATGTTCAACCGGCAAAGCACCTTCTTAATGTACTCCTTTTGAGTCAATCTCAACTCAAAACGCTTTCGGTCCCTTAAAATCTCCATGCCCAAGATCTTCTTTGCTTCTCCAAGGTCTTTCATCTCGAACTCCGCCTTTAATTTCTCTTTCAACTTGTTGATTTCTGCCTTGTCCTTAGAAGCAATGAGCATATCGTCCACATACAAGAGTAAATACACCCAACAATCATTTCCTAACCTCTTGAAGTAAACGCAAGCATCCTTGATGCTTCGATGGAAGCCACTTTCAAGCATGAAATGATCAAATCTCTTGTACCATTGCCTAGGTGGTTGCTTCAAACCATATAGTGATTTCTTCAACTTGCAAACTAGTTCTGACTTACCTTCTACAACAAACCCTTCCGGTTGCTCCATGTAGATGTCTTCATCCAAGTCTCCATGCAAGAAGGCGGTTTTCACATCTAGTTGCTCCAACTCCAAGTCGTAAATAGCAACTAATGCAAGTAGTATCCGGATAGAAGTATGCCTCGCAACCGGTGCGAAGATCTCATCATACTCCTTTCCTTTCCTCTGTGCAAACCCCTTAGCCACTAGCCTAGCTTTGTATCTTCCATCGTCCTTCACCTTATATATCCATTTGCACCCAATAGCACGGTTTCCTTGAGGAAGTGGAACCAACTCCCAGGTCTGGTTCTTCATCAACGATTGCATCTCTTCCTCCATATCGCAAATCCACTTCGAGCTATCACTCGAACCCATGACGTCATCAAGGTCCATCGACTCATTTTGGACTACATGAAGAGAATAGTCCAAATTCTCACAAAAGCTAAGATAGTTCCAATCACCATATCTTTCGGGTGGCCTTATAGCACGCCGACCAACCCGAGTAGCAATACCATCAC
The DNA here is from genome assembly GCA_030737875.1 of Allium sativum. Lineage (NCBI taxonomy): Eukaryota > Viridiplantae > Streptophyta > Magnoliopsida > Asparagales > Amaryllidaceae > Allium > Allium sativum. Next base: position 242,853,768 of record CM060926.1, read on the forward strand.
CCGGTCTTCCTTCAGCTCCACCTTGAACTGAGTCTTCTCTAGGCTCGTGCACATCACCAACACTACTAGAGGAATCCTGTGGACTATGTGATGTAACATCAACCGCATTCACCTCGCAAGCACCTCCAACAACTCTACTCTCTCTAGGTCTGAAAGTGGGAATAACTTCCTTCTCCTTTGATTCACCATGAACCAAATCCGGAACATCCGATGAGCCTTCGTTCTCCTTGAACATAGCCGACTCATCAAAAGTAACATGACGAGAAACCATAGCCTTCTTCGTTTCCAGATTCCAAATCCGATAGCCTTTGACGCCATCCATATATCCGAGAAAAATCCCTTTGAAAGCTCTAGGCGAGAGCTTATCATTCCCCGGATCATGCACATAAACAGGACTGCCAAATACACGAAGATAACTCAAGTCAATGCTCTTCCCTTTCCACACTTCCTCCGGAATTTTGTTATTAATAGCCGAGCACGGAATTCGATTAATAATATGCACCGTGGTTGACAAAGCTTCGGCCCAAAATCCCTTAGACAAACCCGATGTCAATCTCAAGCATCGAGCTTTCTCTAGTAGAGTTCGGTTCATTCTCTCCGCCACTCCATTAGATTGCGGATCTCCCGGTGTAGTAAAATGCCTCCGAATACCATGATGCTTGCAAAAATTCTGAAACTCTCCGGAAACATACTCGCCGCCATTATCGGACCTAAGAACCTACAAAGATTTTCCACTCTCATTCTCAACAAGAGCCTTCCATTCTTTGAATCTTGCAAATGCCTCCGACTTGGCCTTCATTACATACAACCAAACCTTCCGAGAAAATTCATCAATAAAAGAAATATAATATCTTGCTCCTCCCAAAGAAGCTACAGGCGCTGGTCCCCAAACATCCGTGTGCACATACTCAAGAATCCCTCTTGAATCATGTTTTCCTTCACCGAATGATACTCTAGTTTGCTTCCCCATGACACATTCCTCGCAAAACTCCAACTTGCTGAAACTCTCACCATCAATCATCTCCCTTCGACGAAGAACATCTAAACTCTTCTCCGAGACATGACCTAATCTCGAATGCCACAGCCGTGTAGCATCTAAGCCACGAGAACTATCAACACTGACACAAGTTTCGCCTTGCACGGTCACTCCTTGAAGCAAATAAATACCATGAGTTCTAGCACCCCTCATAACCACAAGCACACCCTTCGAAACCCTCAAGCTATCACTCTCAATCGTGATCTTGCAACCTAAAGAATCCAACTGTCCCAAAGAGATAAGTGACTTCCGTAGTCCCGGAACATAGCGCACATTAGTGAGAGTACGAACCACTCCGTCAAACATTCGAATTTGCACGGATCCAATGCCCTTCGACTTGCAAACTGCACCATTTCCCATAACAATTGATTTTCCTTCCCGTTCAACATAAGAAGAAAAACAATTCCTATTAGGCGTCATGTGATATGAAGCCCCCGAATCAAGCACCCAATCGCTGCCCGAAACATCTGATGCTACTGCCGACAAAACATCTACGTCTCCCTCACCAATATCTCTCTCCACCGCAACTGATGAAGATGCTACTTCCTTCTTCCCCTTCTCTGGACAATCATTCTTCCAGTGACCAGGTTTCTTACATATAAAGCACTTGCCATTTCTTTCCTTTGACTTTCCTCTTCCACCGGGCTTCTTAGACTTAGAACGCCCCCGGTTTCCCTTCTTCTCTGACTTTTCTTTCTCCGCAAATAAACCTTGACCATTACCAGCACCACTACTACCATCACTCAGCTCCTTCATCTGATCTCGCAATTCCTCACTAAGAAGACCTGTCTTGACATCATTTAGAGTCAATGTATCCCGGCCATAGATCAAACTGTTTGAGAACCCAGTATAGCGCTCAGGCAACGAACATAACAATATCATCGCCTTCTGCTCCTCCTCAATCTTCAAATCTATCGCCTTCATCTTCATTAGCAAATCATAAAACACATTTAAGTGCGCCTTTAGCGAAGTTCCTTCCTTCATATTGTAGGTAAAGAAAGTCCGCAACAAGATCAGACGATTTGTGATTGATTTCCTCATATACAACTCCTCCAACTTGTTCCAAATACCTTTAGCAGTCGTCTCACCACTAATTTCGGAAATAACATTCTCTCCCATGGCAAGTTGAAGTGTAGTGAATGCCCACTCTTCCATTTCTTCTCTCTCCACATCTGAGATGTCCTCTGGCAATAAATGTGTATTAAACACTACGCGATGTACCCGATTCCGCCTAAGAACCGCTTTCATCTTCCACTGCCACTTTTCGAAATCATTATCGCCATTCCACTTGTCGATAACCAATTGTGAACCAGCAGCTGCATACGACCCACGTACATAAGGAGCTACACCACTTGGACCAACTGTTGATGAATTATTTGAACCTGATTCCGACATTTCTACAACTATCTACCAACACCAATGCTCCGATACCAAATGTTGTGGAGGAATTTTGATTCAAGACCGCTCAAATCAAAAATCCCCAACGCCGCAGAAAACGAGATCGTGGTAATAGTGCAAAAACAACCAATCGAACAATCTCAATCTTATCCAAGCCAATCACAATCATCAAATAATGGAAATAATAGAGCAATAACGAGAAACTAAATCACACAGGGATTTATAATGGTTCCACCGACGTCTTGTCAGTGTACGTCCACTTTAAGAGAGAAACCTTTATTAATATCAATAGAAGAGTACAAGAGATTGATTACAATGATCAAATTTACTAGAAAAATTTGATTTTGTGGAGAAAAGAATTGAAGAAGATTAGGAATGCCAAAACCCTAATTAGATTAAATCTTGATCTAATCACATGATTTGTCATATCTCCTTTTGGATTTGATGTAGCTTATATAGGCATAGAGAAGTATATGAAAATTCCCAAAATTTCCTCTAGATCCGAAATATTCTCCAGATCCAAAATATCCTCCAAATCCAAAATATCCTCTACAATAGTATCGCATACTTCAACATTATCTGAACCAAATATAGGTTTTGGAGTTCCAAGCACGGCGACATTATTTGAACCAAATATAGGTTCTGGAGTTTCAAACATCAATTCAGCTGGCTTGTCATTTACTATGTTTGTTGTAACATGCTTCGGGTTTTCAGGATTACGATCTATTTTTGAGAAAAAATTCAATGTTCTTTCGGGGGTTGATGGCTCCAAATCCTGCTTATCTTGTGGTCGATGAAAAACTAAAGCATGAGCATTTTGAGTATTTTGAGGTAATGAAGTTTTGGTCTTTGTATCAGATCCTTTTATCGATAAAGCGGAAAATTTCCCATGAACCAGGTTGATGGGCCTTGGATCTGCTGTATGTTGACTAATACCAGAATAACTATCCAGCCTTTTTTTAAGTGAGTTGTTCCAGTGATTTTTTATGGAATTAGCAGTCCTTCCAGGTAAAACCTTTGCAATTTCCGCCCATTTATTTCCATATTCACTGTGAGCCTTAACTATAGCAAGTTCTTCTTCTGGTGTCCAAGGATCTTTTTTTACCGAAGGGTTTAAATGGTTGTGCCACCTCTCTCGGCACTGTTTCCCAATCCGACCAGGCAACGATCTTGCTATTAAGGACCATTTTTTAGGTCCATATTTTTGAACAAGAGTTGTTATCATTTCATCTTCCTGAGCACTCCATGGCCCTTTGACTAGCTCGGGATTAAGAACTTTTTGCCACCTATGCAGACATTGGACATCTGTTCTGTCCTTGAAAAAACCCGCTATTTTCTTCCAATTTCTTCCATTGTAAGCTTTGACAGCATGCCTTAGAGTCCCATCCTCTTCAGGTGTCCAGCCACCCTTTGGTCTCCTCATAGGCCCTGAATTCTTATTATAAGGAGGGGAAGAAATCATCAAACTGGAGCTTCCATCCGAATCATCGGAGCTCGATTCCAATTGCTTGTTAACTACACAGCTGTCCTCCTTCGTCGCAGCTACCTCAACCATCTCAAAACCCTTATGGGACTCAAAAGCAAAATCAAAATCAAATGAAAGGCATATAACAAAATTTATAGATAGGAAGGGAGAAACCAATATGGAAAGTTAATTACGTTTTTTATTTTTTATGCTATATATTTTGTCCCATCCTGGAAGACTACACATTGGATGTTTCGTGCGGTCAGTTTAATGGTATGTTCTTCTTCCTTTTTCACTACATTGTAGTAATAATTTTCTTAGGAATTATTTCCATTTTCTCATTTAAGATGTAAATATATTATGCATTATTTCTTTTGATAGATATATTTCCAAGCAAAAGGAAACATTTTCATCCTTCTGTTAATAAACTCGATAGCCCATATTTAAAAAAAAGGCTCTTATGTGTGAAATTTCTATTTTTGTCAATGTGAAGCAGATGAATTATCTTTACATCCAAAATTTCTTCATTTGTTATACATATGCTACAAGTGCATTATAGTAATGCACTTTTAGCTTGATATGAACTAACTATTTATTGCCATCTGCCAACATTCTATGAGCCTAATATTGTACTAATCCTGGATCATTTTATCGTAGCATTTAATAAGGATAACTAATTGGTTAGTTGATATTGGAAAAATCATAAACTAACAAGTTTTCACCTTCATTTTAAATCTCCAGATTAAAATGATGGCTTGATGCGAAAATTGTAGCAAAAATGTATATATTGGGAGCAACATGTTGTGACTATGCATTTAAGCTTTTCAAATGATATTGAATGACATTCTGATGCATTGGTGACGAGTTTCTTCTTTCTTGTGCTTGCGGTTCAAAGATTTTAAACTTACATGGGTGCATGCGTGTGTTTTAATATTTAGTTTGCAGGAAGAATCATATTGAGTGTTTACTCATAAATATATTGATTTATGTTTCACATGACAGCAAATTGATGGGGATTTATGAGTTGCAGTCAAAGTTAAGATAAGAGCTCGAGAGTTTTCACTGATGTGGTATTTGATATAAAATATAAGAAAGTTGATACTAATAGAGATTTTGCTGATGATCAAGATTATTTGTATGGTTCACGTGTTGTGATGGGTATTTTCTTTTGTTTATTCTACAGTTGTAAACCTGTGAGCTTTATTGGTGTGTCAAATGGTTAACAAAATAAATGATATTTCTTATAACTGATGTTTGATTATTATCAAGAAAGCTTCAACTATTGCTTGCAAAACAAGACCAATTCCTTTTATTTGTTATGGAAGAGCACACACATTTTCCTTTGTATTGTTTAGAAGACATTAATAATTATTTATTTGTTGTCTTAATTATAGTTATTTTGACTGTGTAAAGTTAAGTAAATAACACATCTGCCTTTATTTATTTACAAGTGCGAACCCGTGCTACGCACACGGTCCGCTGCCATATTCGTTGATTGCCATTCCACTTTTTAATTTTTAGTCATGGTTTCCTTTATCACATGAAAAAACACCTAAGTATGTGTATAAAATGAAGTAAAAATAATCACATTAAAAAACATAAACCCTTGCATATAAAATATTAGTCGGAAACAACATATTAGACAATAAGTATAAATTCCAAAATAAGACATAGCTAATAACATAAAACGTTTAACCAATAATAGTAATTTCATAACAAATCATAATTTTTACATGTGGAGTAGCGAAAATACTGTGAGTATATATAGTAAATGAAGGTAAAGTTAAATGAGTGAGTTACAGTTATTTATAGTAAGTATGCTAGCAGTAAATGATAATGAAAAGTAACTTAATGAAATATAAATGGAAACTGTAGTCAAAGTCACATAAAGTAAACGTTAATTATAAACAATGAATTTCCAAAACAATATGGATTTAGTTCATTATTAAATTATGAACAAAGAATCAGGATTCGGAAGGAGAAATGTAGCTAAATCAGTACATCTTCAACTACAAAAATAGCCGTCGAACTCTTATCAGCAGGGCTGTAACTGAATGTAGTTTGAAGCAACACGCCATTTTATTAAAAGAGACATTGTTAAAGGAACGACGGCAGAATTCTCTGGTCGTTAATTGCTCATTTCTAAACTTACCGCATGTCACCTGCTTAATATGTAAGAAACCTTAACTTGTAAATTATGGTCAATTCTTATAGTAAAACTGGTTTAATACTGAACTTCAAATTTTGTGCCACTGTTAATGAGCAGATGAGAACCGAAAGCTTCAAATGCTGCAAACATGTCAACTAAAGCGCAACTACAACATCTCATGGGTTGAACCAAAAATCAATGTCTAACATAAGAATTACTTTCGTTGGTTTGATTGCAGGCATTGTTCAAGAAAAGAAAATGGAAGAGTATCAATTATTAAGACATACAGAGGAATGAAATATTATCTCAGAATAAAATAGCAAAAGAAAACACCTCTCTATTACAATTAATGAACAGTTATTGTGCAATATCCAACAAAGTTGGACTGAATTAAACAAAGATTGCTAAATTAAACAAGCTAAAACCATGAGTTCTTTATTATGAGCACACTTAAAATTAAACTAAAGCAACAGTCCAATGAAAAAACGTTCCAATAGAAAGCAAACAAATAGCATCAACTATATTCCGTGCAGTCAGCTTCTGCCGTTTAACCTATTCCTGCATATGATTGTAGGCAAAGACAGTACATGTTATGCCAGAATGCAAAACTGTCATGGAAAAAAATCCGCGTGACATTAGTAACGTAGCTATTAAATGTAAGCCTCAACCTATCGAACTCTTCCAAAAATATCAAACTCCCAATAGAAATTCATTAAATTCTCAGGTTTTGCCAGAATTGCTAGGTTGTTTTTTGCAACTTAGCTATTAAATGCAACTTAAAACCAGACAATTCACAGGGTAAATGCATTTAGCAATGAAATGATATGTTCAGTAAACAAAACGTAGCAACTAAATTTGTCATAGAGAACCTGAAATGGATATCAGTTTTGTGATTCTAACAAAACTAATAAGAAATAAATATACCGCTAACAGAACAGGAGACTGATCAGTTTTGTGCATATTATGAAATGATATCATTTAACTGATATTTTCACATAACAGAATTTAATTTTCACAGGATAATTCACAAAGTAAATTATAATATCAGTTTTATGCAAATTAGCAATTCATAGGATAAATGCATTAAAGTATAAACCTTGCATATGGATGACTAAGCTATTCCTGTTGCCTTGTTAAATAATTTCCATAGTTAAACTTGTAATGACTACTGACTTTTAATTTATCTGTGATTACTCTGAACGCCATAGAAACTATTTAAAAGGTAAAGAAATCAGATATGTGTGTGTGTGTGTGTGTGTGTGTGTGTGTGTGCATATATATATATTGAACTTCCTATGTAAAATAGATAGAAACATGAGTTGAACTAAGAATATATATTAAATAAAGACTAAATCAGTAAAAAATAATTCAATAAAAAATTTGAAGATAGACATGTGACACATCAACCTAAATAATACACTCTTAAGACAGTAAGCATGACAAACAATTAGGAAAATTAATTTCCATGATCGAAATATTTCAGGACAAATCTAATGACGACATAGCCTACATTAGCACTACTAATAACTATTTGAAATTTATTTTCTATAGTTTCAGCAATATTCGCGATGGTTTTACCAAATATAGAAGCTAAATAATTGATTTGAATAACCGCTTGTCTATTAGCTAACATGTCCAAATTCTTAAAATTGGCATAAGTTCATTTTATAACAACTTTTTAAAACTGAACTTTTAGATGAAACATGCGTCAAAGGGCAACCGATAATTAATTAACATTTTGACTTTTTTGTGATGTAGTCACGTTCGTAAACTTAAAAACTATATCTTTTAACTTTGATAATTTCAGCCAAAAGATTATCCTACACGTTTTGTTCAGAACCGATTGCATTTTACAATGCATTGTTGTGAAGACAAACCTATTTCTCATGCCCATGTTTGAGTTATTTTCATAAGTATATTTATTTATTGATTGCACTTTACGCTGCAGGCCAACACTGTTAAACAGCCTAACCGTACCCATGCATGCAACTTAGTGTTTTTGTCCTAATGATGATATAATCCTTCCTATCTCCTTTGGAAAATAAATCAGTGATAACAACTAACAAATGTGCATAGCTCAATTCCAACGAAAAAAGCTGAATAGCTGAAAGAGGGTGGGGTGTGTATCAAATAAAGTCTGAATTGGGGCACAAAAACATGAAACTACTAAATCTACGGGCTACAGTCAAATAGAGTCCTCTGTGAATTGGGACACATCAAGTATATACGTAGTAGAATTCAAGGTAGATAACACAGAAATTCACGTGAGCACACAAAAACATAAAGCTACTGTAGGTACAGTCAAAAAGAGTCCTCTGTGAATTGGGACACATTAAGTGTACATGTAGTAGAATTCAAAGATACATAGTTGTTCACTATGATTGGCTTTAGAGAAAACAACCATATTAATGAGACTGAAAGTGGGATATCTACAGCTAGACAACTCTTCAGAGGCTAATAACAAAAGCATTTCCATTTTGCAATTGAAAAAGACTCTTCTCATATAATGCTTTAGGCAGAAGTTGAACATGGTTCTCCAATAATAACCATATTAATGAAGTCTGAACCTTTTACATGTAAGATAATCCTGAATTAAAACCCAAAAACAAATACATCTTGCATATTGCATGTAAATTTTAATCAGTAATACATAATTTAAGTTTTATTAACTTACTATTATTTATGTCGTCTTCTTTCACAGTTATTAGCGAAATAACGCATCAATTTTTTTTTCATCTAACATGCAAAAAAAATAAGCACTATAATTAAGTAGCCTACCCATGCTCAATTCATTCGAACTATTGATTTTTTGTCCCTTTTCCATGATTAACCGGAGTTGAGATACAAACATGGAGAAAAGATGTTCGTCTGCGAAATTAGATTAGTTGAATTTTCTTTTCTTTTATGAACATTCAGAGTTGGATGGAAGAAATTTTTGGAAAAAATAATGTTGACACAATGACAATAAATATGATTTAAACGCTGAAGAAGAACTACCATAAAACATAAATTGAAACAAAATCACAAAAAATTAAATAACCATATAAGCATCAACCTAAACTGTGTCTGATAGTTACATTTTAAATGTGACTATCATTGTTATTTGGACTAAACATATTAACAATTTTTGGAGAAATAAAAGAGGTGTCAATCAAGAAATGTTTTGTTGTTCACAAAGTACCTGTGGCTATTGAGCACTGTTCGGTTCGACAAAAAAAGAGTTTTTATATTATTAAACTAAAATAAGCATTATTTGATAACACAACAAAAAAAACGACTTTTCAATTATTAACTTGAAATATAGTAGTAATAATTTATGGTTAAATGGTTACGAAGCCTGTCATCTAAAAAAATGTACTTTGCTGAAGTATAAATGTATATTTGTCTATATGGATTCTTTTTAGATAAATTGGCAAGGTAAACAATTTGAAAATTGTAAATAATCTGCAAGTCTAAAATGACCTTAAAAGTGTGAACATTACTAATTTTCCACCACCTTTAACCATATAGCACCACATACCAGTAGAAGAATAGATAGACAATCAATTTATTGTTATATACAAACCATACGTCCTGTACATAGAGATGAAGTAAACTTAAATACTGCTTATGTAAAGATCGTATTGCCTTTGGAAATTAACTAAATATAAAGGGCATGAAATTTCAACACTGTGATCTAAACTACACAAATGTTTAGATCACATTTTTGTTCAAATCCCTTTTTCATTAATTAACTATACTAAAAAAGTTACAAAAATGTTCAGGTAATTATTTTAAACTGGTGCACTCCTGACATGAAGCTATAACAGTTATGAAAATGGCAACTTCATTATGTGGTTAGTGCAAACTGAGCATGTAATGTCAGTATGAGAACATGTATTCACAGTATGCCATTAATAGGCTTTATATACAAAATATGTCGTGGTTTAGAATCTTAAGCTTAATCTAGATATACAAATAAGACATGGTTTAGAATTTGCAACATGATAACTCAATTGCTCTTTCTTTAAATTTAACATAATGGTATTAAAGCCAAAAAAGTATAATTACCTTTAACGGAGCCATGTTCTCTCTTTAGAATATTTAGTTCTTTAAAGTACCCATCTACATCGAATATTTGACCTATAAAAAACATATAAATAACCATCAACCCATTTCACAATGACCGACCAGCCAACCAAGAGTTGGTCATTTACATTATAATAACTAAATGCGCATCAGCAAACCATAACATGGCAAAAAATTGCCAGATAGTTTCAATTGTTTAAGATAGTTGAATAACCGATAGTTACCTTAATAGCATCACAAAGCTCTTCCACACCTCTAAGAATCAAAGCATGTCAATCAACTCCAAATTTAATATCCTTAGTCGCATGATTTCAACTTCAGTCAAGTCTGCGTCCAATCAATATACAGTAAACACACATGATTGCATTAAAATGAAATGCCAATATGCTTAGCATATGGTAGAATATCGATGATCTTTTCTTTTATTTTGTACACTTGTGTGTGTCGGTGTGTGTTTCTGAGAGGGAAGGCGGTGGGGGAGGAGAAATAATCGAAGTACAATATTTCAACTGTTTTCTACATTCTCCAGCAACCATAACAAAGAAGAAATGGTAATATAAATCATAATTGCAATAAAGCAGCCAACACCATATCATAATTACAACAAATCATAATTACAGAAATACATGGGAAGACAATATCTAGGGTTGGATCTCAATTAATAGCTAGTAAATGCACATCATTTTTCATGACTGATGGAACTTACTATTTAAAAAACTAAGAAGAAACAAACATTTAAAAGTCTTCATGCTGACAGGAAAAGCCATTTGAAGTACAAATGGAAATGGTATAAATTGAATTAGAAAATCTACTCTCCTTATGTATGAATATACCAGTCTTTCACAATTTTAAATAAAGGGAGAACATACCTGAAGTATGAGCCTGCAAGATTGTCATGCAATAGATTTTTGGCTATCGTTGCACAGTGCTCTAGACCAAAAATTACAACATAAAATAGGGATAAAATGGATAAAAACGTAAGTAATTTTGTGTCTATAAAATAAGGGGATTGTTAAAGGGACTCCAAATTTGGTTAAGGGGAGGATAATTTTAAGGGGACTCCAACTTAATATATTTTTGTTAAGGAGGGTCTGATTTATTTTAAAAAAAGAAAAAAAAGACCTAACTACCCCTGATTCGTCACTTATGTTAAACAATAACTTACTAAATTCAGCGCAACTAACATACATGCAAATTACAAAACATTCTAATTACAAAAATTCTAATTCTATTCATATATCAATAACATCTTTGCATACACTATAAAATAAAATAAACTATTATAAACTTAAATTACTTTTCATACATCGTTTTTTTTACAATACTAGCCTTATTTTTTTCTTCCTCTTCCCTCTCTTAAACTTTAAAGTTATTTACATAAAATTGGAAACCTATAGCGCTAAATAAAGTTCAAATTTAGTAAAATGGATTTTAATATTTTGAGTGTACGGTATACAATTTATTATGCTATAAAAAATTCTTAATTTCAGCAAAAGAGACCCTACTTTTAAATTAAATAACTCTAAATTATCACTTACTTATAAAAGTTATCGTAATTCAAATTTTAGGTTTCATGTTTAAAAATACATTATGTTCTTCAAATTGTTTTACATAGATTTAATCTAATATCATTAGTTACAGTGTTTTAGTTGGATGGGTTATCATTAAAAAAGTAAAAAAAGCATTAAAAAAGAAGGGTAATTTAGTAATATATATTTTTAGCAAAATAGTGGTATACATAAAGTAATTTTTGGTGTATGAATAAAATTTTCCTTACAAAAATTCGATACAACATATTAGAACAAAATTTTCGTTTTTGCATTTAAAATTAATCATATAAAATTATAATTAATTACCTGATCTGATGCCTTCTGATTACCCATGAAATTTTCTTGTGTCTCTATTACATTTACTATATCCATTGTTTATTTTTAGGTGCAACATTAAATTGTAACCATTAATTAAGGTTTAGGCTTTATAGTTTATATTAATGAGGATTATAGGGGGTTAATATTGGATTTTTAAATTATATGTTTAAGGGGAGGCTAATTTATCTTGTCCTCCCCATAACAATTATACAATAAATAAAAATTGGTCCTCCCCTTAACCAATTGTGGAGTCCCTTTAACAATCCCCTAAAATAAATATAATAGTTGAAAAGAGAAGTGTTTCACCTCAACTTAAGTCTGCAAGCACCATCTAATTTAGTTTTGAGAGAGTCAAATCACTAATTGCACAAAGATAATAGAATAATAAGATGATAGACAGGTTGTATTTTCTTTAAACTTATAAAATTTCAATATGGAATAATAAACGATATTTCCTTTGAATGTGTGATATTTTCGCACGAAACATCTTTGAAATGTACTATAGTAAAAGCTGGGGAAAATATAGAAAGTGAAAGCTTAGAATAAAGACTCGTCGAAGACTAATTTACAACACCTAAGTTTGCATATAGTAATGACAATATTATATCCACATATTTCCTTCTGTATTCCGAGAGTTAACATCCAAATCAATGTTCCTTAAATAATGCTTAAACACATAGTACATGCACTTATAGATTTGTTCAATTTATACCAATTTAGAAGGAGAATTCAAAATTTGATTTGTCGGCCTTGTAAAAAAAAAAAATTTACAGTATACACTATTATATATACGTTATGTAACAGTAATATAATGATATAGGAAGCATGGCTTAAAAAACAATTTGGAGAATAATATTAACATCATTCTTAGATATTACTTTAATCAGATAAATCGATGAAATCAAGCATAAAAAGGAATAAATGGACATGTTTATAAAGTGCATGTAAGTTTTTAAATCCCATTTGTTTATGGTTTGGAATGTGCACACATTGATAGTCATGTGCATAAGTCTTAGCTATAATGTGTTAAGAAGTTGTGTTTAGTAATAAATCACGTACTTTAAATTTTGTTCTTTATACGATATTTTACTTGATTGGGTTTTGAAAATATTGTTCCTCCTAAATCTATATATTTGCATTAATACTATCAACTACTTGCATTTGAATTTCCGAGGTTATTAAGTTTGAAAATGTTGTGTAATTCTATGAGAATTATAATACAACTAATATATTACTATGTTTTTTGTGCATGCAAACATTATCCAAGCCAGTTCTTATTTATTATAAACACTTAACGATTAAGAAAATAGAGGAAATGTAAGTATACTTTCTCATTAACTTAATATACCATTAAGAATTTCAATCCTGCATAATTCATATTTATAAGTATGTTATAAAAGGAGAAAATAATCACATGATTGTGACTCGCATTGCTGTAGTAATCCATGGATGTAAAAGCTATTTTATATCATGTTTTCTAGCCACTGGTTGGCATATATTTGTTTCCTTATATTGTCATTTTTTCTAACATGCCCTTCATACCATTAACATCTGTAAATATAATTACCAAGTATGCACATGAACCTTATATATATATATGTGTGTGTGTGTGTGTTTGTGTGTGTGTGTGTGTGTGTGTGTGTGTGTATTTGTGTGTGTGTGCACAGATAAATTAATTGCACAACTATAATTTAAAATTAAATAAAGGGAAGAAGTTCATGAACCTGATACTGGAAATGAAGAGATCCTTCTTTCAGCCTGGGGAAAAAAGGGTATCAATCCTTCCCAAACTTATGCATTATTGCAACTAATTCGTTAGGAGTCCATGAATTAGTTAAATAAAAAGAAAACGGAAAAAAGTATTACTATAATAGAAGACAACAAAGATAACAACATAATCAAATAAATGAAGATTTCAAACCTAGGAACGGATTTTGTATAGTATACATCTATTGCTAGAGCCCCCCCCCCCAAAAAAAAAAAAAAAAAAAAAAAAAAAAAAAAAAAAAAAAATCAAACCTAACTCTTACATTCTTTAGTGCCTAAAATCTGCTAACTCGTTTCCCTGTGAATCAGGTAAATGGATTGTGTTTTTTCTAACTTGTGGCGGTTAATTTGCTTCCTTTGTAACATTATCGACATATTCAATAGTTTGTCGATAAGTGTTTATACTGTATAAGTTCGGCACATTTAGTGAACAATTAGAGGGCTTTTGCACCGTTGAAACTGAAATCAATAATAATTCCAAAATTTGAAATACGTAATTTAGGGAGTGCGATCGTTCATAGTCGATTTTCCTCTAGAAATTATAAAATGAATTTTACAAACAAATAAGAAGAGAAAATGAATTAAGATGAAAATGCATACAACAGAATTCTGTATTTTTTTCTCAAAATTCTGGAATAACGAAAAGTAAACTATAAATGTTGTTGAAAACAAACGTTACGATATACACAATTCAGGCACTGTTAAAAGTTCAAAAAATTTCAGTTGAACTCAACTGTGCGAACGTGTGCTACGTGTTGGATCTAGATTAACCCTAGAGGGGGGGTGAATAGGGTTTATCACAGTTTTTAACTGAATTAAAATTCTAACGAGATATTAAAATAAAAATAGATCACAGATTATAGCAGAAACAGAAATGCAGGAAATAAATCACACACAGATATACCCAGCTTCGGCATAACCCTGCCTACTGCTGCATTTCTAAGGTTTCTACTAGATGATAGAACATATCCCGCATACAAGACCTTGTACACTCGCGACTCTCGCTCCTATTCTAACTCTACGCTCAAAATCGTAGACTGTTCGATATCCCCTCGATCAGATTTCCCCTGATTACAACCCCGTAACCAGTAACACAGATTTTACAGACTCTGTCAACTGTCAGTCAACACTCTGACTGGATCACCCTAGATTTTACAGACCTAGAAAACTGTTCAAACAATTTACAACTTGAATTCAAACGCAATACAAAATAAAAATAAAAATAAAAATAAAAACCCTAGTCTTTAAGAAAGAAATATAAATTCTCCCTTTAAACACTTGAACTAGGGTTGGCCGGCCATTCATTTGTGTTGCACCCGTATCTCTCTTTGACCCGATCTCTTACTTTGTTCCTCTGGGAAACAAATATGGCGGCAGCGATTAGGGTTCTCCAAAACTTCCCAAATCCAGATCGATGTTGTGATGAAATGATTCTCTGATGAACTTCGAAAGCTTGAGTTGTCCTCTTTCTGACGATTTGGCTTGGGTTTCTGATCGAAATCGATTGTAAGTAAAAAATAAATTAATTCTCTGTATGCTCTTCGATTTTGTTGTTGGATTTCGATCATTTGCCTGTGATGATTTGGTGAAAATATATAGGGTTAACAAACCCTTCGATTGCCTCTGATTTCGTTATAGTGACTTGGCTGATTTCATGCGTGTGAATTTCCCTTTTTGAAAAATCTCGGATTGAATGAGAATTGTCTCTTGTGTGTGTATTTTTGAATTTCTCGGCTTTAATTGTGATTGAGTATTTCTGGAAAACATATCCTTGAATTTCCTTGCGTGATTCTCTGCCTTGATTGAATCCTAAAGGAATTGCCTTGCCAAGAAAACTATTGCCTTTTTCGATTTAAAACCTGTCTTGAATTGATGCTCGGTAAATTGCTTGCCTTACTTTGTTACCATAGATTGAATTCAATCTGCATTTATTTGAGTAAAACAGACAGATAATATCTGTGGCCCCTTTTGATCCTTGTGTGATATCTGAATGAAATGAAAACCAGTTTCTTGCCAAAAAGTGATTGTGAGATTTGTCTATTAACAAAAAATTGTGATTTCCTGCAACTGTTAAAAGCTTTCCATAAATCATTCTTTGATTGAATTGTGGAAAGAAAAATTACTCTTGCCAAGTATGTTTCCTGATTGCATTTTGAAAAGATGCTTGCCAAATATGATTTCATAAAAAAAACTGATTTAAAACTTCCCAAAAGAGCATTATGATTTCTGGAAAAAAAAACTTGTTCTGCTTGTATCCCACTGATTTTATTATGAAAAACCTTTTGCCAAATTTGGTACTGTCTAAAACAGGAATGATTTGAATTGCAATCCATATTGGTTGCCAAATATGCAGATTTTATTGCACCCTTGAACCGTTGCCAAAAAAAAATGCTTTATTGATTGTTGCTTTCTGAATTTGCATTTGAACTGCATTATCACTTGTTGCTTGATTTCTGGGATATGTTCAAGTGCATATAATTTGGTTTGCCCCACTACAAATCTTGTCATTAATGAATTGCTAAAATGTGCATTTTGCTCCACTATTGTTTGAACCATTATTTTTCGATTGTTCAACCCTGTTGCATTAACTTGAATGAATGTCCCTCTTGGGTATTTTCATGCTGATGCTCTCCCATCATGTTTGAACATGCTGTGTAACACATTTAGCTTGAACCTGGCTTTAGTTTGATCATGTACATCTAGCAACCACCCATGTATATGTGCAGTTGAGTTCCATCCATATATATGATGCACCATTTTGTTGGCTGTATACTTGCTGAAATGCATATCCCCTTGCTGTTTCAACTCACTTGTGCTGTGTTGATCCATTATTATTGATACTCTCACTTCCTCATGTTTCATTGATCCATGATGCTTTAAAAAATTACTGCTGCCTTGGCCATTTTCACACTTTGTTCAACCAGTTTGGACTTGAATTGATTTGCCATGTTTAAGATTTGCAAAACTGAACTGATCTTGCTGAAATCATGTTGGCATGTACATGTTAGACTCGACTACTTTTCATTGCTGTTGCCATCACTTGTATATTCATATACGTTGCCATTTTCACCATATTGATGCTGAGTTGCAGTTGACACCACAATTCCACTATGTTGTGTGACCATTGTGCTCGACGATGAGCTGTCTTCATTATGCAGCTTTGTACATGTTGTACTTGCCACCACCTCTTGCATTTTGAAACTGTTGAACACTGTTTTCTTCATGCTGAGTTGTGCTCCACCTTGTGCTCGTACTCGACCATTGATGTTGATATGCTGACTTGAATTCATTGATGTTTTTGGGCTGTGTTGTCTTTAGCTCGGCCATTGATGTTTTTCTTTGCTGTTTGGGCTGAAATTTGCTTGCATTGAGTTGTTTTTCATGAATGCACTGAGTCGAGCAGGTCCACGTGGCTACTCCTCAGTTGCTCGCTGATTGGCGAGGCAGTGCACACGTGTATATTTATACACGTGTGTATATGCAGCCATCAGTCAAGTTGTCCCTGTCCCTGCATTGAGATATATATGTTGTCTGCCTTGTGGTATTTACAGTGTATTACTGTGAATATCACAAGCTATCTAGACACAGATTGATGGTTTTATAATTCAGATCAAGTCATGAAAAATGATGAGAAACACACCAGAAATCTGAGGCAAATAAAATTTTAAAATAAAATTTATATTCGCATATATTCAGTTTATATTCCTGTTGCAGTGTACTGTGTGTTTCTGTTTTCATGTGACAGGTATGAAGACTGGACTGACTGTGAGGATGCTATGAAGATAGAAGACTGAAGACAGAAGACAGAAAACAAAAGAAGTGTGTAAATGTATATATGAAATGTGAATGTATGACTGAGAGACTGTGTTAGAGTTGAGTGAGAACTTGATATGTACTGAAATGTATTGAAAAGAAAATTATCAGTGAAGTGTACAAATAGTTGGAGTTGTAAAATCTGTACTGTTTGAATATTGAAATAAAATATTCCATTTAAATAAAATAATGTGTTAATATTTAAATTTCTATACAGTTGTATTTTATTTAAATATAAATATTATATTTCAGTCTGTGATGTATAATAACAGTACAATATCAAACACATTAAAATAATATTTATTTGGTTGTTATCATCAAACAAAAAATCATATAATTGTGTATACAACACCGTTATATACAACAATCTCCCCCTTTTGATGATGACAAACAAATAAAAGATTTTGTATACAACCGATGTGTTTGACAGTGAATATTGAACTCCCCCTATAACAGACAATTCCCCCTATAACTGTGCATGAGTGAAATGTATGAAGTATAAATTTTCAAAATTAAAAATATTTATAAAATATTCACTCATAAATCAAAATCTAATCCATTCTCCCCCTTTTGTTATCATCAAAAGGATACAGAGTTTTAAAATACAGATGAAAAACGACTAAAAATATAATTTCATCTTAAGAGGAAGAACGGTCATCATAAATCACAATCAGTCAAACAAAAATCATAATAAAATGAGAACTAGTGGCATATTTCACATTGCAGAAAATGATAGATTTACGATGAAATTTATATAAATGAGGAGAGTTATATAAAAATGAATTTCAATTAATTTTCAAACGAATTTTTATAAGAATGAGGCTCAAAAAACAGTGATTGATTTGGATTATAATTATGATTCAATTTTAAGTGACAAAATCGAATAATCTCAAATCCCAATACCTATCAATCAACAAATCATAATACGTCATAATATTTCAACATGTTTCACAGATTAGAAAGATGGATTGATAGGCTGGTTTTTATACACCGAGGAGAGTTTCAAATTTATTTCTATTTTTAGCACTTTATTTCCCTTTTTTATAATTTAAGAGCACACTGACCACACATAACCAGAGCTTGGATTTTTAAATGAGATCAGTCGCAGCTTAAATTATAAGATGTCTCATAACCATGCATAACCAGAGCTTGGATTTTTAAATGAGGTTAGAGACACACTTATATATTAATTATATATATTTATCATTTCAGCTTTAAAAAGAAAAAAACTCCTCGGTATACAAACCAATATATGGATGATAGAAAATGGGGTAGGTACAGATATGGACTGTGAAATAATTTCTAAATTAATTATATTATGAAATATGACCAATTGTACCAGGATCATTGAAAATTTTCAATAGACACTAATTCTGAAAGATAACATAACCACAAATCCATCACAAATATTTTCACTGTTTATTCAAGATGTTTTTTTTTTAAATATTAAACTCTCCACATTTATAAAAAAAATTATCATAGATGGCAGAATGATGATAGATAATAAGGATGGTCGTGAAATAATTGCCAGTTCAAAGATATTATAATAAATATTCAACCATCATGAAAATCTAGATAAAATCTCCTCTTGTTGTGAAATATATTGCAGTCATAATTCATCACTATTTCAAATTCTGATATATTTTGATGACTTATAAATACAGAACAATTTGGATATTGATTTCAATCTCTGAATGAATAATTAATAAATAATTCTAAAATTGAAAATCAAATACAAGAGGAATATGTTGACCTATACACGACAAGAGGGAAAAATGTGTACAAGACAAAAAGAGTGTGTGGATTTATACATGGTGAAGATTTGAATCTAAGTACAGATGGGTGAGACAAATATAAGGTGCTTCTGATACCACTTGGTGTCTCTATTTATGAGGAATTTTAACATGATACTGAACAAGAATGTCATAAACAAAAGAATTATTAAGTAATAAGCCCAAACAGACGAGATAGTAGATTATGCACATGTATCAGAGCAGCAAGTAAGTTATTCCAGAACAAACATTTTTCAAAAACAGTATCAGAGCAGCACAGAAAAATCAATATCACAACAGACTTGTCAGACGATGTTTCTAAAGGTCACAAACAAACAATATATTTCATGAATCATGATTATAACATTTAGTTTATTTGAAATCATCTGAAGAAATGTGAATATATCAGGATTTAATGAATCAATCACACAATATTATATTTCAGATTCAAGATATGTGTGCGATTCAATAAATCAATAATTTCAAATGATTTTAAACAAACATATATTAAAATCAAATAACCATGAAATAATAGAGAATCTTAAGACCATATTTTCGAAGAAATTTTCACAAGTATTTCTGACAAACCAAAAAAAAAAAAAAAAAACAGATCATTTACATCAGGTTTGATAGATGTTCATGATCCAAAATAATTTATTTGAACTCAATTGAAAACAACGTCAAGTTTTAGATATAATGAGTTATTCATACAGGGTTGATAATTTCAAATTTAGGAGGTGTGTGAACTTCAAAATATCAAAAATTTCGGATGATTTCAAATAAACAAATTTCAACCATACTGATCATGAATACAAGATGTATCACTGATTCAATCCATTCAAGATTTCCAAGCCAATCTGAAAAATAATGAAATTATCACAACTGATAAATAATAGAGTGCTGTAATGAGTGTGATATTTCAAGCTTTTCTAAAATGAATTAGAAGAATCTCAAAACAGCAACAATGTGTGAATTTCCATTAAACTTTCAGATCTTCACAAATTTAGAATTCAAATTAACAGTGTTCAAGATATGGTACAAATACATCAACACTGTTATGAATTAAGAGAATCAGAAAACAAACTTCAAATCAATTGCCGATATTTACAAAATTAAAATCAAGATCTGGAAATAATTAACACATCAGAGTTCTATCCAAATAAAGCGAATTTCCACAAGATCATGAGTACTGCAATTTGAAGTTAAGAAAATATATGAAAGAAAATTACAATGATGTGACAGTGAAAAAAAATAGAAAGGATAGAAGAAAGAGTAAACAAAACCAAAAAAAACATTTACAAAGTTGAGTTCAGAGATTATACCTGAAATCCATGTAAAATGAATCTCTAACCCAATACTCTTGGCTAAGGAACAAAAACAAGTCAAAGAAGTGAAACATCGTGAATTCAGTTTTTCTTTCCCAAAGCAGTTCCTCAGCCTTTACTGGTACCTAGCAGTTGAGAGAATCAAGTGGTCTAACAAAATTAGTAAAACCACTTACAGTTTTGTTAACAACTTTCGGTACCCAAACTTGTTTGTATAACAACCCATCTGAATTTACCTTTGTACCCTTAGGAACCCAAATCTGTTTGAATTTCACGAAGTTTGGTCTATTTCTTTTTGGGATCCAGGATTGTTTAGAAGGATTATTATAAAACAATTTCTCATTTTGATTTTGACTCAAAAAACCTTTGAAATTATAAGAGTTCAAATTTTCAAATTGATTCTTTTCAAGGTTGTTTGGAGGATTTTTCAAATCATTCGAAATTCGTCTTTCAAAAACATTATTTTTCTCGAACCCAAGTCCACGTTTATTTTGAACAGAAAATTGGTTTTTCAACAACATATTCAAAGATTTTTCACCGTTTGAAAAATTAGACAAGATTGTTTCAAGTTGTTGAATTTCAGTTTTAAGATCACCATTTTCTTTCAATAAATCTGAACAACGATTTTTAGTGATCTCACATCTTTCAAAATCAGATTTCAAAACCAAATTTACATCATTGAGTAACTTTATTTTAGTTTGGGATTCAACAATCTCAGCCTCAAAATGTTTTCGACTTTCAGACTCAAATTTCTTGATATTTTCAATCTCGTTTTCAAGTTCTTTCAAAATCGAATTCGATTTCAACAGATTTTCCTTTTCTGCAATTTCAAGTTTGGAATGAATATTAGTTTTAAAAATTTCAAATTCCTTTTGCAGATGATTGTTCAAATTTGATAACTCAATCTTGTTTGCTTTTAAGACCAAAATTTCATCTTCAAACTTTTGAATATTTTTATTGAGATGAACAAGATTGGTTTTCGATTTCAAACAATTTTTACAATCTGAATCTGAAAGGTTTTTAAAATATTCAAGTCGTGATTCCAAATCATCAATTTTGCTGTTCAACTCAGAATTCCTAGATTTTAGAGTTTTGTTTTTAGATTTGAGTTTATCAACAGATTTAGTTAAATCAACACACATATAAACCAAATCTTCGTATGAGAAATTTTCAATTTCAGTAACCGTTGATTCTCCATTATCTGATCCTTCTGAATTCTCATTTGTAAATCCTGTTAAACAGAATTCTGAACCTGAGTTGACAATATGGGGTTTTGAGCTGGAGTTGTCAATTTGACCATACTTCGTATTGAGAGCTGTCCAAATTTCCTGTGCAGTTAAACAATGGGAAATCAGACTGTATTGATTATCATCAAGATGAGAATAAAGAATATGTGTAGTATGAGAATTAAAAACTTTATCTATCATATCGTACCCATTGATAACAACATCCCAACATTTAATATTAACAGATTTTAAATAAAATTCCATTTTGGATTTCCAGTTTAAAAAATCTGTTCCAGTGAAAATAGTTGGAGATGAACTGGACTGACTCTCGCTAGACAGACAACTAGGGTTACCCATGACTCTAGAGTTAATGAAATAACCTGCTCTGATACCACTTGTTGGATCTAGATTAACCCTAGAGGGGGGTGAATAGGGTTTATCACAGTTTTTAACTGAATTAAAATTCTAACGAGATATTAAAATAAAAATAGATCACAGATTATAGCAGAAACAGAAATGCAGAAAATAAATCACACACAGATATACCCAGCTTCGGCATAACCCTGCCTACTGCTGCATTTCTAAGGTTTCTACTAGATGATAGAACAGATCCCGCATACAAGACCTTGTACACTCGCGACTCTCGCTCCTATTCTAACTCTACGCTCAAAATCGTAGACTGTTCGATATCCCCTCGATCAGATTTCCCCTGATTACAACCCCGTAACCAGTAACATAGATTTTACAGACTTTGTCAACTGTCAGTCAACACTCTGACTGGATCACCCTAGATTTTACAGACCTAGAAAACTGTTCAAACAATTTACAACTTGAATTCAAACGCAATACAAAATAAAAATAAAAATAAAAATAAAAACCCTAGTCTTTAAGAAAGAAATATAAATTCTCCCTTTAAACACCTGAACTAGGGTTGGCCGGCCATTCATTTGTGTTGCACCCGTATCTCTCTTTGACCCGATCTCTTACTTTGTTCCTCTGGGAAACAAATATGGCGGCAGCGATTAGGGTTCTCCAAAACTTCCCAAATCCAGATCGATGTTGTGATGAAATGATTCTCTGATGAACTTCGAAAGCTTGAGTTGTCCTCTTTCTGACGATTTGGCTTGGGTCTCTGATCGAAATCGATTGTAAGTAAAAAATAAATTAATTCTCTGTATGCTCTTCGATTTTGTTGTTGGATTTCGATCATTTGCCTGTGATGATTTGGTGAAAATATATAGGGTTAACAAACCCTTCGATAGCCTCTGATTTCGTTATAGTGACTTGGCTGATTTCATGCGTGTGAATTTCCTTTTTTGAAAAATCTCGGCTTGAATGAGAATTGTCTCTTGTGTGTGTATTTGAATTTCTCGGCTTTAATTGTGATTGAGTATTTCTGGAAAACATATCCTTGAATTTCCTTGCGTGATTCTCTGCCTTGATTGAATCCTAAAGGAATTGCCTTGCCAAGAAAACTATTGCCTTTTTCGATTTAAAACCTGTCTTGAATTGATGCTCTGTAAATTGCTTGCCTTACTTTGTTACCATAGATTGAATTCAATCTGCATTTATTTGAGTAAAACGGACAGATAATATCTGTGGCCCCTTTTGATCCTTGTGTGATATCTGAATGAAATGAAAACCAGTTTCTTGCCAAAAAGTGATTGTGAGATTTGTCTATTAACAAAAAATTGTGATTTCCTGCAACTGTTAAAAGCTTTCCATAAATCATTCTTTGATTGAATTGTGGAAAGAAAAATTACTCTTGCCAAGTATGTTTCCTGATTGCATTTTGAAAAGATGCTTGCCAAATATGATTTCATAAAAAAAACTGATTTAAAACTTCCCATAAGAGCATTATGATTTCTGGAAAAAAAGCTTGTTCTGCTTGTATCCCACTGATTTTATTATGAAAAATCTTTTGCCAAATTTGGTACTGTCTAAAACAGGAATGATTTGAATTGCAATCCATATTGGTTGCCAAATATGCAGATTTTATTGCACCCTTGAACCGTTGCCAAAAAAAAATGCTTTATTGATTGTTGCTTTCTGAATTTGCATTTGAACTGCATTATCACTTGTTGCTTGATTTCTGGGATATGTTCAAGTGCATATAATTTGGTTTGCCCCACTACAAATCTTGTCATTAATGAATTGCTAAAATGTGCATTTTGCTCCACTATTGTTTGAACCATTATTTTTCGATTGTTCAACCCTGTTGTATTAACTTGAATGAATGTCCCTCTTGGGTATTTTCATGCTGATGCTCTCCCATCATGTTTGAACATGCTGTGTAACACATTTAGCTTGAACCTGGCTTTAGTTTGATCATGTACATCTAGCAACCACCCATGTATATGTGCAGTTGAGTTCCATCCATATATATGATGCACCATTTTGTTGGCTGTATACTTGCTGAAATGCATATCCCCTTGCTGTTTCAACTCACTTGTGCTGTGTTGATCCATTATTATTGATACTCTCACTTCCTCATGTTTCATTGATCCATGCTGCTTTAAAAAATTACTGCTGCCTTGGCCATTTTCACACTTTGTCCAACCAGTTTGGACTTGAATTGATTTGCCATGTTTAAGATTTGCAAAACTGAACTGATCTTGCTGAAATCATGTTGGCATGTACATGTTAGACTCGACTACTTTTCATTGCTGTTGCCATCACTTGTATATTCATATACGTTGCCATTTTCACCATATTGATGCTGAGTTGCAGTTGACACCACCATTCCACTATGTTGTGTGACCATTGTGCTCGACGATGAGCTGTCTTCATTATGCAGCTTTGTACATGTTGTACTTGCCACCACCTCTTGCATTTTGAAACTGTTGAACACTGTTTTCTTCATGCTGAGTTGTGCTCCACCTTGTGCTCGTACTCGGCCATTGATGTTGATATGCTGACTTGAATTCATTGATGTTTTTGGGCTGTGTTGTCTTTAGCTCGGCCATTGATGTTTTTCTTTGCTGTTTGGGCTGAAATTTGTTTGCATTGAGTTGTTTTTCATGAATGCACTGAGTCGAGCAGGTCCACGTGGCTACTCCTCAGTTGCTCGCTGATTGGCGAGGCAGTGCACACGTGTATATTTATACACGTGTGTATATGCAGCCATCAGTCAAGTTGTCCCTGTCCCTGCATTGAGATATATATGTTGTCTGCCTTGTGGTATTTACAGTGTATTACTGTGAATATCACAAGCTATCTAGACACAGATTGATGGTTTTATAATTCAGATCAAGTCATGAAAAATGATGAGAAACACACCAGAAATCTGAGGCAAATAAAATTTTAAAATAAAATTTATATTCACATATATTCAGTTTATATTCCTGTTGCAGTGTACTGTGTGTTTCTGTTTTCATGTGACAGGTATGAAGACTGGACTGATTGTGAGGATGCTATGAAGATAGAAGACTGAAGACAGAAGACAGAAAACAAAAGAAGTGTGTAAATGTATATATGAAATGTGAATGTATGACTGAGAGACTGTGTTAGAGTTGAGTGAGAACTTGATATGTACTGAAATGTATTGAAAAGAAAATTATCAGTGAAGTGTACAAATAGTTGGAGTTGTAAAATCTGTACTGTTTGAATATTGAAATAAAATATTCCATTTAAATAAAATACTGTGTTAATATTTGAATTTCTGTACAGTTGTATTTTATTTAAATATAAATATTATATTTCAGTCTGTGATGTATAATAACAGTACAATATCAAACACATTAAAATAATATTTATTTGGTTGTTATCATCAAACAAAAAATTATATAATTGTGCATACAACACCGTTATATACAACACTACGCACATGTCTAATCAACTTAAACAGAACATTTGCATAGCTTTTATGCTGTAGAATAACCGAATTTAGAAGCTTTGACTTTTTTAACGTTTAAAAACATTGTACATTAAAATATATGATTATTGTCCCTAATATTTGATATCATCCATAAATTTATTTTAGAAAACATAAAATGCTGAAACTATTTAAAAAAAAAAGTATTTAAAATTCAAAAATCTCGAAATGTACACCGAAAAACCTTTTTTCCCAATGAAATTGAATATGTGAATTCCAAAAGTTCAATTTGACATGAAAAAGAGCTTATGAAATAGAGGCTTCAAAGGAAATAAAAATAAAAAAATATTAGTTCTTAAAAATACTAAAACTGAAAATGCTAAGTCAAATCAGCGATAAATACATTTGTATGTAAAAGCAAAAAATTCCAAAATTCAATACCAGTAAATTCAACGTCAGAAATTTATAAAAAAAACACAGTAGTTCAATAAGCATAATAATATTAAAGTATCATGTAACAAATAGATGAACATGATCCACAAAAATAAAACGAAACAAACATAACGGTTCTCCATTTAAATATATTTCAAAAGTTAAACAAACATAATGGTGCTGTATGGGCACCGAAGAATTCATCCTCAGACTCAAAGTGAAATTGTAGGGACATTTGGATATGTCATTTTGTTGAGTTTATATCTACATTAGCATGCATTCGGCTTGCATTTAATTGACAATATATTTTTAACTTTTTGATAAATATCTTGCACCTAAATAATTCATGTATGGTAAAGTTAGCAGTGATCGACGTTTATGCATATAGTGTCATTTTGCTTGAATTACTGACTTTAGAAAACCAATATTCGATGACAGTCCTAAAGGCCAAGCAAGAGAATATATCTTTCAATGCTAACTATATTAAAAATAAAATGATAACCCCATTGTAACAATTTGGCAGTCATCAGTAACTAAAATCAGATGAAGAATGCAACACCAAAATTAAATATAAAATGAAGAATTAAGAAAGTAACAAAGGCATGAAAACTGTCACAAGATCAAATTAGAAAAGGAAGCAGCAAGAAACCAAAAGAAATAGAAATTGACTAAGGTTTTGTTAAGAACATACCAGAACCGAATGGGTATCGGCTAGTGAGGCAGTAATAAAGAACAGTGATGAGGAGAACAATTATTCTACATATTTAAGTTTGAAATTAGACGCAATTTCTCTAGAATGAAAACCTCAATGATGGGAAAATTTCGTAAAAATAAAACATTACCTCAATGGCGGGAAAATTGCAAGAGACGAAAACAGCAACAACATAGAGAGAAGAAGCCAAAATCCATGGAAACTGATGGGGAGGAAACCCAAAAATCAACAAAGAATTGCGCCAATGATGGATTGACGAACCTAGATCAGGAAACATAAGGAGGCGACGCGGTGGAGTTAGATTCTTTTAACTTCGGGCACTTCGTGGGCGTTAAATCAACGGGAATTGGGTCTTACAATGTTAGGGTTAGGGAAGTGGGGAAGGATGAAAAACGATTTTGTTTTCATTAAAATGGATGGCGGTTCAGTGGGAGAAATGGGAGAGAAGGGTGAGCTGGGGATGGAAAGAAAGGAACAGAATAGGCAACGGTTTATTTTATAATATTGTGCGGAGGGGTTGTGAGCTATTCAAAAGCCGCATTAGATAAATAATAAATAGCATTGATTATTATTTATTGATGAGACTCATGAGAGAATGCTTTTGTGACTCCTGAGTTTTAAAAAATCCAAGAATGGCTGAGAGCTCAGTATTTCATACTCAGTAATTATAATATAGTATAGATTTGTTATTTACTCAAAGTCAAATTAACTATAATTAAGAAAACAAATAAATAATTATTAATGTCATTCTAAACAATACAAAGGAAAATGCGTGCACTCTTCCATAACAAACAAGAAATTTGCATTTAGGAGGAAATCCAGGGGGTGTTTTAAATGGAGGGATCTCCAAAAGGTAATTTCTATGGATTCTTATTTGATGATCAACAGGATTTTATATAATTTGCTCCTGGGGTTAGTTGCCTTGGTTGCTGGTCTGTTGTCGAGTATTTGGTGATTAGTGTGTTCAGAGTATTTTGGTGGTGGTTAGATGTTTTCTATGTTTCTTACTGTGGTTTTTTGTAATTGTGGTGCATCATGAGGATATGCACTGTGTCTTCCTTCTGGTAATGATCAGTTGTTGTGTTTGGTTGCCAGAGTTTCATTATGATTTCAGTGTGCTTTCTGGTGTTTTTGAAGTTCAAAGTGTTGGAGTGTTCCTCTATGGTGCTGCCCTGCACGTCTGAAGTTATCAGCTGTGAATCTTTTTATTGGAGCTTCTCGGTATTGTCTGCTTGATGTCCTTTGATTTTTTGTTTCTAAGTTTGCTGAAGTGTTCTTGCTTTTGTGCTTGGATCTGTTCGTTGGAGGAAGTAAATAGTGGTGTTTTTTCTTGTGAAGTGGTCATCTGTTGCAGGCATTGTTGCTTGGGCTGTTTGGGCTTTGAATTTGCTTCAGTAGTATGTTGTTTTTGGTTTTGTAGTTGTGTAGTTCTTGGTTTTTATTTGATGTTGTCTGTTTTGTAGTGTTTCTATGTATTTTTTATTTGTCTTACTGTGTCAAATTGGTTCGACCTGTGTAGTGGCTTTGTGTATAGTATTTATTTCCAGCTTGAACCATTTCTTTATATCCTTTTAATGTATTATAGGTACCCTTTCTTTAAAAAGAAAAAAAAAAAATCACATTTGCATTTGTCTCATTCGCTGTAGTGGCACACGTTTAGCACATTTAGCTCACTTATTACGGTGGTGCACATTTATTAAACAAAATACAGTTAAATTTGCTGACATGTTGCTAAATTATCTTCAACATTATTTAATAGGGGTAATACATAGTCTATTATTTATAAGAATGGGAGTTCATTACAGATAATTACTAGAATCGTTTGTCAGCAAATGAATACAATGGAACGGTCAACTGTTACTGTATTTATATTTTTGCCAGAAAACAACTTAAGCCAGAAAAGTATTTACAACATGTCGTTTACAAGAAATAAAGTAGAAATCCGTGTGTGTAGCACGGGTTCGTACTAGTTATTATAATGGCTATTACCAGTTGATAAAATAATTTTTAATCAGTTAAATTATTTTACAAAGATAGTAAGGACAATACTAATATCCGCATATATTCAAGTTATATTTGCAAAAATAACAACATGAGTTATGATTGATAATACTTCAGAAATCATGACATTAATTTCTTTTCTTATACACATTACACATATTTTGGTGGTATTAAATTTTCCTATAGATTAGAACAATTCTTTCCTTGGTCTCAGGCTTACTGGAATGTGTATCCTAATGTAAAACAATTGTAAATATGATCTTTATACGTCGACCAGTATGTACGTTTTGTTGTAAAGCTACACTTATTTCAAAATCATCATCTCTTCTTTCTTATACGTGTTGCATAACAACCTTCTCCATTTCAAAATTAATTTCATTTAGCTTCTCACATGTGAAAATAGAGTACCATGCTTACCTACTGACTTGAAAGACTGAGGTGAATATATCATCCAATTTAAAGTGTAATGATAGAGTTAAAAAGAGAGAGAGACTAAAGATAAGTTATCCAAAAGCAATAAAGCAAAGCAAGTGATAAAGATAAGAGGTTTTGGAGAAAAGTAACTTGGTTTCATTACAGATAATACACCTCCATTTATACAAGTTTTTACAATCAAATATATGGAAATCAATAAAGTAGAGTATATCATATCTTATAAAATATATCCTAATAAGTTTCCTATTATATCTCCATAATAAGTTTTCTTTATATCTCCATAATAAGTTTCCTGTTACATCTCCATAATAAGTTTCTTGTTATATCTCCATAATATA
Organism: Allium sativum; assembly: GCA_030737875.1. Classification (NCBI taxonomy): domain Eukaryota; kingdom Viridiplantae; phylum Streptophyta; class Magnoliopsida; order Asparagales; family Amaryllidaceae; genus Allium; species Allium sativum. The sequence goes on from CM060926.1 coordinate 242,883,387, forward strand.
TCTTGCAAAATATATCCGTTTACTCCCTCTCAAGTTGAAGCATGTAAGTAACAAATGCCCAACTTGCGCAACAAATATCCAAATTGTTGACGACCAAGTGCCTTTGTCAAAATATCAATATTCAACAAACCATCGACCCGATCACTGCACATCATCAAACTCCCTTTGTGCAAACACCAGTACTCAACAAACAAACCACAACTTTAATACGAACAACAGTTACAACATCCCTTACCAAACTTCATTCACCTCGACATCACACTGCCCCCAACCATTCAATCTGAAACTCAACTGCAACTTTAACCATCATCACTGTACACCACCAAACTCCCTTTGTGCAAATGCCTATATTCAACAAACCAACCACTACTTTAGTACAAACAATAGTTACAACATCAACTGCAGACCAAAAAACTCCCGTTGTGCAAACATCAATATTCAACAAACAAACCACAACTTTGATATAAACAACGATTACAACATCAACTGCACACCAACAAACTCCCTTTGTGCAAAAACACCAATATTCAACAAAAAACGGCAACTTTAATACAAACCATCGACCCGATCACTGCACACCACCAAACTCCCTTTGTGCAAACACCAATATTCTTCAACAACTTTACTTTTACAAACCATCGACCCGATCACTGCACACCACCAAACTCCCTTTGTGCAAACATCAATATTCTTCAACAACTTCACTTTTACAGACCATCGACTCGATCACTGCACACCACCAAACTCCTTTTGTGCAAACACAAATTAAGCCAATTTGCCCTTTTTTTTAAAAAAAAAGAACAAGATATTTTCTAATAATTGTTTTCCTAAAGATATCTTTTCTCAATAATATCTCTTTCCAAATATATCTTAATACCCCCCTTAAGTTGGAGCATGCGATTCAAAAATGTCCAACTTGAAAAGAAGAATATCAAATTGTGATTTGCCGAGTACCTTAGTAAAAATATCCACAAATTGTGAAGATGTTGAAACATGCGATAGAGAGAGTTGAAACTCGAAACTGAAATCTAGATACTTGGAAATAGGAAGCTTGGAAACTAGAAACTTGAAACTGGTAACTTTACGTTTTTTTTTTTTTTGGTTTTGGTTTTGGGAAACTTATTGAAACTTATAATGGAAGAAGGAGCAGAAGGCGAGATGTGATACCCACATCCGTTAAGGTCACTCACTAAGGGAATGCATTAAGTTTCGTGAAGCGTTATAGGTAAATAAGAGCATAATAGCACAAGACAGACATGTAAAATAGCAGCAGAATTAAAAAAACTTTATTTAAATCAAAACATCATGGTCCCAAATATTGAGTTTACATCACTAGTTGAAGTAACCAATTACATAAATAATATGTCTTGCCAAAAATATCGGAGTACAAAAGCCTAAAACCATATTTCCCTTGCAAAGCCATAAGAGAATTGATAAGAAGTCAAAGTAGTACATCTATATCCAAAATCCAAGCTAAGCTGAAAGAATCCAAATCAACTCTAAGCACTTCCACCTTGAGAACCTGGAGAGGGGGGAGGGATGGAAGAGAGAGAAGAGGAAACAAAAAGGGTCAGACATAAAGTTTGGCGAGTCCAGTTACTTTTAAATATAAATAAATAAAAGTACCATGGCAGGTATATAAAACTGGAAGAACAAGATAACAATAACAAGTGTGAACTGAGCAAGATAAGATGAACATGATATATTGCGCTTCTTAAATACATTTCTCTGCACCGCGCAGGTACTAGTATATCAGAAATAGAATGATCCCTACTAATACCATTCCATTACATTTTCTTGATTATTAGGTTACTTGGGTTAATAGCACTCAAGACTTATACGCACATCGCACCCATTTAATTTCTCATGGATCCACCTAATACAACATATGTAGCTATCTCTCAATATTGAGATACACCCCATGGTACCTCACTCGCACGGTTTCCACCGTAATAAACGCAGTCCCTCATCCTACGCCGGAGTGACGTACGGATCTCTATATAAAATGTTACATTTCGCATATATCTTTCATTACTATGCTACGTAAGCATATGGAGTATGCCACCATCGATCGAATCAGATTCCTTATCGGAATAATGCCCTCTAGTCTATGATACACCACCTAGAGCAGATATGCATGTATCTAGACTGTCCCACGTATGTACCATAATTGTAGCTTGATGCCTCAATTGCACGACCTCTAATGTGCACCGAGTTCCGCGGAAAGGCGATACAAGAAACACGGAACTCGGTCGAGAGCTTTTCCACATCTGTATAGGCTCGTCTTTAAAGAGTCTCTTTATACAGATATACCTAGGGTATGTTTTCGTGGTGGCTATGGCCCCACCTCGGCCCCTCCCTCAACTAGTAAAGAATACAGAGCTAAGCAACCGCCCCTAATAACAACCAATCTAAACATCCATGTGGCATCTACCCTCAACCTCGTACCTTGATAGTAAAAGGTGAAATGATATATTGGGTTTAGCTCTAGTCTTTTCGCATCCCACTGGCTGTCGATGACGGATATCCGACGGTCTACTATCCTTGTTGGTCGTGACCCTCTCTACCTCCTCATGAGGCAACTGTCGAATCACCCTGGTGTCACCTCGTCACAGCATTATGACTGCATAGCTACATCTACAGTCAAGGCCAACCCACCTAGTAGTAACGCGCAGACCCAACCTCTGTGAGTACATCCTAAGACATTTGTCATCGCACAGAGGATTACTAGGAGCACCTTACATACTTCAGGAAGCCGCGTGCTTCCCCTTCCCATTCCTTTGGAGCTGTCATAACAATCAGATGAATGTGCGCTCCCTTCGTGTCTTATAACACCTTGATGATCTACCCCATTGGGTTATTCACCCTCAAACGTACGGACTGGTCCAAGTGCCTTTCTTTAATATGTTGTTAGACCCTATGCCTAAACATTTTTGAACACGCTTGCCTTACCTCACCGGGTTTCCATTTAACTTGGTTATTCCCATTCATTTTGAATTCTTATTCAAATTACCAAGTTTCGCTTTCAGTCATATAACTTAATCCATTTGTTTATTAATAAGCCCACAACATGTTATTTTCTAGATTGTGGCCCAAGGTCTATAATCCATAATCTATTTTATATTCTTGTTTTGTTACATTATTGCAATAACATGTTCCCCTTAATACGTTCTTAAGTATATCTCAATTCGCATGTTTCCTAATTAACATGTCACTTACCATTTGGGATTAAATATAACTTATTTATTTTACAAGTTTTCCTCATTCTTTCTCATTTAATCATAAATTCAATTTACACCGTCACTACAACTTATCGTTGTTTACTTGGCAGATTATTACGCATATCTAATTCTATCATTTCTACAAGTTATGCTTACCCTACAACGGTGTCTTTAATTACATAACTTTATTATATTTTCCACCGGTTATGTATACCACTAGGTGTCTTTAAATACATAACCTTATTGGGTTAAGTTAGTGGGCCTATATGTAAATACTACCCACCCTCTCTATTTTACTTAACCCACCCACTACCCATCCAATTTTACTTAACCCTAACTTAAGTTCATAATCATACAATCCTTATGGATTAAATTAGGTTAAGTAGTCCAATTCATTACCATATCCAATTATGGTTATAATGGGCTAGACCTCTCACATTAGGCCTACAACGTGCAGATGTTGGATATGTCGATCGGGTCCGGGAAGTCTTATTCCACAGTTGGGTCTAACCTCGTGTCTTAGCCCGATTCATATTTGCACACTTAGACCTCTCACAATAGGTTCAACATTAGTGGCTGCTGGATATGTCGGTCAAGTCCGGGCAGACTTCCACCACTAATGCAACCTAACCTCGTGTCATAAGTGTAATTACAATTCCTAATTGTAATTAGTAGACATTCCCTTTTTATCCAAATCTACCTATGTCATTATAGATGATTATTTCTCTTTTTCCCTATATTTAATTATATGCCCAATTCATTATTCAAATCATAGACTTTTACACCCCTTTTCAATTCACCTTTTAATTATTCACCATACGCTCTTTTTCCCAAGTTATAAGTTAAGGCATATACATATATATATGTTATGCACAAACTCAAATCTACATATTTTCCAATTTATTCCCTAGTTCATATTTACCCATTTCAATACAAGTTATACCCGAATCTGTATTCGCCTATTTTCCAATGTATGCCTAAAATTCATATTCACATACATCCCAATTTATGTCCCAAATCAGTACTTACACATGTCCCAATTTATGCTCAAATTATAATTTCCAACGTATGCCTAAATTCATATTCATATTATTCAACACCATATATGCGCTCAAATTCATATTCGTATCTTTCCAAATTTTATGCCCAAATTTAGATCCATATTTTCAAATACCAATTATGCCCCAAATTATGTCTTTCCCAATCTATCCCAATTTTGCATGTTCGCATTTTTCAGCGTTAGGCCTAGGGTTGAAGGTAGCCTGGCTATATAAAAATAAAAAGGGAAAAAGAGGGAGAGAAGAGAATCAAGAATAGGCATAATAACGAATCAATAATAAACTGATAATAGGCATAAACTGAATAGGCATATTATGACAAGATTTAACATGGTGGCGATATAAAAGTAGATCTGATAATTATGTCATAATTGAACTGATTAGGCACCGATTCAAGATCCAGTTTTTATGTACATATCAAGATTACTATTTAAATATTCAGATCTAAAAATAACATGAACTCACAGTGAATAGATTTAAGGAAATAGACCCAAATTACTGCAAAGAATATGTTGAATAAGTTGTTGTAGCCATCGCTGAATGTGTTGTAGAAATCTTCAAATATGTATAATCTTCTTTGAATTGATTTAGAAGAAGAAAGGCCATTTTAATTTTCATTGCAGCAGAGCTTCGCCGTCAGCATTATTTTTAGATGACTAAAACCTAGGTCTAGGGTCCTCTATACAGCCTAGGGTTCATGAATCTAGCTCCAAAATCATCTAGGTTCAGAAAAGAAGTTTCCAGAGCCACGGGTGGGTCGACCCCCCTTCAGGTGGGTCGACCCCTAAGTCGACCCCCCTTCATGGGTGTCGACCCCTAGGTCGAGCCCCATGGGCCTGAGTCGACCCCTACGTCAACCCAGCAGGGACTCGGGTCGACCTCAAAATGTTGGCCCTTCCTCGATTTGCGCGCCGGATTTCTGCTTTTACTGATTTTTGAATATTTTTGAATTTTATATGTGTATATATCTTTCCTATATGCATACAAACTTCAAACCTTAATAACTTCTTCATACGGTGTCCGATTTATGCAAACTAGATATCTGTTTTGACCAGAATTTCGAGACGGACGCAATGGCGCAGTTGTTTTACTTAATTCTAAATATTAAATTAAGTTTTCCTTAATTCATTGTTAATAGTGTATTTCGCATTAATTATTCTTTAATTCGTCATCTTTAGCGTCATTAAAATTTCGGGGTGTTACACTAGAGGAAACGAAGTGAAAAGACAATCGATTATATCTAGGAAGAACTAGAGGGGAGGAAAAAAACATTCCCATTAGAGATCTACATTTTTGATGTTTTATTTTTGTGAGAAAAATTAAAGAAATGGCTCTGATACCATGATAAAGATAAGAGGTTTTGGAGAAATGTAACTTGCTTTCATTACGGATAATACACCTCCTTTTTAAACAAGTTTTACAACCAAATATATGGAAACCAATAAAGTATAGTATATCATAACCTATAAAATATATCCTAACAAGTTTCCTGTTATATCTTCATAATAAGTTTCCTGTTATATCTCCATATTAAGTTTCCTGTTACATCTCCATGATAAGTTTCTTGTTATATCGCCATAATATATCCTGCAAAATATATCCGTTTACCAAGGAAAGCTTTCTATCCAAAATGAAGGAATCATAGTTTAATCAAGTCGTTATAAGCATTCTTAGTTTCAATAGTTTTTTAATTCCCGGCTAAAAGTTCTAGTTGAAATGAACATCTTCTTCAGCAAAGATCAAAAATTTGATCGTGGAAACCATTTGTACCCGCTAAAATGTCTTAAGATTAAAGAATTAAAGTCATCAAACTAAAAAAATGGACAACACGTGTTACAAAAGTCATATCATATTGATAAAATGTCAAACCTAATTTGATTGTCACTGATGTAGATGAAATAAAACACATCATTTCCAAATAGTAACATTATCATATCAGTTGATAAAAAACCAAAAATGTAAATCTAATAATGCATCCTCTTACACAAAAAACCAACTCAAAAGCAAATTAAATTATGGTATGTGCTACAACACATGACGAAATATTAACTTGCTATGGAAGTTAGATCATAAATCCCCATTATTTTACATTGAGATATAGGAAAAATAAAGGTAATTGAGCAAAAATAAATGCGGAACAACAGATGAATTCTACATGCGTTATATATATAATATAACTAAATGCATATTATGCTTATATGAAATTTGCCCAAAATTATCATAGGGAATAGGTAAATAGTCAATATTTGGCCCAAAATGTTCTTCTTAATCTGAATACTTCTATAGACATTAATAATTCAAACGGTCAAGTAAAGAGTCAAAACTCCGGCTTAGAAATCAATTTTACCACATTGCCACTTTTTATTTGTCATCAAAAAATTTAGTTATCTTAATTTGATAATACATCATCATCTACGTACATATAATGTCAATTAACCTGATTTGATTGTTACTGATGTAGATGAAATAAAGCACATCATTTCCACATAGTAACATTATCATATCAGTTAATAAAAAACAAGAAATGTAAATTTGATAGTGCATCCTCGTACACAAAGAACCAACTCAGAAGCAAATTAAATTATGGTATGTGCTACGACACATTACGAAATATGAACTTACTACGGAAGTTAAATCATAAATCCCCCTTATTTTATATTGAGATATAGGCAAAATAAAGGTAATTGAGCAAAAAATAAATGTGGATTAATAGATGAATCCTGCATGTGTTATATATGGATATATATATATATATATATATATATATATATATATATATATAAAATATAATAGTAAATATGTAAACGCATATTATGCTTATATGGATTTTGCTCAAAATTATAAAAGGGAATAGGTAAATAGTCAAAATTTGGCCCAAAATGTTCGTCTTAATATAAATACTTCTATAGACATTAATAATTCAAACGATCAGGTAAAGAGTCAAAACTCCCTGCTTGCAAATCAATTTTACCACATTGCCACTTTTTATTTGTTATCAAAAACTTTAATTAATCCATACATTATAAATGATAAAAACTGAATGAAATTTTGTAATTACCTGCTAATCTAAAGTGTCATTTCATCAAACTGATTGCAACAGGCAGACTTGAAAGGCATTTCCACAAACACATTGCTCTCCTGACCTTTGCTGAAGCATCTACCATCACCATTGAATTTGCAATGGTAATGGAAGCCATCCAAGAGTACCAGACTGTTGGGGAAGAAGAAGTGGGGCAGTCTGTGCCAAGCATTGCTTCTAGAAGGGTCTGGAAGTCTTGTGCAAGTGTGCGGGAGAATAAGTGTGCATGTACGACTGCAAGCGCGTTCGAAGGGTTGGATTATTTGGCCTATTATGTACAATACATTAGATGTCTTCTGGTGATGTTTATTGGTTTAGCTAGCTACATGAATGTATAAATAGTAACAGTAATCAAAGTGTGTGTTCAGTGCTTCGGAGTTGATAAATATTTACCTTCTTTGTAGTCTGGTGTGCCATATTCTTGCTGCTACCCTCTTCCTCCTCCTGTTCTTTTTTACTCTCTTCCACTTTGCAATTGTTATTCCCATCATACCCAAAGTTCTATATATTTCAGTCTCTTACCCCCAAAAATCCTCACTTGATACTGAGGCATATATCATAGCTGAATCAGTTGCAATCCAAGGTGACTGCCTCAACTGATACCGAGGCATATGTCGCAGCTTAAAATATGGCAATTACCTCAAGTTGAAATTAATCCAATTGCCTTTGAAAAAACATAGGCAGTTGAGGCATTTGCATCAATTTTGGCTAAGGAAATTTCCATCAGTTTATCAACTAAGGTTCGGGTGTTAGTAAGGCAACAACCTTGGCTCCAATGGGGAAGGATTTCCATTATACGCGAGACACCGCCTAAGTTTTAGTTAAGTGAACCTCCTCATTTGTAGAAAACTGTCTCAGGTTCAAAATAAGAAATACATTTTTCAAATCAAACAAATATTAAGTTGATGATAGACAAAATAATGCCTAGCGTGAACGAATAAAAGATTTTATAACTGAAATATGCACTAAAGTTGATCTTGATTATCTTGGTGTGATAATACATAATCAATAAATAGAATTAGCAGAAATCAATAACTATTTTGAACTAAATTGAATTCTAAACCATGGAAATCATTTATGAACAAACATCGGATAGTCAGTTTGAAGAAAACCAAATTCTAAATTATGGAAATAAATTTAAGCTAACAGAACATGGTATTCAATCAAACCGTTCTACCGCACATCAATAACTTTGAAAAGAACAAAAAGCGATAAGAGATAGAGACAGATTGGGTACATACCGGACAATCCCAAAGACTTACAAACGTTATTGATTTACGCCAGTTTTTTTTGCAGCGAGGGATGATGAGACACTACAACAAAAAAGGCTTTTTATAGCGTTTAAAAAACGCTATGATCGGATAATATAGCGTTTCAGAGAACGCTGTATAACGACATGTTATGGTAGACCTTCTGTTTTATATAGCACTTTGTAAAACGCTATATAAAGTCTTGCTGTTGTAGCGTTTAATTGCTATCAAATAGGAACGCTAGATCAAATTTAACGTACTATAGCGTTAAATGTACTTCTGATAGCGTTTTGGCATGGCTATTGTAGCGTTTGGGTTACTTAATATAGCGTTTCTGGTTAACATTGTATAGCGTTTATTGATGTACATTCTACTGCTTACTATAGCGTTTCACTTTGACTTTTTATAGCATTTAGGGAACTGCTTACTATAGCGTTTGTTATATCACAGCGTTTTTAAAATGCCATGAATTTGTATATCAATTTTGCGGCCCTCTCAACCATCTTTCTCCTCCTCCTCTCCCTTCCTCTCTCCCTCCCTCTCTCTCTCTCTATATATGTATATATATATATATATATATATATATATATATATCTTGCTTAGAAACATAACACATTTTCAAAGACAACAAATATGCAAATTGTACCAATAATTTTGTATACATATCATTCAAATAATATGTCAATTACAACATAGTATACTAAATAACTGCTAAACAACTACAAAAGAAACGAAGAAACATAGATTTGTTCCATACCACATAATAGTTATAAGCTACAAATTTGATTTCAAATGTCTTTATAAAAACTGTTGAAGGATGGATGAATTGCTATCATGCTTTTCTGAACCGATTAAACTGCAACATGACCTAAAAAGACAAATAAAATGTTATTGGAAATAATAATCAATGTTAGGAAAAGTAGAAAAATGCTATTTCAGTAAAAACAATAATTCGAAAAAACAAACAAATACAATGTCGCTTAGCTATGTAAACAAACATATTAAAATAATGCGTGTCTTAAGTCATAACCAAAGAGGACAAAGATGCATTCACGTGTATAAGAAAAAAACATACATATGGGGGTAAGACTGCTTAAGATGTGCCCACTGATTAGCTTAAGTTATAGTTTTGTAAAGCAATGTTTGAGGCCCCAAAAAGTTTCCTCTTTCTTTCAGTAAGATACACATTTCATTTACAGTGTACTTTGGATAATGTAAGATACATATTTCTTTTAAGTATGAATAGAGTAAATTTATGATTCTCCCTCACACATATATAAGAAAAGATGGACTGCCATTTTTATTTAATCTGACAATATGAATGATGCATTTGTACATGAAAAAGGTACACTCAATCAAATGCCAAAGCATTTTGCATGAGTTATTCGCGGTGTACCTAAAGTTCATGATTGGAGTTTCATTCCATTTTAGTAAATGAAGAAAACAAAGATTGTTTTATTGAAGAAGAATGCGTATATACTAGTAATTATGAACATTAAACAAAAAAAATTCCTTGAGCAATGCTTGGTGTGCTGCTTCTCTTTCAAGTTCTCATTGATGCTTTGCTTCTGCTGCAGCTGCCGCCTTGGCACGCTTATGAGCAGCTTCTGCAACTTTAGCTTCAGCATGAAGGCAAGCCTTTTCTGCTCCCATAAACAGAAGTTACAAATTGTAAGAACTCAATGAAAAGAACCTAAAGGAAATGTCACTTAAAAACAGATTTATGCCCTAACCTTCTTTTTGTTGCCTTTCTAGTTGTTCCCGGTCCAAACGCAGCTTCTCATGATTGCCTTTGCCACCCTACAATCAAATTTTAAGAGCTAATTCGATGACCATTGGGTCAAGTTGAAGTGGGTCAACCAATGCAGATGGTAATGAAAACTCAAAAGTGGACCAATGATTCAGGTTAACATTTCTGCATATTCTCCATAGCTCAACATGCAATATACTTCAAATTCAACAAAGCAGTATCAACAACGTATACACCTCCAAAAATCATTGTATTCTGTAAAAAACCTTTGCTCCCAAAAATACGAAATATAGGAAAAAGAAGTCCCTTACCCACAAATCTGACATAGTTCAAGTTGTCAGTCAAACAAGGATACATTCTTTTACAGTCAACAACCAAACCATCTCCCTGCCTCGTCTACTAATGCCAACCAACCAAATATCCTGACCATTATTAACATATAATAAGTTAATTGATTTTTTTTTTTCCATTCAATTATATATAATAACAAGCGTAAACCAATGCATTGCATACAGATGATCGTAAAAATGTTGTATAGTCGACAACAGAGGTCAATCATAATGAAAAATGATGTTCATAATCTGAAATTCAGAAATACAGTTTGACGGTCAGAACAATAAACTAATATCAGTTTCCGAAGGTCATGTAACATTAATGAGTGTAGAAATTTCACCACATCAGTATGGGTAACAATGCAAGTTTAAACTAACAAAAGAATTTTTTCTGTTGTATATAAATGTTAGATTTATGGGTAACATGAAATATATAAATCATGCACGTTAGAAATTATTACTGTTACCCATATTGTTACAATAAAATCAGCACCTTAGCAGTATATGTAACAAAAGGGCAGTGCATGATTTATGTTTTAACAAAAGTTGTTTTTCTTTTTTTTTTTTTCTTTTTTTTTTTTTGCGGTACCTGAAGAAGCAAAAAATCAATTTCACTAGAGATTTTCCACACAAGCTGACTATGCAAACAACTGTCAAACAAAGACAGCTAAATGCAAATTACATGCACTGGAAACAGCTAAAAGAAAACTGCACCAGGAAAAATCACTTGACCAGTAACCAAATCAGTATGACATCAACCAAAACCAGACCTTACCAACGACCCGAAGAGAAGATAGATCACCAAACTTCACAGTAGCCAGACGTGTAGAGGGAAACGAAGCAAAACCTCGACCAATGCCAAGTATTAGAACTGATTCCCGAGCCAACAAATCGCGAGAGTCCAGACTAACAAACCACAAAACCAAGGCCTAACACAGAATCATGAAAACGATCTCAACCGATACCAGAATCTCTAACTGCTTAGCAGCGAGAAGGCATAAAGGTTGTTCAATTGCAGCAGACAAATATTTAGGGAAATACAGGCTAGACCGATAACAGAGGTGGGTGAGGCAAAGGGGCTCGGGGAACAAAAGGCTGAGTAGGATGCAAATGAAAATCACGACAAAAATGGACTGGAAGAGATAGATCTGAAACCATTAACTAATTAGGGGAAACTGATAAGGTTGGAAAAGAGCACGATCCTAACAGCAATAAGGAAGGAAAGCTAGTTAAGGGGGAAAGAGAGCGAAGAAAAGGATAGAGATACAGATGAAAAATGAAGGGAAGAAGAAGGTTAAAAATTAAGGAAAGAGACCTGAAACAAAAGTTTTTTTCTGTTGGTCAATATGGGCCGGAAATAAACATGTGCTTTTCTGGTAATCACAACCTGTATTGCAGTGTACACTTGTTTCAATTCATATGTAAATAGATCCGACTGACCAGACAAATAATGTATTAAAATATTACTTTGTAAAGTTGACCTATCAATACATAGAAAACCACCACAATCCAAAACAAACTCATTCAATATGAAATCAAACCACCACAATTAATAGGTTTACCTATTCTTTAATATGAAATCAAATTAGTTCAAATAGGAACCAAAATGAGAATAGCATCCTTCAACTGCCATAAACAAGTTTTCCGCCTTATATTAGTTTACTGAGGACCCTTCTACATCCTTTAACCCTTCCCTTGTTGCTACCCAGCAACGGTCCTGTGAAAACACCATTTCCACATCAAAAATTATCATCATTCATGAGTTTTCTGATATGTGCTTTCTCTGTTGATACCAATCTTGTCTATTTTTAATTCATTTAGTGACGGGTCGAAGATGCATATTTTTTTTTTTACAATGATTCAATTTCGATCAGCTGAATGGTATATGAATCAGCATGGAAATGATTATGCCTACACAAATATCCATCCACTGCTAATTTCTACCTTAAGACTATAATCCATATACTTTTCTAAATCTTTCACATTTAGGTTGGTTTTTATGGATAAAGTTGATTAACTTTGAAGCTCAATTGGCAATTGAGATATGTAAATAGCCAATGACTAAAAAATTTAGAAACAGTTATGTCTACATTTAAATTCAATGCTGTTAAGTTGGTTTCTTGAACGATTTCAAAACACCTCGAAGTTGGGATGTATTTTTTATAGATAAGGTGGATACATGAAACTTAAGCATTATCCTAACAGTTGAATTCTAGTAATTTTTTTTACTGGTATATATATTAATATCTAATGATGTGATATCTAAGCTTGGTCTAGCTCAATCAAGTTAAAGCAAATTTTTTTCAAAGAAGTCCATATATAAATCAAGCTAGATGTCTTTAATTGAGCAGTATTCTCACATAAATTATGATGAAAAACTAAAACCTTTATATACAGTAGAAATAATTATAGCAATAACATCACTTGTAAATTTAAAGTTGATGGCACTATTTTGATTCACAGCCACAGCCAAACAGGATTCACAAATAATGAATCAAAATGTTTACCTGCTGCGATGTGACTGGAACTTTATTTTTAGATCAATGCGAGCAGAAACAAAATTTTGCAAATGACACTCAGTTAAATGTTCTAGATGCAAGTACAAAATTATCGGACTACTACGTTAATAATATGTAGTAATGTTCCTTTACTTCATGGAAACTTGGTTTCATTGAATCTGGTGTATACGCAAAATTTGGACATAACTGTATCATTATGCAAACAAACATCCCGCCAACCCCCCCCCCCCCCCCAAAAAAAAAACCAAAAGCTGCTTTTGTTTGTCGCTACGGAAATAGCTTACAGGAACAATCAAATCCAAACAAATACACACAATCGAATCCAAACAAATGCACACAAGGTCAGTGAACTAACAAAAATACAGGAGTTCTGAACTTATAGCTAGGGTGAAAGTAGCTTTTTTTCCTATTGACCAGCTAACAAAGTTTAACGGCGATTACCTATATAAAATGCAAATAAGTGTTAGAAAAGCAAATGCTCACAAACTAATCGGCTTTTTGAAGCCTTCCAGATGCATCGTGTTTGTTGAAAAATAGGCATTTTTCTGTCACTCCCCATTTAGTTTAAATCTTGCCTACAAAATGTAATTTTCAGTAAGAACCAATACTAAAGAAAAAAAATATTGAGTATAAAAAAAAGATACTACCTATTTAGAAAATATGAATCATTCACTAGTGTCTTCCTCAGTCAAGTTCCTTTGTATTGGCTCATTAGACGCACATCTTTTTTGAACTTAAATTACAGATAGTAGCTATCTCTTTTGGTGTTGTTATTCTAGCAGTTGGCATCGGAATTCCTGTGATTTATGAGACTAAGATTAACATTTCTTTTTCTTAAAATTAGCATGGTTATGTGCATTGTTTGCCTTGTTTCTATTTTATAATGTGAAATATACAGTTTGCTTAGACTGTCAGGAAAATTGATTACGCATTCGTATAAGATGAAAAGGAAGGAGCTAATCATTTATTGAACATGCATAAGTGCATCAATGAAAAGTTTACAAATCTTTGTACACAAGAGAAGAACTAACATATTGCCATTACAACTAGATATGGCATCCAAATCAATCTTTCCCGTTGTTGAGTTGGTTTGAGTCTCGACTTGCAATAGCTGAAAATGATGCTTGTGGCTCACTTAGTTTAAAGTGGGTAGAAGTTTACGTGCAAATGCTAATGCATATGCAGCGACCTGTGATGGTGTATATACCAGCAGTGTAATGACACAGCGTTGCAATAGCTTGCTGATACCTTGCAGCATCACAATGCTAAGCTAATCTAATGGTGGTGCCTTATATATGGCTGCTTTACCTACATCACGTCCTTTTATGTTTATAAATGAAGTATATAAATACCTTTCATGTTTATCCATTTATACTTAGGAAGCTTATTTGCCTAAAAGTGTATGCAGCTGCTTTGGAATTTGGCAGGATGAATGAGTTGCCATGTATTCTGATAGTTACTGGTGCTGAGAAGTGAGAACATTACATCAATTAACATTAGGATTGATGCATTTAACGTTGAGAACCATGTGAACAGGAATGCAAGCGACAAGACTAACGCTGAGGAGTGAAAGCTCGTGCGGTAATGTCGAGCAAGAAATAATGGAGCTAGAGAATAAATATGCACATGAGCAAGATACATTAATTTAAAACAGAGGGTAAATTAAATACTGGTAGGAGTTGCTATACATTTACTTAATTTTTTATGTCAAACTGAAATTCATGTAGGCTATGATTTTCTAGCCGGGACCATAGTGGGAATCGAGCACGGAATATGCCTTGTTGCAATAGGGGATTAAAACGGATAGTTGGTTTCGAAAATGAGAGGTGCAAACCCGAGGGAACCGGAAAGCATCCTGCTGCAAACAAGTATTGGGTGGGGATGTGATGAAGCAAACTTTGGAGGTTTCAGAGCAAGCACAAAGGAGGCCATAGTTATACCATATTGGTTTAATGGGAGCATGGAACAGTGAATAGAAACGAGCACAGGACTGTATATTATGGGTAAATCCAAACATGATAGCAAGCATGGATAAATATTGTACAGATATATGACATGCATGGCTATACTGCTTGAATCATAGAGAGGTTTGTATATCATATGATTGCAAACTTAAATTGTGTGAAGCCAGAAAAAAGATATATGTGTTTAACATTTCTTAATCATCTCATTGAACGTTATTACTTTGTACATTCCACTAATATCTTCTTAAATCTCTTTAATATTAATTGTTAAATTTTTTCTAGCATAATCTTTTAATTAAAATCAATGAAAATACACATACAAATACTAGTAAAATTAACTGTTAAGTTTTTTGAGAAATAGTTCATTTTGTTCAAAATACAAATACCAGTAAAATTTCATTTCTTCCCAAATTCTTACAAAGTACTGGCCCAACAGCAATTTTATAAAATCCTAACGACTTAGGTCCTTGTTTATCTAGAGGGTTTTGATAAGTTTAAGAGTGTGAACCATATGGAAAAAATGAAGAAGCTTTTGAATTTATTTCAGACTGTTCTTCTAAGTTAGTCCAATTAAGCTTTCTTGGTATTTTCTCTTATACTTTTATATTAAACTGAATAACATACACAGACTAATCATGCCCAAAAATCTTACTCTTCCTCTTCATAAGGGTCCTCGGCTTGCTTTTGTTTGCAACTAATCTTCCTCTTCTTTGCCATTTCCTGCATTGACAAAATAAATCCATGACCAAATAAACTAGATGCAATGAAACAAACTGGAAAACTTTTTTTTTTTTGCAATTAAAATGTTGCTAAATATAACATTTGAGTTCATTTACACCAGAAGAAAAGAGTGAACTTACAGGACTGCACAAAAAATCGAATTTGAAAAATCCATTTTAATATAAAAAAAAATTGCTAAATGCACTCGGTACATATCTGAACTGTAGCTCTACATCGCAATATTCTAGAATAAAATAATGTAATGCTATAGACCAAAACATATCCCTTTTTCTTTTAGCACTGAAAATAGATGATTTTTCAGAAGCTTTTACTGCTCTTCAATACACAATTGTTTTTGCTGTCACCAATTAAATGCATATCAAAGAAATGTTACACCTCAAGCAAATGATCACTTATTGATTGTGCCCCTGCTAATAAGAAAAAACCAGAATGTGTTGCTGATTTTATGATTCTTCCTAAAACTGTCGAACGAGTTACACTTCTGTTATTTTTAAATTCATTGTCATTTTCTATAACAATTTCATCCCGGCAGTGTGAAAAGAAGCTTAATAACACCACCAGCTTATGGAAAATGTTACCATTTCCAACTTTAGTGACATGTAGTGAGACCTCACTGTAGGTTGACATAAACTCTGTAAATAACTCAATATTGCTTTTTATGGGAAAAAGTACAATGAATTATGCATTTTTTTCGATATTTCATTAAAAGGATGTATGTAATAATAGTCAAAGTCAAGCCGGGTTAGATATATATATATATTAGTATTACTTACTGTAGGTAATATGTATTACTGGAACAGTTGTACTACTAAGTTATGCATTTGTTTTTCAAGCTTATATAGTCTTAAAACTGAAATTTTAATCGCAAAAGCAACTAAGTAATTTTCATACTACCACATCAGTATTTTCAATATAGAACAAACTTAGCTAAAATTTTTAT
Organism: Allium sativum; assembly: GCA_030737875.1. Classification (NCBI taxonomy): domain Eukaryota; kingdom Viridiplantae; phylum Streptophyta; class Magnoliopsida; order Asparagales; family Amaryllidaceae; genus Allium; species Allium sativum. Next base: position 242,900,241 of record CM060926.1, read on the forward strand.
TTAGAAACAAATGGAAAAAATATAACTAAATGGTTAGATTATAGAAAAACATTCTATACAGGCTTCTTCTGCCAAATTGAAGGATACACATAGTGTGCTACTACAAAAATCAATCCCACTACAGGCTAAATACACTAACTGATCACTATTCTTTCTTGAGTTCCATTCTTTCAAGTTGTAGTTTTACTCGTGCCATCTCTAATACCTATTTGTGTGAAAGAAATCAGTGACTAATGAGTGGAGTTTTACTTTTTCGAAAGCTAGAAAATTGTTATTGCAAAAGCTTTGAATTTCACTTTGGCAAAAAATAACAAAACCTAGCAACAGTCAAAATGAAAAGGAAAAAATATTAACGAAAGCTGAAATTGATGTTTTGCTTTAAAATATATTTTTTCCTAAAATGCATAAGTATAAATTACAGTTAGTTTTTGCTCTTTGAACCTTATATCTCCACTGGACACAAAATGATCTAACGTCATTACCACATGTTCACTTAAAGCAAAAACATCTCAAAACTACTCAAGTATGCCTTCATAATCCATCTCCATCATAAATGAGATTTCAGAGTAAACATTTTGATACAGGAATGTAGGAAAATATTGCATTAGGAATTGGATCGGTGAAGATGGGATTTAACATGTGGTAGCTTGTGAATAATCAATCTAGAATAGGCATATGTATATGTATATATATATATATGTGTGTGTGTGTGTGTGTGTGTGTGTGTGTGTGTGTGTATATGTGTGTGTGTGTGTGTGTGTGTGTGCATGCATGAAATTCCAGTACACAAATCAACATAATGGATTTATAATTTAATAATGCCTTTAGGATGGATAATATGTTAGAACAATTGTATGCAGAAGGGAATCAATTCAATCATATAAATATATTGGCGGTAAATAAAGTAAGAATCAAATTCACGAACGAAGCACAGAAAATTAAATATGAATATGATAGGAATGTTTCTATAATTAATAGAAAAGTAAGAACGTTGGCTTTATTATTGTAAAAGTAATAGAGCGTTTAATACAAGCATGTGTATGTATGTGTATACATACGTATTGATAATCTACTTCTAAAGTTGCAAAAGCCATTCTGAAATAGTATACAGTTTTACGTTTGCCTTGTTAGCATCATCGTAATAATGAAAAGTTATGGAAGCATAAAGTTGTTTCTTCAAGTTTTCTTGCATCCAGAATCCTACACTCTGCCTTGTTATCATCATTGTCAAATTCACCTTTTAGTTCAAAAGCCAAACCCAAGTAACCAACATATATAGCTACAATGTTCAAGTCCAGAACCTGTTAGGCACTTGGAAATTTATCATAAGCTAATAGTAGCACTAAGTAATCCTCATTATTGACATACTCTTTTAGAATATAAGGGGAATTGATAAAGATACACCTGAAGTAGGCTTAAATGCATTGTCAGTGAATATAGTATTAGTGCTACTTACAGTCATAACCCTCTAATCAAATCCTTAAGCCTAAGCATTTTGATTAGGCAATAAAACTTTTATGGGGACATCTCCAATTGTAATGGAGAGACTAGGACCATGTGGAAATACGATTAAGAAGTATCCACCTTTCTTAACTCTGACCAAGCCTATTATACTTGTGAATATCAAAATGATGAACTATAGAACAATCACTGCAACAATTGGAAAATGAAGCCAGTTTATAGTAGATGATTACTAATTTTTAGGTTTGAAATCGGTCATGAATAAACAATAATTTTTTTAATCTTAAATTGGTTATAAATATACACAAATAAATACTTGTTAATTCACAAAATAAACGCCAAACCCAAAAGTACTACAATTTCAAACTATAACTTATTTATTTAAACCAAATCAACAAATGCAAGTTTAAAAAACATACAAACACCATATATAGCTGCTGCAAATTCCTATACAATATATTCGAATATTTCACTACAAGTTCTTGATCAAATTGAGTAAGTATCCAGGAGCGAAGCCTATCAGATTTATGCTAACAAGGAAGAGCGTAGGTATCCATAAAAAAGAGCTGATGCAAGAAAACTTAAAGAAGCGAACTCAAAATCAACCCACATAACAATGAAAAATTATGGAACAAAGCCACGTTAGGAGATATCTATAACATAATAACGAATAGTAAAAATCAAATATTACCTTTTGGGGATGTTCTAATCGGAGATGAATGCTATCTAGGTTTCCCGATGAATGCGTGAGGCAGATTATGCAATGTTGGATTTCGGAGATGCCACTATTGACGATAGTAGCTAGGTTACAATTCGGATTTTTGAAGGTGACCATATCAACAATTAGAAGACCAAATCGGAGATGCCCACTGCCTAGATTTAGGGATTGAGATGACAACGCGAGAGAGGTTACCAGATTCAGATTTCGAAGATGCCATTGTTGATTATGGTGGCTCGGCGAGGCAAATCGTATCTCTGAAGGTGACGATAACGAGGTGATAAAATAAAAGAAAATTATTTTTTGAAGGAGGAAGTAATAAAGCAATTCACGCGTCTGTTCTTTCCCGCATAAAACTTTTTATTTCCCGCGTGACTTTTTGTTGAATGCGTTGTACAAATCAAATAGCGTTGAAAACCTAGTTTTAAACAGCGTGTCAAAGAAGCTGGGCGGAAACGCTCTGTGTTTATGCTATCAAAACGGCCTTTTGTTGTAGTGAGAGTAAAATTAGGGAGTAACTATTAGACTTGACGTCTTTATGGATTTAATCGTTATGTGGTGGTTGACAATTGCCAGTAGAAGCAGGAAGTTAATCTAGGGTTGAGATAAAATCAATTCCTAAAGATCAAAATCAAACAGAGAAACAAAAAAATCAGATTACATCTAACAGTTTAAAAGATAAAGCAAGTGAAATGCCGACAGTTTATTGATTAATGATCTCAGAGAATTCTACCTAGAGAAAATTGCTCAATTAGTAGAAAAAACCCGAATCATCTTCTATCCCTTTTGTAGTAGCCGCAAACAAATCATCCTCTTTGATTCAATTCGATTGACTTCAAGTCCGACACAGGAAAGGAAGTTGCCGTGGATGCGGAAGAAGATCGAGTTCAAGGAAGAATTTAATGGAGGAAGAATGAAAGCGACAATTTTCGGGAAAATTTGAGGACAAAGGAGAATGCGAATAAAATATGTGAGTGCATCACCGTATGATGCAGTGTTGGAAAATGGAAGGGAATTTATGGTATTTCAAAAAGATAGCAAGTAAATCAATGTAATGTTTTTCCTTTATTAGTAGTAAAGGTATAGTAAGTATGCATAACTATATTAATTTTTTGGAATACTTTAGATTAATGAAACATTTCCATTCATTTAGATTAATATAAACGGAAACTTCAACTACCAACCTGTATTTTTAAAATTATAATTATTTTTGACGATATTTTCCCTTCATAATTAATCAAAACATTTTCTTAGAAAACTTCATAAAGTATTTTATTTCAAAAATAACATAATAATCATCTGTCACGACTATACCAATAGAAAAGCATACCTTTTCCCCATTCTGAACTCTTGAAATACCGATTTTACTTCTCCCTTATTTCTTGTTAACTTTAGATAAGATTTTAACTTAATAATTTCATATAATTTGGTTGAATGAATTGGAATATAACCTCATATTTATAGGTTTCCTAGATTAATTATAATGTGCCACTTGTCATGCAAATAAATAAGAAACATGCAAAATGACATTTGTACTACACTTGTCATTTAGGACACATGCATGATGACAAGTATTATTGCACATGTAATTAAATTAATGCATATGAAATTTATGTTGTGTAAAAAATTGGATAAATTTCTCTGATACCAAACTGTTGTGAAAAAATTGCACAAAATGCTTTGATACCAATATGTTGGGGTTTTATGCGCAGCTGAAAAGACAAATCACCAAAAAAAGTGATATTTTTCAAGAAATCACTTGAAGATGAATTTGATTGAAAATAGTGACACAATAAATCGAAAATAATAGCAGTATATAAATATTCGACTAACCACCCTCTTTGTTGATTCACCAAAATTTTGTTTAAACTCAATGAAATAATGTCAAAATAAACAAAGCACAATTGAATCAATAATCAAATTGAGAGAGGGAAATAATATCTATATGATTAAAAATATTGTTTGAGAAGAAGAGCAATGAAGAACGACGACAAACCCTTGAATCAACCTGGAGGCACCAACTGCGCCTATCAGCAGTAAATATGAATAGCTTCTCTCAACCCTAATTCCTACATCTTCCTCTCTAGATATTCTCACATCGTTTAGGGTTATTTTGATCTAACTAAGAAGGTTGCATATATAGAAGAATAGAAGACCTAGGCAAGTATCCAAATTTCCCCTTCAAAATATCTCCTTAATATAATCTTTTATTTCTTTCCTTCTATGAAAAATAAATAAATCAATCAAATCAATTAATTGATTACATTCCTCTTTAAAAAATATTTGAATCAACAAATTCAACACTCCACCTTGATTCAAATATCACATTTCAAATATCCAAATTTACAACCCTCGATTTTAAGGTTATAAGGTGCACCCCGCCTGTTTCCGAAGTGCAGTAAGACTCAATTGATTTTCAGGTAACAATCACACCCAGTCGATTTGAATAGGCAATGACCACGCCTTCTCTTCGTCTTCTTCCATCTACCCTCAAACATATCAGAGGGATTCTTCTTATCTCTATTAATAAGACCATTGCGGCATGGAACATCCACAGTCATAGGCTTCCAAATCCCCTAGTATCTACCATCAAAAATAGTCATCTAAGAAAATAACATCATCTCCGACATCTTTAATCTTCAATCCAAAATCACTCTAAGTTATGCGATGAATTGAGCTCAGATACCAATCTGTTATGTAGAAAATTACGCAAATTACTTTGATACCAAACTATAGTGCAAAAATGCACAAAATTCTCTAATACCAGTCTGTTGGGGTTTAGTGCGCAGCGGAAAAGACAAATCACCAAAAAAGAGATCTTTTCACACAATCACTTGAAGATGAATCTTATTGGAAATAACAACACAATAGATCAGAAATAATAGCGATATACAAATATCCTGTCTAACCAACCTCTTTTTTGATTCACCAAAATTTTGTTTACACTCAATGAAATAAAGCAAAAATAAACAAACCACAATTGAATCAACAACCAAATTGAGATAGGGAAAAAATATCTAGATGACTACAAATATTGTTAGAGCAGAAGAGAAATGAAGAACGAAGGCAAATGTGACGGCCTGGAATTTCGCTCGATCTGAATCAGTCGTTAAACCGATCTAAACCGTTCGAAATCCCTGACTGTTGAGAACATGACAAATCAGAACACAAACAGAAGAACATTTCATTGTATATTACAACAATGCATCAGATTACAAGAATATACAGAGTATAAATGAATAAATATTACACAGAAATATCAGAGATTACAATAAATTACATAGCAGCGGAAAATAATACAAAGCACAACTGAAGGTGATATACGGGTACAGAGCTTTCCGGATATCATTCCAGCTGTAAACCAGGATCCTGTGAATATAAATCTGCAAAACCAGAACTACTAGCTGCCCGTGCGGAAAATAGGGGCACCCAGAGTTTAGGTTAAAACAATAAACTCCAGGTCAGTCATGTGACTGGTGTGAGAACTTAAAACAGTTATTAAAAGCTTTACTTTAAAAGAGAGTGATTCAAGGGACCACGCCGTATAACACGGAACGGGTTTCCTCCCAAGAATATCAGTGCATAGAATAAACAGCGCAATGCTTTTTCGAAAAATGAAGCTATTATAAGACCCAGGTCCCATCACACAATGCAACGCAAGCCGGAGGATAGGGTTTTCCCTTATAATAGCCAAACATTCTTGGTACGTTTAAAACAAATCATTTGATACTATAATAAGTGTATAGTGTCAAAACAATTTCAATCATAAATATAAATCATAGACGGCATAGTATCCCATGCTACTATGTCGCCATACTAGGCTCTACAAGTAAAGCCGCAATACACGTATTGGAAATTGGATTTCCGTCATGAGTCGAGGCAAGGGGCAAGCTCCTCTCCGCGTTCGAGACACTCTAGCTAATGCCTCAGGATTACGCACACTGGGTAACCCCGGATGCGGCTGGGCCGGTCCTCACTTACGTTAGAGGATTAATTATGCCTGAACACACGTTTCCCGGTCCTTACAGACCTATAATCGAGGCGCCTCATTCCAACAACCACAAAGGTGAAAAGTATATAAATGTCAGGGATGGTAAGTCACTGACACCACCAAAGCTAGAAAGAAACGTCGTGCTCTCCCAGCGGTCCGTATCCCGTTTTTAACTCATACCGAGGTGTGAGGCTTGCGAATACACGTTATACACAAAGCTGCCACGTAGGCGTGCTTTGATCATCAACCACAAGACTTTGCTTTTCAACAGAAGCCTTGATCATTGCATCTTAGCGTGCCACATAGGCAATTCATGCCATGCGACTGATGTCCATCGATATACAACCTCTGAGCTCGTACGTCTCAGAGAAGGGCGTTAAGCAAAAGAATAAATTCTCCGCCGCCAAACAGATGTATATTTAATAGAAATCAATCAACACAGAATAAAATCCAATGTCAGATACACAATCCATTTACAAGTCCGTTCTGGGTCTGAACGAAACCGGAGGCACTTTCCTCGCATATCCATCCATCTCCAAGTACGTCTGGACGACCACCAACTATTTCCATCCTCTTGGGTGTACAGCCCAATCATGATCGTCAGTAATTATCCAAACGATGTGAAGACTTCCGGTCTTCGACCACCGTCTTCATCTTCGGCTTATCGTCGAATCGGTTATTCAGAATGGGTATAAACCCGGACTTTCCGAACCACCCGCGTATATTAAAACAAATGTTACACAAGCACAACATACGCCTCATTCCAATTCATTAGTCACTAACCGCAAATTAGCAAGAGAACAATTTCCTAAACATTAACCCCGAAGGCCGAAACCAACATCGGATCAATACCCAGGAAACCATTCTTCTTAGCCAACCTACAGCTAGTTTCTAAATTTCACATTCTTAGGGAAAGGTTCCCATTAAATTTATCCAAGATAAATTCTTTAAAATTTATCCTGTAATCTTCCTTTGGATGTCTTTTAAAACCAAATTATGGTTTTCCAACTAGTCGAGATTAGCGAACCGTAACGAAGTAATTATTTATTTTATTTCCCAATCCCAACCTATTCATCCCATGAAGCAAAACTGGTAATACTCCATATCTAACACCGTGGTGTTATCGGTAAAATTAATTACCATTTCACGTTCAAATCTAATTAAAGATTTAACTATCGCTTTGGAGCAAAACTGGTAATACTCCATTCTCGCTCATTTTCTAAATTTGATAATTTAGATTATCCATTCGCATTTCAATCTAATTGCAGATTTGTTAAACTCCTTTTACTGGGTTAAAGAACTAGGTGTTATTTAAAACACAGTTCACGATAAACCCAAATCACATTCTATTTATTATCGGGTTAAAGAACTAGTGTTATTTAAAACACAGTTCACGATAAACCCATTTCAAATCCAATCAAATATATTAGAAATCCCGATTATTTAAAACCCCTTTTAAATCTAATTTATTTATTTAAAAATAATTAGGTTTTAAATTTAGTTCAAAACTAGTTCATTTCGATAAAAATCTATTTTTATCTTTTCAAATGTGGAGTTTTTCATCCCAAATTTTCCCAAATCATTTCTTATGATTTTACATAAATTATTACTATTTTTAATAATTTTATCAAGGCCCGTACAGTCGATTTCCAACAATGGCCATCGAACTGCACTTACAGCGACCTTTTTCGAATTTGATTTGGACGTATCTCCAAATCCAACCGTTAGATTTTGAATTTCTAATATTCGTTAGAAAGCTCTTTTCGATACGAACCCAACGGTTCCGGTTTTAGGAGAATCCGACGGTCGGATCTCCCGTAATGTCCGTTTGAAGTTAATGGTCGAAATTCACGAACTGCCGCGGCGCGGCGCGTTCTATTCAGGCCATTATATTATATATATAATATATATAATATATATTTCGTCGATTTCTATTTAAAACGAATTATATAAATAGTTTTAAATTCGTTTCAAGAACCATTTCAACTTCTATTTCAATCCAAAGCAAAATTGAATTCTTCTTTAAAAATTCGTTTTAAAATTCATTTCTATTTAATTCAAATTTCAATTCAATTTGAATTCGTTTCACTTTGCTTTCGATTCAAATTGAATTCGTTTTCAATTCAATCCAATTTCAAAGTCGTTTTCTATTCGATTCAATTCAAATTGGTTTTCTATTCGATTCAAATTCATTTTCTATTCAAACCAAATTTGTTTCGTTTTCTATTTGAATCCAATTCATTATATATTCAATTGAAATCAAATCCGTTAAACATTCAATTCGAATTCAATTTGTTTTCAATCCAATTTGAGTTCGATTCGTTATATATTCAATTGAAATTAAATTGGTTTTCTATTCCATTCAATTCGAAATCGTTTTATATTCAATTCATTTCGAAATCGGTTTATATTCAATTCATTTCGAAATCGTTTTATATTCAATTTATTTCGAAATCGTTTTATATTCAATTCATTTCGAAATCGTTATATATTCAATTCCTTTCGAAATCGTTTTATATTCAATTCATTTCGAAATCGTTTTATATTTAATTCATTTCGAAATCGTTTTATATTCGTTCGCGTCAAAATGGCGTCAATCTAATCAACACGACTTCATATATTTCTATTTTCAAATATTCTATTTCAAATATTTCTTTTTCAAAATAGTCGTTATTATCAAAATATTTCGTTCAACACATGACCAATCTCAAAGGATGAGTACTGTCAACACATGAACTTTTATTTTATATTGATAAAGATGTAAATTTTATTATCAAAATATTTCGTTCAACACATGACTAATCTCAACGGATGAGTACAGTCAACACATGAACCTTTACTTTATATATTGATAAAGATGTAAATTTTATTATAAAAATAATTCGTTCAACACATGACTAATCTCAACGGATGAGTACAGTCAACACATGAACCTTTACTTTATATATTGATAAAGATGTAAATTTTATTATAAAAATAATTCGTTCAACACATGACTAATCTCAACGGATGAGTACAGTCAACACATGAACCTTTACTTTATATATTGATAAAGATGTAAATTTTATTATAAAAATAATTCGTTCAACACATGACTAATCTCAACGGATGAGTACAGTCAACACATGAACCTTTACTTTATATATTGATAAAGATGTAAATTTTATTATAAAAATAATTTGTTCAACACATGACTGATCTCAACGGATGAGTACAGTCAACACATGAACCTTTATTTTATATATTCTTTATTTTCTAAATTGGAATGAGGCCCAATCAATTACCATATAAAGTTAATTATATGGATTTTCATACATCACATGTATATAATAGCATTGAAAATAATCAACCATCAACCAAAGTGCACTACACTGTATAAGCATCAAATATAGATATTCAACGCTTATAACAGCCTGTCAATCAATCGATCGACATATTTAATCAATCAGGATGAGTGAACTTCAAATTTCATCCCAACACCCGTGTGGGGTTTCAAACAATCAAACATAGATTTTATTCGTGCAGTTGGGCGATGTGTAAAAATTTATCGTCCCAATCAATGTCATTCAAATAGGTGTACATAAACAAACCGTCTGGTCTGTAAATGAATATTTTATTTTGTTCACTTTCACGTTAAAAATTATATTTTTAACGATCAAACTATTTTATTTTAACACTTGAATTTCTATTCAGTTCATTTATTCAATAAATGATTACTTTTATTTTTCTAACATTTTTTAGAAAATTTCGGCGGCATAACGGCACGATACTAGAAACGGGACAAGGCCTAGCCTTATCCCCGGTCTAGTGAAGGCCCACACCATTCACACATCAATCAAATCACTTTCGTTATGCAAACCACAAAATTTGGAGTAAGAGCCTAACCTAGCCTTACTCCTTTGCCTTATAACGGCGCACGTCTAATCCTAACCAATTTATCGATTCGATTTTTTTTTCACACCACAAACCACATTCAAACCAATATCGCAATCAATAACCAAACAGCCAAACAAACAAGTCCATGGTCTGTGGACGATTGTGTCGGGTGCTACTAAACGCCGTCTGCATCCTAGTATATATATATATAACTAGAAATTAAATTGAAGAGTGAGAATTCTCACAGAAAGCTATCCAAACATCTTGACCCTTCTTTGATATAAATCTTCTTCGTTCTCGCCTTTTTGTTACCTTCGTTACCCGTTTTCACTACCTATGTAAAAATCGAATTTTTACTTCGCTATTCAATATATAAAAATCATATTTTTGATTCGAAGTTCAATATATAAAAATCATATTTTGACGTCGCTATTCAATATATAAAAATCGAATTTCAAAGATATAGATTCCGCCTTTTCAAAAATAAAGATTATATCTTTAATATTCCTACGGTGTAAAAATTATATTCTTATTACTTTAAAAAATATAATTTTCATATCTTACTTCTTTTAAATCTTTTACTTTTTAAAGTTAAAATTTTTTTTCCTTTTAAAGTTCAGATTAAAAATCAGTTTTTAAAATCTCAAAAAAAAAAAAAAATCTGTTTCAACCTTTTTCAAAGCAGTTTTAAAATCATTTAAAATCAGTTTTAAAATCTTTTCAAATCAGTTTTTATTCCTTATAAATTTCAGTTTTAAAATCTTTTCAAATCAGTTTTTATTCCTAAAAAAATTAAATAAAGAAATATAAATAAAACTAACTTACAGGGAGGGAACAGTTGCGCGTCGGAGCTCCTGCAGGAGGGCAGGGCGACTGAAGGAGGAGAGGAGGAGGTCGGGGGAGAAGAAGATGGAGGCGGCGGTGGTTGGGGCCCCACCTGGCGGCGTCGGTTGTTTTCACGAGGGGGGGGGGGGTTTGGGGATTGTCGCACAGCAGAGGAGGGAGGCGCGATAGGAGGCGGGTGGCGGACGGAGACGATGAAGGAGGAAGGAGAAGAGGCGGCGGGCGCGACGGTGGCTCCGTCGAGCTATTTAGGGCTCCGCCCTCTTTTTCTTTTCTTTTTTTATTCTGAATTCATTTTTGAACGAGGGGGGGGGGGCAGGAGGATTAAAGGGGAGGAGGGAATTTTTTATTTTATTTTATTTTATATTATTTAATTTCTAAAAGTTGACTTTCACATACGACCTCGAAACGAGGCCCACCGCCTGTCGTCCATAGCGTTTTACCCCCATTCCGAACACAATGGGATATGTATCGTGGGTTGATTTGATCGTTTGAATCAGTTTCCGTTAAATTTACATTTAAATCACTATATTTAATTTTAAACGTACATTTCAAATTACCGGGGTCACAGACTAACTCTATAAATTGCAGAAAAATATTTTCTAGCTTCGTATTGACGATACGGTCCTAACAAAACTAGTTTCGCCGAATTCTGAGACCGCTAGAAAAATGGCCAATTTCCAGTCGATTAAAATCAACTGAAATGGTCAAAACGCGTTTTCCTTTGCCACGCTCACATATTGATTCGAAAAATTATGAAATTTGAAACCTAGCAACAACTTAACATCACGGACCCAACAAAAGTGGTTTCGTCGAAATCCGAGGTCATTTGCAAAATGTCCATTTTTAAGGGCCTGAATTCCATAGCGACTATTCAGAATTTTCAACTGGACATATCTTTTGATTCCCGCTATGAAATCTCAATTATTCGGATTCGTTGGAAAGATATCATCAATTAGATTCCATTATTTTTGGTTTCACTAAAATCCGGATTGTTTTGCACCCGGTACATTCAATTGAAGTTTGAAATCGAATTATCGAACTACCGCGCCATTTTCCATTCTATTTATAATTATATATAAATATTTATATTCTAACGACGACGTATATAATTATATACGTCGAATTCTATTCAAAATAAATTTTCTCGTCGATATTATTTAAAATAATTCATTTTAAATAATCAAAATTCGCTAAAATCGCTAAAATAAAAATTTCAAACTAGCTCGCATTTTACGGGTTATTACAATCTCCCCCACTTAAAACTTTTCGTCCCCGAAAAGGAACAAAGTCGAAAGTGGTTTGATCAATAAGCTCTACATTCGGTCTGGCTTCCATTCTCCAACTTTTCAGTTTCTGAGAATTTTCAAAAATTTCAAAAATTTGGCTAACACCCTAAATTTTCGAAAAATTTCGCCATAACCTCCCCTGCAATGGGAGCATCGGGGAATTTCAAATAGCTTCCCCGGTCCTTCAGATCTCAAAAAGAAAAAGAAAAAGCCAAGCGGCTAGCCAATAGGCTCACAAAATCATCATCACCCAAACAAAACAGGAAATTATGTAGTAAACATGTACCTATTTTTCGGGCAAACAAATTTTATTCTTCGGCTCTATCCTCCTTGCTATGACCTGTTCAATGTAAGTATATGTATATGCAAGCAAATGCGACCAATTTTCAATACAGTTCAATATTTGATTCTATTAGGCATAATGGTTCAAAAATTAGCAAACAAATAGGCAAACAACACAAACATCAATCAATTAGTGGATTAACGTTTCAAACTCATAATTTGATACATATACAAAAAATCATGTTTTTGATGCCAATTCACTACAATGTGTTCTAACTATATAAGTTTTGGTTCTCACACCAGTCTAATGGAAATATATAGATATCACACCTTCGTTACTCGAACATGAATACTAATGACGACTAGTCAATCATCAGAATCATCTTCGGGCCACTAGAGTATGATTCTTTATCTATCCAATATATTAAAACTTCGAATATACGTTCATGACGCGTATACGCGAAATCTATATATACTTGATCGTCCATATTCAAAATAAATAAATAATCAAATACGTATAAAATGGTTTAAATTTCAAAACAAAATGGTTTTCAATTGGAAAATATACTCTTCACACTCGTTCTAGGATACTACTGATCCTATCTCTAACGAGTCATTCTAATTGGATATTACTAATCCAATATCTGATGAATTCTTTCGTATGGTTCTAATGTGTCTTGTTCTCGAGCTCTGTAAACCAAAGCTCTGATACCAAATGTGACGGCCTGGAATTTCGCTCGATCTGAATCAGTCGTTAAATCGATCTAAACCGTTCGAAATCCCTGACTGTTGAGAACATGACAAATCAGAACACAAACAGAAGAACATTTCATTGTATATTACAACAATGCATCAGATTACAAGAATATACAGAGTATAAATGAATAAATATTACACAGAAATATCAGAGATTACAATAAATTACATAGCAGCGGAAAATAATACAAAGCACAACTGAAGGTGATATACGGGTACAGAGCTTTTCGGATATCATTCCAGCTGTAAACCAGGATCCTGTGAATATAAATCTGCAAAACCAGAACTACTAGCTGCCCGTGCGGAAAATAGGGGCACCCAGAGTTTAGGTTAAAACAATAAACTCCAGGTCAGTCATGTGACTGGTGTGAGAACTTAAAACAGTTATTAAAAGCTTTACTTTAAAAGAGAGTGATTCAAGGGACCACGCCGTATAACACGGAACGGGTTTCCTCCCAAGAATATCAGTGCATAGAATAAACAGCGCAATGCTTTTTCGAAAAATGAAGCTATTATAAGACCCAGGTCCCATCACACAATGCAACGCAAGCCGGAGGATAGGGTTTTCCCTTATAATAGCCAAACATGCTTGGTACGTTTAAAACAAATCATTTGATACTATAATAAGTGTATAGTGTCAAAACAATTTCAATCATAAATATAAATCATAGACGGCATAGTATCCCATGCTACTATGTCGCCATACTAGGCTCTACAAATAAAGCCGCAATACACGTATTGGAAATTGGATTTCCGTCATGAGTCGAGGCAAGGGGCAAGCTCCTCTCCGCGTTCGAGACACTCTAGCTAATGCCTCAGGATTACGCACACTGGGTAACCCCGGATGCGGCTGGGCCGGTCCTCACTTACGTTAGAGGATTAATTATGCCTGAACACACGTTTCCCGGTCCTTACAGACCTATAATCGAGGCGCCTCATTCCAACAACCACAAAGGTGAAAAGTATATAAATGTCAGGGCTGGTAAGTCACTGACACCACCAAAGCTAGAAAGAAACGTCGTGCTCTCCCAGCGGTCCGTATCCCGTTTTTAACTCATACCGAGGTGTGAGGCTTGCGAATACACGTTATACACAAAGCTGCCACGTAGGCGTGCTTTGATCATCAACCACAAGACTTTGCTTTTCAACAGAAGCCTTGATCATTGCATCTTAGCGTGCCACATAGGCAATTCATGCCATGCGACTGATGTCCATCGATATACAACCTCTGAGCTCGTACGTCTCAGAGAAGGGCGTTAAGCAAAAGAATAAATTCTCCGCCGCCAAACAGATGTATATTTAATAGAAATCAATCAACACAGAATAAAATCAAATGTCAGATACACAATCCATTTACAAGTCCGTTCTGGGTCTGAACGAAACCGGAGGCACTTTCCTCGCATATCCATCCATCTCCAAGTACGTCTGGACGACCACCAACTATTTCCATCCTCTTGGGTGTACAGCCCAATCATGATCGTCAGTAATTATCCAAACGATGTGAAGACTTCCGGTCTTCGACCACCGTCTTCATCTTCGGCTTATCGTCGAATCGGTTATTCAGAATGGGTATAAACCCGGACTTTCCGAACCACCCGCGTATATTAAAACAAATGTTACACAAGCACAACATACGCCTCATTCCAATTCATTAGTCACTAACCGCAAATTAGCAAGAGAACAATTTCCTAAACATTAACCCCGAAGGCCGAAACCAACATCGGATCAATACCCAGGAAACCATTCTTCTTAGCCAACCTACAGCTAGTTTCTAAATTTCACATTCTTAGGGAAAGGTTCCCATTAAATTTATCCAAGATAAATTCTTTAAAATTTATCCTGTAATCTTCCTTTGGATGTCTTTTAAAACCAAATTATGGTTTTCCAACTAGTCGAGATTAGCGAACCGTAACGAAGTAATTATTTATTTTATTTCCCAATCCCAACCTATTCATCCCATTAAGCAAAACTGGTAATACTCCATATCTAACACCGTGGTGTTATCGGTAAAATTAATTACCATTTCACGTTCAAATCTAATTAAAGATTTAACTATCGCTTTGGAGCAAAACTGGTAATACTCCATTCTCGCTCATTTTCTAAATTTGATAATTTAGATTATCCATTCGCATTTCAATCTAATTGCAGATTTGTTAAACTCCTTTTACTGGGTTAAAGAACTAGGTGTTATTTAAAACACAGTTCACGATAAACCCAAATCACATTCTATTTATTATCGGGTTAAAGAACTAGTGTTATTTAAAACACAGTTCACGATAAACCCATTTCAAATCCAATCAAATATATTAGAAATCCCGATTATTTAAAACCCCTTTTAAATCTAATTTATTTATTTAAAAATAATTAGGTTTTAAATTTAGTTCAAAACTAGTTCATTTCGATAAAAATCTATTTTTATCTTTTCAAATGTGGAGATTTTCATCCCAAATTTTCCCAAATCATTTCTTATGATTTTACATAAATTATTACTATTTTTAATAATTTTATCAAGGCCCGTACAGTCGATTTCCAACAATGGCCATCGAACTGCACTTACAGCGACCTTTTTCGAATTTGATTTGGACGTATCTCCAAATCCAACCGTTAGATTTTGAATTTCTAATATTCGTTAGAAAGCTCTTTTCGATACGAACCCAACGGTTCCGGTTTTAGGAGAATCCGACGGTCGGATCTCCCGTAATGTCCGTTTGAAGTTAATGGTCGAAATTCACGAACTGCCGCGGCGCGGCGCGTTCTATTCAGGCCATTATATTATATATATAATATATATAATATATATTTCGTCGATTTCTATTTAAAACGAATTATATAAATAGTTTTAAATTCGTTTCAAGAACCATTTCAACTTCTATTTCAATCCAAAGCAAAATTGAATTCTTCTTTAAAAATTCGTTTTAAAATTCATTTCTATTTAATTCAAATTTCAATTCAATTTGAATTCGTTTCACTTTGCTTTCGATTCAAATTGAATTCGTTTTCAATTCAATCCAATTTCAAAGTCGTTTTCTATTCGATTCAATTCAAATTGGTTTTCTATTCGATTCAAATTCATTTTCTATTCAAACCAAATTTGTTTCGTTTTCTATTTGAATCCAATTCATTATATATTCAATTGAAATCAAATCCGTTAAACATTCAATTCGAATTCAATTTGTTTTCAATCCAATTTGAGTTCGATTCGTTATATATTCAATTGAAATTAAATTGGTTTTCTATTCCATTCAATTCAAAATCGTTTTATATTCAATTCATTTCGAAATCGTTTTATATTCAATTCATTTCGAAATCGTTTTGTATTCAATTTATTTCGAAATCGTTTTATATTCAATTCATTTCGAAATCGTTATATATTCAATTCCTTTCGAAATCGTTTTATATTCAATTCATTTCGAAATCGTTTTATATTCAATTCATTTCGAAATCGTTTTATATTCGTTCGCGTCAAAATGGCGTCAATCTAATCAACACGGCTTCATATATTTCTATTTTCAAATATTCTATTTCAAATATTTCTTTTTCAAAATAGTCGTTATTATCAAAATATTTCGTTCAACACATGACCAATCTCAAAGGATGAGTACTGTCAACACATGAACTTTTATTTTATATTGATAAAGATGTAAATTTTATTATCAAAATATTTCGTTCAACACATGACTAATCTCAACGGATGAGTACAGTCAACACATGAACCTTTACTTTATATATTGATAAAGATGTAAATTTTATTATAAAAATAATTCGTTCAACACATGACTAATCTCAACGGATGAGTACAGTCAACACATGAACCTTTACTTTATATATTGATAAAGATGTAAATTTTATTATAAAAATAATTCGTTCAACACATGACTAATCTCAACGGATGAGTACAGTCAACACATGAACCTTTACTTTATATATTGATAAAGATGTAAATTTTATTATAAAAATAATTTGTTCAACACATGACTAATCTCAACGGATGAGTACAGTCAACACATGAACCTTTACTTTATATATTGATAAAGATGTAAATTTTATTATAAAAATAATTCGTTCAACACATAACTAATCTCAACGGATGAGTACAGTCAACACATGAACCTTTACTTTATATATTGATAAAGATGTAAATTTTATTAAAAAAATAATTCGTTCAACACATGACTGATCTCAACGGATGAGTACAGTCAACACATGAACCTTTATTTTATATATTCTTTATTTTCTAAATTGGAATGAGGCCCAATCAATTACCATATAAAGTTAATTATATGGATTTTCATACATCACATGTATATAATAGCATTGAAAATAATCAACCATCAACCAAAGTGCACTACACTGTATAAGCATCAAATATAGATATTCAACGCTTATAACAGCCTGTCAATCAATCGATCGACATATTTAATCAATCAGGATGAGTGAACTTCAAATTTCATCCCAACACCCGTGTGGGGTTTCAAACAATCAAACATAGATTTTATTCGTGCAGTTGGGCGATGTGTAAAATTTATCGTCCCAATCAATGTCATTCAAATAGGTGTACATAAACAAACCGTCTGGTCTGTAAATGAATATTTTATTTTGTTCACTTTCACGTTAAAAATTATATTTTTAACGATCAAACTACTTTATTTTAACACTTGAATTTCTATTCAGTTCATTTATTCAATAAATGATTACTTTTATTTTTCTAACATTTTTTAGAAAATTTCGGCGGCATAACGGCACGATACTAGAAACGGGACAAGGCCTAGCCTTATCCCCGGTCTAGTGAAGGCCCACGCCATTCACACATCAATCAAATCACTTTCGTTATGCAAACCACAAAATTTGGAGTAAGAGTCTAACATAGCCTTACTCCTTCGCCTTATAACGGCGCACGTCTAATCCTAACCAATTTATCGATTCGATTTTTTTTTCACACCACAAACCACATTCAAACCAATATCGCAATCAATAACCAAACAGCCAAACAAACAAGTCCATGGTCTGTGGACGATTGTGTCGGGTGCTACTAAACACCGTCTGCATCCTAGTATATATATATATAACTAGAAATTAAATTGAAGAGTGAGAATTCTCACAGAAAGCTATCCAAACATCTTGACCCTTCTTTGATATAAATCTTCTTCGTTCTCGCCTTTTTGTTACCTTCGTTGCCCGCTTTCACTACCTATGTAAAAATCGAATTTTTACTTCGCTATTCAATATATAAAAATCATATTTTTAATTCGAAGTTCAATATATAAAAATCATATTTTGACGTCGCTATTCAATATATAAAAATCGAATTTCAAAGATATAGATTCCGCCTTTTCAAAAATAAAGATTATATCTTTAATATTCCTACGGTGTAAAAATTATATTTTTATTACTTTAAAAAATATAATTTTCATATCTTACTTCTTTTAAATCTTTTACTTTTTAAAGTTAAAATTTTTTTTCCTTTTAAAGTTCAGATTAAAAATCAGTTTTTAAAATCTCAAAAAAAAAAAAAAATCTGTTTCAACCTTTTTCAAATCAGTTTTAAAATCATTTAAAATCAGTTTTAAAATCTTTTCAAATAAGTTTTTATTCCTTATAAATTTCAGTTTTAAAATCTTTTCAAATCAGTTTTTATTCCTAAAAAAATTAAATAAAGAAATATAAATAAAACTAACTTACAGGGGGGGAACAGTTGCGCGTCGGAGCTCCTGCAGGAGGGCAGGGCGACTGAAGGAGGAGAGGAGGAGGTCGGGGGAGAAGAAGATGGAGGCGGCGGTGGTTGGGGCCCCACCTGGCGGCGTCGGTTGTTTTCACGAGGGGGAGTTTGGGGATTGTCGCACAGCAGAGGAGGGAGGCGCGATAGGAGGCGGGTGGCGGACGGAGACGATGAAGGAGGAAGGAGAAGAGGCGGCGGGCGCGACGGTGGCTCCCTCGAGCTATTTAGGGCTCCGCCCTCTTTTTCTTTTTTTTTATTCTGAATTCATTTTTGAACGGGGGGGGGGGGGGGGAAGGAGGATTAAAGGGGAAGAGGGAATTTATTTTATTTTATTTTATTTAATTTCTAAAAGTTGACTTTCACATACGACCTCGAAACGAGGCCCACCGCCTGTCGTCCATAGCGTTTTACCCCCATTCCGAACACAATGGGATATGTATCGTGGGTTGATTTGATCGTTTGAATCAGTTTCCGTTAAATTTACATTTAAATCACTATATTTAATTTTAAACGTACATTTCAAATTACCGGGGTCACAGACTAACTCTATAAATTGCAGAAAAATATTTTCTAGCTTCGTATTGACGATACGGTCCTAACAAAACTAGTTTCGCCGAATTCTGAGACCGCTAGAAAAATGGCCAATTTCCAGTCGATTAAAATCAACTGAAATGGTCAAAACGCGTTTTCCTTTGCCACGCTCACATATTGATTCGAAAAATTATGAAATTTGAAACCTAGCAACAACTTAACATCACGGACCCAACAAAAGTGGTTTCGTCGAAATCCGAGGTCATTTGCAAAATGTCCATTTTTAAGGGCCTGAATTCCATAGCGACTATTCAGAATTTTCAACTGGACATATCTTTTGATTCCCGCTATGAAATCTCAATTATTCGGATTCGTTGGAAAGATATCATCAATTAGATTCCATTATTTTTGGTTTCACTAAAATCCGGATTGTTTTGCACCCGGTACATTCAATTGAAGTTTGAAATCGAATTATCGAACTACCGCGCCATTTTCCATTCTATTTATAATTATATATAAATATTTATATTCTAACGACGACGTATATAATTATATACGTCGAATTCTATTCAAAATAAATTTTCTCGTCGATATTATTTAAAATAATTCATTTTAAATAATCAAAATTCGCTAAAATCGCTAAAATAAAAATTTCAAACTAGCTCGCATTTTACGGGTTATTACAGCAAACCCTTGAACCAACCTGGAGGCACCAACTACGTCTGTCAGCATTAAATAAGAATAGGTTCTCTCAGCCTTAATTCCTTCATCTTCCTCTCTAGATATTCTCACATTGTTTCGGGTTATTTTGGTCTAACCAAGAAGGCTGCATATATAGGAGAATAGAAAACTTAGGCAAATATCTAAATTGCCCCTTCAAAATATCTCCAAAATATAATCTTTTATTTTTTTGAAAAGCAAAAGGTAGTGAATCATATGATTCACGCCTTCATATATATCATACTTCAAGTACAGAGTTACATAGTCCAGTGTTACATAATACGTATATGTACATAGTATTTACATGAACCAACAAAAACCCCCAGCATGAAAATACAACAGTGCGCCCAAAAAGAACAAAAGCATAGATATAATACATAATACCAGCAAAAGAACGCAAAAGTATGGTAGCACTGTTAATCCATCCACCGCATCAGCAACAAACTAGTCTCCAGAGCGTCTTCGGTCATGGACTCTAGCGGCTATAGTATCCACATATCAACAACTGTCTTTGCCTGCCCACACAAAAACATATTTAAGGATGATGTAAATGATTTTATAAGTCGTACGTCTTAAGGACTTGAATTTTCTATAGTTGCGTTCATGCCATAACATCCAGGTGTAAGCGAAATTTAACAAAACAAACAAGTGGCGATTGGGTATGTTTTCAAGGGAAGGGAACATGTATTGCCAAAAATTAAATTTATCATTGATGTACTCCCCCCAATCGATATCCAGATGATGATACACCATACATTTCGTCCATACATAGAATGCAAAGTCACAATGCCAGAATAGATGGATGTAATATTCCTTAGCCTCATCACAAAAAGCATGACCATCGGTTAAAGCCAAACCTTTTTTACGCAATGAACTGATGGTGTTTAACCTCCCATGTATTATAATACACATATGAATCCTTACTTTCGTAGGAATTGTTGAAAAACTCCATATATCATCAAAACACGTCCATCTTCTTCCAGCGAAGTTCATTCTCTTATATAAATTGCCAACTAGAAAAACATTTTTATCCACTTTTAAATTCCAAACAAATTCATCTTCCTCCTCACTTAAGACAGTATTTTCAAGTATCCTGAACAATTGACATAACTAGCAGAGAGCATTTCCCGTTACAATTCTGCAAAATGTTAATCTCCATTTAAATCTGACGGCTTCCGAATTGTACATTTCACCAACAGTGGATAATCTATTATAAGCGATTTCAAACAAGTCCTCAAATTCATCCTTCAAAGGTATAGGAAGTAGCCAACAGTCAAACAAAATGAAAATTGGGTCTGCTTCGCACAACAATTTTTGTACCCATTTTGATCCAATGCAAATTACTCATAACACCTTTACAGAAAAAAGAGCAGTTTGATGAGTCGTGATTCCAATCAAATCTACCATCATAACAAGTATTAACTATCCATTCTTTCTAGAAAGCTTTTTTGTCACTGATCAATACCCATAACCATTTGCAAAGAAGATAAGAGTTCATATTTTTCAAGTTAAGTACACCCAAGCCTCCCTGATCCTTAGATTTGGAAACTTGATCCCAATTTGCAAGACAACCGAGCTTTTTGGTCTCTTTATCTCTAATCCACAAGAAATTTCGTCTAAGTGCATCAATTTTATCAATAACCCATTTGGGCATTTGAAAAATGATAGCCAGTATAAAGGCAATAAAAAGAGCACTGAATTCACCATCACTAGCCTTGTCACCCTTGAGAGAGAGTTTCCTTTCCATCTAGCAAGTCTAACAACAACTTTCTCAATGAGATGTTGCCAATCTTTTTACATCAACTTCTTTGGTCGCATGCACATACCAAGATAGTTAAGTGGGAACTTTTCCTCCTTGCAATTGAGAAGTGCTGCGCAGTTTTTGCTTAATTCTTCACTACAACCAAGAGCGTACACAATACTTTTGTGAAAATTAATTTTCAAACCTGATAAACTCTCAAAAGCATGCAACAAAAATTTAAGTGCAGCAATATATTTACATTCAGGGTTACTAAAAATTATGGTATCATAAGCATAGGGTAAAGAATTGATACCCCCAACCACATGTTCACTTCCAAAGCTTTCGATTATGCCACTGCGAAGGAGAAAACTAAGGACCAAATGAAGATGAAAAATATGATGGTCGAAAAACTGTTGCAACTAGAGTTGATTGCAAATGCAAGGCAACTCGAGGAAGGCACATTAGTGTTGATGATAATCTCGTTCTTGAACGAGAAGAGGCTACAATCTTGAATCAAAGGAAGGTAATCTCTTCAATGATAAAGATCAATCTGAGAAGAGATGATTTTCTATCAACACCGATGGAGATTTTTTTTAAAAAAGTCGTTAGGAAAGTCACTCTGATACCATATTAGAAATTATATTTTATCGATAATTTGGTAAAGAACATAATAATTTTACTTGATACAAAATGATGCGGTATGTACATATTTATAATAAAAGCAACATGAAATAAATAAATGGAATGGGATGTAAGCCCATAATGTTACAGCCCAAAGTTACAATATATATGCGGCATTGCGGCTGGTTTACTCCTGTAGTAAACCCTTATCTTTAGTACTAACATGAGTAGCACCAAGTTGTAATGCACATGTACCACAAGGTCAATTTTTCTTAGATCGAGTAGTAGCTTTGCACACATATGGTTTGCAAGATCAAGGTTTTAAGTGAAGGACTGGATATGTGAAGGAGCATAGATCATGGTATTAATGAGTAAACTTACTAAAGATTCAGGTATATTTTCATTTGGAGTTATGGTCATGGAGTTACACTTTGTTATATGTAATGGCAGAGACTGGGCCCAGTGCATGCAAAAGTTGTTCATTGAATTGTATGTGGATGGTATCGATGTCGAAGGCAGTTACTCGAAGAGGGTAGTTGCAGCGATGTCAATGTTAGCATGAAGAAGAAGGCATTCAGAAGTATGGTGTTTGTAAGGTTGGACACTTGCGGGGCGCCCAATAGAGCTGTTAAAAGCGGAAGCCTACAATACAATACGTGAGAATTGTAAGTTGAGCATGTGTGATTTCATGCCATCCAACAAACAAATGAGGAAGAGTCGAGTCCCAACTCTAGTTTTTCCGGAGACATGGCAGATATAACAATATCAAGGGATGACCCTTGTGAAAGATCCGATAAACCATTAATATGGAGTTGAAACTATAAGAATGAAACCAACAGAGTTTGTTGATAGTTCGCGAGTGATATGCTATTCAACATAACACCATTGAACATGTCCAACCAGATAAATGTAAAGTTGTGATGGGGTTCTTTTATGCGAGACAATGAAGAAATCGAAAACCACAATTCTTTATATTTTAGCATTCATGAGTTGTAAACTGAATATTTGACACATATTCTGTTTAAGGGATTTAGGGAGGATGATAAAATATAATGAATGTTTTTTGTTTGTCCTGCTTTTTATGAACAATTAGCGCATTTACCTAGTATTTAGTCCAAGTTATATGCATTGTTTCGTTTTCATTTTAGGTTTATGTACCGCTTATATAAAACTTAAGTTGGCTGATAAAATATACATTTTTAAAGTTTTAGTTTAATAACCACTTTGTTTTACCAATGAGACTCATTCATTGTCTTCTCTATATCAGATCCTAACAATCACGCAATTTTATTCTAAATTTCATTTTAGTTCTATGAGTTTCAAACTTACGAATCCATATGAAATAAAAAATAAGCCAATATTGGTTGCATTTTTATTAGCAACGTCATGTTACAGTTATCGTTTTGATATTTTTAGCATGAGGTACAAAGGCATGAATTGTGACCAACTAATTTAAATAAAAAAATAAGTTAACATATACCTAAGGGAATATCATAAGTTCGTTAAGTTATCTGAACAATGCATTGAAATCCACCTATTAATTTCTATTGATAAAACAAGTACTTTAAATAATTTTGTTTGTCTTCAATGAATACATGCTATCCTTAACGTGGGCCTTCAATGCTCATGTCTATATAATATAGAGAGCATGACCCAAGATATATATAATTATTAACACTAATTGGTGATGTATTCAATTTATTTTCTATAACACGCAATAGATAATTTAAAGCTGTGTAAATAACTCAAATTTATACCTTTGGACAACTTCTTCATATAGACATTATTTGTTTTTATGCTTGATTACTGCGTTCAATACGTAAGATTTTGATTATCTTGAATTTATGTGCATAACTTTGAGTCACGATTTCGCCTCTTCTTGAAGTACCTAATAACTAACTATTCATGCACGTGTGTTTTACGTCTAATTATTTTCTCTTCTATGTTCTTTTAATAAGAAAACAAGAAGTTTGTAACTGAAAGTTATGTTGCATCTACATGGCAACATCATTCATGTACCCTTGGACATAGTGAATTTTCTTAGCAAAACAAGTAGAGAAGACTTAAATAATAATTAATATATATAAAGTTCAGATATTTTGACGTGGCATTATATATTTCAATAGCATTACAAATAAGTATTCAACATCTAAATATCATGGTGAAAAAGAAGAAATGCACACAAATATATTTCAAGATATTAAGTTATCACTAATTATTTGCACCAAAAATGATCCAAACATCCAATATATATATATATATATATATATATATATATATATATATAGAGAGAGAGAGAGAGAGAGAGAGAGAGAAAGATATGAAAATTTCACAATAAATAGAGCATAGATAAAAGAAATCACTAAAAACAAAACTTTACAGTAATCCTACATTTAGGCATACTTTGTTACACCCCCATAAAATAAACCTAAATAGACGAAAGGTAATTTAATTTAAAATAACTAATAATAATCAATAACAAGTTAATGGGATAGAAAATGGAATTTTAGATAATTGGGAATTGGGCCATGAAAGTGTTGAAATTGCGTTCGTGGCGAGATTTTGATCTGTTTTCATATTGTCTTACTGAAAACGGAGTCCGTATATTAAAGATATTAATAAAACAAGTTGCACATAAATATTAGCACACAAGGATTGAAATTCAAATAGATTGTATATAAAACTGGAATATATTATTTGTAGATTGGCTTGAAAGAATATTCCTGGTAATTCGAAATTGTATGTATATATTCATATACAATTGAGGATAAGGATAATCAATCTAAGGAAACAAATATTAAGAATTTATAACAAAACAACATTATAGGATAATTACATTCTCCCAACCGATCCCAGAAGGGGGTCGACCGCCCCTATAGGAAGGGGATCGACCTAGTAGTCGACCGCCCTCCTATAGAGGGGGTCGGCTGCCCTCCTGGGTATAGAGGTAGGTGATGAGTGTTTTGTTAGGGAGGTTTTTACAAACTGCATCCGTTGGACCATCCAGATTCAATCTAAATATTCTAACGGTCTACACATATACTTGCAACTATTAAAAGGGTCCTTAGCCACACTCAAAACCATATTCTCATTCCTTTCTACGCCTCCATTCTGCCTTTCTGCCATTTCCAATTCCAGATAAAGGTTAGGATCTCTTCTACCTCTCTTATCTTCATTTTACCTTCCTTAGTGTAAGTTCTCCATAGAATTAGGATTCTGAAATTTGGTTTATATATATGTGTGTGTGTGTGTGTGTGAGAGAGAGAGAGAGAGAGCGACAGAGAGAGAGAGATTCTAATTCTTACGTATGTGTGTGTGTGTATATATATATTATAGAAGGATTAGAGCACGGTTTCATAGGCTAAATCCAAATTCAAATTCTACTATATTCTATCTCAAATTAATGTGAGTGGAAATCATTTAAGTTTGCTATTACTATAATTTGGTATAAATTTGGATTATTGTGCCTAGGTGGATTTGCGAATACACGTAAAGAAAATAAGTTCAAACCCCCAAAATCTTCCATTATTTATATTTGTGCATGGAAATGGTTAATCAGTTATAGTTGGGTTTGGATTATAGATGTAATTGAAGAAAAGACATTTGGGTGTTGGTATGATTCTTGAATATGGTCTAATTCCCTTAATATAGATCTTGAATTCATATATATATATATATATATATATATATATGTGTGTGTGTGTGTGTGTGTGTGTGTGTGTGTGTGTGTGTTTTGGTTGCAAAAGCTTAAGGACTTGAATATTACAATTTCAATAGGTTTGAACATTTATTTCTGAAATTGAACTATTGAAGGTATTACTTGCAAATTATCAAAGCATTGAGGTTTTGTACATGAAAATTACATAAAAAGTGGATTAGTACCTAAAAAGGATTTTACTTAGTATTTAGAAATATTACACCTTATTTTTATTCTGTTATTGGAATAGTCATTCAAGCCTTGGTTTCAAGTTGTATATAGACATTTTTATTTCCCTTTTTATTATTTATTGTGAATAAGCATTTTGGACCATGTAAAGTAATAGGGAAATTAACTTGTATACCTTGATAGTGATTGTTGGGATTGACATTTCAAACGTGCTTAGGTCATTATTCTCGTTCACATAATTCACTCTTCTTTATTTATATATATTTGTAGCACAATAAAACGTAATATTAATGTGTATTAAGTGTGTATCAAATGTGTTTAAACTAGGAAATAGAATTTGAATGTCCATATAGGAATTTGTATGCATGTAGGTGAGTTTATGGCTTTAATTAATTAATGACACATAGGCACGAGGCTAAACATTACTTCTAGTAGAAGTCTGCCCATAACCGACCGACATATCCAGTATCTACAAGTGAGACTAGTTAATGTGGGAGGTCTAGGTGTCATGTGCCATTATAATTAGTACACTTAGATGCGAGATTAAACCCATCTTGTAGTAAAAGCCTGCCCAGAACCTCCCGACAAATCCAACATCTACAAGTGGACGACCTTACGGTGAGATATTTAGTGCATATATATATACACACACACACACACATACATGTTTATGTGTGAAGTAGGTCTGCCTTAGGGTAGGTATTAAGTGGCTGACCTGCCTCTTATTTGGTAATAAGTGGTTTGGAGTAAGTTCGTACCTAAAGTTCACTCCTTGGTTATAGAGCCAAATAATGGGACCCACCCTTCGAGATTTTAAGTGGTCTTTGGGTCCACCTTTCTTTTATAAGGTATTAAATGGTCTTATTAGATGATAGCATATGAGTAGATAGTTCTCCAAGTATTGTTTGCTTCTTATCTAAAGGCTTCGTGAGGGTTGACTTAGGGACAGTTCATATGAAAAGGCCTAAAAAAACTACAGTCTAAGAGAAGTATTAAGTGGCTAGGAGTTTACCCATAGGGACAGCTAGATAGTAACAAGATGATCCGTCGGGAAGTTCTAAAATGAATTTATGTTCCAACCTAAACCTGGTATTAAGTGGTCGTTACTATTTCTCGACCTACAAGGAGAATATCTATATTTTGTAACGTTAACGATAGGACGTGGTCTTAAGTGGCTAGGGTTTCGCTATGGGTATTAAGTAACTATAGGGATTTCCGCCCTTGATAAGTTAGATAGTGCCCTTAAGTGACTAGGTATATCCCACTTCTAGGGTGTTAAGTGACCGTAAGGATGTCCGCCCTTAGATTTACTTGTGGCGTATTAAATGACTGTAGGGATGTCCACCCTTAAATTGACATATAGGCCTTAAATAACAGTAAGGATGTCTGTCTCGTATGTTTGGTTGTGTACGTTTATTGCGTAGACATAACATGAAGAGTTTACACTGCCAAGAAATAGTCATTCCTAAACTTGTATGTTTTTCATTTACCCATACTTTATGTTTTAACCTCCCTCCTCTCAACATAATAGGTTAGCAGTTGAGGACACTGGATCAGTAATGATTGGTGATCGCTTAGAGGAGGAGCCTTTCGATGGAGATTTAGTTATTTTTGGCAGTAGTATTTTATTATTATTATCATGTATTTTGGCATAATTATTGATGTACCTATTACCATAAGAGACTTATTGTATTTGACATTTATGGTCTTATTTATGGTACATCTATTTATGAGCTATTATATTTTATTTATTCCACTATGTGAGATTCTATTTTTTCTTAGATTACTCTATAATATCTGTTTTTAGTATTTACTTATAGGAACCAACAATCCATTCAGAATTGCTTTAAGTTTCGATGGGCTTATTTGAAAGGTTTTCAAAACTATATATATATATAAGTACTATACCCTAAAAAAACATATGCAATTATACCAAGAAACTTTGTCTTTCTTCCTTTTTGGGCTTTGATACTATGTTAGGAAGTTCAATGAAGGGTTTTTCCTTTTTCAGATAGTAGAAACAACAAATAACCTGCCTGAGCAGGGGAACCCGACAAGGCCTTGGCACTTTCCTGAATGGTTCTAACAATACCTTAAGGTTATGGAACAGTCCCTACCACCAATCCTACCCTAGAGGAACCAGCAGTTCAACCTAATGAAGGGGTCCTCAACTTTCCTCATCTTTGCAAAGATTTCGTGAACTTTGGAGGTAAACCATTTTTGGAAACTAAGAGCTTCATTGGATCTAAAGCATAGATACCCGATTGCGAATGGATCTTTAAGGCTACCGGATGGGACGACCATCTTAAGCATAGGGTAGCGGCTTGGCACTTGAAGGGAGAGTCCCTAGAGTGGTGGAACATGCTTTCAGAAGAAAATGTGGGCAGAGTTTAGGACCCGCTTTGAGACTAAGTTCTTACCTAATGCTGAGATGAGCCTACAGATGGAAAATTTTATTCGGGTGAAGCAATGGGAGTTAAGTCTAAGAGAGTATGTAGCAAGATTACAGAATTATCCAAGTTTGGGAAAGGGTTGGTGGACGCCCCCATGAATAATTCCCTTAGGTTTGTTAAAGGATTAATTTCTTCGTTGAGGGAAATGCTATTAACTAAGGTGACATTTGGAGATACGTTCGAAGCCCTTGTTGAGACAACTATCATGTATACGGCTGATGAAATTAAGGAAGTTAAGAATAATAAAGGGAAGGTACTTCTAGCTTTTGGAAGAACAGAAAGAAAGGTTTATAGCTTAAGAAGATGAAAGAAGGAAAATTTAAGAAGGAGGCCAAGATGTGTTTAACGTGCCACAGAAAATTGCTAGAGGCGAAGGACTGCAGATTGATCTTAGCAAAGCCAGAATTCAAAGGGGGAAATGCTTTAATTGTCATGAGGATAGGCACTTGGATAGGAATGGCCTTAAACCAAGAGTAGTGCAGAGTGGAAAAACTATGCCTTGGAGGTAGCACCGATTCGAAGTCAACACCTTAGAGATCAAGGACAACCAGCATTGGAAGGTATAATTTATATCCTAGGAATTTCTTTATGTACCCTATTTGATTCGGGAGCCACCCACTCCTTCATTGTTAGGATATCGATTCTTTGAAACATTCCATATCTTTCGCTAGCTATCCGATAGATGTGTCTAACCCTATTGGAGGGGATATGCAACTTTCTTTTATGTGTAAAGATCTAGTATTGGACATCAGTGATGTCAAATTCTCTTGTAAGCGTATGTACTTGAGTTCGAGGGTTATGGTCTCATTCTAGGAATGGGTTGGCTATCATGTGGTTGTCCTTAATTGTTATAAGAGAGTTATTTGCTAAAGAAGCCGTGGAGGCCGTAGCTTAGAGATCCCTTGAAGGACTAGGGATAGGGATTCGGTCTTAGTTTCCTAATCATCTGATTTAAAAGGACCATCTTCGATGCCGATTGTTTGTGAGTTTCCGGATGTCTTTGAGGAGGACGTAGGACTCCCAACCTATAAAGAACTATCGTTTAGAATAGACCTCAAAAGGGATGTGAGGCCTACAACATTTCCTATAAGGCACATGTCTACTAAGGAAAGAAGGGAGCTAGATAGACAAATATCTACATTATTGTAGAAAGGGTTTATTTGGAGAAGTATGTCCGAGTGGGGTGTTTCAGTAGTGTTTGCCACAAAATATAATGCGTTTTTGATGTTAAGCATGGATTATAGGGAACTAAATAAACTGACTAAGAAGAAAAGATACCCCTTACCGAGGATTAATGATTTTTTTTTTTTTTTACCATTTGGGAGGTGCCCAAATATTTTCTCAGTTAGATATGGCTATTGGATTTCATTAGTTGAGGATTTCAAATGAAATACTTTCATGTTCGGAACCTCGCGAACGGAGTCCATATGGAAAAGCTATGAACGAAATACGAAAAAGGACAAAAAATAAATGTATAAGAATCTATTAATATTTATTACCATTTATTACCCGCCTTCACTGGGTGTTTTAGCCCAGAGCGGTCGACCTGATGGTCGAACCCCCAGGCGTTTGTCACCCAGTGACCGCTAGGGTTAGTGAGGAATTTTATAATATATATATATATATATATACACATATATATAAATAGAGACGAATCATAATTAATTTAAACCTAACGGTCTAGGGTTATTTTAACACCTATAAATAAAGCATTAGACCCCACTCTTTTGCTCAGAATTCTGAAACCAGTAGTAAGGCTCTACCGTTTTCTCTTCTATCTAATTTCTTCTAAAAAAATATAAACATATACAATTTAAATAAACATAGATTGGAGAATATTGAAATTGTATTCTTGTGCAAAAGAGATGGTACTATGAATAGGCGTTCTTCTGTTCAGATTTCCTTCTCTTTCCTATTTCTCGTAGATATACAAATCTAAAAGAATCCTCCTTTTGAAATTATTGTAGATCGGTAAAAATTGAAAATTGTAGGCCTAAGGGTTTTGTTCAAATTCAGATTTGGATTGCTTTCAGGTGAGTAGGAAATTATACACATCATTCAAAATAACTTATATAGTTCGTTTATGCGAATCTGAATTATATGCCTAAAAGTTATCATATTTGTTTGTTTTATCAAATCTGAAAGAATAGATTGTGGTTTGAATACTAAGTCTATAGGCCTTTTTGGTTAATCAAATTATATTGCCTCCACTTGTTCATAGATTTGTTTATGGTTACTGTAAACACCTCGGATTTGGAAATCAGTTCATAAATCATTGTTAAATTTATAGTAATTATTCCAGATTCTTATATTTGGTGTTGATTTGTGGTTTATGTAATTTTTATAAAAAAATATGCGTCTGTTTGTGTTCGATATTGTTTGGGGTTTTACTTGGTTATTGTAAATATGTCCTTTCTGTTCTTTTTAATTGAAACGACCCAGACTTCCAGATCCCCGAAGAGAAGGAGGAGCATGGATTGATTTGAGAACACAATGTATCAGACATAAACAACAAGAACATTTCATTGCTATTACAACAATTACATCAGAGTACAAGAAGATATCAGAGTCTGAATAAATATTACACGGCGGAAAATAATATCAGAGATTTATATTACATTACAAATAGAACATATATATACAATGTATAGTCGAAATACATCAACTAACACAACTGAAAGAAATACACGGATACAAAGCTTTCCGAATATAGCTCCAACTGTAAACCAGGATCCTATGAAAAGAAATATATGCAAAAACCAAAACTACTAGCTGCCCGTGTGGAAATATGTGCACCCAGAGTTTACGTAGAAATAATAAACTCCGAGTCAGTCATGGGACTGGTGTGAGAACTAAAATAGTTATTAAATATTTAATTTAAAAGTTGGGAAATCATGGGACCACGCTGTATAACACGGAACGAGTTTGCTCCACATGAATCTTAATTTAAAATAAAACAACGCAATGCTTTTTGGAAAATGAAGCTATTATAAGACTCAGGTCTCATCACACAATGCAACGCAAGCCGGAGGATAGAGTTTTCCCTTATAATAGCCAAACATGATTTGTACGTTTTAAAACAAATCATTTTGATATTACTATAAGTGCATAGTGTCAAAAATCATCTTCAAATATAAATGATCAATCATAGACGACATAGTTACCATATATTATGCTGTTATACATAGGTTTACAACTAAAACCGAAAAGTCGTGTATTGGAAATTGGATTTCCATCATGAGTCAAGGCTAGCGATGGCTCCTTCTGATTCGAGACACTCTAGAAAATGCCTCAATATCCCCTATAGTGGACCTCTGGTTCCTGTAGGGCCAGTCCACACTTACTTTAATGGATTAATTATTCCTGAACACACATTTCCCGGTCCTATAGAACTTATCACTTGGCCAGTAGCGACCAATATCCAAGGCGCCTCATTCCATCATCCACATAATAAAAATGTCTGGGCTCTGTATCATGACACCACTCCTAGCTAGAAAGAAACATCGTGCACTCCCTGCATCACTGATCCCGTTTTAGACTCATACCGAGGTTTTGAGGCTCGCGAATTAACGCTATACAAAAAGCTATGCTATTTAAAGCCGCGCTTTGATCATCAACCACAAGACTCTGATTTTCAACAAAAGCCTCGATCATTTGCATCTCAGCATTTCACACTGACAATTCATGCCATACAACTGATGTCTATCAATATATAACCTCTAAGCTCGTACGTCTCAGAGAAGGGTGTTAAGCAAGAGAATAAATTCTCCGCCACCAAACAGATATATATTTAATTGAAATCTATCAACACAGAATGAAATCCAATGTCAGACACACATTCATTTACAGGTCCGTTCTGGGTCTGAACGAAACCGGAGGCACCTTATTCCTCGTCCCATATGTCCAATACAGGAGAGAGGTCATCGCATATCCAGTCGATCTCCAAGTACGTCAGGACGATCAACATTTATTACCTTCTCTTGGGTGTACAGCCTAATCAAGACATCAGTAATCATCCAAACGATGTGAAGATCTCCGGTCTTCAACCACCGTCTTCATCATCGACTTTTAGTCGTTGTATCAGTTATTCAGAATGGGATAAACCCGGTCTTTACGAATAACTCGCGTATTTTATAACCAATAATCAAGTGCTATAAAAACACATCATATGCCTCATTCCAATTCAGAATATTCTTTTATTCAAATATTCACATTTTTAGGGGAAAGGTTCCCATTAATTTCATCAAAGATAAATTCTTTTAAATTTATTTTTTTAATCTTTCTTTGGATATCAATTTCAAAAGATTTTATTAACTAGTTGGGATTATCGAGACTTACCTAATTAACCATTTATTCTATTTTTCAATCCCAACCTATTCATTCCATGGAGCAAAATTGGTAGTACCACATATCAAACACCTACAGTGTTATCGGTAAATTTACTTACCATTTCACGTTCAAATCTAATTAAAAATTTAACTATCGCATGGAGTAGAACTGGCGGTACTCCATTCTCGAACGTTTCTCGAATTCGATGAATTTAATTACCTCATTTATATTCCAATCTAATTAAAGATTTATTAAAACTCCAATCTTGGTTTTAATATCATAAATCATTACTTTATGATTATTCAACTTTAAGAAATTAATCTTTTCTTTAACTGGGTTAAAGAAGCAATGTCATTTAAAGCACAGTTCACGATAAACCCAAATCATCTTCCATTAAAATGGAATCTTTACGGAAGTCATAACAGTATATAATTGATATAAATTCCCGTATCAGACTAATGCTATAAATGGAATAATGACCATGATTCTTAGATTCCATATATAGGAACAGTCTTCTTTTACAAAATCTCATTTCGATTATTAAATCGAATTCCATTCTATTCCAATTTAATATATTAAATTGGAAAACTTTTCTTTGGAAAATTTCCATTAAACCTTAGTAAAAAAATTTATAAATTCCAAATTATATCTTCACTGTTAATTGGGTTTTAAGAACAAATGTTATTTAAAACATCATTCACAATGAACCCAAAATCATCTTCCATTTAATTCCAATTTATAATTATAAATTGGAAAACTTCATTTATCCTAATTAAAAGATTTACTCTTTTCTCAACGGGGTTTAAGAATGGTGTTATTAAAGACGCTATTCACGACAAACCCCAAAATCCAATTTGATATTAAATACAAGGCTCGGAATAGAAATAATACTGGCTTATATTCAATATCAAATTCTGAAACCAACAAATATCGTATTGGGACACTACACCAAAACAGGGGATTCCCAACAAGTATAGGTGTTACAAATAATTTTTGTAACACTTTTAAGTGTCACCAACGGCCTGTGAGGAATTTCCCGTAACACTTATAAGTGTTACAAACAGAGTAACTGCTAACACTTATAAGTGTTACAAACATATTCATTGCTAACACTTATAAGTGTTACAAACATATTCATTGCTAACACTTATAAATGTTGGAACTAGAAGATACGGTAACACTTATAAGTGTTACAAACATAATCATTGCTTACACTTATAAATGTTGGAACCATAAGATATGGTAACACTTATAAGAGTTACAAACATATTCATTACTAACACTTATAAATGTTGGAACCATAAGATATGGTAACACATATAAGAGTTACAACTATATTTTTGCTTATTCTATTCACAATGTGTATTAAAATTCTCAAAACAAATGAATATAACATATATTTTTGTTTTCCAGACCGCATATATAATTCATCATACAAGTCCAGCGCAAATTTAAAATGCCTCACAGAAAACCAATAGTTTATCATAAACAATTATTAAATATAACTCAAATACCATAATGTCATGTGTTCATGTATTGTAAAAACATAAGTTACAAAAAATTCAATTTAAAACACACTTAAGGTATTTAAGGTCAACGTAGCCATCAGAATTGTCCAATCCAAACTCTAGCAGTTTTGCATATTTTTCAAAGTCTTGTACGAGAATTCAAAGCGTACATCTACAAGTTCCTGCATTAATATAAACACTCAATAAAAAACTACGAACTTCAAAATGCAAAATAAGATAAATAAGTGGAAAACACAAGTGCAAGATAGTCTTTACAAGTCATAATTTCACACAAAAATAATCTCTTCAATTTTGGCTTTTTGGTCATGCTTGCAGGCTGCCCTTTCTACTCCATGTATAGACACAAACCATATGTAGCTCATTTGAAGAGCGTGTGCACATGCTTGAATCTACACTTGCAACAAGATTAGAGTTCTTGTTGTTGCAAGCTTTGCACTTGCAATAGCGAATGCACAAGCTTGCAACAACAAGCACTGCAAGCCTCTGCACTTGTATTTCTCTAAAGGGTAAAAATGCAATATTAGTTAATCTAAAAGGAAAAAATGCTTCATTCGTTTCCTTTAACTTTAATCATCTGTCTTATTAGTTAATACATAATTCCAAGCAATGTAGTAGAGATATAATAAAATTCCTATAGCACATGATAAAATAAATTAATACATAAATTCGGTTTGCAACTCAGTTCGCAAAATTGAGTTGGCACTCAGTTTGTCGAACTGAGTTAGTACTCAGTTTTGCGAATTGAGTTGCAAACTCAGTTTTGCAAACTGAGTATGTGCAACTCAGTTCGCAAAACTGAGTTGGCACTCAGTTTGTTGAACTGAGTTTGCACTCAGTTTTGTGGACTGAGTTGCAAACTCAGTTTTGCAAACCGAGTATGTGCAACTCAGTTTTGCAAAACTGAGTTTACAACTCAGTTCGTCGAACTGAGTTTGCACTCAGTTCGTCGAACTGAGTTTGCACTCAGTTCGTCATGGTTATTGCCAAACGAGCAATTTCTATGTAAAGTGTGACCAAAAATATCATCTGATTTTACAGATATTCCTTAATAGAAGAATAATTTCCTCTTTATAGCCTACGAAACTAAGACAATTTACAAATGTAAACTTGCTTTGAGTGATAAGAGTGTCACAAAAATGTAAACTTTAAGTAATCAAATTGTATGACCTGAGGAATTTTAGTATGTTTTTCCCAAATGCTTTCCCATAGGTCTTTTCTTTTAGTGTCCATCTGTTGGGATCTTGATTCCCTGCGTGGTATATTCAGTTGTGGACAGTATCCTATGTTCTTTTTTCCATGTTCATGTTAGGTTGTAATAATCATAATTTGATGCATCAATCCTTAGAATATTTGGCATATATTGTACGAAATCATGTTCATAATTATAGAAGCTGGAACTACTTCATTGCTGTAACCATGGGTGTTTCTATTGTACATGTGTGAAGGTTTCATATCAATTGAAATAAGTTGAATAGCCGGCCTCAACTTTGGATTACAAACTTTAGATTCAAACTTGGAGGATCTTATTTTGGATGATAACCAGATTGCTAGCAAAGTGGTTTTCTCCTAAGTACATATTATTACTTTTTATATTTTTATATGTATTTCTTTGTCCAAATATAGTGAAATGAAATTGTTTTATAGTATTGTATGATAGGTTTGCATGAGAAATGTTAGTCGCAGTCATTAGATTTATTTTTTTGGTCACATTGATAAAGATAAATTATTGGATAATTATTTTGGAAATAGAAAAGTTGTGATATTGTAAATTTAAACTGCTCTTTTTGCACAGATGTTGAACACTATAAAAGCTTACTATTCTACTGTCCAAAATTACTTACATAGCCGATATAAAATCAAGCATGCTCAGATAACTGGAGTTCTTTGCATGCCTGCTAGAATACAGATCACTACTTCTTGCAAAAGGGAAGGTGTGTATGTACCTGATTGCTTGCTCAACAATTTAATTATGAAAAGTAGATTAGAAAAAGAGTTGACAATGCTGCTGTGGGTTTTTGCAGTATACAATTGGTCTGCAGCATCACTAGCAATCCTAAATTCAGGTATTGTATATATTATATATTAACATTTTATGAAAATCATTCATGCAACATAAGTTTACTTCATACATATAATAATAAACGGTGCATTAATATTTTGGAATATAGTGTTAATAAGCAAAACAGAGCTGCAGGGATCCTAGAGAATTTTAAGGAGGGAAGGAACTATAACGAGAATGTCGTTCGTAGATTTGTCCGCAAAAAAAGGCATGAGATTATGCCTTTAGCCAACGGATTCTTCTCAGAATCCAAATAAAGTTTTTTTCACAGCAAAACCGATTAGCATTTGTTTCATGGATTTTGAAATTGTTTCATAAGTATAGGGAGAGTACAACATAAAACCAAAGAAACATAGAGCTAACAGTCAAAATGATGAACCATCAAGACAATCATGGAAGGAAGACAGACAAGTTAAACGCAATTCTGTCAAATCATCTGTTGATCCGAAGTTAAATCCAATACTATGTTATAAAAATTCTGATTTTCTTAAGAGTCTTATACAAAGGTATGCATACCATACATCCAAGTAATTATTTTAATTAGCGCACATATATATATATATATATATATATATTTATGATTTTGAATGCATGACATATGTCATTATATTTGTTGATGTGTGTGTATGACAGGTATAAAAATTGTTCGCAGCAGTTGGTGCTACTGTGGGTTTTTGCGGCATACAGTTGGTCCGCAACATAACTAGCAATCCTGAAGTCAGGTACTGTATATATTATATATTGACAATTTATAAAAATTATTCATGCAATATAAGTTTACTTTATACATATAATAATAAATAGTGCATTAGTATTTTGGAATATAGGGTTAACAAGCAAAACAGAGCTGCTGGGATCCTAGAGAACTTTTAGGAGGGAACTATAGGAACGTTACGTGTTTTTTCTATAAGGAGGGAAGGAACTATAAGAGAATTTTTGGACCAGTTTTTTTTATCTTACTGACCGTACATGTTTTTCTATATCAAGCACTTCTTATGTGTTTTTTTTATATCGGTCCTTTGCTACATCTGATTTTATTCACCGTTCTCCTTGATTCCGGAAATCTAATTAAAGGTCTAATCTCCATATACTACATACTTCCTTTTTTTTGTTTTTTTCCTTTATGGTGTTGCTGCGACACATCATAGTCAGACAACTCCATCAATTTAATGATAGTATCTAATATCATCGAGCACAGGTTCCCTTAGTATTTTTCTACCACCACATTCTATTGTTCTAGATGTTAGATATAAACTAAAAGTACCATTAGTATTAATTATTATAGATTAAATTAACAAAAATTTGGAGAATAGTGGGTTCAGTTTTATATACGGAAGATGCAAAGTAGGTTTATAAATTATAGATTATTTTTTCCTAGCCATTGTTGAAATTAATTAAGCGTTTTTTTTTTCTTAACTGTAATTTAGTTATCTTTTGAAGAATGGGTGCAGCATGCCTACACTAAACATATTTATTAATGTATTTCCAATCATAAAACAATTACTGTGAGCACATGAACCTTTGATTTTATATGGATAAATAGGATTAAATTAGTTCCAGCACAAACTTTCACAAATAATATTTATAAGATTTGAATTAGTTTGTTTGATTTAGGAATTAGTTCATAAAATTGTTTTATATGTATTGTGCTGGAACTAATTGTAAAATTGCATGTCTTCTCTTGTATTTGTATTTCAGTAACCTGTTGGCCTTTCAATCAATTAATGATCAAAATGACTTGGCAGCAGCTGCAGTTTATGTAGTTTATCAACTGAAGAAGATAACAAATGATATTGCAGAAAAAAATCTGCACTTTGACGAGTTTTAGTATTTATTGTGTGAAAAGGATGCAGAAAGATGATGAAGGTTTTTCTCTGGCACTTGGAGAAGGAAAATTTGTATGCAAACGAACACTGTTGCACTTGATTGTTATGAATAAAAGGATACCAAAATTGCAGGAGATGAAGAATTGTGATTTTTTTATACACTGCTCAAGGCATGATGCTTTGTTGTATACATATACTAATACATGCCACAATGATCAATGAGAGGTTTTAGTTGGACCAATTAACAGATACTTCCGAATACGGATGATATTATATCTATTTCTGCATTCAGTAACGACAGAAATAAGGAAATAAAAATATTTCTTTATTAAATATAACTTTTCTCAGTTCCACTAATGTTTCAAAAGTTAACTTTTATTTTAATTCATTTCCCATAATTCCCTTCGTGTTTTTTCTCCCTTCAGATTTTACAATCATGGCAAGTTATAATGAGGAAAGTGCATGCCACTAATAAGGTTCTTCGTTTTGAGCTTACTTTTTTTTTCTTTCTATTTTTTGCAGCTATCGGAATCTTTGACAGTGGTATTTGTCCCAAAAACAATGATAGATGGTGCGCTCACTTTTGAACTGTATTTAAAAGAAGAGGACAATCCAAGTTGGCTTTACAAGTTTCACATAAAATGATCAGAAAGTAACATGGTACATTCTCAGACATCGCATTAACTATGGCTAACAACAAAAGGGAAAAAATACATGAGTTGTCCCCTGTATAAAAATGAGTTAGAAGAAAAACCTTTGAGAAATGACAGGCAAAGTATAAGCCTTGTAATTTATTTATTTCCAGAAACAAATAACGTATCATATCTCATATAGAAACGATGATGCAATATGACTTAACAGTATGATGTCATAGAAAGGAGGATTCCAGAGATGCAGGATATATCAAGATAAAATTGAGCAATAAAGTACGATTACCTGAAGAACATGATCAATATGACCATCCTTACTCCTGGTAAGTCTTTGAACCATCGAGGATCCATAAGAGATTTCTTCATATTTGTTTTGCTTGTTTTCTACATCAAAAGTATCAAAATTATATTTAGAGCAACACAAGATTTTATTACAAAAATATAGTATCAGCCTTTGACATTAACTTCAGACCTGCACCTTCCATTTCATCTTTGTTTTTGGATTTGAAAACACTGACCACTTTAACCTATTAAGAAAGCAAGTTGGATCAACTATCACAAGGAGCGGAATATGATGATAAATGAGTTTATATGAGATGAATAGCAGAATATGATGATAAATGAATTTATATCAGATGAAAACAATTTAACCATATTTCAGCTCAATTAGTTCAAAGCATATTAGGTTTCAAATAAGAAACATACCTTCATAGAATTGGCTTGGCTTGCAACAACTTAAGAATGTGCTGCCAACTTCTCTTTGAACTCCTGCATTGGATTCAAATAAAAATATCTATGATGATGTTAAAATCAAAACAAAGTGCCAGTTCTATCTTATATTGTATTACCTGAAATTGATATGCAATCTCTTTCCTCCTTTGTGATAGAGTATGATGACAGGAAGTCTGCTCACATATTCTTTAAATACCAGCGGTTCTATTCTGTGAAATTGAACCACTTTGTAATTGTATATCAGTGAAGAACAATATTGGGAAGAAACGAAATATGGATCATACAATATATCAATATCGCTTGGTAAAAGTTACACCTATATGCCACGGGGTCATAGCGATGAAATATATTGAACATCGGACTGCAACAAGGTTTTTCTTCGGATATTAATGAGAATCAAACAAAATTACTACATCACTTATATAATATTATGAAACTTATCAAATCGGCACAAAAATATGTGAAGCTTTTTAAAAAAACAGGGTTGACAGAGCAAGTTCATCATACATGCTTGAGCTTTTACAGTAAGGGCAATTCTCCGCCATTTTAATGTCCACCATTTTAACCTCCATTTTCCTTATTGTTAAAAAACGAAAATAAAACCATGTGCACCACCGATTAACCTTATGCATTTAAACTATCAGTTGAAATATATATAAACAACCATCAATATTGATGATCATCCTTTTACATCGATGCACCATCACCCCAACAACCTTCATAAACAACGCTTTTGCCACTGCCTGAACCAGCCCCAAACAACCGAGTAGAAAGTGCTACAACACTACATCATCTCCTCCTCCAAGACCACAGCTTCAACTCCAACTTCGTCTGTTTCACATCAACGCCACCCAAACATAATAGACAAGATGTGAAACCTCAAAGTAGAATAGTCATTTATTCTACTTTTGCTGCCACAACTTCCTATTTCTCCAATAACAATGAAAACTTACCCAAGTAATTCATCAAGTGTAGTTTTACTTTTGTTCTTGAATAAAGAACAGTATTGGAAGAAATGGAATATAGATGATACAATATATCAATATGTATGTCCGACATTTATATATCACTAGATCACTTAATTAGTTATTATCTCAAAAACACTACACAAATAAAACTATATTTTCTTTACATAATTTTTACGATATATGGTGCAATGATCAAAATCTGCATCATTGTGATAAATAATATATAATATTGACTTTTGACCTGTGCCATTGGCATAGGCTTCCTACTAGTTATAAATAATATAAGACAACCCATATATAAGCACACATGCTATCAGGGAAAACTAAAGACGCGAACGTACAATCAGATAGAGTAATACCTGATGAGGGTGCAGCGTACAAAAGTGAAAATCTTCATACATATTTAAGCATTTTAAAA
Organism: Allium sativum; assembly: GCA_030737875.1. Classification (NCBI taxonomy): domain Eukaryota; kingdom Viridiplantae; phylum Streptophyta; class Magnoliopsida; order Asparagales; family Amaryllidaceae; genus Allium; species Allium sativum. The sequence continues at coordinate 242,941,636 of CM060926.1, forward strand.
AGCTGGCAATTGTCAAAATTCTTTGCAATTACAGCGCTGAATTACAAAATCAACAATCCTGCAGTAAAGAAATGAATTAAAAATTACAGAGGAAAATAGTTAAGCAATCTTAAAACAAACAACTTTCTAAAAAGAAATGTAAATAAAAGAATACTGATACCAAATAATACTAATATCAAGTTAGAAATGGGCATTAATTGTATTGTCGTAGCAAACTAAGAGGAATCAACCAAGTATATCTGCAATATATAGGAAGAACCTTCAGAACACAACCAGCAATATTTTCATTCAAAGGCATCATTACAGGGTTTGGAACGCGTTTGTAATCACGATGAGTTTTGGGTTTTCAAGACAAAGACGAAGTCGATTTCCCCTAATTTGTGAAGCCGAAGTCTCTGAAGCCCCAATTCGAAGTCGATGACTGAGAAACGGGTAGAGAGAGTATTTGAGAGTACCGATTTGAGAAATCCAAAATCCCTATCGCTGATATTGAGATCGATTAGAGAGAGAATGCTGATATAAATTCCTAGAAGTCCATTTTTATGTTAATTGCTTACGAAGCGGCCGTCTTTGGAATAAGCGTTGAGGGAGAGAGATGGTGGCAGCTATTAGGTTATGGGTGAGAACTTACCATTTTTCCTTCAAGTTGACCACGCATATAACACAAATAAGTGTTGGCACATTTTTGGTGACACATTTTTACTATAGCAACACATATTAGTGTCACTAGTCTACAACACATATAAGTGTTGGCAGTTGAAAATAATAAGAGTTGGCAAATGGCCACTATGGTGTAGTGGGAATAACGATATCTATATCTTCCAAATTCATTAACAATATCCATATAATCACGGAATCCAATATCGGAATATACAGAAGATTATTTCCATTTACATCCCTTCCAATTCATATGCTGGAGAAACACTGGTTATTTCAAAAACCATTTACAAATCCAATTTATTTATTTAAAAACATAGGATTATTATTCTAGTTATTAACTAGATCATTTTGATAAAAATATATTTTATCTTTCAAAATATGAAAATTTTCATCCAAAATATTTTCAAATCATTTATTATGAATTTACACATTTTTTCCATATTTTTAATAATTTTATTAAGGCCTTTACAGTTTGTTTCCAATAACGCCACCGAACTGCATCCATAGCGACCGTTCCTGAAATTGATTTGGACATAATTTGAAACCACCCATTCAAATTTGAATCTCATATATTCATTTGAAAGATATTTTCGATACGAACCCAATAGTTCCAATTTCAGGAGAATTTGATGGTCGGATGTCCTGTTACGTCAATTTGGAGTTAATGGTCGAAATTCACAAACGGTCGCTGCGCGGCGTGTTCTATTCTAACCATTATATATATATATACATAGTGCATATATATCATCGATTTCTATTTAAAACCATACTTTATAAATTCATTTTAAAAACGATTCCGACTTCCATTTCAATTTTAAATCAAAATTGAATATTCCATATCATTGTAATTTTAAAATGATAATATTTTCAAAATATCTTATTTTGAAATCTACTGCATTTTCAATATTCATTAAAAATAAAATAAATCGATAGAAAAATCCGTTAGAGTTAAATTGGTGTTTAACTACTCAACTCGGCTTCATATATTTCAACATTTTCATGCCCATCCAAAATCGGACATCAAAAACATATTTTGTTCCTTTACTAAATATTACTTTAAAATAGTCGTTCATATTATGAATCGGAATGCAACTCAATCAATTACCATATAATTTTAGTTATATGGATTTCATACATCACATGTATTCTACAATAATGATAAATAATCATTAACCATTCAAACATCATCTAGAGTGCAATTTACAACTATATAAGCATTAAAATAAATAAATAACGCTCATCACAGCCTGTCAACCCATCGATTGACATATAACTAAATATTGGGACTAGTGTATGTCAAATATCATCCCAATACCCATGTGGGGTTTCAACCAACAAATATTGATTTCTATTTATGAAGTTGGGCGATGTGTAAAATTTATCGTCCTAATCAATATCTGTTAAATAGGAAAACATAATCAAGCCGTCCGACTTGTAAATGAATATTTTTTCAATTTCTTTTTATGAAAATATTATATACCTTTTATATAAATAATTTATACATTTCAGTTTCAGAAAAATTTAGCATTATAACGGCGCGATATTAGAACCGGAATAATGTCTAGCATTATCCTTCTCCTGATATTGGCTCGCGCCATACACAACAATCAATCAATCCAATAATTCCACAATACAATCATATTTTCCAAAACACAATCATATCACACATATCATCCATGGTTTAATAAAAAGTTGTGACAGGAGCTACTAAGCCCCATTTACAACCTATTATATAATAATAGAATGAAAATAGTTTGAGTGAGGGAGTTCTCACACTGGGTTCCACTCTGTCATTCTTTAGTAGATGATTTTATTTTCAAACTAAATTAAACGCGCATTTAATTTAGCTGAAAATCCAATTTGCTCCGTTTTCGTTTTGGTTAGTTCCATTGCATAGTGTTCGACTTTATGATCGCATTACAACTTGTTTCGTTGCATTCTGAGCTCGTACGAAAGAGTTACACAAGTTTATATGTTAATTACATAAATAAATAATTAATTAAAATTCTAAATTACATCATTTATTTAATTATCCTCCTATTAATCTCTCCTCCCCCATTCAGATTTTCTGGAGCCCCAAAACAAAACCCGTCGCCTCCAAATAACCACCTGCGCACCACTGTACACCACACCTGATAGCGATCGACCACCACCATACCAACCGCCGTCGAGCCCTCAACCTCCGCCAGCCACCACATGTGATTCGAACTCCTCCATGGCTAGAAAAATACGTTCGAACTCGAGCCCTTTGAGCTCGAATTTCCTACAATTTCCAACCCAATTCATGATCGTACCCATTGATATATTACTTCCTTAATGATTTAGGGGATTGAGAAAAAATAGGAGAAGTAGCGAGGACATTTCTAGCCATCGAACAGGAATTGCGACGCCGAAGGAAATGGGATACTAGGGTTTGACCGGTCAAGTTGGCATATATAAACCCCTCCCCCCTTTTTATTATTTAATTCAATTTAATTCAAATATAACTCGTTTATCGTTTCGAACTCCTAATCAAACCCAACGACTGTCGTTCCTAGACAAATACCCCCATTTCGAACACAATGGGATATGTTTCGTAAGCCAATTTGACTGTTTTGATCAGTTTTTCTTTAACTTAAAATATAAATCAATATATATTGAATTTCAACGTACATTTTAATTTACTGGGGTCACATATTGACTCCTAAAATTACAGAAAAATAAATCTAGCTATGTTTTGACGATACAGTCCTAACAAAAATAATTTCATTGAATTTGGAGACCGTTTGAAAATGGCCCTTTTTCCAGTCGATTAAATTCAAACTGAAATTACAAAACACATTTAAATTCACTGTGCTCACATATTAATTCCAAAAATTATGAAATTTAAAACCTAATAATAATTTGACATTCCAGATCCAACAAAAATGGTTTCGTCAAAAAAGGAGATCGTTTGCAAAACAACTATTTTTAAGGGCTATATAATATTAAAAATATAAATTCCATAATGACTGTTCTAAATTCTCAACTGGATATAACTTTCAATTTATATTATGAAATATGAATTTTTGACACTCATTAGATATAATTAAAACACATTCTAACGTTTCTGGTTTTACTGAAATGCGATTTATATTTCATTCTATGCATCCATTCAACGTTTAAAATCGAATTTTCAAACTACTACGCCATTTCGAGTTTGTTTTATAATTAAAATAAATTTATACATTCTAATCTTGATTTAAATAAATTTTTCGTCATTATTATTTAAAATAAATCATTTTAAATTTTCAAAACCATTCAAATAGTTAAAATAAATGTTTTAAATTGGTTTAGAAATTCCGGGTTGTTACATTAATAAAAAGGCCTTATTTGGAATCAGTAAGAAATATTTACAAATCAAATAGGAAGGGATGTGTAAATTCACATATATTTATACGTACTATATAACAACCATTCCAAAAAAATATACATATTTCATATTTCTTATGATTTGAAATATGCACATTCCTCTTTCAACTATTTTAGGAAAAAATTTACAACAACTATATTATTAACTTTTTTATAAGATTTTGAATCTCAAACAATATTAAACAAAAAAGGTTTATTTTGTTTGTTAGTTTAGACCAAAACATAAATGGTTGATAATAAATAAATAAAATTTAGCAAATACGTTAACCACACTCAAAATATGATTATAAATATATATATAAATCTTATCCATCCAAATCTATACAAATAATGTTAATATAGTATAATAAATGTTTGTTGTTGTGTGTTTGATTAGTTTCCGTTTTATGAGAATATATATGGAAATCTAACACTTGTTAAATGGAAATGAATACTATGACCGTTATAGCAATAAATATAACTAATTTTATATAAATGAATAAAATGGTCATAAGTAAAGTAATAAATATTGTAGCCATATTTAATTGGGGTAAATGAATTGAATTGGATAAACGTGCCTAAACGGTTACATTTTGAATTGCGTTAGGAATAGGAATTGTAACTCCAATTAGGGAATCTAATAAATAATAAACATATATATACAAATATAATAAATAAATGGAATTAAATTATAGTAATAAGTGAGAGTTACAGTATCTATATCAAAATTAAAATGGGACTGACATAAAAGGCATTAAATAGGTTAATTGATACCTCAGGAAATATGACTGTTAGGGTCATTAGTGGTAGGTACCCTAATTAAAACAATAATAATAATAATAATAATAATAATAGTAAAAGGAATAAAAAGGGAAACTAATGGTGACTGACTTCCGTAGTAAACGCTAAGTCTAATAAGGAAATTAATAAATAAACATCATCGGATGGGAAGTTATAAGTTTTCTTTATCTATTTCTAGTTAGTCTAGAGTTAATATAATTAGGAATAAAGATTGGACTTAGTAGGTTAATGATGCAAGGTCAGTTGCTTTAGTAGACAAAAGTTTGCAATTTCCAACAGTCAGATATATATACAACCGATGTGAGATATCATTAAGCATAGGAACCTATGGCGATAGTTAATTTCTTAGCGAGGATTATTTCCTAAAATGTGGTTTATTTCAAGTGTGAGGTATTAAGTGTTTGCAGGATCCGCTTCCCTCCCAAAAGAGGAAGCCTTAAAAAGAGAAATAACTTATATGCATAAGCCTACTTCAGGATAGAGGTGTCAAGTAGTTAGATCCACCCTTAAAAGGGTATTAAGTGATCACGTTGCTCACCTCTCTATAAATAAGAAGTATTAAAAGGCTAACTGGGTATGAGATCGGTAATCTCCATGATAATCCGCTTCCTTTAGGTATTAAGTGACTAGGGTTGGAGACTGCCTAGGATAGGATATTAAATGACAGCTACGAAGGTACCATAGGTTTGCTATCCTGCGGGAAGTATTAAGTGACTACTGAATCATCCAATAAGGTCGGCTAGATAGTAACACGGGGGTCCGCCGGGGGAAGGTCATAAATGACGAGATGTCGCCTACCTATCCTGTAGGTAATAAGTGACTGCTTACTATCTCTCGCCTATTGGAGGGCATGTATATATACGTGAAAGACGGAAGCCTTAAATTAGTAGGATTTTAGCTAATGTCCTTTTTTTTAGTGTATGATAAACCACCGAATAGGGTATTAAGTGATCAATAGGTCCCCCTTGGGTCTAAAGTGTCGAAAGAATTCACCCTTGTCTTATATAGATAGTGAGTTCTTAAGCGGCTATATAAAAACAAATAATCTCCTTATGGAATAGTGAGTAGTTAAGAGCCCACCTCTTAGTTTTTGGTAATTGGTTGAATGGTGATTTAAAGGCTTCATATTTATGCGTAAATGTTTTATCTTAGTATTGCGGTATCGTTGCATTTTGGATACTACCTCGGGTATGGTATGAAAGTGACTATGCAGCGGTAGGATCATGTAGAATGGAGTATAAGTATGATGAAATGCATATAGCAGAGTAGTAAGTAAAAATCACACAGTCGATTTATACTAGTTCGGACCACTGTCCTACGTACAGTCCCAGACTCCCTTCTGGTATTTCACTAAAACTAAAACCCTTACTTAACATGGAGGAACATGTTCATAATTACCCGAATAGCCGAACATGATTTCTTGTCTCAACTGCTGAAGAGGACTTTCTCAATACAGAAATAATTCATGACTTATTTGTGTTCTTGTTAACACGGATATGTCAACATGTAGTACACCTTTCCTATAGTCTTTCCTTGATGATAAACTTGAATCTTGTGAAAGATTATGGAAGATTATAATCTCAAATATTTGTAAATAGTGTGATTTTAGAGATTAGAGAGCCTTGAGTAAGGTAGAAATAGTAGAATGAAAATCGCTGATTGGATCACTTAAGCAAGTCTCTATTTATAATATGTAAATAGTTACAACTGATCACGAAGAGATTTGATCAAGGGATACGGATTAGAAAGTTGTTACTTTTCATAATAAGTTGCAACTCTTCGTAATCAGATGTCTGAAAATAATTTTCATATGTCTGTTTTGATTTAAAATATAAAACAGCAAGGAAATAGTTTATTTCGTAGCAGATTCAGACGTCTGAAAAATTCAAACCATACGTCTGAATATTATATAAAATTTAAGTTTGTCTCAATAGACAGACGTCTATCTGAATTATTTCAGACATCTGTTTTCTGGGAAATGCTTATTGCTTGCCTCTTTTAATGTGAATAATATATATATATATATAATGTGTATGTGTAATTATCAAGGAAGACTTTAACATTTAAATCTAGGACTAACAGACTCTTACAAGATATATAGTCTTCATTTTATGTTCTTGAATCTGCTTGTCGAATATCTTCCTGCAAACAGAATTAGTCGATATAATATATATGCTTATGTATAGTTGTCATAGTCAAAATGCTATATAGCGAGATTCTACATTCTCCCCCTTTTTGACTAATGACAACTATATAAGCTCCCATATCAGTATGCATATATCATAACTTGTTTCTCCCCCTTTGTCATTTGAAAAAAAGGAATACTTATACAAAAACTTAAGTATTTATTCATTACACACAAACATACCATAGAAATATAATAACCAGACATAACATACCATATCATATACTAGCGTATTGTGATGAAATAGAGAGATAAGTACCAAAATATTACACACCACTTAATAGTTTTGTAGGCAAAATACGTAGACCACTAAATTACTAATCATACTTTACCAATCTTCAGAAGTAGATGCCACAATAATTATTGCACCTTCTTTGGAAGAGCCATGTTCAGAGGAACTATCGGGAACTTCTTCGGACGAACTAGATGACCATTGAAACGGGGCCGTAGCATGAGCTTGCCTAGAAGAGGTTCCGGTGCACGAAACTGGTTCCCAAATTTTGTTTAAAAAGCCTTTGATGGAGTCAAATTTTTTCTTTGTTTGCTTTTCAAAACATTTTTAACTCTTATGAATTTTTGATTGATTGCATGAAAGGGCAATTAAGGCTTGTTTTGAAGAAGTTTCGGGAGAGATGACTTGAATTTCTTCTTCTTCCCTAAGTTGATGACGGTGAGAAGGCTCGGTTTTAATTGCTTCTGGTTATGATGCTACATGCTCAGTCCATGTTGCAAAAGACATATGCTCCAAAGTGGCGGGATTAGGATCAATATCCGTAAGTTTCAAAATTTTTGGACCAATTTCTTTGATGCTTAGCGAACCATAGAGTCTTATACTTCTGCTTATATGTGATATCCGTCCATTCATCCATGATGATCTTCATCCAATTGATTTGCTTATTTGAATATAGGGCATACAAGGCTTGGAAATCTCGTTTGTAGACTTTTCCATAACTTCCTTTGCAGGGTTGAATGGTTCGACTAGTATGCAATTTAGTAATTGAGCTTGTGGTCGGAGATGAGTGGAAGTAAGTTCATGCATTTTAATGAGATTATCAGAAACAAATTTGTGTGATGTCTCATCCCTTGTAGACATATCTACTTCTATTATATCGATATCAAGTCCTTGCCAAGCACATTGCAAAATTTGTCCCAATCGTTGCATTGAAAGAAGAACATAGTTTCCGCAAACCCAGGACCAAACACAATCCTTTTTGGCTTGAGGTTTAGTATGATTAAGGTTCAAATTTGCCAAAAACAACTTTACTAATAAAGGATAAATTTTGACATTATTTGTATTTTAATCAATAGTGATTTGAAATGAAAGTGTCTAGCATATTATTGTAGCCTATAATTCGAGAAACCATCAACCTTTACGAAAGCACCTTCGAAGAGTTTGGAATCCTTCATTGCCTTGTATCTTGCCTTAGCGGTATCATCCCATAGCCATTTTTGGATTAATTCTTCAGAAGGAGGATTTGATTCTTCTTCTCTTGTACATTTCCCTCGATTTTCGTGATTATGTGATAAAAGATTTAATTTTTGAGATGATTTTGAGAATTGGTGGCTAGGGTTTTTATAGGAGGTAAAAAGATGAAAAGATGAAAAATAAAATGATAAAGAGTTATGATGGTTGGTAAAGGATGTGTCCCCTTTTAAAAAACACATCAGTTTGATGTCAGACGTATTAAATAATAGGACCAACGTATGTTTTTCTTTGAGCACGAACACGTAAGAGAACAGTTCATTTTTGGTTAAATTTAGACGTCTGTTTTGTTGTGGTCATACGTCTATTTCTGATAGTAGAAAAATTATTAACCCATTGATCAGACGCCTGAAATTTTTAGACAAACGTCTGAATCTGGAAAATTTTAAACCCGCAAGAATTAGGTTTATTTTGTCCACTTTTCAGACGTCTGGTTTTTCTTAGCAGACGTTTGTTTCGAAGGTGAAAATCTATTCTCCTTAGAATCAAACATCTATTTGAATTAATTAAGATGCCTGTTTATTAAAATTTCTGTAAAAATTAAAAAAATTCATATAAATAGTGAATTGATAAGACAAAAATAAATAATAATAACAATAATATTAAACGAGAGTTAATTCTTAGAAGGTGGTGTCTTTGCCAGTGTTGAAAAGCTTTTCCCTTCATTAGTTTTGTAATTCTTGTCCCAAGAGTTTGGACTTTGTTATAGGATTGACCAGATCTTTGTCAGTTCGATAAGATGATGAAGGATCAATAGGATCTAGTGGAATTGGTAAAGGTGAAGAAAAATCCTTCATTTTTGTTCCGTCAAATTTATAAATCATTTTCTCAAGAAGACTTAAACGAGTTGCGGTGACCTTCTGCTCAAAATATAGTTCTTTTTGGAGTACTATTTGCTCTATTTGATAGTGGTGAATTTCATCCACTTTCCTTTTTGTATCTGGTGAAGAGAATAGCGCTCTTTTCGCCTTCTTTGCTTCAGGAGTAAATCCTGTGTGATAGTTTCCCCATCGATATTGCGGTTCATTTTTAGGACTTAGTGTTGGAAATTATGGAGTATCGGACAAACTCTCTGTTGTGAAAGTTATATTAATCAAAGAATTTGAATTGTTGGAAGACATAGTTGGTTGTTGACCTTATTTAAGTTTATACTTTGTGCTTAGATTGTAGTTTAAAAAACATAGGTTTATATAGGAGAGATAAAAAGAAAACACGTGGTTAGTATTTCAGAAGTCTATATAACTAGAGAAATACTTAAGCATTGTGAGAAATTTTAGGAAATAGGCAAAATTTGGCTAGTAGTTTAAACATAAATGTGAACTTACCATAAAAATTAAATTAATATTATAATAAGCTATATATCTTTAACTGATATTATTCCTAATTCACGTCTTAATTTAATAAAAGAATTTTCTAATAGCGGTTTAGTGAATATATCGGCAATCTAATTTTCAGTTGAGATATATCCTAAATTTATAATATCTTTTTCTGTGTTGTCACGTAGAAAATGGTGTCTGATGTCTATATGTTTAGTTCTGGAGTGATTTATTGGATTTTTGGATAATTTTATCGCACTTATATTATCACGGTATATAGTTGATTTAGTTAATTGTACTCCAAAATCTTTTAGTGTTTGTTGCATATAGATTACCTGTGCACAAGCTAAAACAGCAGATATGTATTCTGCTTCTCATGTAGAAAGTGATTCACAATTCTGTTTCTTACAAAACCAAGATACAAGTGATTTTCCAATGAAATGGCACGTACCACTTGTACTTTTTCTGTCCATCCGGGATCCACCAAAATCTGCATCACTGTAAGATACTAATTCGAAAGAACATCCTTTTGGATAAAAAAGACCAAAGTCCTTAGTATTATTAAGATATATTAGAATCCGTTTCACTGCTCTTAAATGTGACTCTTTCGGATCTGCTTGAAATCATGCACATAAAAATACACTCATTATTATGTCAGGACGGCTTGCGGTTAAATAAAGTAACGAGCTAATCATACTTCTATATAGTTTTTGATCAACACTTTTTCCTTTTTTGCCTTTTTCAAGATGAGTTGTAGTGATCATTGGAGTTGGTTTTCCAGAAGTGTTGTCTAAACAAAAACGTTTAATTTGATTATTACAATAATTTTATTGATAAATAAAAATAGCATTTGAAACTTGTTTAATTTGTAAATCAAGAAAGTACGATAATTCTCCCATATGGGACATTTCAAATTCGTTTGTCATAATTGTAGAAAATTCTTTACATAAATTTTCATTAGTTGAACTGAAAATTATATCATTGACATAAATTTGTACAACTAAAATATCTTTATTTGTATTTTTTAAAATTTGGTCTGCTTTTCCAATTCAAAAACCAGAATTTATTAAATAACTTTTAAGTCTTTCATACCAAGCATGAGGTGCTTGTTTTCAACCATATCAGGCTTTTTTAAGTTTATAAACATAATTTGGATATTTTTCATGTATAAATAACGGTGTTTATTCTACGTAAACATTTTCTTTAATAAAACCGTTTAAGAAAGCGCTATTAACGTCCATTTGATATAGTTTAAAATTATGAAAACACGTGTATGCTAAGAGAATGCGTATAGCTTCAAGTCTTGCTATAGGTGCGAAAGTTTCTTCATAATCGATACCTTCTTCTTGATTGTATCCTTAACCAACTAATCTGGCTTTATTTCTTGTAATATTTCCAAGTTCATCAGCCTTTTTTTTTTACACCCATTTTGTACCAATAACTGATTGATCGTTTGGTTGAGGTACTAACTCCCAGACATCATTATATTTGAATTGATTTAGTTCTTCTTACATAGATATTATCTAGTAGTCATCCGTAGAGGCTTCTTTTGGATTTTTGGGTTCAATAGTTGAAAGAAATGCTACATGACCCATTTGATTTAATTGATTTCTTGATCGAATGTGTGAATCGATTTCACCAATAATGTTTTGTGTAGGATGGTCTCTTAAAATTATGGGAGGTTATCTAGTATGTTCTATGGAATTATTTTCAGTATTTTCAATGATTTCATCATCATCTTTTCTCTTTATATTTTTATCAAAGCTTTCATCAAAAGATACGTGTAAAGATTCTTTTATAACATTGGTGTGATTATTGAAAATACGATAGGTCTTACTACGTTCGGAATATCCAACAAAATTGCATGATCAGATTTTGCATCAAATTTTCCAAGTTGAACTTTAGTGTTAAGAATAAAACATTTAGAACCAAAAACTTTAAAATAAGAGATGTTTGGTTTTCTTCCATTAAAAAGTTCGTAAGGTGTATTTTTAGTCAGAGAACGAATATAAATTCGATTTAGTACATAATAAGCAGTTGCTACAGATCCTGCCCAAAATTGTTTTGGTAAAGTACTTCCATTTTATAAGGTTCTAACATATTCTTGTTGAGTTCTATTCTTTCTTTCTACAACCCCATTTTGTTGTGGAGTTCTAGAAAAAGAAAAATTATGACTTATTCCTTTCTTTTTACAAAAATGTTCAAAAGATTCATTCTCGAATTCTCCACCGTGATCACTACAAATGTTTTTAACTTTTAGATCTTTAGAATTTTGAATCCTTTTGATAAAATCTTTAAAATGTCCAAAGGTATCACCTTTATTTTTCATAAAAATAGCCCATGTATGTCTTGAAAAATCATAATTATTACAAATACATACCGATTGTGATTTAACGATTGAACTTGAGTAGGACCAAATAAATCCATATGTAATAATTCAAACGGTTGTAAAGTTGAAATAACCTTTTTTGATTTAAAAGAGGATTTTGTTAATTTACCTATTTGACAATCTTCACATAGATTTTTTTTGCTTTAAAATTTATTTTAGGTAGACCTTTTACTAACTCATTTTTAGAAAGTCTTTGTATAGTTTTAAAGTTTATGCGACAAAGAAGTTTGTGCCATATCCAAGAATCATTATTATTGGCTATTAAACACATTTCGTTATTATTATTAACTTTCATATTTAAAACATAATATTTCAATCTCGATTTCCTTCAAAAATAAGGTTTTGTTTCTATCAAAAATGTTATATTATTTTCAGAAAATGTTATTTTAAAACCTTTGTCACACAATTGACTAATACTAAGTAAATTATGTTTTTAGTTTTTCACACATTAGTAATAAGTGGTAAATTTGAAATATCATAGTTGCACACATCTCCTTTGCTAATGATAAAGCCTTTTGAGTTATCTTCGAAGGTAATAGAGCCACCATCAAAGTATGTAATGTTGGTAAGCATATCTTTGTCTACGGTCATGTGTTTTGAGCAACCACTATCTAAGATCCATTTTCTCTTTTTGAGTGGGACTTCAGATTCTTGAGCCAAGAAGCACACATTTTCTTGTTCATTTTCACTTTCACTATCACTGTCTGATGAATCTGAGTCGGAGTCGTCCCATGTGACAGAAAAAGCCTTCTTTTTGATTTTTTCTTTCTTATTCTTGTTGTTGAAGTTTTTCTGATTTTCTTTCATTTTTGGACAGTCTTTTACCATGTAACCCTTCTTGTGACAATTAAAACATTCTAAATTTGAGGATGAAGGTATGCTTGAGGTTTCTTCTTAAAATTTCCTTTTTTATATTTTAGAAATTTCTTAAAAATTTTAGCAATAAAAGCTAGATCTTCATCTTCTGACTCAGATTCCTCTTTATCGGCATGAAATGCCACATTCTTTTTCTTTTGAGATAATTCCTTTTTTGCTTGAAGATTTACTTCATAAGACATGAGATTGCCTATGAGTTCTTATGGTTTCATAGCTGATAAATCATTAGCTTCCTCAATAGTTAGTAATTTTCTTTCCCATTTGTCAGTTAGAGAGTTTAGCACTTTTGACACAATATCAAAGTCACTATATTTTTCTCCCAGTCCTATCAATGCATGTAAAATGTCTTGAAATCTTGAGTACATTTCATTGATAATTTCATTTTGTCTCATCTTGAAGTTCTAGATCTGAATTTTAGGCATTGAAATTTTTGTTTGTTTGACTTTGCCTTTTCCTTCTCGGATAGTTTTGAGTGTTTCCCATATTTGATATGTTGACGTACATATGCTAACACGATTGAACTTATTTCTATACAGGGCACAGTATAGCATATTCATAGCTTTTGCATTTGCATTAGCCTCATCTTTTTGAATTGTCGTCCAAGCTGAATATTCAGTTGTAGGTGCAGTGAACTCTTTTTGAGTAGCATTCCATGCACTAAAACCACTTGCTTGCATATATATCCTCATTCTCGTAGCCCAGTAGTTGTATTGGAGTGCATTAAATAAAGGTGGTCTTTGAGTAGATTGTCCTTGGCAAATGTAGTTGAGCTAGTACTTGGGTTAACCTCTATTTTATCAAAGTAACAAATAATGGTGTTACGGTTATAGGATGACCTTGCTCCGATGCTAATTGAAAGTGACTATGCAGCGGTAGGATCGTGTAGAATGGAGTATAAGTATGATGTAATGTATATAGCAGAGCAGTAAGTAAAAATCACATAGTTGATTTATACAGGTTTGGACCACTGTCCTATGTCCAGTCCTAGACTCCCTTCTGGTATTTCACTAACACTAAAACCCTCACTTAACCCGGAGGAACAGGTTCACAATTACCTGAACAACCGAACGGGATTTCTTGCCTCAACTGCTGAAGAGGACTTTCTTAATACAGAATAATTGATGACTTATTTGTGTTCTCGTTAACACGAATATGTCAATATGTAGTACACCCTTCCTATAGTCTTTCCTTGATGATAAACGTGAAGCTTGTGAAAGATTATGGAAGATTATAATCTCAAATATTTGTAAATAGTGTGCTTTTAGAGATTTGAGAGCTATGAGTAAGATATAAATAATTAGAGTGAAAATCGTGATTGGATCACTTAATCAAGTCTCTATTTATAATATGTAAATAGTTACAACTGATCATGAAGAGATTTGATCAAGGGATATGGATTAGAAAGTTGTGACTTTTCATAGCAAATTGCAACTCTTCGTAATTAGATGTCTGAAAAAAAAATTCGGATGTCTGTTTTGATTTGAAAAATAAAACAGTAAGGAAATAGTGAATTTCATAACAGATTCAAACATCTGAAAAATTCAAACCAGACGTCTGAATATTATATAAAATTTAAGTTTGTCTCAGCACGTCTGTCTGAATTATTTCAGACGTCTATTTTATGGGCAAAACTTTTTCCTTGCCTCTTTTTAATGTGAATAATATATATATATATATATATATATATATATATATATATATAATGTGTGTGTGTAATCATCAAAGAAGACTTTAACATTTAAATCTAGGACAACAGACACTTACAATATATATATAATCCTCATTTTGTGTTCTGAAAATCTGGACCGAAATTTGCATGCATATGTGCAACTATTTGAAATACTTGCACACATGTATGCAACTATTTCATGAAGGAATTTGAACTGATACGTATGCATGTGAATTTCTGCACACTTGTATGCAAAAATTACGCAATACCTGCATAGATGTATGCAAGTAAATCAAACACAAATGCATAACTTGAAAACATGCACGGATGTATGCAGAAAAATACAAATACATGCATAGTATTATGCATTTATTGCATTTTCAACGTTTTTTTTTTTGTTTTTTTGTTTTTGATGCCTTGTTTGATGTTTTTTTGATCTGATTTTTTTGTCGAGAGCATGTTTCACTTAAATATTAATTTACGTATTTTTTTAGTTTTTTTATTTTATTGAATTTTCAAAAAATAGGGACTAAATTTACAATAAGTTTATGACCGGATGTGAGCCTAATTTAAAAACTTAATAGGGACCTGTAAAAAGCGCACCCACAAATTAATGTCAAATAAATGTTCACTCAATCAATGCCATATTAATGTGCCTACAGATTAATATAAAATTCATGCCATATGTCCACATATTAATGTTCAATTCATGCCATATGAATATGTCTACAGATTAATGTCAAATGCATGCCATATTAATATGCCTACAAATTAATGTCAAATTCATGCCATATTAATATGCCTATAGATTAACATCAAATTCATGTTCACAAATGACATTAAGTTTAACCTATTCATGTTTATGTATTCTTCCTTTTTAATAATCACAATTTATAGTACAAATTCTAATACATCCAATTTCCAATTAATGTTATTTCATATTTTTCCAATTCTATGCAATTCAAACGATAAAGACATAACAATATTGTAAACAAAACAAACAACAGAAATGGGATAAGGAAGAGAGATGTACATACAATTAGATGATAGCAGAAAGCGAATAGGTTATTGACAGTAAATAAAATAACACATAAGAATAAACTTATAACATTGTTACTTTTCAGATCTAAAATATATTTACTATCAAAGTTCTTTTTATTTAGATTACTACAAAAACTATTGTATCTATTTAACTTTAACTTAGAAGAAACCGGGAAATCCTAGTAATACTCACCATAGTTGTTGTAGATCTACAAAATCTTTTAAAATAGTTGTTGATTGCAGATCTTGAATTATCTTTTTAATCTATATCTTCTAGCAACATCCCCCCATTTTTTTAATTAATTTTGGAACGTAGTCATGGCGGAAGATAGGATTGAAGAAAATTTATGCATAGGAAAAATAAGAGATATCCACCCTATTTATAGATTAACCAAGACAATTTCAAAACATTAGATATTAAGTTTTAAAATCAAACCATTAAAGACACATCATGCTGAATCTGCAAAGATTAAACATACAAAACAATTCCATGTTCATTGCATCTTGTATTTATATTTTTGACCATTAGATTTTAGGTTTTTAATCTAAACTATACAAGATACACCAGCAATAGATAAGCAAGCAATTATCCATTGTTGCTTTATTCATTAAATTCTTGCATGTATTATTCCATGAATGTTTATTTCTACCATTTTGTTTCCAATTTCAAACATCTATTACCAATGCACGAATGTCAATTTTGAATTGAAACAATATTTGATTAGCAACATTTAAGACATCCTTTTTATCGCATGGTTTTATTCCATTTATGATGTGCGTTACTAAATATATTTACATTAAATATACCTAGGTATATGTTCACATTATGGAATTAGTTATCTGCATCCAACTTTTGACGCTATTTCCAATTTTTTCTTTTTTTTCTTTTGTGATTTATGACATGCGTTTAAATTTCAAATCGCAGTGCGCAATTGATACGCTTGTGTATTTTTGACATGTTGATTATGTGTATTTACACAAGTATTCAAACGTCATTTTCAACATTATATATTTATTTCCTGTTTTATTTTTTTGTGTATTAACTTTTCTTCCATTTTCAACATGCATTGAATTTTATATTCAAAAGCGTGTCAACTTTATAATAAATGTGCATATACTTATTTTAAATTAAAACAATATTTAATGTCATGTAATACACACACACACACACGCACATATGTATATAAATATACATATGTACACGCACACATAAATATATATACATGCGCACATACACATGTATGTGTACAAATACTCACACATACACACATATGTAATCTTATATATATGTGTGTGTATGTATAAATATATATTTATATATATACATACATGTATATGTATGTACATACACACACATCATTTAGACTGGTCTCATTAACCAAAAAAGTAAATCGTTGCTAGAGTTGAACTTGCAACCTCTTGTTTAACATTCCAAGGTGTTACCATTTCACCTACACTCTCTTTTATTCATAAAACCGGAACATAGAAATTTTTTAGGTCTGTTTCTTTTAAACTATGTTCAAACTTCTTTAGCTCATAACTTCTACATTTCTTGTTCGATTTACGCAAATTAAAGTCTACTGTATCGGAATTTCGTATCAGACGCAATGGAAAAGTCCATTTTATTTAATTCTCAATATTTTTCTGATTAATATTTATTTTATCAGTTTATTTCTCAATTAATTAATTATTGTTTTATTGAAAATTTGGGTTGTTACACAGCCTTTTGTTGAGATACATTGAATCTTTGGGAACAGTTTGGAGTTTGGCTACGGTCTATTATATTGCTGTGATGAGGAAAAGTATTTTTCGGATTCGCATCAAATCGTAAGAGATGACGTGAGACGTTTAATATTTTAATGCGGCCCTAATAGGGTCAAGGTTATACCTTTGTCAAAATCTCATTTAATAGTTGGCCATTTAGCGTTATACCTAGAGTGGTCGATGAGTTTTGGTAGAACGTGAACCTAGGACTCAACCGTAAAAGTTGCGTCCTTATTCCCTTCCTTAAACTTCTTTCTTTCGTCCTTTCTCCCTCATCTAGCCGAACGATATCTTTATTCTTCTTCTCTTTCTTTGTTGTCACCCCCCCTCCCCCCGTCTTCTTCTTTACCATGCTAGTTTGCACATTATATCCCTCCCCATCGGTACTCCAATATCTAAACCCAAATTCTTCAGTCCGATCGTTTCTTAGCCCATAATACCTACTTACACCATTTGATTCTGTAACAACCCAAAATTTTGGCAATAGTTAATATAGTTATTTAATTGGCCACCGAAAAATGAATTTTTGCAAATGATGGAATTTAACCATGAAACTTGCACCACTACATTCAAGACGAAATTCTGGTCAACTTTCATGTTTGGAACTATGCGAACGTAATCCATATGAAAAAGTTACGGACGAAATGCAAAAATGAATGAAAAATAAATCAACAGAATATATAATAAATCTTTACCATTTATAACCCAACCCCACTAGGAAACTCAATCCAGAGCGGTCGACTAACAGTAGACTTGGGGATCGACCCCTCTGGTTGAATTTGCCCAGTGACGGTTAGGTTTTAGAAGGGGTTTTATTATATAAATTTTTAATAACGGACGGATATCTATTAAAACTAATCTAACGGTCTATGGCCATTCAAATCCCTATAAATAAAGGATTAGGCCCCATCCTTTTGCACACAATTCTGAAGGCAGTAGCATAGCTATGACATTTCCCTCTTCTTCTAACTCTCTTCTAAATCAAATCCAAATATATACGGAACAAAATAAACGTAGTGTAATGTCCCGTATTTTTGGTAGTCAAATCGTTCATTTAATTTATTATTTTAAATATTATATTTGGAATATTAATGGATTTTAATATTGAATCCGTTATTAAAACGAAGTTTGAACGTTATAATTTAAATCGAGCTCGAAATGGCGCGGTAGTTCATAATATTGAGTTTTCAACTTCAATTGAATGTACAAAATCCGTTCTAAGTCGGAATTCTGTGAAACAAGTAACATTGGAATCTTGTTGATTATAATTTTCATATAAAAGAGAAAAATCTAGATTTCGTGTTATAGATTGTTAGTTATGTCCAATTCAATTTTTAAATTAATCGATATGGAAATTGTTATTAAAATATAACGTTTATTTATTTAATTTATAAGGGTTTTTAAATAATTTGGATAGCGGTTAACTCAAAATTGACGATATTGAGTTGTATAATTTATTTTGGAAGTTGTATATATATTCTGTTTAGATATAAACAATGAAAAAAAATATTATTATGTTATGTGATTATTCAGGAATTTTAATAATATTTTAATCGATATTTTATAAGCATTAAGAATAACTATTTTTGCAAACGGTCTTAGTTTTCGATGAAATTAGTTTCATTGGAATCGTATCGTTAAATTATTGTAAGAAAAACAAATTTTGTGATAAACGAATATCGTATGTGACTTCAGTTGCCAAAAACGTCTCTATTTCTATTTAATCGTTTACATTATTTAGACATGGGTAACTTTGGAGGAATAAACGACTGGCCAAACGAACTCCAAGTTTAACGAAACAAATTTCATTGGATCCGTTAGGAAAAGGTCTAGTAGAATGTCAAGGTTTCAATTTTTTTCTTTGTAATTATAGGAATTTTAAACGCTTGACTTTTTATCGATAATTAGAAAGGACTTTTCATAAACGACCTCGAATTCGACAAACCTATCCCATTGGGTCCGGAATATATTTTTATGCTAGGATTAGGAGTTTTGTCTCGAATTAGAAATCGTATAGGGTGTTAAATTTTCGAAAAGGTTCATGTAAGTTTTGTGGAATTAAAATAATAATAAATGTATCCTTAGCCTATATATATTCTCTAACGCATACATTCTAAGCTGAACGTTCTTTGCATGGTCTATGTATTAAAACCATTGCCATATAAATATAAACATATAATAAATTAAAATACTTTGCAATTAAAGAAATAATATACTTCATTCTTAAGTAAATGGTACGCGCCCTACATCCTTCAGCTACTCTGCCTAACTTCTAATGAAAAGAAATTTCTTCCAGCTATCCTACCGTGCACAGCTATTCCCTATCGAACTGACCTTGTTCATATTTGCATCAATTCGTTTTATAAATACATGACAAAGGGGTCAAACTCTTTTTTTATCTTGCGTGGTCAAATATTATTCAACTGGCACATTATCTAACCAACGGTAGATAATTCGAATTGTTCTGCCTTAATTTAATCCAAATCCATACATCAATTCATAAAATATTCAACTACAGTCTCGTTCATCTCACTGAGGTCTAGACTTTGAACTACTACGATCGATTTATGTTCATCGTAGGAGCCGAGATCTCTGTAGAAAGTCATCACGGGTTTGGGTTTCTTTCTGGTTCTAGGGGACAACTAGTGGCATTGGACCACCATCGTTGGGGCGAGGGAGTGTCAGCGCAAATTGTAGGAGCTTCAGATCAATTTCCTATCAATGATTAGGAGTGTGACGATGGATTGTGGTCATCATGCGTGGGGTTATCTGTTGGAAACAAAGAAGAGATTTCGAAAAAAATGGCTGGAGCGTTGCATTGCATGGGAAGGGGAAGGAGAGGCATGCAATGAAGCAGTGCGTTGGCTCAAAGCATGGCAGCGGTAGTGGTGCGATCGAGCCGAAGGAAAACGAAGGCGTGGAACCAAGTAGGAAATGGGAAGAAGTTTATAAGGAGTTCAACTATATGTTTTAAAACCAACGTAATGATATTAATTAAGACATGTTATTAGTCATTAAATAAATTGTTTGGAAAATGCAGAAGGGTGCTTGATCTTGGTTGGAGAAGCAGTGCATTTGCAAACATGAACAACAACATAAACTGTTGGCTTGTTTTCCCTCTAACCTAAGTAATCAGCTGACATATTTGTTTTAATAAAATAATTTGTTTAAATTCTCGGTTAAAGGATTGTACCGTTTAAAATGAATTGTGCAGGAGATGTTATATATATATATATATATATATATATCGGTCTAATATGTTTTAATACGTAAGGAGTAAATTAAATAATTTATTAGTCGTAATTACAATTATTAAGGATTTTAAAATTTAATTAAATTGTTTATTTCAAACATTCATAACGTATTCATATGTGAACAGAATTGGACAAACTAAGTTGCGTTACTGTCATGGTGAGGAACTGAAACTAATTTGGATAGATTCGGAGACAACTGGAAATATTGGTTAAATTAAACGATTGTTTAATTTAACCGCAACCAAAACATTTTAACAGTATCAACTCAAGGTGAGTTAAACTCACTCAGTTCTTCCCACGTATATTTTATATAAGTCGGGTTTTTATTTTGTGTGCTATGTTGCTAATGGTTGTCTATTTGTTAATTATATATTCATATATTGATTGAATATCTGAAATTAAACGTTGTTTAATTTCAATGAAACACCAAATCATTGTTTTAACGATTGGTCCCAATTAAGGTAACTTACCTTATTGGTCACGTTTATAAAATAAACATGTTTAATTATTTCAGTTGTTTGAATTGTATTGTTAATTGGGTGATGTTAAATAGTCGTTATTTA
The DNA here is from genome assembly GCA_030737875.1 of Allium sativum. NCBI lineage: Eukaryota > Viridiplantae > Streptophyta > Magnoliopsida > Asparagales > Amaryllidaceae > Allium > Allium sativum. Next base: position 242,963,006 of record CM060926.1, read on the forward strand.
CGGTTATTGAAATTACCAGTTAAATTGAATTGAATAATATTATCAGAAATAACCTATGTGAATGCAGGGAAGTACAGGTTAAAGGGATCTAACGGGATTCCTCAAATATATTTAATGATATTAATTTTCATATTATCATTATATAAACTGTTCTGATTGAATGATTGATTTGGTTATTCACCGTTGAATAGAAATTTGATAAAAGGAAACAAATATCTATTATTTATTAATTAAGTTTATAATTAATTATTAATTGGTTTTATAAAGCAAATGTTAATGTTCATCAGATTTATAAGCAGATAAGTAGAATATAACCTAACGGTTAAGAGTTGGATAATTGTTAAGAAACAATTAAATGACATTATTTAAATTAATTAATTATATTAATTAATTTAAAGGAATGACTATAATCGGAAATTGGTTAATGAATTATCGTGTATTGAGTAGTCTAAGTCAACTATTTTAACACATATTGATTATTAAATTAATTTGTTTTGAATTAATTTAATAAAATAGTTTAACAAATTTGTTTAATTTTATAAGATTTTAAAATGGAAATTTACTATTTATTTTGGTTAATAAAGAAATTAATCGCTTATACGATAGTTAATGATAAAGTAAATTATTATTTTAATTAATAATAATTTAAGTATAGTTGTAATGATATGAACGATTTTATATTAAAACCGAGTTTTTATAACGAAGTTAAAAAAGGGTTTTTAAGTGAATATGATGGCTTAAATTAAATATTTACTTAATATTTGAAGTTGGAAAAAGGAAATTGGAAAAAATTAGGAAAATGGTATAAAAATGGGAGTAAAATTATTCTGAGGTTCGGAATGTGATATTCTGAAGTTCGGAATGGTTAACAAGTGAGATTTATTTCGAGGATCGGAATGTTAGGTTCTGAAGTTCGGAATATTAATCAAGGAAATGTATAGGCTAAGTAAAAGGTTTCAGAAATGGCAACGAATATAAGTTGTTGTAAATGATTTACAAATGATTTTGTAAATAGAAGCTAGGAGTTAGAAATGTACACGAATATTAGTTGTCGAATAATTTACAAATGAGATTTGTAAATGAAGTAAGAGTTTTGAAATGAATTTTGTAACCATTGTTAAAAATGATAAATTGAACTATTTGATTTTTAAATTGAAGATCGTTAAAAGGATCACAATTTGATTTTAGACAACGCATAAGTTGTCGTAATGATTTGAAAAGGGTATAAACAAAGAAAGGGAAAAGTTTTGAAATGAAATCTGTAACGTTTGTTATAGATGATAAGTGAATTGTTTTGGTAAAACGGATATAAGGATTCGTAAAAGATATTTATGTAAGATTTATAAATACATTTATATAATATTTGTAAAGATATTTATATTAGATTGTTAAAGACAGATATATATGATTTTAAAACCCAATTAGTGTTGTTGTTGTAAACAAGTTGAAGAATGTTTATAAAGATACGTTGAAGTGATTTCATAAAGGATTCTATTTATAATGGAATCGAAACTCGGGTATAATGTTATAAAGGATTATTAAAGATTATTAAAAAGTATAATAATAGTTTACTTAATAATTAATTAAGTAAACGTTGTTGAGATTTAAATAAGGTTTACAAAGGAAAACATGTAGTTAATAAACTTTGATCTATTCTAAAGGTATGAATGTTGTTAGTCAAGGTCTGAGAGGTAAATAAAATACCCCAACTTGAACGACATCACGATTATTCAAGAATGATATTAGTTTATAAACGAGAGAAACTAAGGAAAACAAAAGTTATGATTTCCGTAAATAATATTATAAACTGTATTTGGAAAGTTTATAAGCAAATGAAATAATTTTTAAGAATATTCTTATTTATAATAAATGAAAGATAAACTCCAAATATTGGAAGATTTTTTTAATAAAATTAACAGATGTTTAATTAAAGAGGCCAAGTAATGGCGATTACTGAATTAGTGAACTCATTTTATTCTCACGATTATTTATTTGATAGTTAAATAACCGATTATCAAATCTGGCCAATACGATCATTGGTATGGAAAGACCGTGTGACGATCCCAAAACCACGTGACACGGTGTTAAGGATGATCATTGGAATATAACTCATTAATCATCATTAGCAGATCACAGATAATAGCATAAACAGAAAATAGAATAATTTACACACATATGACAGCAGAATCATATAGATATCATCACATCAGAGAAGCACAGTACAGGATACAACTTAGTGCATAATGATACATAGTCAGTCACCATCGCCTGAGGCGGAATCATACATAAAGAGTACACAAAATAAATATCAGTCTACATCGCCAATGGCGGAATCATAATATAGATAAAATAATGGCGGAGAAAATCCAAGTCAGCACGGTGTAGTCAAGCCTCGCCATGAGCCAAAAGTGCGTCAGAAACCTGTAACTAGGCTGCCCGTGTGAAAATGAGGGCACCCGAGTTTGCAAGGTGAAACAAATTACGAGTCAGTCATGGGACTGTTATGAGAAATCTACTTAACTTATTAACAACAATAATAAGGCAAATCAAAGGACCATGCCACTTTCGCGGAACGGGTTTACTCCAATGAGTGCTAGTGCATGAAATAAAGTAAATGATTAAATCATCGCAATGCTTATTGAAAAATGAAACCATTATAAGACTCAGGTCCCATCACACAATGCAACGCAAGCCGGAGGATAGAGTTTTACCTTATAGTGGCCAAAAATGCTTCATACGCATAAAACAAAAGTGTTTGATATTATTACTAGTGCATATATGTTTCAAAAGCAAATTCAATCGTAAATATCAATCCTAGGCGGCATAACTACCATCTACTATGTCGTCATACTAGTAATACATTCACGTCCGCATATTTTGTATTGGAAATTGGATTCCTTCATGAGTCGAGGCAAGGGGCAAGCTCCTCTCCGATTCGAGACACTCTAGCAAATGTCCCAGGACCCCACTATGATCCTTGGATCTTCAGGGTCGGTCCTCTCTTACTTTTGAGGATTAGTTATTCCTGAAAACACGTTTCCCAGTCCTTACAGACCTATATCGAGGCGCCTCGCAATCCAACAACCACACAGGTGAAAAGTATATATAATGTCAGGGCTGGTAGGTCACTGACACCACCTTAGCTAGAAAGAAACGTCGTGCTCTCCCTGTAGTCACTCTCCCGTTTTTGACTCATACCGAGGTGTGAGGCTCGCGAATTCACGTTATACACAAAGCTAGTCACACAGACAATGCTTTGATCATCAACCACAAGACTTTGCTTTGCAACATAAACCTTGATCATATGCGACTTAGGTGTGCCACACAGGCAATCCACTCCATGCGACTGATTTCTATCAATACATAACCTCTGAGCTCGTACGTCTCAGAGAAGGACGTTAAGCAAGAGAATAAATTCTCCGCCGCCAAACAGATATATATTTAACAGAGATCAACCAGCGCAGAACAAAATCCAATGTCAGACACACAGTCCATTTAAAAGTCCGTTCTGGGTCTGAACGAAACCGGAGGCACCAATTCCTCGCATATCCGTACAATCAACAGTATGTTTGGACGGCTACTACTTCAGCTCCTTCATGGTAGCTACTCCAATCATGAGCATCAGTAGCGCCCATCCATCCAATGTGAAGATCGTCGGTCTTCAACCATCTTCGACTCTTCAACTTCTCAACGTCGATCGATTATTTGAAATGAGATGAACTCGGCCTTTCAAATAACCCACGTAGATATAGGTTTTCAAATCAATTAATCACATGGTTGGACTATTCAACATTCACATTTCAGTTCTTTAGTTATGATTCTCATGTTAAATACATTCAACCATCACATATCAAGCAAACACAACGAAATTGGTTTATTTTCCACTCTATATCGTCTATAGTATTTTATAACGATATATCGTCATTTTTATTTATTTTAAAACGGCCATATTTAATTAAACGATGTTTCAGGTCGTGCCGATGCACTGGCGCTGTTTTTCACTAATTTTGTTTTACACTTATCTGAAAATCTAACCGTTGGATCTTCACAAATTTTATATCAATAGGAAGGTCATTTCAAAACGAATCCAACGGTATAAGTTTTGGGTAAATCCGACGGTCGGATCTTCCACACTAGCCATTTGAAGTTACGATTTCAATTTATGAACTGCAGCGTCATTATTCGAATTAATTTAATTATATTTATATATATATATATATATAAATATAATTGTTTCTGGCGCTGCTTTTCTTCAGATTTGAATTAAACATTCCAGACAATCCAACCGTCGGATCTTCACAAAGTTGGTGCCGTTGGAAAGATATTTCCAAGGCGAACCCAACGGTTGCGGTTTCGGGAAAATCCAATGGTCGGATTTCCCGCATTAGTCGTTTGAAATCACGGTTTCAAAACACGAACTGCACGGCCATGTTTCGTTTTAATTTTATTTATATTTATATATTTATATAAATATAGTTTATTCAAAAATTCCTATATCGTTTTCACTTCAATTATTTCACTAACGCCTTTAAATTTTGGAAAATTTCGCCATAACCTCCTTTGTACGGGAGGGGCTGGGAAAATTCCCAAATAGTCACACGGCCGTCTCATGGCAAAAAGAAAAAGAAAAAGTCAAGCGACTAGCCAACAGGCTCATAAAATCATCACCCAAATAAAACAGTAAATGTGTACCTATTTGTCGGGCACAAAATTTTATTCCTCTTCTCTAGCCCCTTTGCTATAACCTGTTCAATAAATATGCATGTACATATATACAGTTTTTATCACTTATCATTTTCCATTCAACTTCATATTTGATTTACTTTGGTTTAAAAACACCATTCATTCTAATGTTGCATGCATAGGCTAAAATCATATCATTAGCTAATTAATGTATATTTCAACTCATGCATAATTATTTGAACAAGTGTCTATTTTTAACACTTCACATTTCAAAGATGATAATTTTGGCGAACTAAATATATTTCAACACATGACTATTTTATTTAGTTCCTATGCATGTTAAAAATAATATTTCATTCACAAATATTTATTTCAACGTCCGCATATCTTTAGCATATCACATATATGATAAAAATGATATTTTTATCATTTAAAATATTTATTCGACAAATGAATGTTTTCAACACTTCATAGTTTCAAAAAAATGTAATTTTTATTGCTCGATCTTTTTATTCAACACATGAACTTTTCAACTACACGCACTTCTCAACACATGAGCATTTCCACACATGGATATTTTATTTATGTTGTTCATATAAGAAAGATGGAATTTTCTATTGTTGAAACTATTTATATATAAGGCGAATATTTTACATACTTCATATATATTATAAAATTGTGATTTTTATTGTTTAAACACTTCATTCATTCACAAATGAATTTAATTTTCACACATCACTTTTCAACACATGAACATTTCCACACATGGATATAGTTTCAACATATGACTTTAATTTCAACGAATGAAGATAATTTAAACATATGAAAATAATTCTAACACATGAAGATTATTCAAAATTTCGGCAGCATAACGGCAGGGTAGTTAAAACCGGCACCGTCCCTAGTACGGCTCCTCGCTCTACCTTAAAACCTCGCGGTTTTTGACAATGGGGATTCATGCATCTAATTCGCACGCAGGCGGCATGTTTATTTTTATTTCCACAAATATTTCCAATTCATTTCAATCACCAATGGTATTTTTCAACCACAACCAAACAATATCAACCGCAAACAATTATTCAACCATTCGTATTTTTCATCCAATATTTCACACCAATTCACAGCAATAAATATCGTCCATGGTTTGTGGACGAGGGGAGTATGTATATATATATATATATATATATATATAGTATTGTTATATTTCATTTGCATTTCAACACATATATCAATTATTCTATGCATGTATAATTCATACTTCGCTTATATAGCTTACACCACACATGTACATGAGGTATACAACACGTGTGTAATTTATATTTCGCTTATATAATTTGTACACGACATTTTCCATTCAAATTCATTTAATTTAGATTTCTCACATTGGTTTGCGGAGTGCTAAAAATCGTAGATGACTCAGAAAAATCCGCGGCTTCTTCTATGTGGTAGAGAGCTTCCTTGCGGTCCCGATGTTTCCTGTTTCATCGAATTTCGTCAACACACCAAAAAGATATGATTTTTCAAAGTGCAGACATCAAAAAGGACTCACCTTTCTATTTGGTTCGAAACTAGGGTTGCGATTTTCGTGAAATCCGTGGCACGTGGGGACGATCGGAGGTGCTGACGTGGAAGAGGGAGGAGAGGCGGTCATCTCGGTGGTGGTTTGGGGTGGCTCGGTGGCTCCTACGATCGGTCGGAGAAGTTTCGAACGGGTTTCGCCGTTCGTTTCAGAGGAGTGGTTTTTTTTTATTTTAATTTATGAAAGAAAAATTCTGATTGGCCAATATATATATATTATTCATAAAATTAGGGTTTTCCCATACGAACTCCTTTTCAAGTCCAACGATTGTCATCCCTAGCCAAATACCCCCATCCCGAACACAATGGGATATGTTTCGTTGGCCAATTCGACTGTTACAGTCAGTTATTTTTCAAATTAAAGTATAAAACATTTAATTTTTAACTTTGAACGTGCATTTCAATTTGCCAAGGCCACAAACTGATTCGAAAAATTCCAGAAAAATAAATCTAGCTATGTTTTGACGCTACGGCCCCAACAAAACTAGTTTCGTCGAGTTCTAAGATCGTTTGAAAAATGACCATTTTCTGGTCGATCCAATTTAACAGAAATTGACCAAACACATTTTCTTTTGCCACGCTCACATACTAGCTTCAAAAATTATGAAATTTAAAATCTAGTAATAATTTGACATCCCGGACCCAACAAAAGTGGTTTCGTCGAATTCCGAGGTCGTTTGCAAAATATCAATTTTCCAGGGCTATATATTCTATATAGCGACCTTTCTGAAAATTCATTCGGCCATAACTTTTGATTCACGTTATGAAACTTCGATTTTTCAGATTCGTTAGAAAGGTATTGACTAACAGATTTAAATATTTTTGGTTTCACTAAAATCCGTTATATTTTCCACCTTGCACAATCAGTCAAAGTTTGAATTCCAATTTTCAAACTGGCTTACTATTTCTAATTCACTATTTTATTGAAATATTCTATTTCAATCGTTCAAATTCCTTTGAAATGTCCAAATTAAAAAATTTAAATTGGCCCGTATTTTCCGGGTTATTACAATCTCCCCCACTTAAAACTTTTCGTCCTCGAAAAGGAAACAACAGTAAAGTAGGAAACAAAATGTAAATGCAAAGTATTGTAAAGGTACCTTGCACTGGAGTTAGTCAGAGATATCCACTCTGCATTTGGGGTAAGCTTGCTTAATGCTTTCCTCAGTCCCCAAGTACAGTCTCTAGGATCACTGCTCCACTGCACTTTAACTAAATGAACCTTTTTGCTTCTTAGTTCTCTAGTTTCTTTGCCAACAATATTTAATGGCTCTCTTCTAAGTGTTAATTCTGGAGTTATGTCTATTTCCTGTTGCGCTGCTTCTTCTACAACAAGATCCGGATCATGCACATGTCTTCTAAGTTGAGAAACGTTAAATACATCATGCACTCCAGGCAACCAATCTGTTAATTGAACCCTATAAGCAAGAGTTCCAATTCGTTCGAGTATAGGAAAGGGACCAATAAATCTCGGTGCCAACTTCCCAGTTTTGCCAAATCTGATTACTCCTCTCATCGGAGAAACTTTCAAATAAACATTATCACCAACAGCAAATGTCAAATCTCTTCTTCTAGAATCTGCATAACTTTTATGTCGGCTTTGGGCGGTTCTCAATCGCTTTTTGATGAAGTTGACTTTATCAGATGCCTCTCTAATCATATCGGGTCCTAACACAAGTCTATTGCCAGGTTCTACCCAACATGCTGGAGATCTGCACGGTCTGCCATATAATGCTTCAAATGGCGACATTCTCAAACTTGTTTGATAGCTATTGTTATATGAGAATTCTGCCAAATGCAAGTGATCTTCCCATGACCCACCAAAATCAATTATACAAGCCCATAATAAATCTTCTAGAATTCTATTCACCCGCTCAGTCTGGCCATCTATTTAAGGGTGATAAGCGGTGCTCATATTCAGTTTCGTTCCCAATTCTGTCTGGAAAGCCTCCCAGAATTTGCTAGCATATATTGGGTCTTTATCACTGACTATGCTGATGGGAATTCCATGCAGCTTAACGATTTCTTTGAAATATATCTGTGCTAGACTTTGAGCGGTTCTATTGGATCTGACAGGTATAAAATGGGTAGTCTTCGTGAAGCGATCTACGATTACCCAAATGATGTCATTACCTTTCTTGGTTCGCGGCAAGCCATCTATGAAATCCATGGAAATCTGTTCCCATTTCCAACCTGGGACTTCCAACGGTTGCAACAGTCCAGTTAGCTTCTGTTGGTCGCTCTTGATCAATTGAAAAGTAGGGCATCTGCTAACATACAAAGAAATATCCCTTTTCATTGCCCTCCACCAGAAAGTGCATTTGATATCGTGGTACATTTTACTTACACCGGGATGGATGCAAAATTTGGATTTATGGCATTCGTCTAGCACTTCTCTTCGAAGGCCTGGAATATTTGGAATGCAAATCCTATTATTTAACCTAAGAACCCCCTTATTATCAATACGGAAACTTGTGGTTTCACTTTCCTTGACCCTTTGACTGATTCTCTGAGTGAATTCATCGTCTTTTTGAAGGGCTGAAATCTTATCAATCAATCTAGGCGTAATTATAAGATTGGCCATGATTGCGGTTTTCCTACTAAGCGCATCCGCTACAACGTTAGCCTTTCCTGGCGTATACAGGATATCAAGATCATATGCTGCAAGAAATTCTAGCCAACGCTGCTGTCTCAGATTCAGATCTTTCTGGGTGTATAAATACTACAATGATTGATGATCTGTATACAGTATAAATTTCTCGCCCAACAAATAATGCCTCAAGATTTTCAATGCAAAAACGATAGCTAGAAACTCAAGATCATGAGTTACATAATTCTTCTCATGCGGTTTCAGTTGGCGGCTTGCATAAGCGACTACTTGGCCTCTTTGCATTAACACTGTACCAAGACCTCTAATAGAAGCATCTGTCCAAACAATTAAATCCTGATTGCCATCAATAATGGTTAACACTGGAGCAGTCGTCAGTTTCGATTTCAATTCCTGGAAAGCTTCTTCACAGTCGGAAGTCCACTTAAATTTCTCATGCTTCTTCGTGAGCTTGGTTAACGAACCGGATATCTTCGAAAAATCCTTAACGAACTTTCAATAATAACTAGCCAACCCCATAAAACTTCTAACTTCTGTGGGAGTAGTGGGTTGTTTCCAGTCTTGAATCGCTGTTATTTTGCTTGGGTCAACAGAAATCCCTTTCTCTGACACGACATGGCTAAGAAACTTCACTTCTTCTTGCTAGAAGACACATATAGAGAATTTGGCTTTGAAGACGTTCTTTCTTAGAATCTCCAATACTTGTTCTAAGTGTTTTTCATGCTCGGGTTTTGATTTGGAGTAGATTAAAATATCATCGATGAAGACGAGGACAAATTTGTTCAGAACTCCCCTGAACACTCTATTCATTAGATCGACAAAGTATGCTGGAGCATTGCACAGGCCAAACAGCATTACTAACCATTCATAAAATATGTCTGGACCTCCGAAAGCTGTCAAAGGAACACACTCTTCTGCTATTCTCAACTGATGAAAACCTGTAGCTAGGTCCATTCGAGAAAATACTTTCGCCCCATTCAATTGGTCTAGCAAATCATCAATGCGGGGTAATGGATACTTGTTTTTGAGCGTCTGTTTATTGTGGTCTCAGTAATCAACGCATAATCGAAGAGTACCGTCTGACTTTGGGACAAACACAACAGCTGCACCCCAATTGGAAAAGCTAGGTCTGATTAGACCCTTCCACAACAGTTGACGAGTTTGATCGCCTAATTCTTCATTTTTCTTCGGAGTCATTCTGCAAATTGGATGTACCACTGGTCTGGCATTGGGAATTAGATCGATTCGGAATTCTATTTCTCTTTGCGGAGGTAAGTTTTCAACTTCTTCAAACACATCCGCATAGTTTCTGACAATAGGAATCTTTTCTAGGGAAGTGGGGATAAGTTCTAATGCCGACCAAAATTGTTCTCTATTTGGATTCGAACCATGACATGGTACCGTAATATATCCAAGCTTCGTTCGAATTTTAACGATTCTTTCCGCACACTTTACCTCAGCTTCATACTTCGTTAACCAATCTAGCCCGAGAATGATATTGAATTCGGGAAAATCCATGATGATCAAATTGAAAGAAAATTTGTAGGAAGAATAAGAGATTGGCACTCTACAATATGAACCGAGAATAAGAGATCCTCCTATCGGATTATGTACACCAACCGAATCTTTAAGCTTTCTCTGTTTTAACTTTAATTTGTGCACTGTGTTACTAGCAATAAAACTACGCGACGCACCCGTGTCAAACAATAAAGAAACAGGAATATTTTTAATTGTAAGGGTACCTCCCAAAACATCGGGTTTACCTGCTCCGTCGGAAGCAGCTGGCGGGCTCGACCCGTCATACACGTGAGCTACTGCGGCCTTCTTCAGCAAAGGACAGTCTTTGAGTAGATGATCGGTCTTGCGGCAATTAAAGCAGGAGCGAGGGTTCTGAGAACCCTGGCTTGGACCTTGTGAATTTGTCTTTTGCCTCTTCGGGGCTGTGCACACATTAGAGAAGTGCCCCACTTTGCCACAGTTATAGCAGCTTCCTCCTGGCGGCTTGCCTGTCTGAGGTTTTGAGGATGCTGCTTGGCTTGACTCAGCTTGATTCGCAGCAGGCTTGCCTTTGTTCCCGGCTTGGCTTCTAGCGCGATCCTGCTCCAGATGCCTTTGGTCAAGGTCTTCGTAGTTGCATGTCATTTCCACCAATTCGTTAAATTCCAGCTTGACATGGGCCATGGCTCCATCATGATACTGTCGCTTTAGCCCAAGGATAAGCCTCTTATTTTTGGACTTTGCAGTGGTGACGAGCTCCGGAGCATAGGGCGACAACAGTGTAAATTTATTTAGATAATCCTGCACGGAAAGATCCCCCTGCTGGAGATTGGCGAAGTCATCGTGCATTCGTTCCAGTGCCTGTTCTGGGACATATTTCTCCTTGAAGAGTTCTTTGAATCCATCCCATGTTCTTCCAGCTTCTCTATTCCCGGCGGTGAGAGATTCCCACCATAGTTCAGCTTGTTCCTGCATAAGCCAGGCGCCCATAATAGCTTTATCTTGGTCTCCAAGCCTTAGGCCTTCAAGAATTTTCTCGCATGTTTTGAGCCATGCAAGGGCCTCTATTACTGTGCCAGTTCCCGAGAAGGTCTTGCCTCCTAGGTTTTTATATCTCTTAGCTACATGGTCTAGCTCGAAGTATTGAGCGGCCGGAGGTTGTATCAAAGGTCCTTCTTCAACTGGGGCTTCTCCCCGTCCTCTGCCTCGGCCGGCACGGCCTCCTCTAGCGGTGGCTGCTCTGGTTGCCATTTTTCAAATTCTGTATAAGCAAGAAAAGAGTCAGCTAACAGAAATGATAGTTTATTGCATAGTTAAGCAGAAAATTTACGGAAAGGTAACGATGGACTGATCAAATTGTTTTTGCTATTCTGCTCGGCTCATTCTAGGACTTTACTAGTCCTATCTCTAATGAGCAACTCGCCTTAGAATACTACTGATTCTATTTTGACAAAGTGTTTAATTTGTTATACTCCAGAACTAAGTTTAACTAAAGCTCTGATACCAGCTGTGGCGATCCCAAAACCCCGTGACACGGTGTTAAGGATAATCATTGGAATATAACTCATTAATCATCATTAGCAGATCACAGATAATAGCATAAACAGAAAATAGAATAATTTACACACATATGACAGCGGAATCATATAGATATCATCACATCAGAGAAGCACAGTACAGGATACAACTTAGTGCATAATGAAACATAGTCAGTCACCATCGCCTGGGGCGGAATCATACATAAAGAGTACACAAAATAAATATCAGTCTACATCGCCAATGGCGGAATCATAATATAGATACAATAATGGCGGAGAAAATCCAAGTCAGCACGGTGTAGTCAAGCCTTGCCATGAGCCAAAAGTGCATCAGAAACCTGTAACTAGGCTGCCCGTGTAAAAATGAGGGCACCCGAGTTTGCAAGGTGAAACAAACTACGAGTCAGTCATGAGACTGGTATGAGAAATCTACTTAACTTATTAACAACAATAATAAGGCAAGTCAAAGGACCACGCCGCTTTCGTGGAACGGGTTTACTCCAATGAGTGCTAGTGCATGAAATAAAGTAAATGATTAAATCATCGCAATGCTTTTTGAAAAATGAAGCCATTATAAGACTCAGGTCCCATCACACAATGCAGCGCAAGCCGGAGGATAGAGTTTTACCTTATAATGGCCAAAAATGCTTCATACGTATAAAACAAAAGTGTTTGATATTATTACTAGTGCATATATGTTTCAAAAGCAAATTCAATCATAAATATCAATCCTAGGCGGCATTGCTACCATCTACTATGTCGCCATACTAGTAATACAATCACGTCCGCATATTTCGTATTGGAAATTGTATTCCTTCATGAGTCGAGGCAAGGGGCAAGCTCCTCTCCGATTCGAGACACTCTAGCAAATGTCCCAGGACCCCACTATGATCCTTGGATCTTCAGGGCCGGTCCTCTCTTACTTTTGAGGATTAGTTATTCCTGAACACACGTTTCCTGGTCCTTACAGACCTATATCGAGGCGCCTCGCATTCCAACAACCACACAGGTGAAAAGTATATATAATGTCAGGGCGGTAGGTCACTGACACCACCTTAGCCAGAAAGAAACGTCGTGCTCTCCCTGCAGTCACTCTCCCGTTTTTGACTCATACCGAGGTGTGAGGCTCGCGAATTCACGTTATACACAAAGCTAGTCACACAGACAATGCTTTGATCATCAACCACAAGACTTTGCTTTGCAACAGAAGCCTTGATCATATGCCACTTAGGCATGCCATGCAGGCAATCCACTCCATGCGACTGATTTCTATCAATACATAACCTCTGAGCTCGTACGTCTCAGAGAAGGGCGTTAAGAAAGAGAATAAATTCTCCGTCGCCAAACAGATATATATTTAACAGAGATCAACCAGCGCAGAACAAAATCCAATGTCAGACACACAATCCATTTAAAAGTCCGTTCTGGGTCTGAATGAAACCGGAGGCACCAATTCCTCGCATATCCGTACAATCAACAATATGTTTGGACGACTACTACTTCAGCTCCTTCATGGTAGCTACTCCAATCACGAGCATCAGCAGCGCCCATCCATCCAATGTGAAGATCGTCGGTCTTCAACCATCTTCGACTCTTCGACTTCTCAACGTCGATCGATTATTTGAAATGAGATGAACTCGGCCTTTTCAAATAACCCACATAGATTTAGATTTTCAAATCAATTAATCACATGGTTGGACTATTCAACATTCACATTTCAGTTCTTTAGTTATGATTCTCATGTTAAATACATTCAACCATCACATATCAACCAAACACAACGAAATTGGTTTATTTTCCACTCTATATCGTCTATAGTATTTTATAACGATATATCGCCATTTTTATTTATTTTAAAACGGCCATATTTAATTAAACGACATTTCAGGTCGTGCCGATGCACTGGCGCTGTTTTCACTAATTTTGTTTTACACTTATCTGAAGATCTAACCGTTGGATCTTCACAAATTTTATATCATTAGGAAGGTCATTTCAAAACGAATCCAACGGTTTCAGTTTTGGGAAAATCTGACGGTCGGATCTTCCACACTAGCCATTTGAGGTTACGATTTCAATTTACGAACTGCAGCGTCGTTATTCGAATTAATTTAATTATATATATATAAATATAAATTTATATATAATCGTTTCTGGCGCTGTTTTTCTTCAGATTTGAATTAAACATTTCAGACAGTCCAACCGTCGGATCTTCACAAAGTTGGTGCCGTTGGAAAGATATTTCCAAGGCGAACCCAACGGTTTAGGTTTCGGGAAAATCCAATGGTCGGATTTCCCACACTAGTCGTTTGAAATCACGGTTTCAAAACACGAACTACACGGCCACGTTTCGTTTTAATTTTATTTATATTTATATATTTATATAAATATAGTTCATTCAAAAATTCCTTTATCGTTTTCACTTCAATTATTTCACTAACGCCTTTAAATTTTGGAAAATTTCGCCATAACCTCCTTTGTACGGAAGGAGCTGGGAAAATTCCCAAATAGCCACACGGGCGTCTCATGGCAAAAAGAAAAAGAAAAAGCCAAGCGGCTAGCCAACAGGCTCATAAAATCATCACCCAAACAAAACAGTAAATGTGTACCTATTTATCGGGCACAAAATTTTATTCCTCTTCTCTAGCCCTTTTGCTATAACCTGTTCAATAAATATGCATGTACATATATACAATTTTTATCACTTATCATTTTCCATTCAACTTCATATTTGATTTACTTTGGTTTAAAAACACCATTCATTCTAATGTTGCATGCATAGGCTAAAATCATATCATTAGCTAATTAATGTATATTTCAACTCATGCATATTTATTTGAACAAGTGGCTATTTTTAACACTTCACATTTCAAAGATGATAATTTTGGCGAACTAAATATATTTCAACACATGACTATTTTATTTAGTTCCTATGCATGTTAAAAAATAATATTTCATTCACAAATATTTATTTCAACGTCCGCATATCTTTAGCATATCACATATATGATAAAAATGATATTTTTATCATTTAAAATATTTATTCGACAAATGAATGTTTTCAACACTTCATAGTTTCAATAAAAATGTAATTTTTATTGCTCGACCTTTTTATTCAACACATGAACTTTTCCACTACACACACTTCTCAACACATGAGCATTTCCACACATGGATATTTTATTTATGTTGTTCATATAAGAAAGATGGAATTTTCTATTGTTGAAACTATTTATATATAAGGCGAATATTTTACATACTTCATATATATTATAAAAATGTGATTTTTATTGTTTAAACACTTCATTCATTCACAAATGAATTTAATTTTCACACATCACTTTTCAACACATGAACATTTCCACACATGGATATAGTTTCAACATATGACTTTAATTTCAACGATTGAAGATAATTTCAACATATGAAAATAATTCTAACACATGAAGATTATTCAAAATTTCGGCAGCATAACGGCAAGGTAGTTAAAACCGGCACCGTCCCTAGTACGGCTCCTCGCTCTACCTTAAAACCTCGCAGTTTTTGACAATGGGGATTCATGCATCTAATTCGCACGCAGGCGGCATGTTTATTTTTATTTCCACAAATATTTCCAATTCATTTCAATCACCAATGGGTATTTTTCAACCACAACCAAACAATGTCAACCACAAACAATTATTCAACCATTCGTATTTTTCTTCCAATATTTCACACCAATTCACAGCAATAATTATCGTCCATGGTTTGTGGACGAGAGGAGTATATATATAATATTGTTATATTTCACTTGCATTTCAACACATATATCAATTATTCTATGCATGTATAATTCATACTTCGCTTATATAGCTTACACAACGCATGTACATGAGGTATACAACACGAGTGTAATTTATATTTCGCTTATATAATTTATACACGACATTTTCCATTCAAATTCATTTAATTTAGATTTCTCACGTTG
Source organism: Allium sativum (assembly GCA_030737875.1). Taxonomy (NCBI): domain Eukaryota; kingdom Viridiplantae; phylum Streptophyta; class Magnoliopsida; order Asparagales; family Amaryllidaceae; genus Allium; species Allium sativum. The sequence goes on from CM060926.1 coordinate 242,978,874, forward strand.
GTTTGCGGAGTGCTAAAAATCATAGATGACTCAGAAAAATCCACGGCTTCTTCTATGTGGTAGAGAGCTTCCTTGCGGTCCCGATGTTTCCTGTTTCATCGAATTTCGTCAACACACCAAAAAGTTAAGATTTTTCAAAGTGCAGACATCAAAAGGGACTCACCTTTCTATTTGGTTCGAAACTAGGGTTGCGGTTTTCGCGAAATCCGTGGCACGTGGGGACGATCGGAGGTGCTGACGTGGAAGAGGGAGGAGAGGCGGTCCTGCCGGTGGTGGTTTGGGGTGGCTCGGTGGCTCCTATGGCGATCGGTCGGAGAAGTTTCGAACGGGTTTCGCCGTTCGTTTCAGAGGAGCGGGTTTTTTTTTATTTTAATTTATGAAAGAAAAATTCTGATTGGCCGATATATATATATTATTCAGAAAATTAGGGTTTTCCCATACGAACTCCTTTTCAAGTCCAACGACTGTCCTTCCTAGCCAAATACCTCCATCCCGGACACAATGGGATATGTTTCGTTGGCCAATTCGATGGTTACAGTCAGTTATTTTTCAAATTAAAGTATAAAACATTTAATTTTTAACTTTGAACGTGCATTTCAATTTTCCAGGGCCATAAACTGATTCGAAAAATTCCAGAAAAATAAATCTAGCTATGTTTTGACGCTACGGTCCCAACAAAACTAGTTTCGTCGAATTCTGAGATCGTTTGAAAAATGGCCATTTTCTGGTCGATCCAATTTAACAGAAATTGACCAAACACATTTTCTTTTTCCACGCTCACATAATAGCTTCAAAAATTATGAAATTTGAAACCTAGTAATAATTTGACATCCCGGACCCAACAAATGTGGTTTCGTCGAATTCCGAGGTCGTTTGCAAAATAGCAATTTTCCAGGGCTATATATTCTATATAGCGACCTTTCTAAAAATTCATTCGGCCATAACTTTTGATTCCCGTTATGAAACTTCGATTTTTCAGATTCGTTAGAAAGGTATTGACTAATAGATTTAAATATTTTTGGTTTCGCTAAAATCCGTTATATTTTCCACCCTGCACAGTCAGTCAAAGTTTGAATTCAAATTTTCAAACTGGCTCACTAATTCTAATTCACTATTTTATTGAAATATTCTATTTCAATCGTTCAAATTCCTTTGAAATGCCCAATTTAAAAATTTTAAATTGGCCCGTATTTTCCGGGTTATTACTGACCAGGATTAAATTTGTATTCTAAAACCATTCTGCACCAGCAAATACGTGAAGATGCAGATTGAAGATAGAGCAATTGAAGACCGTTGATCTTCATGAACGGAAGAACCACTTGTTGAATTTCTTTGGTTTAGCGGCCGAATATATTTTGACTTGTGATTCTATCGTGATTGGAATATGCGAATCTCAAGGATTACTCGCTACTAATCCTTGGGGTAATACCTATATAGGATGTGGTAGGAGGATACCTTCGGTTCATCTTGTTCCTGGATGACTTGATGGATGAATGTCTAACAGAGTTTTTCCTTAAAACCACGTACATTGATTTTTTACGAATATACCGAGTCGGTGGCAAAGTGGTGCACTTCTTTTATACCCAGAGTATATTTGTGGAAGTAAATTAGTGATTTGATGGATCTGACGATGTGGCATTTAAAGTCAATGGTTGCCAAATATTCTATAAAGTAAGTATGACCTTAAGCCTCATCAACCAGGAAATGGTTAAAATCGGGTAGGTCGCATGGCTATGTGGGTCAAACCCATCAAAATGGTATATTATTTCCTGATCTAGAGAAATCAAATGCCTTCGGTTGTCCCTTTTGTTTTAGTTGTAAACATGTTATCGGTTCGGTTGGCTAGCCCCCGACCGTGGTAAAGATATATTTGGTACTCTCAAGAGAGGTGAGGGGTCGGTCATGGTTAGACTGGGTTTCAAAATGTTCTTGTTGAACCCCAATGTATTCATCTCCGGAGATACATTGTCGGAAAGGTGGTTTCCCATACCTTTCCATGGAAATCCATTCTCCAATAAGCGCCCGTGGTTTTGATTGTATACTATATAGGTAGAGCGTGAGATGTAAGCGTTCTGCAAGATTGATATTTATTTGTATTTAGACACTATTATAATTTCATAAAAGATATTGGTTTCACAAATGTTTTGGGTTATCGTAAGGTAAAAACCGTCCGTAATTATGTGTGGATTTGGTCTTACGATTATCCTTTTCTTTCGAAAATATTTTGACTTAAATATCAAGTTGTGTGATACCTATAGACTTTGTGTGTTTTTCTTACTCTGGTTCACTAGACTGATCCGGCGTTTGTAATGCTTGGGTTATACCGGGTTATACAGGTTCAGGTTATTGAATGTCGCGAAGTCCAGAGACGAGCTAGAGAAGTCCAGACGTATGTTATATGGTTGTATTTCCGCTATGTGTTATATATGAGGACAGGATATTATAATTGTCCAGATATGTTGATGTACTTTGATGATTGCAAGTTTTTATTTAAAGCTCTCTATACATATTTAATTCTATATTATTTTTTGTCCTGCTGCGATGTGAGATTCTGTGTTGTGTTGATTCTTCTTCTTCTATTCTAATATTTCTTTCTTTCTTATCTCACCCTCTAATTTCCTTCCAACAACGTTCCTGTGTTTCCGATGCTTGAATGTTCGTCATAGTGTTTTTGTGACGATTTTCGAGGTCGAAAATCCTTGTTCATTACACATAGATTGAAGAATATTAGAATAAGATTTATGTGCAAAAGAGATGGTGCTGCGAATAGGCTTTCTTCCATTTAGATTTCCTCCCTCTTTTCTATTTTATTGCAGATCTACAAATATAAATAATCCCCTTGTTGGAAAAATTATAGATCTGTAAGATTTTTAAAATTGTAAGCCTAAAGGTTTATTCATATTCAGATATGGATATCTTTCAGGTGAGCGGGAAATTTATATAGGTTGTTTATAATAACCTGATTAGTTCGTTTGAAATAGATCTAAAATGTATGCCTAAAATTTTATCATATTTGTTTATTATTTTTGTTAACTAATAGGTTGTGGTTTGAACATCAGAATTTATAAGCCTATCTAGTTAATTATATTATTGCCTACAATTGTATTTTGGTTGTTGTAGTTCACCTTAGATCTGGAAATCAACCCCAAAACCATTGTCAAAATTGTAGTTTTATTCAAGATCCTTAGTCTTGGTGTTGGTTTGAGGTTTATATAAGTTTATATTAAAAGATTATGCCTGTTTATGTTTGAGATTGTAGAGGTTTTACTTGGTTATTATAGAAATGCCCTTTTTGTTCTTTTTAAATAAAAAGGACATTTTTTTAAATCTGCAAGAAATACGTACAAAACGATTAGGAAGGGATGTCTAAATTTACGTATTTCTGTACGTAGTTTACAACAACCGTTCCAAAAACATGTATTTCTTATTTCTGGTGATTTGAAATATGTCTATATTGTCTCTTTAATTATTTTGGGCAAATTTACAATAACTACAGTTATTAACCTTTTTATAAGATTTTGAACTTTAAACAATATTAAACATAAAAAGGTTTGTTTTGGTCGTTATTTTAGACTAAAACATAAATGGTTAATAATAATAAAACAAAAAATAGTAACTACATTAAATGTGCTTAAATATATATATATATATATATATATATATATATATTTGTATACGTCCGAATCTACATAAGTAATGCAAATATATAATTATAGTTAGTGTCTGTTATTGTTATATATTTGAATAGTTTCCGTTTTTGTGGAAATATATATGGAAATATAATCCATAATAAACGGATATACGTATTATGAATGTTGTGGCAATAAATGGATTTGATTTACTATAAATAATATAAATAAGGTCATAAATAAAATAAGGAATGTGGTAAACATCTTGGATTGGGGAAATAAATTTAATAGGATAAACATGCCAAACGGTTACAATTTAATTGTGTTAGAAATAGGAATTGTAGCTCCAATGAGGGAAGTAAATACATAATACCTACAAGCATATATATGTATGTATGTATGTATGTATGTATGCAAAGAAGAATTGAATCTAATTATAGTAATATAGAAAAGTTTAAAGAGCTACAATAAAGAGATTATAACTTAAAATGAGACTCATAAATATAGATTAATAAGTATCTTGGGAAAATATGACCGTTAGTGTCATAAATGGCATTTAATAGATTAGTTGATGCCTAAGGAAATATGACCGTCATGTTCATTAGTGGAAGATAACCAAATTAATTATAATAAAGGGAATAGAAAAAAGGGAATTAATGGGGATTGAGTAGCGTTGTAAATGCTAAGTCCAATAAGTAAATCAATAAATAAATATCCTTTGATGGGAAGTTATAAATTCCTAGTTAATCTAGAATTATTATAATTTGAAATAGGAATTGGACTTAGTAGGTTAATGATGCGAGGTCAGTTTCCTTATTCGATAGAAGTCTGCACTTTCCAATAGTCGGATATATGTTCAATTGATGTAAGATATTATTAACCATAGGAACCTGTGACGATAGTTAATTGCGTAACGAGGGTTATTTCCCAAAACAAGGTTTATCTTAAGAGTGAGGTTCCAGCCTCCCGTCCTAAAGGAGGAAACCTTGAATTCATGGCATAGCCTATTTTGGGGTAAAGGTCTTAAAGTGGTTAGATTTACCCTTTCAAGGGTATTAATCGATCGCGTAGCTTACCTCCCCATAATCAAGAAGCATTAAATGGCTATTGGGTACAAGCTTGGTAGTTCCAACGTTAGTCCGCTTCCTCTTGGTAGTAAGTGATTGGGTTGAGGGTCCGCTTTGGGATTAGGTATTAAATGAACGCTCTGGAGGTACCAAAGGTCTGCCAATCATACGGGAAGTATTGAGTAGCTAAGGGGATTATCTAATAAGGCTACTTAGGTAGTAACGAGGGGGTCCGTCAAGGGAAGGTAAAAAATGGCGAGATGTCATCTACCTATCGTGTAGATAATAAGTGACTGCTTATTATCTCTTGTCTTATGCAGGGTATGGTTATATGCATGAATGATGGAAGCCTTGAATTAGTAGGACTTAGTATCCAATGTACTCTAATTTGTATTAGAGTAGGATAAACCATCGTAGAAGGTATTAAGTGACCAATAAGTCCACGTTGGATATTACGTGATCGAAAGTATTTGACTTTACCTTACATTGGTAGCGAGGTATTAAGTGGCTATATATAAAATAAGTACCCTCCTTATGTGATAGCAAGAATTTAGTTGCCTGCCTCTTAATTAGTTAACGGTGGTTTAAAGGTTTCATACTTATTCTTAAACGTTCTATCTCGGTATTGCGATATCGTTATGTTTACCTTGGTTTTAATGATCAGTCGTTATGCGTAAATATCTATAAGGCTGTGTTAGAATTAATAGCCTTGTTAGATATATGTTTTGGTTTTGACCAAACAAAGCATATTTGTGTATTGTAAACAGTGTCATACATTTTCTACTCACCAGAACTTGTTGTTCTAACTCTTTACTCATAACAACTCTCCGGCTTATCTCGGGGATAAAAGGTCTTAGCAAGTGTTCAAGTTTGGTTCTTGGTTCTCGTTCTCTCATGCTCAATATCGATGCAGTGGCATGCTTTAGGGTAATCACCTTGTCGGTATTTATTATCTTACTTCATTTCCGCTGTGATTTAGTTTTATTTTACCTTGATTATGTTCATGCTCATTAATTACAGGTAATTTATACTTTCCGTGCTTGGATGGGTTTGACAGGTCTTAACAGGTGTTCGGTTTGGTTTCCTGTTCTCGTTCTCTCATGCTTGATATCAATGTGGCGATATGCTTTAAGGTAGTCACCTAAGTCGATATTAGTTACCTTATTATGTTTCCATGGTGAGTTAGTTTTATTTTATTTTGATTATGCTCATGCTCATTATCTACAAGTACTAGATATATACTTTCCATTCTTGGATGGGTTTGAGTTTTGATTTTTGTCGAAATTCGGGCTCAGAAAAGTGTGTGGAGTTACAGATTCTCCTCATACCATTTAAGTCTTATCCTTAGGTTGAGAGACCATTTGGTTGAATCGAAGTGAGAATAAGGAAGTTTCATCGCTTTAGAGCTAAGAGAATTAGTCGTGGCGGTTAGACTTGCACCGATCCTTTGCTTATAGGTTTTTTGAATAGGATTGTCATCTGTGTTACATCGGCCTTTGTTATATTTGATTGGAATAGATTTTGATGAAGGCAACTGTTGTTTCGGAGGTGAAGATTAAGCTGTCTTTAGATAGTGTTTTCGAGGAGAATCTCGATGAGATTTTATAGGGGTCTGTGTTGTATAAGGACTTGAATGATCTTTGGTTTGACCAGCTCCAGAAAATTTGCAGTAGATCTCTCTGTCTTAATGTTGGTTTTTGAGTATGGAAATCTATGTTTGAACTTCCCTAGATGTGTGACATATTCAACACATTATCCTAAAATTGGGAAGTTATGACAATATTTGTTTCATGATGCTGAAATCAATCTTTTCTTTGATGATGGCGTAACCACCAATTTGCATCGCATCATCTTTGGTTCAGCTTTTTGTTCTTATGTGCTACTTTGCGGAGTTACTTTATATATTTTCACCTATCCACTTTTGTCTTTAGACAATGTTAGGTGAATATTCGCGAAAATCGGTTTTTTGGTAGGTTCCTTTTGTCATCGCTAATTCTCTCTTAGAAGAGATTAAGAAGTTGAAACCTCCAATAACACCAAAAATGTCTGCAACACGCGATTGAGCATTTTGCTATCATGACATGACTAGTCAAAGGTCATGGAAATTGTTCGAGCTCCAACTACGGAGCAAGATGTCTCGTTATTTGTAAGCAATATTTTGGAATTTTGGTGTAGTTATCGTCATTCCTTTCTCTTCCCAACATTTGTTTCTTGACTTGGTTTTATGTAACAACCCAGAATTTTGGTGGTAAACAATTTAGTTAATTAATTGGATTTGCAGAATAGTGATTTTAGCAAACGATGGAATTTTACTTTGGAACTTGTACTGTTGTGTCTGTGACGGAGTTTTGGTCAACTTTCATGTTTGAAACTTCACAAACGAATTCCGTATGAAAATGTTATGGACGAAATACAAAAACGGACAGAAAATAAATAAAACATAATATAAAATATATAGTAATAAATATCTCTGTCATCTTAGGTCGACCTAGGCGACCTCTGGGTCGACACGGGTCGATCCTGGCAGTGGTGGCTAGGGTTTTTGTTTTATAAAAATTTATACCAATAGACAGATGTTTATAAAACTAAATCTACCTAGTCAGGGTCATTGCTACGCCTATAAATATAGGGCAGGACCCCCACTCTTTTGCTCATTTTTTTTGGAGGCAACAACGAAGCTCAACCATTCCCAATTCTACAATCTCTTCTAAAATTCAAAATTTTAAATATATTGAAAGAAAATAAACAAGGACTAGGGACATTGAATCCAGATCTGCGCAAAAGGGTTGGTTCTACGAATATGTAATCTATATTATTGAATTTCCTTCTTCTTTTCCTATTCTTCTTTCAGATCTACAAATGTAAATCTATGTTTGTAAATCCTATTTGTAAATAAATTATAGATCTATAAGGTTTGTGAATTTGCAAGCCTAAAAGTTGTGTTCAGATTTGGATTTGGATAACTTTCAGGTCAGTGGGAAATGTATTCATTGTTTATAATAACTTACATGATTTGTTTGCATTGAATCTAAATTATATGCCTAAAAGTTTATTAGATTTGTTTGTTTTTGTCAAATCTGAAATATTATGAATGAAATGTAGATATGGATTTGTAGGTTTCTTAGTTTACTATTCTTATATTGCCTACAATTTATCTTGGATTGTCATGGTTATTGTAGACATCCCAAATCTGGAAATCAATCCCAAAATATTGCCAGGTTTGTAGCGTTATTACTCCAGATTTATAGGATTTGGGTGTAAACTTACATTGCTCCCAAAATATAAACCTTCTTATGCTGATATTGTTTGGGGTTTTATTGGATTACTGTAATTTTGTCCTTTTGCTCAGTTTGCATTAAAAGGCATTATTTGAAATATACAAGGATCATAAATAGACCAAATAAGAAGAGATGTGAAAATTCACATATTTTTGTATGTAGTTTTCAATATTCTATTATAAATAAAATATTAACTTATTTCCTTGTGATTTGAAATATGCCAAATTTTCTCTTTTAAATAATTTGGGCAAAATTTACAATTTTTACGGTAAATAAACTTTTTTCATGATCATGAATCTTAAATAAGATTAAACACTAAAAGGGGTTGCTTGGTCATTAGTTTAGAGCAGAAAATGAATAGTAAATTAAAATTAAAATTAGTAATTGTGTTAACTCTATGCTTAACATATAGATATAAACATATATTGTAATTTAATCCGTCTATATCTACGTAAAGAATGCTATTGTATTAAATAAGTGTTTGTTTGTTGTTGTGTGTTTGAATATAAAGTGTTTCCATTTAGTGGGAATAAATGTATGGTAATAAATCCAAAAATAAATGGAAAATAAATATTTGTGACCGTTGAAGCAATAAACATGGAATTTATTGCTAAAATAAAAAAGATCATAAATAGAATAATAACATTTGTTTTCACATTTGTTTGAGGGTAATGAATTAAATAGGAAATAAATGTCAAAATGGTTACAATTTAAATTATGATTAGGAATAGAAGTTGTAACTCCAACTAGGGAAATAAAGAAATAATAAATTTATACATATATACACATTCAAATTAGAATTAAATGGAATTAAACTAATATAGTTATGTTTGGGGAGTTAAAATAATTAGATTAGAAATCTAATGGGAATGATATAAATGACAATAAAAAGGGTCATCTGTAACACCCCACCTCCGTTAAGGTCACTCACAAAGGGAATGCATTAACTTCAGTGGAGCGTCATAAGTGTATAGAACAGATAAATTACAAAACAGACAAAATTTAAACAGCGGAAAATAAATAAAACTTTACTTTATTGATAAAAGAGCAACTTGGTAAAAAAGCTTGTACAAACATTGTTTTCCAGCACCAAAACACTAATACCCATTACAACAAAGCATCTGTCTTGTTTAACAAAATAAAGAAGCATGAAATGACAATGATATTCCCCAATAAAGCATGAGCCAGCCATAGTTGTGGAAAGGAGAGTCCAAAGAAATACACCGTATATCTTCGAGCTTGAGAAGAAAATTGAGCTAAGTGGTAATATTCCCTCCTTGTGAACCTGGGGGAGGGGGGGGGAACAGAAGAAAAGAGAGCGAAACAAAATAGAGTCAGACATAAAGCCTGTTAAGTCCAGTGACTTTCAACATGTAAGTAGGTAAAAGCATCATGACATGAATAAACTGGATACCAGTCATAACCCTGAAAATAAGCATAGCAAGACAACAAATGATGATCGTTAGATATGACAAGGTAAGATAAACTGAATGCGCTTCGATTCTTTCTCTGATTTCCTATTTTCTTTACACCACCCAACTAGCATCCTAGCTAGTGTCTTTTATAGAACGATTCGAATTCCCTACGAGTGTCCCAACTAGTATCTTGTGAAAAAGGACCTGTATCCCCTACTAGTGTCCCAACTAGTATCCTATGTTATATAATAAGGTGATACCAATCCCGCAATTGTGGTAGCCTTTAGGTGTACATTTAGTATGAGGATCTTACCTCAATCAGCTTAATTGCCATGAAGATGTTAGATATACACTTACTACCCTATCGATCGGCTCCCTACTTGTATTAATTTTCCTTGTGTCTGTGTCAATCGGCCCTCTCTTGCGTGTAGATACCCTGTGCTGGTCCCAACATAAGGTATATCAATCCCTATGATAGCAACCCGACACAAATTCTAGATGCACAACGTATACTACTGATGGCTAGTGCCTGCTTTTCCACTCCGAGCACGTGCATGCCCATACTCCGTCGGAACTACATTGCTGCAACCCCTGCCACTATTTTATCCGCTTATAATCAGCCCAGTAATCGTGCCTCACCCTGCCTAGTTTCAGGGTACCGTGATACATCTATGTAGGTTACTGCTGAAATGGGTCTCCGTTACTAGGGTTTTCTAGGGACTATTCGTATACCCCCCTAATTGGCTAAGTGTTATCCATCCATTCAAGTTAACTTAACCAATTCACACGCCATGTCATGTTGGTTAAGTGTTTCTTATTAACTTAACCCTTCTCATTCATCATGTTGTAATTGGTTAAGTGTTTTCTATTAACTTAACCATGTTCATTCATCATATTATATTGGTTAAGTGTTTCCCATTAACTTAACCCCACTCATTCATTGGTTAAGTGTTAACTTAACCCTACCACTAGTCATCTTACATTAGTTAAGTGTTGCCCTCTTGTGTTACTTAACCCTACCACTTGTCATGTTACATTGGTTAAGTGTTGCCCTCTTGTGTTACTTAACCCTACCATTTGTCATGTTACATTGGTTAAGTGTTGCCCTCTTGTGTTATTTAACCCTATAACACATCATGTTATATTGGTTAAGTGTTGCTCTCTTGTGTTACTTAACCCTACCACTTGTCATGTTACATTGGTTAAGTGTTGCCCTCTTGTGTTACTTAACCCTATCACGCATCATGTTATATTGGTTAAGTGTTGCTTTGATTAACTTAACCCTACCATTCTTAGCATGTCTGTTTCTTAGCTTTAATTTATTCATTAAAGCACCAACCTTTCACATTAGATCTCTATTGTTGAGGTCGCTGGATGTGCCGAGCAGTTCCGGACAGCCTTACACCGCAACTCAATCTAACCTCGGGTTTTTAGGCTTAAATGCGCTAACCTCTCACATTAGATCCATATTGTTGCAGTCGCTGGATTTGCCGGGCAGTTCCGGACAGTCTTACACCGCAACTCAATCTAACCTCAGGTTAGGCATGTTCATCTTTAGCCAATTTACATATATATTATACATGTCCAAGTCTAGATTTTATATGCTAATTATCCCAAATTCACCAAACTAGTCATGTTCCAATTCCCAAGTTATGCCTAACAAATTCAATTACAAGTTATTACCCAAAATAGGTTACACCCAATCTTTCCAAATTTGCAATAATTGGCATGCCCCAAAATCGCAATATACATTATGCTTGGTGTCCCAACCAATAGTTGTGCCCAATCTAGATTTAATATTCCAATTTACAGTTTCTGCCCAATCTAGATTTAATATTTCAATTTACCCCAAGTTAGCAACAATAACATTTATACCCCAAATCACAAGTCCCAAATTATGTCCAACAATTTCACCGAATATGTTATTCCCAATTATTTCACCGAATACATTGTGCCCAATATTTACCCAAAATATTCCCCGTATTCCAATCGTTCATATTTTGCGATTTCAGCCTAGGTTCGAAGGTAACCCAGGTTCATAAAAGAAAAAGGAAATAGGGGAAGAGAGTGGGAAGGAGCATAAAATAAGAATAGGCATAAAAATAGGCATGTAACAACAGACCTAATACAAGAGATTTAGATCCAACAAAGATAGATTCTTGAATAAACTGATACAATCATTATCGCAGGCATAAGTATAACATCACGAACCAAAGAGGATTATAAACCTGATGTACAACAAAGATAGGTCTGATTTAATCAATAAAAATAACCTCTAAGCATGTAAAGACATAGATTCAATAGAAGGAAAGGAATAAATCTGAAAAGATGATCTTACAATCAGGCATAGACTTCGATTCATTTTATTACATGTCAAGATTACAATCAGGTATTCAAATCTGAAAATAACGTGAACTTACATTGCTAAGATTAAGAAAAGATAATTGAATCGTTGTTGTTGTAGCAAAACTAGTCTTCTAATTTGATTTAAGGCTCTCTAATTTTCTTCTTGAATTTAGGTTGAAGAATGACGGCTAGGCTAGTTTGGGATGAACAGCATGACGGCGCCAAAGCCTTTGAGCAATAGAATTAGGGTTGGATTATGAGTGTATATATAGATGTCTAGGATTCATAAGAGCCTTTAGATCAACATAGGGTCCATCCAAACCATCCAGTCCAGGAGAATGTGTCATCAGGCCAATCAGAAGTCACCACGTAGCCCTACGACTCAGAAATTCGTCACTGCCTTATCATCCAGATACAAAACAAAGTATTTCACCCAGATCTGGGGGGGTCGACACGGGGGTCGACACCCCTAAGGGGGGCTCGACACCTATGTCGACACCCCTTAAGGGGGGGTCGACACCCTCTGGTAGGAATTTCCCCGCCCAGTCTATTTTTGGCTGATATTGAATTTCGAACCCATTTTTGACTTTCTGGACCTATTTCTGAAGTATTGAACCCAATATATATATATATATATATATATATATATATATATATATTCTCCCCTACACGTATACAAACTTCTAAGGCTTATAACTTCTTAATACAGTGTCCGATTTACGCAAACTCGGACTCTATTTGAAGTAGAATTCCGAGACGAACGAACGTAATGGCGTAACTAGTTTCGCTTAATTCCCACTTTTAAAATTAAGTATTCTTTAATTCGTTACTTTAATATTCACAGAAAATACGGCGTGTTACATTCTCCCCTCCTTAAAAGGATTTCGTCCCCGAAATCTCTAAGGTAAGAAGAATGTGTCCTAACATCCAACATCCATCTACTCATCCATCAATCACAGGCATCCATTGTCCATAAAAAGATTTCTAATGCTTTCATGATCATATGCATAATGTGTGTACATGCCCTTATCTAATGCAAAATCAGGCGGACTATTGAGTCAGTTGACCTCCTTAATGCGAGTTATGTCAGTGTTATGAGTCCATCATGTATGCAATTACTCCTAATCGTATTTTATAACTTCTACATGAGTGCCCAATCATTCATACAAATGCAACATCCATATTATAACACATCAAGTTTCAATCCATTTACAAATACATATATGCATATGCAATATGAAAGTGAGTGAGCCGATCTAGTGCCTAATGTGTGTGTATATGCATCCACGAGCAACCACTAGCAAACACTTACATCCACTTGCATCCACCAAACATAACATGTCTCAAACACATGTTTACATCCATTGGCTTCTACCTAAGGATCGAGGATAGGACCGAGATGATATACTTAAAAGATAAAGACTAGCATGCAAATAAACTTTACAGAAAAAGAGAGATCAAGGATATACCCTCAAAAAGGGTATGATGCGCGTATCTAGTCTTCAGCCTTCTAAGTCGCATCTTCTTGAGCTTCACCCCATTGTGCTTTGACTGTCTTAACTTCACATTGTGTAGCTTCTTAATTTCTGTTTCCAAAATATGAGTTGGAACTCATTTCATTGTCGCCTCTCGTTCCATCCCTTCTCCTTCTAGTATACTCGGCACTACAACTTCTGCTATGTCATGCTAAAAAAGGTCTTCCAAAAGGTCTTCCAAGATTCACTAGAGGGTATTCCATGTGGAAGAACTATCCCTTGAAAATAAACCGATGCTAACCATGTTACCAAGTGTAGTTATTAAGGTGATTAAAGGTCTCTTCTCTACTTAACTTATCCATTACGTCAACTATCGGAGAGTCTTTTCTTTGTGAAGTCCTTATTTGATCCAAAAGCGTAGGTCTTACTCCTAGCGACGCCAACTACTAACTTAACCGAAGGTTTTTAAATCAAAGGTTGATATATATTCAGAACTTTTCCTTTTCACATAAAGAGGACTTGAAGTCAACCTTTTTCTTCTTAAGGCATCCACTACACCTTACCCTTCCTTCTTACATTAAAATGGCGCCTAGTCCCGTGCCGCATGCATCCGTGTATGTCGTAAACCTTTTACTACCGTAAGGTAAAAGTCAAAACTGGGGTCGTTGTAAGAGCCCTCTTCGATCTTTGGAAAGCGACATCACAATCAATACCCCGAGCAAAGGTTAGATTCTTCTTCGTTAATCCAGTAAGTGGGGCTAATACCTTCGCAAAGTTCTTAATGAACTTCTTATATTAGAACGCTAGTCCAAGAAAGCTTCTTACTTCTGTTGCATTCCTTGGGACCTTCCAGTCTTGCACAACAACTACTTTTGCGGGATCTACTGCTATCCCTTCTTTGGACACCAAATGTCCTAGAAACCTTACTTCTTCTCTCCAAAAATGACATTTTGGAGAACTTCGCCTTAAGTTGATGTGCTCAAAGTATATCCATGACTTCTCTTAAATGCAAAGCATGTTCTTCCTCATTCTTTGATAAAATCAAGATATCGTCCACGAGGACTACTACAAACTTATTAAGGAACTCCCTAAACACCCTACTTATCAAGTCAACAAAATAAGTGGGTGTATTTGTCAAATCGAAAGGCATGACGAGCTACTCAAAGAAACCATCAGGGGTCCTAAAAGTAGTCTTGTTTATACTGTCCTCAGCTTCTCTTAGCTGATGAAACCCTGTAGCTAAATCTAGTTAGGAGAAAACAAACGCGCATACAAGTTGGTCAAACAAATCATCTATTCTTGGAAGTGGGTGCCTATTTTTCTTAGTCAGCTTGTTTAATTCTCTATAATCCACGCATAAGCGAAGTGGACCATCTACCTTAGTAGCGAACACTACTATAGCACCCCATTCAAAAATACTTCGCCAAATAAACCCCTTCTCAAGCAACTCTTTTACTTGCTCACCGAGCCCTTCCTTTCCCTTGGATTTATGTGTCGTACAGGTAATGCAACTGGCTTTGCATTGTCAAGTAAATATATGTGGAAGTCTATCTCGCGTTTTTAGGGGACAAACCCCTAACCTAATCAAAAACATCTACGTACTCATGGACTACTCCAACGGATCGCAAATCGTCGATAGATGCATCAAGTGATTCGAGGTAGCTAAGCCGAACGGATCCCTTAGGATCACACGAAATCTCGAGGGTATTCCCGAGGTAAGTCAAAAGTCTAACAACCCTCCTAACTAACCAATCCATGCCTAGAATCAACCCATAGCCCATGAAACCAAAACATAAGCATTATACTTAAACTCAATACGTAATATAGCTATTCTCAAATCCTTGCAAACCAAAGATAAATGAGCCAAAACACCAATTGGATTTGAGAGAATAATGGGATTTTCTACTATACAAGTACTAAGGTGCAAAGACTCAACTATGGAAGCAGATAGAAAAGAATGTGAAGCGCCAGAACCAAACAAAGTTCTGACGGGATGGTTGAAAAGAAAAACTAAACTTTCAACAAAAACATTCCTACCTCTCTTAGGTACACTAGCAGTGAGAGCATGCAATTGCCCTCTCGAAGATTATATCCTTTGCCCCATGTCCTTGTCCTTCGGGCAGTCCTTGATAAGATGCCCTGCTTAACCATACTGAAAACAACCACCTGTCTTCTTCTTCCTACAATTAAATGACCCGCTATACCACAAAAATGACACTTACTCTTGTCGCGGGATCTATTATTTCTTCTACCCTTCTTATATTCCAATCCCTTGTTTGTGATTCCTCCACTTTGGCCTCTTTCTTTTCACCTTTCTCCTTCTGCGTGGATTAAGCCATATCAACAAGCTTCCTATCCTTGGGCTTGTGATTCTTAGCCCAAACTCTCTTATTCTCATCCTTACTATCCTTGTGTAGCTTGTTGACAAGTTCCTCGAAACTACCTCCATCACACGACAACCTACAAGGCTTGAAAGAAAATTAGCCGTAGGTGAAACTACTGCGGCTACAAATGGAGGTTGGGAACTACTTCGCCCTCGACATGTGTCGTATGTCTACGAAACTATGACGAAAAGAAAGGAAGAAGAGATTCAAATAGAGAATCGAAAGATAGTGCATATGGCTTTGGGGAATATATCTTTTAAAAACAATACTTTTCTCTTGAAAAACGCTTCTTTAAAACATGTTTTAGAAAACACCCCTTTTAAAATATGCTTTTGAAAAATCTTTTTATCTGTTCTGGTAACCTTTAGCTCTGATACCACGTGTAACACCCCACCTCCGTTAAGGTCACTCACAAAGGGAATGCATTAACTTCAGTGGAGCATCATAAGTGTATAGAACAGATAAATTACAAAACAGACAAAATTTAAACAACAGAAAATAAATAAAACTTTACTTTATTGATAAAACAACAACTTGGTAAAACAGCTTGTACAAAGATTGTTTTCCAGCACCAAAACACCAATACCCATTAAAAAAAGCATCTGTCTTGTTTAACAAAATAAACAAGCATGAAATGACAATGATATTCCCCAGTAAAGCATAAGCCATCCATAGTTGTGGAAAGGAGAGTCCAAAGCAATACATCGTCTATCTTCGAGCTTGGAAAGAAAACCGAGTTAAGTGGTAATATTCCCTCCCTATGAACCTGGAGGGGGGGGGGAAGAAAAGAGAGCGAAACAAAACAGAGTCAGACATAAAGCAAGGTAAGTCCGGTGACTTTCAACATGTAAATAGGTAAAAGCATCATGACATGAATAAACTGGATACCAGTCACAACCATGATAATATGCATAGCAAGACAATAAATGATGATCGTTAGATATGACAAGGTAAGACACACTCAATGCGCTTCGATTATTTCTATGATTTCCTATTTTCTCTGCACCACCCAACTAGCATCCTAGCTAGTGTCTTTTATAGAACGATTCGTATTCCCTGCTAGTGTCCCAACTAGTATCCTGTGAAAAAGGACCCATATCCCCTACTAGTGTCCCAACTAGTATCCTATGTTATATAATAAGGTGATCCCAACCCCGCAATTGTGGTAGCCTTCAGGTGTACATCTAGTATGAGGATCTTACCTCAATCAACCTAATTGACATGAAGATGTTAGATGTACCCTTACTACCTTATCGATCGTCTCCCTACTTGTATTAATTTTCCTTGTGTCTGTGTCAATCGTCCCTCTCTTACGTGTAGATACCGTGTGCTGGTCCCACCATAAGGTGTATTAATCCCTATGATAGCAACCCGTTAGATGCACAGTGTATACAACTGATACTCAGTGCCTACTTTTCCACTTCGGAGCACGTGCATGCCCATGCTTCGTCGGAACTACACTGTTGCACCCCCTGTCGCTATTTTGACCGCTTATAATCAGCCCAGTAATTGTGCCCCACCCTGCCTAGTTTTAGGGTACCATGATTCATCTAAGTGGGTAGCTGCTAAAATGGTCCCCGTTACTAGTGTTTTCTAGGGTCTATTCGTATACCCCCAAATTGGCTAAGTGTTATCCATCCATTCAAGTTAACTTAACCCATCCACACGCCATGTCATGTTGGTTAAGTGTTTCTTATTAACTTAACCCTTCTCATTCATCATGTTGTAATTGGTTAAGTGTTTTCTATTAACTTAACCCTGCTCATTCATCATATTATATTGGTTAAGTGTTTCCCATTAACTTAACCCCACTCATTCATTGGTTAAGTGTTTCACATTAACTTAACCCCACTCGTTCATTGGTTAAGTGTCAACTTAACCCTACCATTGGTCATGTTACATTGGTTAAGTGTTGCCCTCTTGTGTTACTTAACCCTACCACTTGTCATGTTACATTGGTTAAGTGTTGCCCTCTTGTGTTACTTAACCCTACCACTTGTCATTTTACATTGGTTAAGTGTTGCCCTCTTGTGTTACTTAACCCTATCACACATCATGTTATATTGGTTAATTGTTGCTCTCTTGTGTTACTTAAACCTACCACCTGTCATGTTACATTGGTTAAGTGTTGCCCTCTTGTGTTACTTAACCCTATAACACATCATGTTATATTGGTTAAGTGTTGCTTTGATTAACTTAACCCTACCATTCTTAGTCTGTCTGTTTCTTAGCTTTAATTTATTCATTAAAGCACCAACCTCTCACATTAGATCTATATTGTTGCGGTCGCTGGATGTGCCGGGCAGTTCCGAACAGCCTTACAACGCAACTCAATCTAACCTCAGGTTTTTGGGCTTAAATGCGCTAACCTCTCACATTAGATCTATATTGTTGCGGTCGCTGGATGTGTCGGGCGGTTCCGGACAGTCTTACACCGCAGCTCAATCTAACCGCGGGTTAGGCATGTTATTCTTTAGCCAATTTACATATATACTATACATGTCCAAGTCTAGATTTTATATGCTAATTATCCCAAATTCACCAAACTAGTCATGTTCCAATTCCCAAGTTATGCCCAACAAATTCAATTACAAGCTATTACCCAAAATAGGTTGCACCCAATCTTTCCAAATTTGCAATAATAGTCATGCCCCAAAATCGCAATATACATTACGCTTGGCATCCCAACCAATAGTTATGCCCAATCTAGAATTAATATTCCAATTTACAGTTTCCGCCCAATCTAGATTTAATATTTCAATTTACCCCAAGTTCGCAACAACAACATTTATACCCCCAAATCACAAGTTAAAAACTATGTCCAACAATTTCACCGAATTTGTTATGCCCAATTATTTCACCAAATACATTGTGCCCAATATTTACCCAAAATATTCCCCATATTCCAATCGTTCGTATTTCGCGATTTCAGCCTAGGTTCGAAGGTAACCCAGGTTCATAAAAGAAAAAGGAAATAGGGAAAGAGAGAGGGAAGGAGCATAAAATAAGAATAGGCATAAAAATAGGCATGTAACAACAGACCTAATACAAGAGATTTAGATCCAACAAAGATAGATTCTTGAATAAACTGATACAATCATTATCCCAGACATAAGAATAACATCGCGAACCAAAGAGGATTTGTAACGACCCGGATTTCGAGCGACTTTGGTTATCGACATAAGCCCGATGTCGATAACCAAAACGCCGAAAAATCCTGGTAATTAGTGAAAGAAATTAGAGGGTGAGGATAGATAAGATAGAAACTTAGAATAGAAGAAGAAGAAGAACACAACATCAGAGTAACACGAATCTCACAGCGGAACGAATAAATATATTTCATAACATTACTTTGAAATACAAACTTGGTACTTGAATATACATATCATTTTCAAAGTACAGCACTTACAACACAGCGGAAATAAACTATAGCTATATGATCCTGAAGCCTCCTGCTCCAAGCTCTTCCAGTATATCTGTAAATCCCGACTACTTGACTGCCCGTACAAATTTAGGCACCCAAGAGTTTAGGGAAAACAACAAAGTAAACTCCGGGTCAGTCATGGGACTGGTGTGAGTAAAACAGTTTAAAAATAGTTCGAACAAGTAAACGATATCTCATAAGACCACGCCGCATAACGGAACGGGTTTTTCCCTTATGAGAATCCAAGATAACTTTATATCAAAAACCTTTTGATATTATAATAATGTCTATCAACCACAACTATAATAATCATCTAGTAGAAACGCTTTCATCTCACGTTCTACATATATAGTATACAATCAAAACCGCAAGCACGTATTGGGTAATGGATTTCCAACTATGACAAGGTATGGAATCACCTTCCGCTTGTGTACCTCTAGAGAGGAATACACTGGGTTCAACAAGAACATCTTGCAACCCGGCCACACATGACCGACCACTCATTTCGCTTGAGTGTATCGAATGTATATCACCAACAGTTGGGATCAGCAACCGTTTCCCGAATGGGACAGCATCAACAATAGATTTTTAGAAGTAAATGAAACTCTAGATCAGGTGATTATACACCCTACTTCGGTGCGACCGACTTAGCCATGCTTCCTGCCCGATTTCTGTCATTTACCGGATGATGAGGCTAGAAACTACGCTTTATCATCATACCAGATTCACTTTGAATGTCACATCATCAAATCCATCAAATCACCGATTGACGTCCTCAACCATACATTATGTGTTAGCTAAAAGAAGTTTCCTTCTTCGCTTCCACTCTTGGTACAGTTGGAGAAATCAATATACGTGATCGTCTGGACATACTCTGTCAGACATCCGTCCATACAAGTCACCCAGGAACAGGATGAACCAAAGGCACTATTCTGTAAACAGGATAGCCCTTGCATAACTCCGGCTTCACTTATCTTTGGCATATATGATTCGTAACGCTTATGCCAATACAGAGTGGTTCTTTGGATAATCATCCAACCGGTCTCTCCATATTAACAACGTTAAAATGGTCAAAACTTCGATAGTCTGTGATTTAACTATCGAATAAAAACAAGTATGCAAACAATGATATTATTTCCAAATGGAAATTATATCGATCAAACATCATTCAACATTCATCTCTTTAGTTCATTAATTTACTTATCTCATGTTTCCCTACGTTCAATATTCCTTATTTTCTAAATTGGGAAAATATACGTTATTAACAAATGGAAAACATTTCCATTTCTTTGTTTCTTTATTAGAAAACATTTCTGGTTTCTTATTTGGAAAACATTTCCAAAGCTTCTTCATTGGACGTAGACATATGTTTAAACAAACCATCGCGACGCCAACTCAAACCATTTCCTTTACTGCCGAACCTTAACTATTCCTTAGTTAAAAACGAAGCCAATCAAGTTGGGGGTAGAACTACCTCTCAGACCTTAACTGAACAACATTTCTAACTTTGAAATAGACAAAGTTCCCTTTATATTTCTTTAACAAACTTCCTTACTTAACCCTCCTTCGAATAACTATATTCGATTGACTCTTATCAATTAACTCTATTGGACTAACCCCTATCGATTAACTCTATTGGACTAACACTATTTGACTAACGCTATTTCTTTACTCATTTCACTTACTCTTTTCGAATAAACTATATTCGATAATTCCTTTTACTTTCTATTCGAATAACTATATTCGATTTACTCATTTGCTTCTATTCGAATAACTATATTCGATTTACTCATTTGCTTCTATTCTAATCGATTAAACTAACATCGATTATCTTTTCGAATAAACTATATTCGATAATTCCTTTTACTTTCTATTCGAATAACTATATTCGATTTACTCATTTGCTTCTATTCGAATAACTATATTCGATTTACTCATTTGCTTCTATTCGAATAACTATATTCGATTTACTCATTTGCTTCTATTCGAATGATTATATTCGATTTACTCATTTGCTTCTATTCTAATTGATTTAAACTAACACCGATTGTCTCCTTTCAACTTTATTCTCTAATCGATTAACTAACATCGATTAACTTCTTTGATAAACTACGTTTTCCGTTACAACTATTTCCTTTTTATAACGTTTACTTACCGTTACAAATATTTCCTATTTATAACTTCTATTTACCGTTACAAATATTTCCTGTTTATAACTTCTATTTACCGTTACAAATATTTCCTATTTATAACTTCTATTTACCGTTACAAATATTTCCTATTTATAACTTCTATTTACCATTACAAATATTTCCTATTTATAACTTCTATTTACCGTTACAAATATTCCCTATTTATAACTTCTATTTACCGTTACAAATATTTCCTATTTATAACTTCTATTTACCGTTACAAATATTTCCTATTTATAACTTCTATTTATTTTCTAAATAAATATCCCTTTTCTATTTCTATTTATTTTCTAAATAAATATCCCTTTTATAAAACCGTGTTCGTTTTATAAATAATTCCTTTTATAAAATCCTGTGATTTTATAAAATTCCTTTATTTCAATATACATTGAAATACTTCTTTTTACATCCCAGGGTCTTTTATGATATTTAAAATATCGAATAACAATGATCAATATCATTCCAACACCCATAATCCATAACAGATTATATAACACATCATATATCACAATATATGAAAACAGTAAAATAAATGTTGAGGAATCCAGTTGGATTCCTCCAACCTGTTTCCCTGCATCACAGATGTTAAACAATATAGATAACATCACTTTTCAGTTCTATATGATATATTCTGTTAAACAGAATCAATATAGAAATTTTAACTAACTGACTAGCAGTTCAATCAAACAGCCAACATACAGTCAATCAGCCAATATCTAACAGTTCTAAAAATAAAACATGAAATTATAAACTGTTCAGAGTTAGTGAGATTTACTCACTTTTGCGCGTTAGCCGTTAAATAACGGTTTGCGTTATTTGATTTCGACGGACAATTTATTTCGCCATAAATTGTAACGAGCTCAAATCCACTTCCAGTCAGTTCCAGCGTGTAGTGTCCGTCCATACGATCCTTTATAAAATCGGCCCACTGCCACATTTAAACCTGCCCATTCAGTGTGTCCTTCTCAAAGATCATCCGTTCCAGACATACATATTTCCTTCCGTGTATATGTACTTCTTTTGTTTAACTGGCCTCCACGTTTTTTTCTTTTACTTTTTTTTTGTTTTGGGCCTTACTTTGATCTTGGCCCACACATACTCCACCCGCCATCAAGACCACATGCTCCACGTAGATCTTCCACTTCCCAGTTGATCCAAAAACACAATACCCCATTTTCCTGTACAACAGCCAATAGCAGAAACTTCTCCACCATTTGCCGTGCCATCTCCTCTTCTTTTCTACATTCATACACACCACAGCACTTTCGAACCCTTTCCCACCGTTGACACCCTTTACAACAGTCCATCACTTCCATTTTAAAAGCATATAACAAAAAGTACTAAACATACACACTTCACACATAAATAACCACTACTCTTCTTCCTCCAGTTTTAATCTTCCATCTTCATAAACGTAAGCTCCAAAGTCAAAAGCCGCTCCTATGTTTCATACACCATCACCGAGGATCCTTCCACCTCATTCATTGTTTACCCCGTACCCAATGCGCCCAGCTCCACATTTCACTGATTCCCAGAGCCTCAGCGTCATTCCCCTTCCATTTCTGAATCCATGCATGAGTGTCACCTAGTCCATACAGCAAGTTTCTTCACATCCCCTGCCATTTCCGAAAACACTTGCACACGTCCTCCCTGTTCTTGCGACCAAAAAGCCTTGTTGCATGGCACAAAACCTCTACCAGTAAGAAAAGCAAGCTCCGAGTCCGAGCAGATCAAGACGATTTTTATTTGTTTTATATATTTATTTTTTTGTGAGGAAGAGCACTAGTTTGTCTCGCGTTTTGATATTTCCGGGAGCTAAAAAAAATGGATGAAGGCAAAGGCGATATGTTGTTGTATTTAAAAACTTTTAATTGCATGAGTTTATGGAGCCACGACTTCGTTTTGATGCCGCAGAAGAATGGCGGTTGAGAAGAAAAAACGTGGCTTTTGTTTTATCAGAAGACAAGTTTCGATATTTTTGGTTATGTTGTCATGAAAAATTTCGTCACGTATGAACCGATAACGAAAGAACTAACAATAACATTATGACGAGCAATGTTCCCAGATTTCAAAAATATAATAATATCGGTAGGTGAACTCATATTGTGAAACCCCAAAATGTTGATTACAGGGTGCAAAATACTTCAAATAAAAAGTCGCTTATTAAATTAATTAAAAATTACCATAAAATTCTAAAAATTAAATTACCACTACGTCTCAAAAGAACCTTGTCTAAATTCAAAGCTGATCTCTAGTTATATCGAATAAACCATTATGGTCGATATACGATTCTATAGCGACTATTTTAAAATTTGATTTGGACATATCTCAAAATCTATACAACGAAATCCCGATTTTTCCCTTCCGCTAGAAAGATATACTCCACCAGCTCCACACGTTTCTTATTTCACAGAAATCCGATTTAAAACGAACCCTGTACATTCAGTTGAAGTTCGAATCGCCAATTTACGAACTGCAGCGCCATTTCGAGCTCGTTTATAATTATATTATAAACTATACGTTCAACAGTCGTCGATTGAATATATTCGTTATTCAAATTCAATTCCAAGCTGAATTAAATATCACAGATGATCTGGTTCACACCATATCGTCATTTCAGCCAATTCTGTTTATTTCAGAATTAAATATATTATTTAATTATTATTTTAATTAAATATTCACCATTATTAAATTCCACGGCCATTAAATTCACTACCCCACCATTTATATAATTAAATAAATTAATCATAATACCTCTGCCAATGCGGGTCATTACATTCTTACCCACTTAAAATAATTTCGTCCTCGAAATTGCTAAAAAGTAGGGGACGACCCTATCGACTGGTTAGAACATATTTGTTCACTCCTTAACTTCAGTTTCAACTGAACCAAATTTAATTTTAATTAAATTATTAATTAATCCTTATCAACGAAAATTTTCAAAAATCCTGAAAATTTTCTAACACCTTAACTCTTCGAAAAATTTCGCCAGCACCTCCTTTGTACTGGTCAATCGGAACAACTCCAACTCGCCTTTCTGGGGCATCTCCAACCCAAAAGAAAATCAAACAGCCAAGCGGCTTGCCTATTTGGCTCATAAATCTTATATCCAATAGAAATATAAACTTGTACCTTTTGTCGAGCATTCTATTTATATACCTTCGTACCTTATCCATACCTATCTCATGTATATTTATACATTTCTAATTCATTTCTACTTAATCCAATCATTTTAACTTAGTTCGTTAAGTGATTTTCAAATTACTGGTTAGCCCAATTCACCTTTTTATTTGAATATACATGTTCAAATATAGGTTTAACTTGTTTATCAACTAATTGAATTCCATTTCAATTTTATTTGAATTTCCTATATTCAAATTCCATTTCGATTCTCTTATTCAAATTCCATATTTGAATTTCATTATTCAAATCTATTTCCAAACTCCATTTGAATTTCTATACTCAAATTCTATATCACTTCCATTGAATTTCATATATTTAAACTCCCTTTGAATTTCTATATTCAATTTCTGTTTGAATTTCTCTTTATTCAAATCCCGTTTAAATTTTCTATATTCAAATCCTATGTTTGAACTTCCTTTATTCAAATTCCTTTTCAAACTTTCTTTATTCAATCTTTAAATAAGCCTTGATTTCAATTCCTTTTGAAATCGATATTTCCACCTTTGGAAAATAGGTTTTTCCTTTCAACTTCACACTAGTATTTTTATTTCTGAATTATCCAATGATAATTCTTTTCGCTTCATTTTATAAACTTCGTTTATAAAAGAACTATTTATAAACTTCGTTTATAAAAGAACTATTTATAAACTTCGTTTATAAAGGAACTTCTCGTTTTATTTCTTTTAAAACAAGTTAATATTTCAAATCTATTTAAAAATTCAAATTCTATATTATAAATCCCATTTTGAAATTCAACACAACTTGTCTTTCCCAAAACGATTTCAACACAGTATCTCTGGTAGTAATTCGTCACTTACAACTCGAAAATGAATACTGATGATGCAGCTGTCATCATCAGAATCTATTTTCCAGCGATCGAAGTGAGTTCAATACTATAAAACCATTTCTAAACATTTCCACTTTGAAATTTATTTCAAAATATAATTCACACTGTTTGTAAAACAATTTAAAATCTCCCAGGATCTTAAATTTTCCTTATTTTTAATCCAAATCCATTTACAAACACTTCTCCAATTCTCCAGAGTTTTAACTCCATTTCTGGTTTAAATTTCAGATTTAACTAATCTGATTCACGCATTTCACTTATATGAATTCTAATTTGTTATTTACATAACCATTTTATTTATAATCTTACTCTATTATAATAACAACCAATATATCCAATATATTAAAATTTTATGTTGGGTAAACTTATTTTAATTTACCCTCTTTTCAAAACATATCATGTCGGTTCATCGTATTCAAGTGTTTAGTAACTCCTACCGATACAGTGGATCAAACTGATCGACCAGAACTCATAAACGACTCAACCAACAAATCTCCACAATATAAAATTATTTTTTTATCATATACAAATATGTTCACTTGTATATATACACTCAATCTCAGTCTAGGGGATTACTAACCCTATCTCTACCGAGTCACGCCACAGAGCCAAGTAATTCTTAACTTAAGCTCTGATACCAACTGTAACGACCCGGATTTCGAGCGACTTTGGTTATCGACATAAGCCCGATGTCGATAACCAAAACGCCGAAAAATCCTGGTAATTAGTGAAAGAAATTAGAGGGTGAGGATAGATAAGATAGAAACTTAGAATAGAAGAAGAAGAAGAACACAACATCAGAGTAACACGAATCTCACAGCGGAACGAATAAATATATTTCATAACATTACTTTGAAATACAAACTTGGTACTTGAATATACATATCATTTTCAAAGTACAGCACTTACAACACAGCGGAAATAAACTATAGCTATATGATCCTGAAGCCTCCTGCTCCAAGCTCTTCCAGTATATCTGTAAATCCCGACTACTTGACTGCCCGTACAAATTTAGGCACCCAAGAGTTTAGGGAAAACAACAAAGTAAACTCCGGGTCAGTCATGGGACTGGTGTGAGTAAAACAGTTTAAAAATAGTTCGAACAAGTAAACGATATCTCATAAGACCACGCCGCATAACGGAACGGGTTTTTCCCTTATGAGAATCCAAGATAACTTTATATCAAAAACCTTTTGATATTATAATAATGTCTATCAACCACAACTATAATAATCATCTAGTAGAAACGCTTTCATCTCACGTTCTACATATATAGTATACAATCAAAACCGCAAGCACGTATTGGGTAATGGATTTCCAACTATGACAAGGTATGGAATCACCTTCCGCTTGTGTACCTCTAGAGAGGAATACACTGGGTTCAACAAGAACATCTTGCAACCCGGCCACACATGACCGACCACTCATTTCGCTTGAGTGTATCGAATGTATATCACCAACAGTTGGGATCAGCAACCGTTTCCCAAATGGTGCAGCATCAACAATAGATTTTTAGAAGTAAATGAAACTCTAGATCAGGTGATTATACACCCTACTTCGGTGCGACCGACTTAGCCATGCTTCCTGCCCGATTTCTGTCATTTACCGGGTGATGAGGCTAGAAACTACGCTTTATCATCATACCAGATTCACTTTGAATGTCACATCATCAAATCCATCAAATCACCGATTGACGTCCTCAACCATACATTATGTGTTAGCTAAAAGAAGTTTCCTTCTTCGCTTCCACTCTTGGTACAGTTGGAGAAATCAATATACGTGATCGTCTGGACATACTCTGTCAGACATCCGTCCATACAAGTCACCCAGGAACAGGATGAACCGAAGGCACTATTCTGTAAACAGGATAGCCCTTGCATAACTCCGTCTTCACTTATCTTTGGCATATATGATTCGTAACGCTTATGCCAATACAGAGTGGTTCTTTGGATAATCATCCAACCGGTCTCTCCATATTAACAACGTTAAAATGGTCAAAACTTCGATAGTCTGTGATTTAACTATCGAATAAAAACAAGTGTGCAAACAATGATATTATTTCCAAATGGAAATTATATCGATCAAACATCATTCAACATTCATCTCTTTAGTTCATTAATTTACTTATCTCATGTTTCCCTACGTTCAATATTCCTTATTTTCTAAATTGGGAAAATATACGTTATTAACAAATGGAAAACATTTCCATTTCTTTGTTTCTTTATTAGAAAACATTTCTGGTTTCTTATTTGGAAAACATTTCCAAAGCTTCTTCATTGGACTTAGACATATGTTTAAACAAACCATCGCGACGCCAACTCAAACCATTTCCTTTACTGCCGAACCTTAACTATTCCTTAGTTAAAAACGAAGCCAATCAAGTTGCTGTAGAACTACCTCTCAGACCTTAACTGAACAACATTTCTAACTTTGAAATAGACAAAGTTCACTTTATATTTCTTTAACAAACTTCCTTACTTAACCCTCCTTCGAATAACTATATTCGATTGACTCTTATCAATTAACTCTATTGGACTAACCCCTATCGATTAACTCTATTGGACTAACACTATTTGACTAACGCTATTTCTTTACTCATTTCACTTACTCTTTTCGAATAAACTATATTCGATAATTGCTTTTACTTTCTATTCGAATAACTATATTCGATTTACTCATTTGCTTCTATTCGAATAACTATATTCGATTTACTCATTTGCTTCTATTCTAATCGATTAAACTAACATCGATTATCTTTTCGAATAAACTATATTCGATAATTCCTTTTACTTTCTATTCGAATAACTATATTCGATTTACTCATTTGCTTCTATTCGAATAACTATATTCGATTTACTCATTTGCTTCTATTCGAATAACTATATTCAATTTACTCATTTGCTTCTATTCAAATGACTATATTCGATTTACTCATTTGCTTCTATTCTAATTGATTTAAACTAACACCGATTGTCTCCTTTCAACTTTATTCTCTAATCGATTAACTAACATCGATTAACTTCTTTGATAAACTACGTTTTCCGTTACAACTATTTCCTTTTTATAACGTTTACTTACCGTTACAAATATTTCCTATTTATAACTTCTATTTACCGTTACAAATATTTCCTGTTTATAACTTCTATTTACCGTTACAAATATTTCCTATTTATAACTTCTATTTACCATTACAAATATTTCCTATTTATAACTTCTATTTACCATTACAAATATTTCCTATTTATAACTTCTATTTACCGTTACAAATATTTCCTATTTATAACTTCTATTTACCGTTACAAATATTTCCTATTTATAACTTCTATTTACCGTTACAAATATTTCCTATTTATAACTTCTATTTATTTTCTAAATAAATATCCCTTTTCTATTTCTATTTATTTTCTAAATAAATATCCCTTTTATAAAACCGTGTTCGTTTTATAAATAATTCCTTTTATAAAATCCTGTGATTTTATAAAATTCCTTTATTTCAATATACATTGAAATACTTCTTTTTACATCCCAGGGTCTTTTATGATATTTAAAATATCGAATAACAATGATCAATATCATTCCAACACCCATAATCCATAACAGATTATATAACACATCATATATCACAATATATGAAAACAGTAAAATAAATGTTGAGGAATCCAGTTGGATTCCTCCAACCTGTTTCCCTGCATCACAGATGTTAAACAATATAGATAACATCACTTTTCAGTTCTATATGATATATTCTGTTAAACAAAATCAATATAGAAATTTTAACTAACTGACTAGCAGTTCAATCAAACAGCCAACATACAGTCAATCAGCCAATATCTAACAATTCTAAAAATATAACATGAAATTATAAATTGTTCAGAGTTAGTGAGATTTACTCACTTTTGCGTGTTAGCCGTTAAATAACGGTTTGCGTTATTTGATTTCAACGGACAATTTATTTCGCCATAAATTGTAACGAGCTCAAATCCACTTCCAGTCAGTTCCAGCGTGTAGTGTCCGTCCATACGATCCTTTATAAAATCGGCCCACTGCCACATTTAAACCTGCCCATTCAGTGTGTCCTTCTCAAAGATCATCCGTTCCAGACATACATATTTCCTTCCGTGTATATGTACTTCTTTTGTTTAACTGGCCTCCACGTTTTTTTCTTTTACTTTTTTTTTGTTTTGGGCCTTACTTTGATCTTGGCCCACACATACTCCACCCGCCATCAAGACCACATGCTCCACGTAGATCTTCCACTTCCCAGTTGATCCAAAAACACAATACCCCATTTTCCTGTACAACAGCCAATAGCAGAAACTTCTCCACCATTTGCCGTGCCATCTCCTCTTCTTTTCTACATTCATACACACCACAGCACTTTCGAACCCTTTCCCACCGTTGACA
Source organism: Allium sativum (assembly GCA_030737875.1). Classification (NCBI taxonomy): domain Eukaryota; kingdom Viridiplantae; phylum Streptophyta; class Magnoliopsida; order Asparagales; family Amaryllidaceae; genus Allium; species Allium sativum. Next base: position 243,008,518 of record CM060926.1, read on the forward strand.
CCCTTTACAACAGTCCATCACTTCCATTTTAAAAGCATATAACAAAAAGTACTGAACATACACACTTCACACATAAATAACCACTACTCTTCTTCCTCCAGTTTTAATCTTCCATCTTCATAAACGTAAGCTCCAAAGTCAAAAGCTGCTCCTATGTTTCATACACCATCACCGAGGATCCTTCCACCTCATTCATTGTTCACCCCGTACCCAATGCGCCCAACTCCACATTTCACCGATTCCCAGAGCCTCAGCGTCATTCCCCTTCCATTTCTGAATCCATGCATGAGTGTCACCTAGTCCATACAGCAAGTTTCTTCACATCCCCTGCCATTTCCGAAAACACTTGCACACGTCCTCCCTGTTCTTGCGACCAAAAAGCCTTGTTGCATGGCACAAAACCTCTACCAGTAAGAAAAGCAAGCTCCGAGTCCGAGCAGATCAAGACGATTTTTATTTGTTTTATTTATTTATTTTTTTGTGAGGAAGAGCACTAGTTTGTCTCGCGTTTTGATATTTCCGGGAGCTAAAAAAAATGGATGAAGGCAAAGGCGATATGTTGTTGTATTTAAAAACTTTTAATTGCATGAGTTTATGGAGCCACGACTTCGTTTTGATGCCGCAGAAGAATGGCGGTTGAGAAGAAAAAACGTGGCTTTTGTTTTATCAGAAGACAAGTTTCGATATTTTTGGTTATGTTGTCATGAAAAATTTCGTCACGTATGAACCGATAACGACAGAACTAACAATAACATTATGACGAGCAATGTTCCCAGATTTCAAAAATATAATAATATCGGTAGGTGAACTCATATTGTGAAACCCCAAAATGTTGATTACAGGGTGCAAAATACTTCAAATAAAAAGTCGCTTATTAAATTAATTAAAAATTACCATAAAATTCTAAAAACTAAATTACCACTACGTCTCAAAAGAACCTTGTCTAAATTCAAATCTGATCTCTAGTTATATCGAATAAACCATTATGGTCGATATACGATTCTATAGCGACTATTTTAAAATTTGATTTGGACATATCTCAAAATCTATACAACGAAATTCCGATTTTTTCCTTCCGCTAGAAAGATATACTCCACCAGCTCCACACGTTTCTTGTTTCACAGAAATCCGATTTAAAACGAACCCTGTACATACAGTTGAAGTTCGAATCGCCAATTTACGAACTGCAGCGCCATTTCGAGCTCGTTTATAATTATATTATAAACTATACGTTCAACTGTCGTCGATTGAATATATTCGTTATTCAAATTCAATTCCAAGCTGAATTAAATATCACAGATGATCTGGTTCACACCATATCGTCATTTCAGCCAATTCTGTTTATTTCAGAATTAAATATATTATTTAATTATTATTTTAATTAAATATTCACCATTATTAAATTCCACGGCCATTAAATTCACTACCCCACCATTTATATAATTAAATAAATTAATCATAATACCTCTGCCAATGCGGGTCATTACAGGATTATAAACCTGATGTACAACAAAGATAGGCCTGATTTAATCAATAAAAATAACTTCTGAGCATGTAAAGACATAGATTCAATAGAAGGATAGGGATAAATCTGAAAAGATTATCTTACAATTAGGCATAGACTTCGATTCATTTTATTACATGTCAAGATTACAATCAGGTATTCAAATCTGAAAATAACGTGAACTTACATTGCTAAGATTAAGAAAAGATAATTGAATCGTTGTTGTTGTAGCAAAACTAGTCTTCTAATTTGATTTGAGGCTCTCTAGTTTTCTTCTTGAATTTAGGTTGAAGAATGACGGCTAGGCTAGTTTGGGATGAACAGCATGACGGTGCCATAGCCTTTGAGCAACAGAATTAGGGTTGGGTTATGAGTGTATATATAGATGTCTAGGATTATTGAGAGCCTTTAGATCAACATAGGGTCCATCCAAACCATCCAGTCCAAGAGAATGCATCATCAGGCCAATCAGAAGTCGCCACATAGTCCTACGACCCAGAAATTCGTCACTGCCTCGTCAGTCAGATACAAACGAAGTATTTCACCCTGATCTGGGGGGTTGACACCGGGGTCGAAACCTCTATGGGGGGGTCGACACCGGGGTCGACAGCCCTATGGGGGGTCCACACCTATGTTGACACCCCTATGGGGGGTCGACCCTTATGTTGACACCCCCGGGGAGTCGACACCCTCTGGCGGGAATTTTCCCGCCCAGCCTGTTTTTGGCTGATATGGAATTTCGAACCCATTTTTGACTTTCTGGACCTATTTCTGAAGTACTGAATCCAATATATATATATATATATATATATATATATTCTCCCCTACATGTATACAAACTTCTAATGCTTATAACTTCTTAATATAGTGTCCGATTTACGCAAACTCGGACTCTATTTCAAGCAAAATTCCAAGACGAACGCAATGGCATAACCCGTTTTGCTTAATTCACACTTTTAAAATTAAGTATTCTTTAATTCGTTACTTTAATATTCATAGAAAATACGGTGTGTTACATTATCCATTGCCTTAGGAAGCATGACTATTAGGATCGTTAATGGCATGAGACAATCAATGAATTAAATTGATTTAGTATTCATTGCCTTAGGAAATATGATCATTAGGGTAATTCAGGGCATGCGGCGGGTATAATAAAAAATAGAATTAAGGTGGATTTAATGGGAATTAATTGCGGTAGTAAATACTATGTCCAATAAGGAAGTAAATAATTAAGTTCCTTAGTAAAGGAAGTTAGAGAGGATTATCCATAGCTTAGTCAAGTTTAAATATATAATTAATATCCTTAGTTAAAATTAAAGATTGGACTTACTAGGTTAATGAGCGAGGTCAGTTGTCTTATTCGATAGAAGTCTGCACTTTCCAACGGTCGGATATATGTACAACTAATGTGAGATATCATTAACCATACGAACCCATGATGATATTTAATTGCATAGCGAGAATTATTTCCTAAAATAGGTCTACTTTAAGCATTAAGGTATTAACTGGTTGTATGGCCTGTCTCCCGTCCAAAAGAAGGGACCATAAAGGGGATAATTCATAAGTGTAACCTGCATTGGGATTTGAGGTATTAAGTAGTTAATTCATAAGCATAGCTTGCTTTGGAACTTGAGGTATTAAGTTGTTAGATCCACACTTAAAAGGGTATTAAGTGATCGCATAGGCGGCGTAGCTCGCCTCCCTACAAATAAGAAGTATTAAACGGCTACTGGGTATATGTTTGGTAATCCTCACATAGGCCTGCTTCATCTAGGTAGTAAGTGACTGGGGAGAGAGTCGCCTTGGGATTATGTATTAAATGATAGTTAAGGAGATACCATGGGTCTGCCTATCTTGTAGGAAGCACTAAGTGGCTAGGGGATTATCTAATAAGGTAGCTGGATAGTAACATGAGGTTTCGCCAAGCGGGTCTTAAATGGTGTCGAGCACTTACCTAAACCTAGTATTAAGTGGTTGGATATTATCTCTCAACTTATGCGGGGTTTGGAAATATGCATCAATAACAAAAGCCTTAGATCAGTAGGACTTAGTAGCTAGTATCCTCTAATTTATAGTTGTGTGGTGTAAACCACCTAGCAAGGTACTAAGTGAACCACAAATCCATCTTTACGCTATATTTTCAATGAGGTCTTAAGTGGCTAGATATGTATGTGTCTCTCTCTCTCTCTATATATATATGTATATATATATATATGGGTTACACCCCATGTAACAACCCGGAATTTCAAAACCAATTTAAAATTTTAATTTAAGCTATTTTAATGGATTTTGAGAATTTAAAATGATTTATTTTCAGAATCATAAATCGAAGTTAGAACGTATAAATTTATTTTAATTATAAAACGAACTCGAAATGGCGCTGTAGTTTGAAAATTCGATTTTAAACCTCAAATGAATATACATAATTCAATATAAATCAGAATTGGACGAAACAAGAAACGTTAGAATGTATATAATTATATCTTTTTAATGAATGTGGAAAATTGAGATTTTGTATTATAATTTGTAAGTTATGTCCAGTTTAAAATTTAAAATAGTCATTATACAATTTATATATATTTTTAATAATATATGGCCCTTAAATATAGCCATTTTGCAAACGATCTCCATTTTCGATGAAACCACTTTTGTTGGATCCGAATTGTCAAATTATAGTCAGGTTTAAATTTTCATAATTTTTGGAATTAATATGTGAGCGTAGCAAATTTAAACATGTTTTCGATTTCAGTTTAAATTCAATTGACTAATAAAAGGCCATTTTCCAAACGGTCTCCAAATTTGATGAAATTTATTTTGTTAGGACCATATCGTCAAAACATAGCTAGATTTAATTTTTATGTAATTTTTGTAGTCAGTATATGACCCCGTTAAATTAAAATGTACGTTGGAATTCAATATTGACTATTATATTAATTTATATTTTAATTTTAACAAAAACTGATCAAAACAGTCAAAATAGCTTACGAAACATATTCCATTGTGTCCGGAACGAGGGTATTTGGCTAGGGGGCGATAGTCGTTGAAGTTCGTTTGGATTTAGGAGCACTAAACAAGTAAAATTGGAATTTATTGAATTAAATAATAAAAATATATTATGAAGGGGGTCAACACCCCTATTTCTCCCATCATTGAAAACAACCGCCAACGATATAATGAATGCACGCGAGCTTCAGATCTTAGTTCCTCCAAATCGCAAAATCCGATTATCAGTATCAAAAATTTATAATTACAATATCGAAGTTCTCTTTGTGATGTACAAATCCAATGGTTAAGATTGGAATTGGTGTTGTTTTTCGTTTGATTTTAGGGCTCAAGCCATTACCGCTCGTAGATGGTTTCAGCCACGAAGGTGGAGCTGTGTTCGTTGCGCCTCTGGTCGAAGGTGGAGAGGAAGGTTCGAGGGTCGCGACGTCGGGTAGTGATCGACGTCCGATCACCTATAGTGCAGTGCGCAGGTGGATTTCCTTTAGAGTGTGGTTTTGTTTTTATCGGCCTGGAGCATAACGATGTACGAGGAGATAACTAAGGTTAATTATATTTAAAAAGGTGATTAAGGAATTTAATTAATTTTTAATTAACTTACAATGTGTTCAATCTTGTAAAATTAATATCTTTGTGATACGATGTCAGAAATACGCGAACCCAGGTGCGTTGGAATCATGCTTAGAAACTCTGCAACATGGAACTGACCAGATCGGAAACAGAGCAAACTGGATTTTGAGCTAAATTAAATGGACGTTAAATTTAGTTCAAGAACAGAAATTCAGAAATAAGGAATGGTGGAGTGGAAACCCAATGTGAGAACTCTCTCACTGAGTTCATTTGTACAGTCATTTATTTCTATAACTGAATTTGTGTTGACTGCCTGTGATTGCAATAATTGTTTGATGATTGATGGTTGTTTACAGTTTTAACATTATTATCATTATTAAACTGTGAAAATAGAATTATATTCACATGAACTGTGATGTAAACCCTACACGGGTATTCGAACGATAATTTTACACATCACCCAATTATTTGTCGATGTTTGAAAACCCCACACAGGTCTGGGGACGATAATTTATTCACGTCTCCCATGAATTTAATTATATGTTAATCGATGGATCGACAAACTGTGATAAGCATTATTTAATTATTTAATGCTTATACAGTTGAAAATTGCACTCTGGATGTGAATTGGCCGTTTAATAGTTGTTTATCACTATTTTTGAATACATGCGATGTATGGAATCCATATAAATAAAATTTATATGGTAATTGATTGAGTCTGATTCCAATTCAGAAATAACGAATACTTTAAAATAATATTCAATGAAGAATTAAATTATGATTTCGATGTCCGATTTTGGATGGACATGAAAATATTAAGATATATGAAGCCGGTTTGCCATGAACGGTGTTTTAAAAAACACTTGTTCTTTAACCCAATTAACAGCGAAGTTATGATTTGGAATTTATAATCTTTTAATTGAGATTAGTGGAATTTCCAAAGTAAAGTTTTCCAATTTAATATATTAAATTGGAATTGAATGGAATTCGATTTGGTAATAATCGAGATGAGCTTCTATGAAGGAAGACCGTTACTATATATGAAAATTTAAAGGCTTTGTCGTTGTTCCATTTATATTATTAGTATGATATGGAAATTTATATCGATTATATATACTGTTATGATTTTCGTTTAGATTCCATTTTGATGGAAGATGATTTTGGCATTATCGTGAACGATGTTTTAAATGACATTGGTTCTTTAACCCAAGTAAAAATAGGATTTATTTCCTAAATTTGAATAATCATTAAATAACGATTTTTGGATATTAAAACTAAGTGGGGTTTAATAAATCTTTGATTAGATTGAAATGTTAATGTGGTAATTAAATTGGCCATATTTAAGAAGTGTTTGAAAATGGAGTATCACCAGTTTTAGCTTATGCGATAGTTAAATCTTTAATTAGATTTGAACGTTGAATGGTAATTGAATTTACCAATAACACAATGGGTGTTAGATATGGAGTACTACACATTTTGCTCCATAGAATAAATAGGTTAGGATTTGAAAAATAAAATAAATGATTACTTCGGTAAGGCTCGATAATCCCGACTAGTTTGATAAACCTTAATTTGGTTCAGAGTTGTGAAAAGATAAGACAAAATCTTTTGAAATGGTTTCCAAGTGAAGATTTAAACAAGAGGTTTAAATGAATTAAATCTTTGATAAGATTTATGGGAATAATTCCGATGTAAAGAATATTTGAATAAAAGAATATTCTGGATTGGAATGAGGCGTATGATATGTTTTTATAGCACTTGATTATAAAATACGCGAGTTATTCAGAAAGACCGGGGTTAACCCATTCTGAATAACTGATACGATGACTAAGTCGAAGATTTGAAGCGGTGGTTGAAGGCCGACGATCTTCACATCGAATGGATTACACTGATACCCTGGATTGGTTTGCTCCCAGTAAGGGGTTGTAGTGACAGTCGTCCGGACAAACTTCTTGATTGTACGGATATGCGAGGGCCTCTCTCCTATATTGGACATACGAGACGAGGAATAAGGTGCCTCCAGTTTCGTTTAGACCCAGAACGGACTTGAAAACGGATGGTATGTCTGACATTGTATGCCCTTATGCTGTATCGTTAATCTCTGCTAAATATATATATGTGTGTGTGTGTTGGTGGCGGAGAATTTATTCTCTTGCTTAACACCCTTCTCTGAGACGTACGAACTTAGAGGTTATTTATTTGCAGAAATCAATGGTATGGTATCGATTGACAATATGACATGCTGAGATGCATGGATCAAGGCGGTTGTTGAAAAGCAGAGACTTGTGGTTGATGATCAAAGCACAGCTTTAAGTAGCGCAGCTTTGTGTAGCATTAATTCGCGAGCCTCACACACCGGTATGATGGTGAACTAATGGTTTGATCAGTATGATTTGGAGATGAGAGGATAGACACCTTTAGGGTTGTCACAGATTTGGTCGACCGAGATGGATTGGGTGTGGTCGCTCCACGCTCAGAGGGATAGGGCACACCCCCGATTCTGAGAGGGATAGAGTAAGCGGTGTTTTCTCTAGTTGGGACGTAAGTCGCGATGATACTTGATTTCCTAAAATGGTGGATGTGCATTACGTTGTTTTTCTCTAGCTGGGACGTAAGCCATGGCGTATTGCACTATGCGATAATCTTTCGACTCAGTAGCCATCATGATGGAAATCCAAACTTCCAATACGAGTTTTTTGGTTTTAGTTGTAAACCTATGTATGGCGATATAATATATGGTACCTATGCCATCTAGGATTGATACCTTTACTTTTGACGTTGATTTCTTCACTTATAGTAATAACAAAAGACAAATTTCACATACACAGCATATTTGGCTATTATAAGGTAAAACTCCATCCTCCGGCTTGCGTTGCATTGTGTGATGGGACCTGAGTCTTATAATAGCTTAAATTTTCTTTTATTTTGCATTGCGAGTTTTTGTTTTATGTTATTCGTGGAAGGAAATCCATTTCGTGTCATACGGCGTGATCCCGTGATTTACTTAACTTTAAAATAAAGATTAATAACTGTTTTAGTACTCACACCAGTCCCATGACGGACTCGGAGTTTATTGTTTCCACCTAAACTCTGGTCGCCTATATTTTCCACGCGGGCAACAAGTAGTTTTGGTATTTTCGAATATTTCTTTACACAAGATCCTGGATTTACAGCTGGAACTATATTTGGAAGCTTTGTATCTATATATTTCTTTCAGTTGTTGTAGTTGATATGCCCCACTGCACATTATTCTTATGTATTATTTTTCCACCGCATTGTAATTTAAATCTCTGATATTTTTCAATGTATATTATTTATTCTCCGATATCTTGTACTCTGATGTAAATTGTTGTAATAGCAATGAAATGTTCTATTGTTTGTGTTTCGATGCGTCATGTTCTCAAAGCAATACGATGTTTTCCGTCTCTTCGGAGATCTGGGGATTTCGGGTCGTTTCAGCATGGTATCAGAGCCTTGGTTTACAAAGCTAAAGAACAAGACACATTAAAACCAAAAGAAAGAATTCATCAAAGATAAGATTAGTAATATCCTATAAGAATGACTCGTTAGAGATAGAGATATTAATACCCTAGAATGAGTTCGAAGAGTATTATTTATAAAATAATGAATTTAGTTTTGAAAATTATATCTTATTACACGTATTTGAGTATTTTATTTTATATTGATTTTGGACTATCGGGTATTAGAAAATTTTGCATATACGTCTCGCAAACGTATATTTAAAGTCTCAAATATACTGGGTAGATATAGAACTACACTCTAGTCGCCTGGGGATAATTCTGATGATGTTGCAACATCATCAGTGTTTGTGTTCGAGTTTCGAAGGAGGATATCTATACATTTCCAATTGACTGGAGTGAGGACTAAAAACCTAGTTAGAATTTATTGTTTGTGATTTGACACTAAAAATATGATTTTTGAGTATATTAAAGCTATATATATTTGAAAAGCCAATCCACTAATTGATTGCTGGTTGTGATGTCTGATTATTAGTTCAACTAACAAGAATATTGGAATGATCAAACCAATAAGAGAATGAAAGGTAAATTTAGCCAAATCGAATCAAATATTGAACTGAATTGAAAATTGATTGAAATTGCATACATATACATGTATGTATATTGAACAGGTCATAGCATGGAAGCTAAGGAGAGGAACAAAATTGTATGCCCAACAAATAGGTACATATTTACTATATTCATTGGGTTTGATGATTTTATGAGCTGATTGGCAAGCCGCTTGGCTTTTTCTTTTTCTTTTTGATTGATGAGGGCCCTATGAGGCAAGTTGTGGTTTTACCGATCAGCACGTACAAAGGGGGTTATGGCGAAATTTTTTGAAATTTAGTGTTAGCCAATTTTTTTTAGAAATTGGAAAATTCTTAGAAACTGAAAAGTTGAAGAACTCAAGCCAAAATGAAAGTTTAGGTTGTTAGTTAAACAACTTTCAACTCCGTTCCTTTTCGAGGACGAAAAGATTTTAGGTGGGGGCGATTGTAACAACTCGGAATTTCAGAACCAATTTAAAATTTTAATTTAAGTTATTTTAATGGATTTTGAGAATTTAAAATGATTTATTTTGATAATCAACGATTTAAAATTTATTTAAATCGAAGTTAAAATGTATAAATTTATTTTAATTATAAAACGAACTTGAAATGGTGCGGTAGTTTGAAATTTCGATTTTAAACTTTAAATGAATATACATAATTCAATATAAATCAGAATTGGATGAAACAAGAAATGTTAGAATCTATTTAATTACATCTTTCTAATGAATGTGGAAAATTGAGATTTCATATTATAAATTGTAAGTTATGTCCAGTTTAAAATATAAAATAGTTTCTATAGAATTTCTATATATTTTTAATAATATATAGCCCTTAAAAATAGTCATTTTGCAAACGGTCTCCGTTTTCGATTAAACCACTTTTGTTGGATCTGGAATGTCAAATTATAGTCAAGTTTAAAACTTCATAATTTTTGGAATTAATATGTGAGCATAGTAAATTTAAACGTGTTTTTGATTTTAGTTTAAATTTAATTTAAAAATAAAAAGGTCATTTTTCAAACGACCTCCAAATTCGACGAAATTTGTTTTGTTAGGACTGTATCATCAAAACATAGCTAGATTTAATTTTCTGTAATTTTTGGAGTCAATATGTGGCCCCAGTATTTTAAAATGTACGTTGGAATTCAATATTGACCGTCATATTAATTTATATTTTAATTTTGCTAAAACCAGTCAAATTGGCTTACGAAACATATTCCATTATGTTCGGAGCGGGGGTATTTGGCTAGGGGCGACAGTCGTTGGAGTTCATTTGGAGTTAGGAGAAATAAACAAGTAAAATTGGAATTTATTGAATTAAATAATAATAATATATTATAAAGAGGGTCAAAAACCCTATTTCTCCCATTGTTGAAAACAACCACCAAAGATAGAACAAATGCACGTGAGCTTCAGATCTTAGTTCCGCCAAATCGCAAAATCCGATTATTAATATCAAAAATTTATAATTACAAAATCGAAGTTCTCTCTATGACGTACAAATCCAACGGTTAAGATTGGAATTAGTGTTGTTTTTCATTCAACTTTAGGGCTCAAGCCATTGTCATTCGAAGATTGTTTCAACCGCGAAGGTGGAGCAGTGTTCGTCGCGCCGCTGGTCGAAGGTGGAGGAAGGTTCGAGGGTCGCGGCGCCGAGTAGTGATCGACGTCCGATCACATGTAGTGCAGTGCGTAGGTGGATTTTCTTTGAAGCGTGGTTTCGATTTTATCGGCCTAGAGCATAACGATGAACGAGAAGATAGTTAAGGTTAATTATATTTAAAAAGGTGATTAAGAAATTTAATTAATTATTAATTAACTTACAATGTGTTAAATCTTGTAAAATTAATATCTTTGTGATACGATGTCAGAAATACGCAAACCTAGGTGCATTGGAATCGTGATCAGAAACTCTACAACATGAAATTGACCAGAATGGAAACGGAGCAAATTGGATTTTAAGCTAAGTTCAAAAAAGAAATTCAGAAATAAGGAATGGCGAGTGGAAACACAATGTGAGAACTCTTTCACTGAATTTATTTGTACAGTTATTTATTTTTATAACCAAATTTGTGTTGACTGCCTGTGATTGCAATAATTGTTTGATGATTGATGGTTGTTTATATGTTTAATATTATTATCATTATTAAACTGTGAAAATAGAATTATATTCACATAGACTGTGATGTAAAACCCACATGGGTAATGGAACGATAAATTTACACATCGCCCAATTATTTGTTGATGTTTGAAAACCCCATGCTGGTCTGGGGACGATAATTTATTCACATCTCCCATGTATTTAATTATATGTCAATCGATGGATCGACAGATTGTGATAAGCGTTATTTAATTATTTAATGCTTATACAGTTGAAAATTGCACTTTGGATGTGGAATGATTGTTTAATAGTTGTTTATCACTATTTTTTTTTTGGCAAAGCTGTTTATCACTATTTTTGAATACATACAATGTATGAAATCCATATAAACAAAATTTGTATGGTAATTGATTGAGCTTAATTCCAACTTAGAAATAATGAATATTTTAAAATAATATTCAATGAAGAATTAAATTATGATTTCGATGTCCGATTTGGATGGATATGAAAATATTGAGATATACGAAGTCGGTTTAAGTAGTTAAACACCATTTTAACTTGAACGGGTTTATAAATCGATTTTATTCATTTTATAATGAATACAAAAAGGAAATGGATTCCAAAATCAGATATTTTGAAAATATTATCATTTTAATATTATAATGATATGGAATATTCAATTTTGATTTAAAATTGAAAATGAAGTGGAAATCGTTTTAAAACGGATTTATAAATATTTTATAAAATACGTTGTAAATGGAAGTCGGCGATATATATATTATATGACTTGAATAGAACGCGCCGCACAGCGATCGCTCGCGAATTTCAACCATTAACTTCAAACTGATGTAACGGGAGATCCGACCGTCGGATTCTTCTAAAACCGAAACCGTTCGGTTCGTATCGAAAAGATCTTTCTAATGAATATATGAGATTCAAATTTGAACAAATGGATTTCAAATTATATCCAAATCAATTTTAGAAAAGGTCGCTATGGATGGAGTTCGGTGGTCGTTATTGGAAACCGACTGTAAGGGACCTTAATAAAATTATTAAAAATATTGAAAATTTATGTAAAATCATAATAAATGATTTGGAAAGATTTTTGTATGAAAAATTCCATATTTGAATAGATAAAAGATATTTTTATCTAAATGAACTAGTTAATGACTAGATTGGAAATCCAATGATTTTTAAATAAATAAATTGGATTTGTAAAGGGTTTTAATATAACCAAAGTTTTCGAATAAATAAATGGGTTAAAATGGAAATTATCTTCGGATATTTTCGATATTGGATTCCGTAATTATATGGAAATTGTTATGGAAATTTGGAAGATATCGATATTGTTATTCCCAATACGATATCCATTGGTTTCAGAATTTGATATTGAATATAAGCCGATATTAATTTCTATTCAGAGCCATGTATTTAATATCAAATTGGATTTTGGGTTTGTCGTGATTGGTGTCTTAAATAACACTGTTCTTAAACCCAGTTGATAAAAGAATAATTCTTTTAATTAAGATTTAGAAGAATTTATCAATTAATTAATATTTAATTGGAATTGAATTGAATTTGGATTTTGGGTTTGTCGTGAACAGTGTTTTGAATATCACTTGTTCTTTAACCCAATTAACAGCGAAGATATGATTTGGAATTTATAATGTTTTAATTGAAATTAGTGGAATTTCCAACGTAAAGTTTTCCAATTTAATATATTAAATTGGAATTGAATGGAATTCGATTTGGTAATAATAGAGATGATCTTCTATGAAGGAAGACCGTTACTATATATGGAATTTAAAAGGCTTTGTTATTATTCCATTTATGTTATTAGTCTGATATGGAAATTTATTTTGATTATATATACTGTTATGATTTCCGTGTAGATTCCATTTTGATGGAAGTTGATTTTGGGTTTATCGTGAACGATGTTTTAAATGACATTGGTTCTTTAACCCAAGTAAAGACAAGATTTATTTCCTAAATTTGAATAATCATTAAATAATGATTTTTGGAGATTAAAACTAAGTGGGGTTTTAATAAATCTTTAATTAGATTGGAATGTTAATGTGGTAACTAAATTGGCCAGATTTGAGAAGTGTTCGAAAATGGAGTATCACTAGTTTTACTTCAATCGATAGTTAAATCTTTAATTAGATTTTAACGTTGAATGATAATTGAATTTACCAATAACACAGTGGGTGTTAGATATGGAGTACTACCCTTTTTGCTCCATGGGATAAATCGGTTAGGATTGGAAAAATGAAATAAATGATTACTTCAGTAAGGCTCGATAATCTCGACTAGTTTGATAAATCTTAGTTTGGTTCAGGGTGGTGAAAAGATAATACAAAATCTTTTGAAATGGTTTCCAAGTGAAGATTTAAACAAGAGGTTTAAATGAATTAAATCTTTGATAAGATTTATGGGAATAATTCCCGATGTAAAGAATATTTGAATAAAAAAAATATTCTACATTGGAATGAGGCTTATGATTTGTTTTCATAGCACTTGATTATAAAATACGCAAGTTATTCGGAAAGACTGAGGTTAACCCATTCTGAATAACTGATACGATGACCAAGTCGAAGATTTGAGGGCGGTGGTTGAAGACCGACGATCTTCACATCGAATGGATTCCCACTGATGCCCTGGATTGGTTAGCTCCCAGTAAGGGGTTATAATGGTAGTCGTCTGGACGTACTTGTTGAATGTACGGGTATGCGAGGGCCTCTCTCCTATGTTGAACATATGGGATGAGGAATAAGGTGGCTCCGGTTTCGTTCAGACCCATAACGGACTTGCAAATGGATGGTATATCTGACGTTGTATTCCCTTATACTATATTTGTTGATCTCTACTAAATATATATATATGTTGGTGGCGGAGAATTTATTCTCTTGCTTAACACCCTTCTCTGAGACGTACGAGCTTAGAGGTTATATATTGGCAGAAATAAATAGTATGGTATGGATTGACAATGTGAAATGCTGATCAAGGTTGTTGTTGAAAAGCAGAGCCTTGTGGTTAATGATCAAAGCACAGTTTTACGTAGCCCATCTTTATGTAGCGTTAATTCATGAGCCTCACACACTGGTATGATGGTGAACTAATGATTTGATCAGTATTCTTTTGAAATGAGGATGGACACCTTTAGGGTTGTCAAGGATTCGATCGACGGAGATGGACTGGGTGTGATCGCTTTGCACTCAGAGGGATAGGGCACACCCCCCGACTCCCAAAGGGATAGAGTAAGCGGTGTTTTCTCTAGCTGGGACGTAAGCCGTGGTGATAATTGATTTCCCAAAATGATGAATGTGCATTACGTGTTTTCTCTAGATGGGACGTAAGCCGTAGAGTATTGCACTACGCGATAGATCTTTCGAATCAGCAGCCATCATGATGGAAATCCAAACTTCCAATACGAGTTTTTTGGTTTTAGTAGTAAACCTATGTATGGCGACATAATATATGGTACCTATGCCGTCTAGGATTGATACATTTCCTTTCGAAGTTGATTTCTTCACTTATAGTAATAATAAAAGATAAGTTTCGCATACGAACCATATTTGGCTATTATAAGGTAAAACTCTATCCTCCGGCTTGTATTGCATTGTGTGATAGGACCTGAGTCCTATAATAGCATCATTTTTCTTTTATATAGCATTACGAGTTTTTGTTTTATGGTATTCGCGGGAGGAAATCCGTTTTGTATCATACGACGTGATCCCTTGGTTTACCTAACTTTAAAACAAAGATTAATAACTGTTTTAGTTCTCACACCAGTCCCATGACTGACTCGGAGTTTATTGTTTCCACCTAAATTCTGGGTGCCCATATATTCCACACAGATAGCAAGTAGTTTTGGTATTTGCAGATATTTTTTTACATAGAATCCTGGATTTACAGCTGGAGCTATGTTTGGAAAGCTTTGTATCCGTATATTTCTTTCAGTTGTTGCAGTTGATGTCCCCCACTGCACATTATTCTTATATATTATTTTCCCGCTATATTATAATTTTAATCTTTGATATTTTTCAATGTATATTATTTTTTTATTCTCTGATATCTTATACTCTGATGTAAATTGTTGTAATAGCAATGAAATGTTTTATTGTTTGTGTTCCGATGCGTCCTTTTCTCAAAGCAATCCGTTGTTTTCCGTCTCTTCGGAGATCGGGGGATTTCGGGTCATTTCACCTCACTTACTTATATATAGATTATTGAGTAATTAGACAGCCTACCTCTTAGTTTGTTTGTTTGTAGGGTGGTTTAAAGGCTTCAAACTTATGCATAAATGTTCTGTCTCAGTATTGTGTTGATGTTATTTTGGGTAGTTGATCGCTATGCATAAATCTTTACAAGGTTAGGTTAGGATTACTAGCCTTGTTAGGTATATATTTCGGTGGAGACCAGACGGGATACATTTGTTGTAGACAATGTTGTACATTTTTTACTCACCATGACTTGTTATTCTGACCCCCCCCCCCCCCTCCTTTTAACAACTCTCAGATTTATCATGGGGAAGACAGGTCTTAGCAACTGTTCAAGTTTGGTTTTCGGATCTCGTTCTCTCATGCTTGATATCAATATGGAAATTTTCTTTAAGGTAGTTGCCTTATTCGATATTAGTTTTTCTATCTTTTTTCCGCTGTGAGTTAGTTTAATTGTACTCTGATTACGCTCATGCTCTTTTATTCGCAGGTACCAAATTTATGCTCTTCATACTTGGGTGTGTTTGAGTTTCGATTTTTGTCGAAATTTGGGTTTAGTAAAGTGTGGGGTGTTACATGGCAGTTCGCGCCTGTAACTGTTAGTACTTGTACTTGTTAAATATCATGATGATGCAATGAGATTTCTAACTTTTGGACAGATTGTGTATGTCATTCGCGCTTATCTATACCTGAATTAGAAAAGAAAACTCAATTTTCTTTATCTAACTAATGGTGTGTTTTTTTGAGCTAGAACAAACTCTTGTTTTAGAGCTGGAAAGAACAGAATTCTATGGTAGATAAATTTTAGCGAGGGACGAGTTTTGCGTTGTTTCATGACGGGTATATTTCTTGTTTGTTGCCCATACCTCTTAAGCTAAAATTTATATTTGAGTTTAGTGTGTGGTTTCGGTTTTTTGCGTTTTTCCACGTAACCGACTTCTTTTATGCCAAAATGTGACCTGTGTCATTCAAGTTTCTGAAAAATATATTTTGAAACTTTTTGCAAATGTAATTTGAAAAAATCCTTTTAAAATTTAATATTTGGTCTGATTTATTTTGTAACAACCCGGAAAATCAAAACCAATTTAAAATTTTTAATTTGGTTATTTTAATGAATTTGGAATATATAAAACGATTTATTTTAAATAATAACAACTAAGAATTTATTTAAATCTACGTTAGAACGAATAAATTTATTTTAATTATATAATGAGCCTGAAATGGCGCAACAGTTTGAAAATTGACTTTGAACTTTGACTGAAGGTACATGATTCAAAATAAACTGGATTTTTGTAAAACCAAAAATATTTAAATCTGTTTGAAAATATCTTTCTAACGAATCCGAAAAATTGAAATTTCATAGCAGGAATAAAAATTATGGCCAATTGAATATTCAGAGTAGTTGCTATCAAATTTAATATAAATATAGCCCGTAGACATTTTGCAAACGACCTCCGTTTTCGATGAAACCACTTTGGTTGGATCCGGAATGTCAAATTATTACTAGGTTTCAAATTCCATAATTTTTGGAATTAATATGTGAGCATGACAAAGGAAAACGCGTTTGGTAATTTCAGTTTGAATTGGATCGACAGGAAAAAGTCCATTTTTCAAACGGTCTCCAAATTCGACGAAATTAATTTAATTGGGACCGTATCATCCTAACATAACTAGATTTATTTTTCTAGAATTTTTGAAGTCAGTATGTGGCCCCGGCAAGTTAAAATGCACGTTCAAATCTATAATCGAATGTTTTATATTTTAATTTGAAGAATAACTGACTGTAACAGTCGAATGGGCTTATGATACATATTCCATTGTGACCGAAATGGGGGTATTTAGCTAAGGGCGACACTCATTCGGTTTAATTTGGAGTCCGGGTTAGAAAACCCTAATTTTCAAATTAATATAAATATGGGCCAACAGAATTATTTCGTTCATAATTTAATTTTCTAAAAAAAACGTGAACTCCCAGCATCGATGGCGGCTAGGTATCCAACCTTCTCTCCTCCGTTTTGGCGAATCCATCCATCATTACCCTTCACCACAGTTGAAGCTTTTGAAGGCCTCCCTCTCCTCTTCAAATCAATGCTGACAACACCCCCCTTCGTCACTCTTCACCACAGTTGAAGCTTTTGAAGGCCTCCCTCTCCTCTTCAAATCAATACTGACAACACCCCCCTTCGTCACTCCATCGTCGGGGTTCACCTTCGAGAAGTCAACGACTTCAAGTCGTCACCGCGCCGCCGATTTGCCATCGCACCTGACCCCTTTGCCATCGATAAACACACTTCTCCAAGCTCTAGGCTGTGGCACAACCCGATCCCGTCCAAGAGCAACGGATCTGAAGTTATTGCGAACCCTAGTTTTGAACCATTCGAGAAAGGTAACGGGCTGACTTTTATTTAAAGGTTATAACACTTTTAAGTGTTGCGATTTATGATTTTAGTATAAAAATCGTATCTTTAACATATGTTGTCGAAATCCAGTGAAACCAAAGACATCGGACTCGTAGCGATGTCTTCTACATTCTAGAAAAGACTAGAACGCATTTGGAGCTTCCTACAATTTTTGAAGGAGTGGAAACCCAATGTGAGACTTCTAAAATTCAAATTGGAATGGAAATGCGTTGTATAAATTATATAAGTGAAGTATAAATTATATACGCATTGTGTCCCTCATGTATAGGCGTTGTATAAGTTATATGAGCGATGTATAAATTATACATGAGTTGTATAAATCATATATGCTTGAAAAAGAGTTGAAATGGAAATGAAATATATTTATATACGTGTGTGTGTGTGTGTATACTCCCCTCGTCCACAGACCATGGACGATATAAATTGATTGTGTTGAATAATTGTTTGTAATTGAGAATGATGGATTGTGGTTGAAAATGGTAGATTGTGGTTAAAACCAAATTGGATTAGTTTGTAGAAAAAATAATCATTATGATATGAAAAAATGATCGAAATTTTTAGATCATTGAAATAAGCCCCTTAAGGAACGCCGCGAGGCCAAGGTAGTGCGACGAGCCATACTCGGGACGGTGCCGGTTTTAAGCCCCTACCGTTATGCTGCCAAATTTTCTGAAATATTATTGTGTTTGAATAATATTCATATGTTGAAATATATTCATGCGTTGATAGTTTATTCATGATTGAAATAAATTGCTTAGATAATAAAAATCACATTTTTATTATGCATATGAAGTTTATAAAATATTCATGATTACCATAAGTTGTTTACATAATAAAAATTAACATTTTTATTATGTATATGAAGTTTTAAAAATATTCATGTGTTGAGTTAATGGATTGAACAATAAAATTAACATTTTTATTATGTATATGAAGTTCTAAAAATATTCATGTGTTGAGTAAACGAATTGAACAATAAAATTAACACTTTTATTATGTATATGAAGTTTTTAAAATATTCATATGTTGAATAAATGGATTGAATTATAAAATTAACATTTTTATCATGTATATGAAGTTCTAAAAACCTTCATATGTTGAATAAATATTTTGAACGATAAAAATATCATTTTTATCAAGTATACGACTTGCTAAAAATAACCATATATGGAAATAAATATTTGTTCGCTATAAATATCATTTTTAACATGTTTATGAACCAAGTAAAATAGTCATGAATTGAAATATATTTTTTGTTCGCCAAAAATATCATTTTTATACGATGTATGAAGTGTTAAAAATAACCCCGTGCTGAAATAAATATTGTTTAGTTGGAATTCTTATTTTTAACATGTATAGGAAGTGTTAAAAATAACCATGTATGGAAATAAATATTTATTCGCTAAAAATATTATTTTTAGCTTAGATATGCATATATATACACATTGTTGAATAGGTTATGGATTAGCTGTTGAGTAAATAATTTATTTGTGTGCCCGACAAATAGGTACGTTTTTATGAGCCTAAGGCTGGCCGCTTGGCATTTTCCTTTTCTTTAAATGATTTATGAGCCTAAGGCTGGCCGCTTGGCATTTTCCTTTTCTTTAAATGATTTATGAGCTTAAGGCTAGCCGATTGGCATTTTACTTTTCTTTAAATGATTTAAGAGCCTAAGGCTGGCCGCTTGGCAATTTTCTTTTCTTTAAATGATTTATGAGCCTAAGGTTGCCCGCTTGGCATTCTCCTTTTCTTTTGGATTGATGAGGGCCCTGCGAGGCGAGTTACGGTTTTTCAAACCCTCTCCGTACAAAGGATACTATGGCGAAATTTTTCGAAATTTAAAGGTGTTAGTGAAATATTTGAAGTGAAAAACGATTTAGAAATTGTCGAATGAATTATATTTATATATATATATATAAAAATTAAATAAAACGAATAATGACGCTACAGTTTGCGTTTTGGAATCATAATTTTAAACGATTATACTGAGAAATCCGACCATCGGATTTCCACGAAACTGAAACCGTCAGGTTCGCTTTGAAAATATCTTTCCAATGGTATAAAAATTGTTGAGATCCAACGGTTAGATTGTGTGAAATGTTTAAATCAAATCTAAGGAAAAATAACGCCGAAATGAATTATATATATATATATAAATTAAAATAAAACGAATCGCGCCGCTGCAGTTCGTATTTTGAAATCGTAACTTTAAACAGTTATATCGAGAGATCTGACCGCCGGATTTTCCCTAAACAGAAACCGTTGGATTCGCTTTGGAGAGACCTTTCCAACGGTATTAACTTCGTTAAGATCCGACGGTTATATTTTAAGAAATGTGTAAATCAAATTTGGAGAAAAACAGCGCAGGGCCACGTTATGGCCTGAAGTGTCGTTTAATTAAAACGTTATTTTTAAATAAATAAAAATAGCGATAAATTGTTATAAAATATATATAGCGATATGGAATGGAAATAAACCAACTTTACTAGGTTTATCAGATAATTTGATGGTTGGATGTGTTTGACATGAAAATTATGTTAATGAACTGAAATGTGGATGTCAAATAATTTAACCATAGAAAGAATTGATTTGAATTCTATATATATGGATTATTTGTAAAGGCCTAGTTAATTCTCATTTCAAATAATTGATCGACGATAAAAAGTCGAAGATATGAAGACGGTGCAAGACCGGTGATATTCACATCGTATGGATTGCTACTGATGCCTTAGATATGGGTAGCTCCCTTGAAGAGGTTAAAGTGGTAGTAGTCTGGATGTACTTGTTGATCATCTGGATGTGCGAGGGCCTCTCTTCCATATTGGACATTAGAATGAGGAATAAGGTGCCTCCAGTTTTGTTCAGACCCAGAACGGATTTGTAAATGGATGTGTGTTTGATGTGTATTCCGTTCTGTATTCGTTGATCTCTACTAAATATACATCTGTTTGGCGGCGAAGAATTTATTCTCTTTCTTAATGCCCTTCTTTGAGACGTACGAGCTCAGAGAGTGTATATCGGTAGACATCAATGGTATGGTGTGGATTGACAGCGTGGCATACAAAGATGCAAATGATCAAAGCTTTTGTTTAAAAGCAATGTCTTGTGGTTGATGATCAAAGCACAGCTTTAATATAGCATAGCTTTGTGTATAGCGTTTATTCGCGAGCCTTACACCTTGATATGAGTTAAAAATGGGATAAGGGACCCAAGGAGGACATGACGTTTCTTTCTAGCTATGGGTGGTGACAAGGTTTTGCAAGCCCATACATTTATTATATTTTTACCTATGTGGATGTTGGAATGCGAGGCGCCTCGGTTAAATCGGTCTCTAAGGAGCCGACGGATAGGTCCGATAGGATCGGTAAACATGTGTTCAGGAATAATTAATCCTCAAACGTTAGGGAGGACCAGCCTTGGAGGATCCAGGGGTTTCCCAGAGTGTGCAGTCCCGAGGCATTTGCTCGAGTGTCTCAAAGTGGAAAGGAGTACATCCCTTGCCTAGACTCATGACGGAAATCCAATTTCCAATACGACATTGCGGATTTGAATGTAAACCTTATATGGCTGCATAGTGGCATCGGACGCTCATGTCGTCTATGATTGGTACATTATGATTGAAATTTCTTTTGAAACATATATGCACTAGTACTAATATCAAATGATTTTGTTTTATACGTATCAATCATATTTTGGCCATTATAAGGTTAGATTCTATCCTCCGGCGTACATTGCATTGTATGATGGGACTTGAGTCTTATAATGGATTCATTTTTTATAAAAAGCATTGCGTTGTTCAAAAGATTTACTTTGTTTCATGCACTGGCAATCACTGGAGAAAACCCGTTCCGCGTTAGCGGCATGGTCCTATGATATGCCTTATTATGGTTATTTAACCAGTTAAGTAGATTTCTCATACCAGTCCCATGACTGACTCGTAGTTTGTTTCACTTGCAAACTCGGGTGCCCTTATTTTTACACGGGCAAGCCAGTGACAGGTTACAGGTGATATTTTGGCTTAGCACATTAGCATGGAGTGCGTTTTTGGCAGATGGCGAAGACTAACTTTATATGTACTTTGGCTATTGATATTTCCTCCAGTATTATGTTATGTATATGTATCGCTGATCGCGATGTAGACTGATTTATCTCTATTATGTATTATCTGATGTATATGTCCCATTGATCTTGATGTAGACTGATCACTTCCTTTATGCATTAAGTTATATCCTATGACTGTGCTACTCTGATGTTTATTACATTTCATGATTCCCTTGTCATACTGATGTAAATTATTCTATTTCACGTTTATGCTATTATCTGTAATCTGCTAATGTTGATTAATGTGTTATATTCCAATGATTATCCTTAGTTCCGTGACATGGGGTTTTGGGTTATCACAGTTGGTACTAGAGCGTTGGTTAATCTTAGTTCTGTAATTAAACACATTAAACACCTCGTCAAAAATAGAATCATTAGTGTTCTAAGGCGAGAAGCTCATTAGAGATAGGATTAGTAACGTCCTTGAATGAGCACAGCAGAATAGCATAATAATTTGATCACTACATCATTGTTTTTCCTTATGTTCTTCTTCTTTTACCATTCCTTAAAATTATCATTTCTGTTGCCTGACTCTTTTCTTGCTAATATACAACTTACAGAGATGGCTACGAGAGCTGCTAGAGGTAGAGGCCGAGGCCGAG
Organism: Allium sativum; assembly: GCA_030737875.1. Classification (NCBI taxonomy): domain Eukaryota; kingdom Viridiplantae; phylum Streptophyta; class Magnoliopsida; order Asparagales; family Amaryllidaceae; genus Allium; species Allium sativum. The sequence continues at coordinate 243,031,110 of CM060926.1, forward strand.
GACGGGGGAATATTCCCGTTGCTGAGCAGCGGATGATTCAGCCTGATCTTAAGGCTGTAGTACCACCACCACCGCCCCCACAGTCATTTGATCTTGACTGGTGGCTAAGAAATACAAAAATCTGGGAGGCTTGCCATTCTCTGGTAGTGGTACGGTAATTGAAGCCCTAGCTTGGTTAAAGACATGCGAGAAAATCTTCTCTAGCTTGGGAAAGAGGATCATAGGAAATGATTCATGGTAGCTTGGTTATTGAAAGACGAAGCGCAATTATGGTGGGAAGCCATCACCTTAGATGAGCTAGAGATTGAGATGTCATGGGCGCAATACAAAGTTTTTTTCAAGGAGAAGTTCATTCCTAAGCACGAGATGGATCGTCTACAAGACGAGTTTGCTAATCTCCAACAAGGAGATCGCACCATTCAGGAATATCTCAACAAGTTCACTCAATTGTCCCGTTATGCACCCGAGCTTGTTCAGAATGCTAAGGAGAAGAACAAGAGGTTCATTCATGAACTTCAGCATAAGTACCAAAGTAGAACAACGGGGCACATTAAGCTACCATTTGCTGAGATGGCAGAAATGGCATGCAACTATGAAAGCTTGGATAAGGGAAACTTTGAAGAAGACCGTGCAAAGAATCAAACTACCAACAAGCAAAAGTCTTTAGGAAAGCAATCAGAGGAAAGCGACACAGCCACTGCAAAGCCTCAAGCAGGCAGAAAGCCAAGAGGAAAATGCTATAATTGTGACCATCTCGGCCATTACTCTAATCAATGCAACGCTCTGAAGCGTCAGAAGACCAATCAAGAAGGCTCTAGTCAGAACCCCTGCAATTCTAATGAGTGTTATAACTACCACAAGACGGGGCATGTCAGACGGAATTGTCCTTTCCTGAAGAATTCTCAGGTGGCACATGTATATGACAAGGCGAACCTGTCAGCTTCTTCTCCGGGAGCAGATAAACCCGATGTTTTGGGAGGTACCCTTATTGTTAAAAATATTCCTTTTATAGTACTATTTGACACTGGTTCATCACGTAGTTTCATTTCAAGTAACACCATTAAAAAGTTAAAGTTAAACATAAGAGACCTTAAGGAATCGATTAGAGTTCATAATCCGATAGGAGGATCTCTTGTCCTCAGTTCATATTGTAGAATGCCTGTCTCCTATTCTTTCTACCGGTTTCCTATTAATTTGATAGTCATGAATTTTTATGAATTCAATGTCATCCTCGGATTAGAATGGTTAACGAAATATGAGGCCGAAGTGAAATGTGCCGAAAGAATAGATAAAGTTAAAACGAAGTTGGGGGATATTATTATACCATGCTATGGCTCAGAAACCAATAGGAAAACATTCTAGTCTGCGCTAGAAGTTACTCCCACTTTATTAGAAAATATTCCTGTCGTTAAACATTATGCGGATGTGTTTGAAGAAGTTGATAGCTTACCGCCGCGAAGAGAAATCGACTTCAAAATCGAGCTAATTCTGAATGCAAGGCCAGTAGTGCATTCAATTCAAAGGATGACCTTGAAGGAAAAGGAAGAATTGGGCGATCAAAGTCGATAATTGCTATGGAAGGGTCTAATCAGGCCTAGCTTCTCGAATTGGGGAGCAGCCGTAGTATTTGTTACGAAGTCAGACGGTACTCTCCGACTATGTGTTGATTACCGAGACCTCAACAAGCAGACGGTCAAGAATAAATATCCATTACCCTGCATAGATGATCTGTTGGATCAATTGAATGGAGCGCAAGTATTTTCCAGAATGGACCTAGCTACAGGTTTCCATCAACTGCGTATTGCCGGAGAATGTGTTCCTTTGACAGCTTTCAAAGGTCCAGACATATTTTATGAGTGGTTAGTAATGCCATTCGGCTTATGTAATGCTCCAGCTTATTTTGTTGATTTAATGAACATAAGTTTCAAAGGGATTTTGAATAAATTCGTGCTGGTTTTCATTAATGGCATTCTAATTTTCTCTAAGTCACTAGTGAGCATGAGAAACATTTAGAACAAGTGTTGGAAATTCTGAGAAAGAACGTCCTAAAAGCAAAATTTTCTAAGTGTATATTTTAGCAAGATGAAGTGAAGTTCCTTAGTCATGTAGTATCAAAAGAATAATTTCAGTAGATCCAAGCAAAATTTCAGCAATTCAAGATTGGAAACAGCCTATTACACCCACAGAAGTCTGAAGTTTTCTGGGATTGGCTAGTTATTATCGGAAATTCGTTAAGGATTTTTCGAAGATATCTGGTTCATTAACCAAGCTTACAAAGAAGCACGCGAGATTTAATTGAACTCCAGAATGTGAGGTGGCTTTCCAGGAGCTGAAATTAAGATTGACAACTGCTTCCGTATTAACAATTATCCATGGCAATCAAGATTTGGCTGTCTATACAGATGCTTCTATTGAAGGTATTGGTGCGGTATTAATGCAAAGAGGCCACGTAGTTGCTTATGCTAGCCGTCACTTGAAACCGCATGAGAAGAAGTATGTAGCTCATGATCTTGAGTTGTTAGCCATCATGTTTGCTTTGAAAATATGGAGGCACTATTTATTGTGCGAGAAGTTCGAATTATTTACAGATCATCAGTCATTGAAGTATTTATTCAACCAGAAAGACTTGAATTTGAGACAGTAGCGTTGGCTAGAATTCCTTGCAGCGTACGATCTAGACATATTGTACACTCTTAGGAAAGCCAATGTTGTAGCTGATGCGCTTAGCTGAAAGAACCTAATAATCGATAGCCTTATTATTACGCCTTATTTGATTGATAAAATTTCTGCTCTTCAGAAGGGTGATCACTTCATTTAGGGGATCAGAGAGAGAATTCAGAAAGGCGAAACTTCATATTTCAGTCTTGATAGCAAAGGGATTATGAGATTACAAGGGCGAATTTGTGTTCCAGAAGTTCCTGAGCTCAGAAGAGAATTACTGGATGAATGTCACAAGTCCAAATTTAATATCCATCCAGATGTGAGAAAAATGTATAACGATCTTAAGCGCACATTCTTGTGGAAGTCGTTGAAAAGAGACATTTCCTTGTACGTCAGCCGGTGTTCCACTTGCCAACAAGTCAAAAGCGATCAACAGAAGCTCGCCGGATTGTTACAACAATTGGAGATTCCGAATTGGAAGTGGGAGCAAATTTCCATGGACTTCATAGATGGTTTACCCCGAAACAGGAAAGGAAATGACAGTATATGGGTTATTGTAGATCGTTTCACGAAGACCGCCCATTTAATACCTGTCAGATCGACTAGAACAGCTCAGAGTCTGGCGCAGATTTATTTCAAAGAAATTGTTAGACTACATGGAGTGCCGATCGGTATTGTCAGTGATAGAGATCCAATTTTTTTTGGTAAATTCTGGGAAGCATTTCAGGAAGAGCTGGGGACAAAGTTAAATCTCAGCGCTGCATACCATCCTCAAATAGATGGCCAAACTGAGAGGGTGAATCGAATACTTGAAGATTTACTATGGGCTTGTGTAATTGATTTTGGCAGATCATGGGAAGACCACTTGCATTTGGCTGAGTTCTCATACAACAACAGCTATCAACCGAGCTTGAAAATGGCACCATTCGAAGCATTGTATGGTAGACCATGTAGATCTCCCGCATGTTGGGTAGAACCTAGAAACCGACTTGTATTGGGTCTTGACATGATTCGTGAAGTGTCAGACAAAGTCGATTTCATCAAGAAACGATTACAAACAGCTCAAAGCCGATAGAAGAGTTATCAGACTCTAGAAGAAGAGATTTACCATTTGATGTTGGTGATTATGTTTATTTGAGAGTTTCTCCGATGAGAGGAGTAGCCCGATTCGGGAAAACAGGGAAGTTGGCACCCAGATTTATTGGTCCATTTCCTATTCTTGAAAGGATTGGAACTCTTGCTTATAGGGTTCAATTGCCTGACTGGTAGCTAGGAGTGCATGATGTATTTCACGTGTCTCCACTTCGAAAGCATATGCATGATCCAGATCTAGTTGTAAAAGAAGCAGCGCAACATGATTTGGATATTACTCCAGAATTAGCAGTTAGAAGAGAGCCGATAAAGATTATTGGCAAAGAAACTAAGGATCTAAGGAACAAGAAAGTTCATTTAGTCAAAGTGCAGTGGAGTAAAGATCCTAGAGACTGTACTTGGGAAATCAAAATGAGCATTAAGCAAGCTTATCCCAATTGCAGAGTGGACATCTCTGATTAGCTTTGGTGCAAGGTACATTTACAATACTTTGCATTTCCATTTTGTTTCCTACTTTACAATTGTTTCCTTTTCGGGGACGAAAAAGTTTTAAGTGGGGGAGATTGTAACAACCCGAAAAACCAGAACCAATTTAAATTTTTTAATTTGGCTATTTTAATGAATTTGGAATATTTAAAATGATTTATTTTAAAGAATAACGACTAAGAATTTATTTAAATAGAAGTTAGAACGAATAAATTTATTTTAATTATATAACGAGCTTGAAATGGCGCGACAGTTTGAAACTTGACTTTGACCTTTGACTGAATTTACATGATTCAAAATAAACTGGATTTTTGTAAAACCAAAATATTTAGTTGAGACGACCCGAAATCCCGTTCCGACGGAAACAAGGGTTATCTTTGGAATATAACACAGAAACAGAAAATAGCAGAACAAAATTTAATAAATACACCAGATAATGAACAATAGAATATACTGGATAAAAGTAATCATCAGAGTTACACAGTATACAGGATCTTACTTAGTACAAATACAGTTCAGCTATACATAAATGTCTACAGCGGAAAACAAACAAAATATGTACAATAGGAGCTGAACAGCATAAAAAGAAATAAATGATAGAATCCATCTTCAGCTCCAGCTATCCAGAAAAGAATCAGCTAAACCTGAATACAAGGCTGCCCGTGTAGAAAAAAAAAAGGGCACCCGAGTTTGAAAGTGAAACAAACTACGAGTCAGTTATGGGACTGGTATGAGAAATTCACTCAACACATATATAATTGGCTAATCACAGGACCACGCCACTTTCGTGGAACGGGTTTACTCCATTGGATTGCCAGTGCTTTAAAACAAATCTTTCTTTTAAACATCGCTATGCTTTTTATAAAAATGAAACCGTTATAAGACTCAGTTCCCATCACACAATGCAACGCAAACCGGAGGATAGAGTTTTACCTTATAACGATCAAAATGTGATTGATACGAATAAAACAAAAGCATTTGATATTATGACTAGTGTTTAGATGTTTCAAAACAATTTCAATCATAACTATCAATCATAGACGGCATGGGTACCATATATCATGTCGCCATATATATATACAATCAAAACCGCACGATGTCGTATTTGGAAATTGGATTTCCGTCATGAACCAAGGCAAAAGATAGTCCTTACCGAATTCGTGACTCTCTAGCCCGAGCCACAGGACCCAGACTCAGGTGGACCCTTGGATCGTCAGGGCCGGTCCACCGATGTGGATTAAAATTCCTGAACACTGCGTTTCCCCACCCTTTGGGGTGTAAATGAGCCAACGAATGACTCCATCAGACCCGAATTGCCCGAACAAACCGAGGCGCCTCGCAACAGCAACAACCACATAGGTGAAAAGTATATAAATGTCAGGGTTGGTAGGTCACTGATACCACCCTAGCTAGAAAGAAACGCATGCCCTCCCTGAGGTCCTTCTCCCGTTTCTGGTTCATACCGGGGTGTGAGGCTCGCGAATTCACGTTATACACAAAGCTACGCCACACAAGCGGTGCTTTGATCATCACCACAAGACTTTGCTTTTCAACAGAAGCCCTGATCACTGCATCTTAGCATGCCACACAGGCAATTCATGCCATGCGACTGATGTCCATCGATATACAACCTCTGAGCTCGTGCGTCTCAGAGAAGGGCGTTAAGCAAAAGAATAAATTCTCCGCCGCCAAATAGATGTATATTTAATAGAGATCAATCGACACAGAATAAAATCCAATGTCAGACACACAGTCCATTTACAAGTCCGTTCTGGGTCTGAACGAAACCGGAGGCACTAAATACCTCGCAAACCCTTCGATCACCACGTACGTCTGGACGATCACCACTCATTATCCATATTTCGGGATGCCTCCCAATCAGGACCTCGGTTACCATCCAAACGAGGTGAAGATCTCCGGTCTTCGACCATCGTCTTCATCTTCAAATTTTCAATCGTCGGTCAATCATTTGAAATGAGAATTAACTCGGCCATTTCAAATAATTCACGTATATTTAGAATTTCAAATCAATTTATTTCAATGGTTAAATTATTCGACAACACCAACTTTGTTCTTTAATGTAATTTTCACACCAAACACATTCAACCATCGAACACAACATAAATCGAGAAAATTCAGCTTATTTCCATTCCATATTGTTTATGATATTTTATAACGATTTATCGCTATTTTTATTTATTTTAAAATAGCTAATATATTCATAACGACGTTTCGGGCCATAACGTGGCCGTGGCGCTGTTTTTTCTTCAGATTTGATTTACACATATCTGAAAATCTAACCGTTGGATCTTCGCAAAATTTACATCATTAGAAAGGTCTTTTTAAAACGAATCCAACGGTTCCAGTTTCGGGAAAATCCGACGGTCGGATCTCCCGGTACAATCGTTTGAAGTTTCGATTTCAAATTACGAACTGCAGCGTCGTTATTCGATTAAATATATAATTATATATATATATATATATATATATATATATATAATCGCTTCTGGCGCTGTTTTTCTTCAGATTTGAATTAAACATTCCAGACAATCCAACCGTTGGATTTTTGCAAGGTTGGTGCCGTTGGGAAGATATTTCCAAGGCGAACCCGACGGTTGAGGTTTCGGGAAAATCCAATGGTCGGATTTCCCGCACTAGTCGTTTGAAATCACGGTTTCAAAATACGAACTGCACGGCCTCGTTTCATTTTAATTTTATTTATATTTATATATTTATATAAATATAGTTTATTCAATGATTTCAATATCGTTTTCACTTCAAATTTTTCACTAACGCCTTAAAATTTTGGAAAATCTCGCCATAACCTCCCCTGCACCGGGAGCATCGGGAAATCGCAAATAGCTTTCCCAGTCCTTCTAATCTCAAAAAGAAAAAGAAAAAGCCAATCGGCTAGCCAACAGGCTCATAAAATCATCACCCAAACAAAGCAGTAAATGTGTACCTATTTGTCGGGCACAAAATTTTATTCCTCTTCTCTAGCCCCTTTGCTATAACCTGTTCAATGAATATGCATGTACATATATATACAGTTCTTATCATTTATCATTTTCTATTCAACTTCATATTTGATTTCTATTTGGTTTAAAAACACCATTCATTCTAATGTTACACAAATAGGTGCAAATCATTTCATTAGCTAATTAATGAATATTTCAACTCATATATGTTTATTTTGAACAAGTGGCTAATTTTAACACTTCACATTTCAACGATTTATGCATACAATAAAAATGTGATTTTTATTATAAAACAATTCATTTCAAAACACTATTTTTTCTATATAGTTCAAGTTGGTGATAAAAATGGGATTTTTATCATAAAACAATTTCTTTTAAAACGAGATTATTTTACACAGTTCATATAGTCGATAAAAGGTGATTTTTATTATCAAACAATTTATTTCAAAATATGAATACCATTCAACACATGAATTTCTAATCAACGAATGAATATCAATTCAACACATGAATGTTTTCTATAGTTTCTATATATCGATAAAATGTGATTTTTATTATCAAACAATTTATTTCAAAATATGAATACCATTCAACACATGAATTTCTAATCAACGAATGAATATCAATTCAACACATGAATGTTTTCTATAGTTTCTATATATAGATAAAAGGTGATTTTTATTATCAAACAATTTATTTCAAAATATAAATACCATTCAACACATGAATTTCTAATCAACGAATGAATATCAATTCAACACATGAATGTTTTCTATAGTTTCTATATATATATAAAAGGTGATTTTTATTATCAAACAATTTATTTCAAAATATGAATACCATTCAACACATGAATTTCTAATCAACGAATGAATATCAATTCAACACATGAATGTTTTCTATAGTTTCTATATATAGATAAAAGGTGATTTTTATTATCAAACAATTTATTTCAAAATATGAATACCATTCAACACATGAATTTCTAATCAACGAATGAATATCAATTCAACACATGAATGTTTTCTATAGTTTCTATATATAGATAAAAGGTGATTTTTATTATCAAACAATTTATTTCAAAATATGAATACCATTCAACACATGAATTTCTAATCAACGAATGAATATCAATTCAACACATGAATGTTTTCTATTCAAGGAATAAATATAGTTTAAGCATATGAAAATAATTCAAACACACGAATATTATTCAAAATTTCGGCAGCATAACGGCAGGGTAGTTAAAACCGGGACCGTCCCTAGTACGGCTCCTCGCTCTACCTTAAAACCTCGCGGTTTTTGACAATGGGGATCATGCATCTAGTTCGCACGCAGGCGACATGTATATATTTATTTCATTTCCACAAACTAATCCTATGTGGTTTCAACCAAATATTTCTCAACCACAAATGGGTATTTTTCAACCACAATCAACCAATATCAATCACAAACAATCCAAAACAATCATTCGCTATCAATCAATTTTCACAACAATTTCAACCAATAAATATCGTCCATGGTTTGTGGACGAGGGGCGTATATATATATATATATATATTTATATATAGCAATTCACTTTTATTTCAACACATATATATATAGCTAGGAAAAGAAATGGAAGAGTGAGAAATTCTCACCAATAGCTATCCAATACTACGACTCTTCCTTTATAGAAATCTTCGCCAATCTCGCCTTTTGTCGCTTTCGTTGCCCGTATTCTCTACACATGTAAAAATCGAATTTTTACTATGTTATTCAATATATAAAAATCGAATTTTGACTTCGTTATTCAATATATAAAGATCATATTTTAAAAATAAAGATTATATTTTTAATATTCCTATGATGTAAAAATTATATTTTTATTGCTTTAAAAATATAAGAATCATATCTTACTTCTTCTACTTAATAAAAATTCCGTCTTTTCTATTTTAAAAATATGATCTTTTCTATTCTAAAAATATGATCTTTTCTATTCTAAAAATCTGATCTTTTCTATTCTAAAAATCTGATCTTTTCTATTTTAAAAATATGATCTTTTTCCTATCCTAAAGTTTAAATCTTTTTCCTATCCTAAAGTTTAAATCTTTTTCCTATCCTAAAGTTTAAATCTTTTTCTATTTTAAAGTTTAAATCTTTTTCTATTTAAAATCTAAATCTTTTTCTTTTTAAATCTTAAAATAAAATCAGTTTTTAATACCTTTTCAAAACCAGTTTTAAATCCTTTCTAAAATCAGTTTTTAAAACCTTTTCAAAATCAGTTTTAAATCCTTTCTAAAATCAGTATTCTTTTCAAAAGGTCAGTTTTAAATCCTTAAAAAAAAATCAGTATTCTAAATCCTAAAAAAAACAGTATTTAATCCTTTTTAAAATCAGTTTTTTTCTGTTTATATAAAATAAAAATAAAATAAATAAAAAAACTTACAGAGAGGGGGGGTTTCCGCAGATCGTCGGAGGGGAGGCGGCTCGAGGGTGGGCGCTCGGGGTAGCCGGTGGTGGCAGGCGGAGCTGGCTTCGAGGAGGCGGCTCGCGAAATGGGGCGTCGCGATTTTGGTTCGAACAGGGAGGAGAGGTGAACGGGGGAGAAGGAGAGAGGGGGAAGACGATCGGAGGTGGCGCTGAGCGATGCTAGGGGTTGCGGAGTTTGGGCGTCGGCGGCGCCTAGGGCAGAGCGTTCATCGGGGGTTTCTCTTTTTTTTTTTATCTGAGCGAAAATAAGGAGAGAGAAAAAAAAGGGGGTGAGGGTTTTAAAAGAAATATATATACATTATTTTATTTATTAAATTAATTCTAAAAAGCAACTTTTATTTTCGACCTCGAAACGAGGCCCACCGCCTGTCGTCCATAGCGTTTTACCCCCATTCCGAACACAATGGGATATGTATCGCAAGCTGATTTAATCTTTTCGATCAGTTTCCGTTAAAATCAACATATAATTCTATATATTGAATTTGAACGCGCATTTCAATTTACTGGGGTCACATACTAACTAGAAAAATTCTCGAAAAAATTTTTCTAGCTTCGTATTGACGATACGGTCCTAACAAAACTAGTTTCGTCAAATTCTGAGACCGTTTGTAAAATGGCCAATTTCCAGTCGATTAAAATCAACTGAAACCGTTCAAACGCGTTTTCCTTTGCCATGCTCACATATTGATTCGAAAAATTATGAAATTTGGAATCTAGCAATAACTTGACATCACGGATCCAACAAAAGTGGTTTCGTCGAAATCCGAGGTCGTATGCTAAATGTCCATTTTTAAGGGCCTGAATTCCATAGCGACTATTCAGAATTTTCAACTGGACATATCTTTTGATTCCCGCTATCAAATTTCGATTGGTCAGATTCGTTGGAAAGATATTATCAATTAGATTCCATTATTTTTGGTTTCACTAAAATCCGGATTGTTTTGCACCCGGTATATTCAATTCAAGTTTGAAATCGAATTATCGAACTACCGCGCCATTTTCAATTCTATATATAATTATAATTAATTATATTCGTTTTCAAATGTCGATTCAAACTCAGTTTTCATCGCCATTATTTAAAATATTTATTTTAAATATTTAAAATCCATTATTTTAGCCAATTTAAAAAAATTAAATTGGTTCAAATTTTCTGGGTCGTTACAATCTCCCCCACTTAAAACTTTTCGTCCCCGAAAAGGAATAAAGTCGAAAGTGGTTTGATAAATTTACAGTCACACAATACAACAACCAATTTGTTTTTAATCTTCCAAAAATATACTAATTAATCTCTATACTCTTTTCAAAATCATTCAGCCTATATAATTAAAAGTGCACATCTATGAAAAGAAAATAACAATAGAGTAGAGAATTAAATGGTAATGCAAAGTAGGGTAAATGTACCTTGCACCAGAGTCAATCAGAGATATCTACTCGGCATCTAGGATAAGCTTTCTGAATGCTCTCCTCCGTTTCCCAAGTACAATCTCGCGGATCTCCACTCCATTGCACTTTGACTAAGCGAACCTTCTTGTTCCTCAGCTCTTTGGTTTCTTTGCCGATAATCTTTAGCGGCTCACGCCTCACAGCTAATTCTGGAGTAATTTCAATATCCTGCTGAGCTGCTTCTTCCACGATCAAGTCTGGATCATGAACGTGCTTTCGAAGTTGAGATATATGAAATACATCATGCACTCCAGGCAACTAGTCAGGCAGTTTGACCCTATAAGCGAGAGTCCCAATCCGTTCCAGAATAGGAAACGGACCAATGAATTTGGGCGCTAACTTTCCTGTTTTACCGAACCGGATAACTCCTCTCATCGGCGATACTTTCAAATATACATAGTCGCCAACTTCAAAGGATATATCTCTTCTTCTTCTATCGGCATAGCTCTTTTGTCGGCTTTGAGCGGCGAGTAATCGCTTCTTAATAAAATCGACTTTGTCGGCAGCTTCTCGAATCATATCGGGACCTAACACAAGTCTATTTCCAGGCTCGACCCAACAAGCAGGAGATCGGCACGGTCTACCGTACAATGCTTCGAATGGCGACATTGTCAGACTCGCCTGGAAGCTGTTGTTATAAGAGAATTCAGCCAAATGCAGATGGTCTTCCCATGATCCACCGAAATCTAGAACACAAGCCCGCAATAGATCTTCTAAAATGCGATTCACCCTCTCAGTCTGACCGTCTGTCTGAGGATGATAAGCGGTGCTCAAGTTCAACTTCGTTCCCAGCTCGACTTGAAATGCTTCCCAGAATTTGCTAGTGAATATTGTATCTCTATCACTTACTATACTGAGCGGCACTCCATGCAGTCTAACTATTTCCCTGAAGTATATCTGCGCCAGGCTCTGAGCGGTTCTGTTTGATCTGACAGGTATAAAATGGGCGGTCTTCGTGAAGCGATCTACGATCACCCAAATACTGTCATTTCCTTTTCTGGTTCTGGGCAGACCATCGATGAAATCCATAGAAATATGTTCCCACTTCCAACCAGGAACTTCTAGTGGTTGTAACAATCCAGCCAATTTCTGTTGGTCGCTTTTGACTAGCTGGCAAGTTAGGCATCGACTGACATAAAAAGAAATGCCCCTTTTCATCGACTTCCACCAGAAAGTGCGTTTGATGTCATTATACATTTTGCTTACTCCTGGATGGATACTGAGTTTTTACTTGTGGCATTCATCCAGTACTTCCTTTCGAAGCTCAGGAATGTTAGGGACACAGATTCGACCTTTGAGCCTTAAAATCCCATCATTGTCTACTTGAAAGCTCGAGGGTTCGCCTTGTTGAATTATCCCTCTGATCTTCTGAATAAAGTGATCATCCTCCTGAAGAGCAGATATCTTATCTAGCAATGAAGTCGTGATGATAAAACTGGCGATCATTACATTCTTTCGGCTTAATGCATCGGCCACGACATTGGCTTTTCCTGGAGTATATATAATTTCAAAGTCATATGCTGCAAGAAACTCCTGCCAACGCTGTTGCCTCAAATTCAGGTCTTTTTGAGTGAACAGATACTTTAATGACTGATGATCTGTAAATAGTTCAAATCTCTCACCCAGAAGATAGTGTCTCCAGATTTTCAAAGAGAATATGATAGCCAATAACTCAAGATCATGAGTTACATAGTTTTTCTCGTGCGGCTTCAGTTGACGGCTAGCATAAGCAATCACTTGACCCCTTTGCATTAACACTGCCCCAAGGCCTTCTCTAGAAGCATCAGTCCAGACTTTTAGATCTTGGTTGCCATCGATAATGGTTAACACTGGAGCAGTTGTCAACCTTAACTTTAGCTCCTCAAAAGCCTCCTCACTTTCTGAAGTCCATTTGAACTTAGAATGCTTCTTTGTAAGCTTTGTTAAGTGACCAGATATCTTCGAAAAGTCTTTAACGAACTTCCGATAATGGCTAGCCAATCCGAGAAAACTACGGACTTCAGTGGGGGTACTGGGCTGTTTCCAATTCTGAATGGCTGTGATTTTACTTGGATCCACAGCGATTCCTTCTTTCGATACAACATGGCCCAGAAATTTCACTTCATCTTGCCAGAATATACATTTGGAAAATTTGGCTTTTAATACATTCCTCCTGAGAATTTCTAACACTTGTTCCAGATGCTTTTCATGCTCGGCCTTTGATTTAGAGAAGATTAGAATATCATCAATAAAAACCAGAACAAATTTATTCAACACTCCTCTGAATACCCTGTTCATTAGATCGACGAAGTAAGCTGGAGCGTTACATAAGCCGAACGGCATTACTAACCACTCATAGAATAAGTCGGGGCCTCTGAACGCTGTCATTGGAACACACTCTTCGGCAATTCGAAGTTGATGGAAACCTGTAGCTAGGTCCATCCTTGAGAATACTTGTGCGCCATTTAATCGATCCAACAAATCATCAATCCGCGGCAATGGATATTTGTTCTTTATTGTCTGTTTGCTCAGATCACGATAATCCACACATAACCGTAGAGTACCGTCAGATTTTGGGACAAACACCACTGCTGCACCCCAGTCAGAGAAACTAGGCCTGATCAGACCTTTCCATACTAGCTATCGTGTTTGATTGTCTAATTCCTCTTTCTCTTTCAAGGACATTCTTCGAATAGCGTGAACTACCGGCCTTGCATTCGGAATTAAAGCAATTTTGAAATCTATTTCTCTCTGCGGAGGTAAGCGAACAACTTCCTCGAACACATCCGCATAGTTTTTGACGACAGGAATGTCTTTGATGATGTCAGGAATATTCTCTGTGACTTCAGGAATATTTTCAATTTGGGCTGGAGAAACATTCAAAGCTGCCCAGAAGTCTTTTCTATTAGCATTCTGACCTTCACAGGGAATGGTTATATAATCACCTGATTTAATCTTCGCCTTTACGACTCTGTCGGCGCATTTAACTTCAGCTTCATATTTGGTCAACCAGTCTAACCCCAAGATAAGATCAAACTCTTTAAAATTCATGACGGCTGCGATGGTAGGGAACCGATAACGAGAGAAAGAAACCGGCACTCCACAAACCCAACTTAGATCAATGGAACCCCCAACCGGATTCTGGACAGTCATTGGTTCCTTGAGCTTTTTCAAATTCAAATCCAGTTTCTCAGCTGCATCTTTTGCTATAAAGCTCCGTGACGCGCCAGTATCAAACAGTACTTTGACTGGAATGTTTTTGACAGTTAGCGTGCCTTCTAAAACATCGGCCCTTTCTTGACTAGCTGAGGGCTCCGACGTTTCTGCTACTTCATTTACTTGAACTATTTTAGGCTTTCTGAATAGCGGGCAGTTTTTCGTAATATGACCGGCCTGGTGGCACTTATGACATCCCCTTTTCTCTTGTAGCCTCCCACCGGATTTAGACCCATCCTTAACTTGTTTCTTTAGAGACCTACAACTTATCGAGAGATGTCCTTGTCTATTGCAGTTACTGCATATGGCAGTCGTGATAGGTTCTTTTTCAGATCTAGCCCTTTTTCGATTTACTTTAGGCTCTTTACTGACCTCAGACCTCGTACTGACTTCAGGAATATCAGTTTTCGACTCTTCTTTGTCACTACAACAAACTTCTTCTTCGTCGCATAACATTCCTTTCTTATGGAGATCTTCATACTGATAGGCCATATATATCATTTCAGAAAAAGGAAGCTTCACATGCCCCAATACCTTATTCTGGTATTTCCTTTGAAGTCCGTGAATAAATCTCATATTTTTCCTCTTCGGATTTTGAATTAGATGAGGGGCAAAGTGAGCAAGTTCGTTGAAATTCTTATGATATTCTGGGATGGTCATATCACCTTGTATCAGATAAGAAAATTCATCACATAATCTCTCGGTTGCTTCGGGAGGAGTAAATATTTCCAGGAAAATCACTTTGAATCTGTCCCAGGTGATATCACCTTCTGGAATATCTTTAATTATTGTTTCCCACCAAATTAAAGCTTCTTCTTTAAGCGCCCAAGATGCTACTAACCGTTTCTGGTCATCTCTCAACTGGATATGCTCAAAGATTCTTTCGACAGAACTCATCCAAGCTTGAGTTTGAATAATAGATTCATTGCCCGAGAATTGTGCTCCACCCAGATTTCGATATCTCTTAAATAGAGCCTCTAGATCGGGTTCTGTATTCCTTCTGTTTCTAGCACTCATCTTTCTAGTACTTCTGCAATTAGCAGAACAAGTGTCAGGTCACAGAAAAGGTATTTTAAAACATAGAAACATATACTTCAAATGTAAATGTGTCTATCGAGGTGTATTCATTCTGCTTTACTCATACTAGGATATTGCTGATCCTATCTGTATTGAGCTACCCGTCCTAGAACATTACTGGTTCTATTTCTGACGAGTTCGTTCAAATGTTATATTCCAGAACTAAGCTTAACCAAAGCTCTGATACCACGTTGAGACGACCCGAAATCCCGTTCCGACGGAAACAAGGGTTATCTTTGGAATATAACACAGAAACAGAAAATAGCAGAACAAAATTGAATATAACACAGAAACAGAAAATAGCAGAACAAAATTGAATAAATACACCAGATAATGAACAATAGAATATACTGGATAAAAGTAATCATCAGAGTTACACAGTATACAGGATCTTACTTAGTACAAATACAGTTCAGCTATACATAAATGTCTACAGCGGAAAACAAACAAAATATGTACAATAGGAGCTGAACAGCATAAAAAGAAATAAATGATAGAATCCATCTTCAGCTCCAGCTATCCAGAAAAAGAATCAGCTAAACCTGAATACAAGGCTGCCCGTGTAGAAAAAAAAAGGGGCACCCGAGTTTGAAAGTGAAACAAACTACGAGTCAGTTATGGGACTGGTATGAGAAATCCACTCAACACATATATAATTGGCTAATCACAGGACCACGCCACTTTCGTGGAACGGGTTTACTCCATTGGATTGCCAGTGCTTTAAAACAAATCTTTCTTTTAAACATCGCTATGCTTTTTATAAAAATGAAACCGTTATAAGACTCAGTTCCCATCACACAATGCAACGCAAACCGGAGGATAGAGTTTTACCTTATAACGGTCAAAATGTGATTGATACGAATAAAACAAAAGCATTTGATATTATGACTAGTGTTTAGATGTTTCAAAACAATTTCAATCATAACTATCAATCATAGACGGCATGGGTACCATATATCATGTCGCCATATATATATACAATCAAAACCGCACGATGTCGTATTTGGAAATTGGATTTTCGTCATGAACCAAGGCAAAAGATAGTCCTTACCGAATTCGTGACTCTCTAGCCCAAGCCACAGGACCCAGACTCAGGTGGACCCTTGGATCGTCAGGGCCGGTCCACCGATGTGGATTAAAATTCCTAAACACTGCGTTTCCCCACCCTTTGGGGTGTAAATGAGCCAACGAATGACTCCATCGGACCCGAATTGCCCGAACAAACCGAGGCGCCTCGCAACAGCAACAACCACATAGGTGAAAAGTATATAAATGTCAAGGCTGGTAGGTCACTGACACCACCCTAGCTAGAAAGAAACGCATGTCCTCCCTGAGGTCCTTCTCCCGTTTCTGGTTCATACCGGGGTGTGAGGCTCGCGAATTCACGTTATACACAAATCTACGCCACACAGGCGGTGCTTTGATCATCACCACAAGACTTTGCTTTTCAACAGAAGCCCTGATCACTGCATCTTAGCATGCCACACAGGCAATTCATGCCATGCGACTGATGTCCATCGATATACAACCTCTGAGCTCGTGCGTCTCAGAGAAGGGCGTTAAGAAAAATAATAAATTCTCCGCCGCCAAACAGATGTATATTTAATAGAGATCAATCGACACAGAATAAAATCCAATGTCAGACACACAGTCCATTTACAAGTCCGTTCTGGGTCTGAACGAAACCGGAGGCACTAAATACCTCGCAAACCCTTCGATCACCACGTACGTCTGGACGATCACCACTCATTATCCATATTTCGGGATGCCTCCCAATCAGGACCTCGGTTACCATCCAAATGAGGTGAAGATCTCTGGTCTTCGACCATCGTCTTCATCTTCAAATTTTCAATCGTCGGTCAATCATTTGAAATGAGAATTAACTCGGCCATTTCAAATAATTCATGTATATTTAGAATTTCAAATCAATTTATTTCAATGGTTAAATTATTCGACAACACCAACTTTGTTCTTTAATGTAATTTTCACACCAAACACATTCAACCATCGAACACAACATAAATCGAGCAAATTCAGCTTATTTCCATTCCATATTGTTTATGATATTTTATAGCGATTTATCGCTATTTTTATTTATTTTAAAATAGCTAATATATTCAAAACGACGTTTCGGGCCATAACGTGGTCGTGGCGCTGTTTTTCTTCAGATTTGATTTACACATATCTGAAAATCTAACTGTTGGATCTTCGCAAAATTTACATCATTAGAAAGGTCTTTTCAAAACGAATCCAACGGTTCCAGTTTCGGGAAAATCCGACGGTCGGATCTCCCGGTACAATCATTTGAAGTTTCGATTTCAAATTACGAACTGCAGCGTCGTTATTCGATTAAATATATAATTATATTTATATATATATATAAATATAATCGCTTCTGGCGCTGTTTTTCTTCAGATTTGAATTAAACATTTCAGACAATCCAACCGTTGGATTTTTGCAAGGTTGGTGTCGTTGGGAAGATATTTCCCAGGCGAACCCGACGGTTGAGGTTTCGGGAAAATCCAATGGTCGGATTTCCCGCACTAGTCGTTTGAAATCACGGTTTCAAAATACGAACTGCACGGCCTCGTTTCGTTTTAATTTTATTTATATTTATATATTTATATAAATATAGTTTATTCAATGATTTCAATATCGTTTTCACTTCAAATTTTTCACTAACGCCTAAAATTTTTGGAAAATCTCGCCATAACCTCCCCTGCACCGGGAGCATCGGGAAATCGCAAATAGCTTTCCCGGTCCTTCTAATCTCAAAAAGAAAAAGAAAAAGCCAAGCGGCTAGCCAACAGGCTCATAAAATCATCACCCAAACAAAGCAGTAAATGTGTACCTATTTGTCGGGCACAAAATTTTATTCCTCTTCTCTAGCCCCTTTGCTATAACCTGTTCAATGAATATGCATGTACATATATATACAGTTCTTATCATTTATCATTTTCTATTCAACTTCATATTCGATTTCTATTTGGTTTAAAAACACCATTCATTCTAATGTTACATAAATAGGTGCAAATCATTTCATTAGCTAATTAATGAATATTTCAACTCATATATGTTTATTTTGAACAAGTGGCTATTTTTAACACTTCACATTTCAACAATTTATGCATACAATAAAAATGTGATTTTTATTGTAAAACAATTCATTTCAAAACACTATTTTTTTCTATATAGTTCAAGTTGGTGATAAAAATGGGATTTTTATCATAAAACAATTTCTTTTAAAACGAGATTATTTTACACAGTTCATATAGTCGATAAAAGGTGATTTTTATTATCAAACAATTTATTTCAAAATATGAATACCATTCAACACATGAATTTCTAATCAACGAATGAATATCAACTCAACACATGAATGTTTTCTATAGTTTCTATATATCGATAAAATGTGATTTTTATTATCAAACAATTTATTTCAAAATATGAATACCATTCAACACATGAATTTCTAATCAACGAATGAATATCAATTCAACACATGAATGTTTTCTGTAGTTTCTATATACAGATAAAAGGTGATTTTTATTATCAAACAATTTATTTCAAAATATAAATACCATTCAACACATGAATTTCTAATCAACGAATGAATATCAATTCAACACATGAATGTTTTCTATAGTTTCTATATATAGATAAAAGGTGATTTTTATTATCAAACAATTTATTTCAAAATATGAATACCATTCAACACATGAATTTCTAATCAACGAATGAATATCAATTCAACACATGAATGTTTTCTATAGTTTCTATATATAGATAAAAGGTGATTTTTATTATCGAACAATTTATTTCAAAATATGAATACCATTCAACACATGAATTTCTAATCAACGAATGAATATCAATTCAACACATGAATGTTTTCTATAGTTTCTATATATAGATAAAAGGTGATTTTTATTATCAAACAATTTATTTCAAAATATGAATACCATTCAACACATGAATTTCTAATCAACGAATGTATATCAATTGAACACATGAATGTTTTCTATTCAAGGAATAAATATAGTTTAAGCATATGAAAATAATTCAAACACACGAATATTATTCAAAATTTCGGCAGCATAACGGCAGGGTAGTTAAAACCGGGACCGTCCCTAGTACGGCTCCTCACTCTACCATAAAACCTCGCGGTTTTTGACAATGGGGATCATGCATCTAGTTCGCACGCAGGCGGCATGTATATATTTATTTCATTTCCACAAACTAATCCTATGTGGTTTCAACCAAATATTTCTCAACCACAAATGGGTATTTTTCAACCACAATCAACCAATATCAATCCCAAATAATCATTCGCTATCAATCAATTTTCACAACAATTTCAACCAATAAATATCGTCCATGGTTTGTGGACGAGGGGCATATATATATATATATATATATATATATATATATATATATATATATATATATATAGCAATTCACTTTTATTTCAACACATATATATATATAGCTAGGAAAAGAAATGGAAGAGTGAGAAATTCTCACCAATAACTATCCAATACTACGACTCTTCCTTTATAGAAATCTTCGCCAATCTCGCCTTTTGTCGCTTTCGTTGCCCGTATTCTCTACATATGTAAAAATCGAATTTTTACTATGTTATTCAATATATAAAAATCGAATTTTTACTTCGCTATTCAATATATAAAGATCATATTTTAAAAATAAAGATTATATTTTTAATATTCCTATGATGTAAAAATTATATTTTTATTGCTTTAAAAATATAAGAATCATATCTTACTTCTTCTACTTAATAAAAATTCCGTCTTTTCTATTTTAAAAATATGATCTTTTCTATTCTAAAAATATGATCTTTTCTATTCTAAAAATCAGATCTTTTCTATTCTAAAAATCTGATCTTTTCTATTTTAAAAATATGATCTTTTTCCTGTCCTAAAGTTTAAATCTTTTTCCTATCCTAAAGTATAAATCTTTTTCCTATCCTAAAGTTTAAATCTTTTTCTATTCTAAAGTTTAAATCTTTTTCTATTTAAAATCTAAATCTTTTTCTTTTTAAATCTTAAAATAAAATCAGTTTTTAAAACCTTTTCAAAATCAGTTTTAAATCCTTTCTAAAATCAGTTTTTAAAACCTTTTCAAAATCAGTTTTAAATCCTTTCTAAAATCAGTATTCTTTTCAAAAGGTCAGTTTTAAATCCTTAAAAAAAAAATCAGTATTCTAAATCCTAAAAAAACAGTATTTAATCATTTTTAAAATCAGTTTTTTTTCTGTTTATATAAAATAAAAATAAAATAAATAAAAAAACTTACAGAGAGGGGGGGGGGTTTCCGCAGATCGTCGGAGGGGAGGCGGCTCGAGGGTGGGCGCTCGGGGTAGCCGGTGGTGGAAGGCGGAGCTGGCTTCGAGGAGGCGGCTCGCGAAATGGGGCGTCGCGATTTTGGTTCGAACAGGGAGGAGAGGTGAACGGGGGAGAAGGAGAGAGGGGGAAGACGATCGGAGGTGGCGCTGAGCGATGCTAGGGGTGGCGGAGTTTGGGCGTCGGCGGCGCCTAGGGCAGAGCGTTCATCGGGGGTTTCTCTTTTTTTTTTATCTGAGCGAAAATAAGGAGAGAGAAAAAAAAGGGGGTGAGGGTTTTAAAAGAAATATATATATATTATTTTATTTATTAAATTAATTCTAAAAGGCAACTTTTATTTTCGACCTCGAAACGAGGCCCACCGCCTGTCGTCCATAGCGTTTTACCCCCATTCCGAACACAATGGGATATGTATCGCAAGCTGATTTGACCTTTTCGATCAGTTTCCTTTAAAATCAACATATAATTCTATATATTGAATTTGAACGCGCATTTCAATTTAATGGGGTCACATACTAACTAGAAAAATTCTCAAAAAATATTTTCTAGCTTCGTATTGACGATACGGTCCTAACAAAACTAGTTTCGTCAAATTCTGAGACCGTTTGTAAAATGGCCAATTTCCAGTCGATTAAAATCAACTGAAACCGGTCAAACGCGTTTTCCTTTTCCACGCTCATATATTGATTCGAAAAATTATGAAATTTGGAATCTAGCAATAACTTGACATCACGGATCCAACAAAAGTGGTTTCGTCGAAATCCGAGGTCGTATGCTAAATGTCCATTTTTAAGGGCCTGAATTCTATAGCGACTATTCAGAATTTTCAACTGGACATATCTTTTGATTCCCGCTATCAAATTTCGATTGGTCAGATTCGTTGGAAAGATATTATCAATTAGATTCCATTATTTTTGGTTTCACTAAAATCCGGATTGTTTTGCACCCGGTATATTCAATTCAAGTTTGAAATCGAATTATCGAACTACCGCGCCATTTTCAATTCTATATATAATTATAATTAATTATATTCGTTTTCAAATGTCGATTCAAACTCAGTTTTCATCGCCATTATTTAAAATATTTATTTTAAATATTTAAAATCCATTATTTTAGCCAATTTAAAAATTTTAAATTGGTTCAGATTTTCTGGGTCGTTACATTAAATCTGTTTGAAAATATCTTTCTAACAAATCAGAAAAATTGAAATTTCATAGCGGGAATAAAAAGTTATGGCCAGTTGAATATTCAGAGTAGTCGCTATCAAATTTAATATAAATATAGCCCGTAAAAGTAGACAGTTTACAAACGACCTCCGTTTTCGATGTAACCACTTTGGTTGGATACGGAATACCAAATTATTGCTAGGTTTCAAATTTCATAATTTTTGGAATTAATGTGTGAGCGTGACAAAGGAAAACGCGTTTGGTAATTTCAGTTTGAATTGGATCGACCAGAAAAATCCATTTTTCAAATGGTCTCCAAATTCGATAAAAGTAATTTTGTTGGAACCGTATCGTCCCAACATAGCTAGATTTATTTTTCAGGAATTTTTGAAATCAATATGTGGCTCCGACAAATTAAAATGTACATTCAAATCTAAAATCGAATGTTTTATATTTTAATTTAAAGAATAACTAACTGTAACAGTCCAATGGCCTAATGACACATATTCCACTGTGACCGGAATGGGGGTGTTTAGCTAGGGAGACACTCATTGGGTTTAATTTAGAGTCCGGATTAGAAAACCCAAATTTTAAAATTAATATAAATATAGGCCAATAGAATTATTTCATTCATAATTTAATTTTCTAAAAAAATATAAAAAACCTGTAAACTCCTAGTATCAATGGCGGCTAGATTTCCAACCTTCTCTCCTTAGTTCTGGCAAATCCGTTCATCATTACCCTGCGCCACAGTTGAAGCTTTTGAAGACCTCCCTCTCCTCTTCAAATCAATACCGATTACACCCCCCCCTCGTCACTCCATCATCGAGATTCACCTTCGAGAAGTCAACGACTTCAAGTCGTCGTCGCGTCGACTATTCGCCATCGCACCTGACCCCCTTGCCATCGACAGACGCGCCTCTCCAAGCTCTAGGCCGTGGAACAACCCGATCCCGTCCAAGAGCAACGGATTTGAAGTTATTGCGAACCCTAGTTTTGAACCATTCGAGAAAGGTAACGGCCTGACTTTTATGTAAAGGCTATAACACTTTTAAGCGTTGTGATTTATGATTTTAGTATAAAAATCGTATCTTTAACATATGTTGTCGAAATCCAGTGAAACCGGAGACACCGGACTCGTAATGACGTCATCTACACTCTAGAAGAGACTAGGACGCATTTGGAGCTTCCTACAATTTTTGAAGGAGTGGAAACCCAATGTGAGACTTCTAAAATTCAAATTGGAATGGAAATGCATTGTATAAATTATATAAGCGAAGTATAAATTATATACGCATTGTATACCTCATGTATGGGCGTTGTATAAGTTATATGAGCGATGTATAAATTATACATGTGTTGTATAAATCATATATGCTTGAAAAGGAGTTGAAATGGAAATGAAATATATTTATATACGTATATATATACTTCCCTCATCCACAGACCATGGACAATATAAATTGATTGTGTTGAATGATTGTTTGTAGTTGAGAATGATGGATTGTGGTTGAAACAAAATTGGATTAGTTTATGGAAAAAAATTCATTATGATATGAAAAAATGATCGAAATATTTAGATCATTGAAATAAGACCCTTAGGGAACGCCGTGAGGCCTAAGGTAGTGTGAGTAGCCGTACTCGGGACGGTGCCGGTTTTAAACCCCATACCATTATGCTACTGAAATTTTCTAAAATATTTTTGTGTTTGAATTATATTCATTTGTTGAAATATATTCATACGTTGATAATTTATTCATGATTGAAATAAATTGCTTAGATAATAAAAATCACATTTCTATTGTGCATATGAAGTTTATAAAATATTCATGATTGCCATAAGTTGTTTACATAATAAAAATTAACATTTTTATTACGTATATGAAGTTCTAAAAATATTCATGTATTGAATAAATGGATTGAACAATAAAATTAACATTTTTATTATGTATATGAAGTTCTAAAAATATTCATGTGTTGAGTAAATGGATTGAACAATAAAATTAACATTTTTATTGTGTATATGAAGTTCTTAAAATATTCATACGTTGAATAAATGGATTGAATGATAAAATTAACATTTTTATCATGTATATGAAGTTCTAAAAACCTTCATGTGTTGAATAAATATTTTGAACGATAAAAATATCATTTTTACCAAGTATACGACTCGCTAAAAATAACCATGTATGGAAATAAATATCTGTTCGCTATAAATATCATTTTTAACATGTTAATGAACTAAATAAAATAGTCATGAGTTGAAATATATTTTTGTTCGCCAAAAATATCATTTTTATACGATGTATGAAGTGTTAAAAATAACCACGTGCTGAAATAAATATTGTTTAGTTGGAATTCTTATTTTTAACATGTATAGGAAGTGTTAAAAATAACCATGTATGGAAATAAACATTTGTTCGCTAAAAATATTATATTTAGCTTAGATATGCATCTGTATACACATCGTTGAACAGGTTATGGATTAGTTGTTGAGTAAAGAATTTGTTTGCATGCCCGACAAATAGGTAAGTTTTTATGAGCCTAAGGCTGACCGCTTGGCATTTTCCTTTTCTTTAAATGATTTATGAGCCTAAGGCTGACCACTTGGCATTTTCCTTTTCATTAACTGATTTATGAGCCTAAGGCTGGTCGCTTGGCAATTTTCTTTTCTTTAAATGATTTATGAGCCTAAGGCTGGCCGCTTGGCATTCTCCATTTATTTTGGATTGATGAGGGCTCTGCAAGGCGAGTTACGGTTTTTCAAACCCCTCTTCGTACAAAGGAGACTATGGCGAAATATTTCAAAATTAAAGGCGTTAGTGAAATATTTGAAGTGAAAAACGATTTATAAATCGTCGAATGAATTATATTTATATATATATATATATAAATTAAATCAAACGAATAACGACGCTGTAGTTTGCGTTTTGGAATCATAATTTTAAACGATTATACCGAGAAATTCGACCATCGGATTTCCCCGAAACTGAAACCGTCGGGTTCACTTTGAAAATATATTTCCAATGATATAAAATTTGTTGAGATCCAACGGTTAGATTGTGTGAAATGTTTAAATCAAATCTGAGGAAAAACAGCGCCGGAAAGAATTATATATGTACATATGTATATATATAAATATAAATTAAAATAAAACAAATCGCGCCGCTGCAGTTCGCGTTTTGAAATCGTAACTTTAAACGATTATATCGAGAGATCCGACCGTCGGATTTTCCCAAAACAAAAACCGTTGGGTTCGCTTTGGAGAGATATTTCCAACGATATTAACTTCGTTAAGATCCAACGGTTAGATTTTGAGAAATGTGTAAATCAAATTTGGAGAAAAACAACGCTAGGGCTACGTTATGGCCTGAAGCGGTCGTTTAATTAAAACGCTATTTTTAAATAAATAAAAATAGCGATAAATCGTTATAAAATATATATATATATATAGCGACATGGAATGGAAATAAACCGACTTTACTCAGTTTATCAGATATTTTGATGGTTGGATGTGTTTGACATGAAAATTATATTAATGAACTGAAATGTGGATGTCAAGTAGTTTAACCATAGAAAGAATTGATTTGAATTCTATATATATTTGGATTATTTGAAAAGGCCGAGTTAATTCTCATTTCAAATAATTAATCGACGATAAAAGGTCGAAGATATGAAGATGATGCAAGACCGGTGTTCTTTACATCGTATAGATTACTACTGATGCCTTAGATATAGGTAGTTCCCTTAAAGAGGTTATAGTGGTAGTAGTCTGGACGTACTTGTTGATCATCCGGATGTGCGAGGGCCTCTCTTCCTATTGGACATGTGGAACGGGAATAAGGTGCCTCTGGTTTCATTCAGACCCAGAACGGATTTGTAAATGGATGTGTGTCTGACGTGTATTTCGTGTTGTATTCGTTGATCTCTACTAAATATACATTTGTTTGGCAGCGGAGAATTTATTCTCTTGCTTAACGCCCTTCTCTGAGACGTACGAGCTCAGAGGTTGTATATTGGTAGACATCAATGGTATGGTGTGGATTGACAGCGTGGCATACAAAGATGCAAATGATCAAGGCTTTTGTTGAAAAGCAAAGTCTTGTGGTTGATGATCAAAGCACAGCTTTAATATAGCATAGCTTTGTGTATAGCGTTGATTCGCGAGCCTCACACCTCGGTATGAGTTAAAAACGGGATAAGGGACCCAAGGAGGACATGACGTTTCTTTCTAGCTATGGGTCGTGTCAGGGTTTTGCAAGCCCAGACAATTATTATATTTTTACCTATGTGGATGTTGGAATGCGAGGCGCCTCGGTTTTATCGGTCTCCAAGGAGCCGATGGATAGGTCCGATAGGACCGAGAATCGTGTGTTCAGGAATAATTAATCCTCAAACGCAAGGGAGGACTGGCCTTAGAGGGTCCAGGTGTTGCCCAGAGTGTGCAATCCCGAGGCATTTGCTAGATTGTCTCGAAATGGAAAGGAGTACATCCCTTGCCTAGACTCATGACGGAAATCCAATTTCCAAAATGACATTGTGGTTTTGGTTGTAAACCTATATATTGCGGCATAGTGACATGGGACGCTCATATCGTCTATGATTGATACATTATGATTGAAATTTCTTTTGAAACATATATGCACTAGTAATAATAACAAATGATTTTGTTTTATACTTATCAAGCATATTTTGGCCATTATAAGGCAAAACTCTATCCTCTGGCGTGCGTTGCATTGTGTGATGGGACTTGAGTCTTATAATGGCTTCATTTTCTATAAAAAGCATTGCATTGTTCAAAAGATTTACTTTATTTCATGCACTGGCAATCACTGGAGAAAACCCGTTCCATGTTAGTGGCGTGGTCCTATGATTTGCCTTATTATTGTTGTTTAACCAATTAAGTAGGTTTCTCATACCAGTCCCATGAATGACTTGTAGTTTGTTTTACTTGCAAACTCGGGTGCCCTTATTTTTACACGGGCAACCCAGTGACAGGTTATAGGTGATATTTTGGCTTAGCACTTTAGCATGGAGTGCGTTTTTGGCAGATGGCGAAGACTGATTTTCTATGTATTTTAGCTATTGACATTTCCACCAATGTTATATTATGTATATGTACCACTGATCACGATGTAGACTGATTTATCTCTATTATGTATTATCTGATGTATATGTCCCACTGATCTTGATGTAGACTGATCATTTCCTTTATGGACTAAGTTGTATCCTATGACTGTGCTGCTCTGATGTTTATTATATTTTATGATTCCGCTATCATACTGATGTAAATTATTCTATTTCATGTTTATGCTATTATCTGTAATCTGCTAATGTTGATTAATGTGTTATATTCCAATGATTATCCTTAATTTTGTGATACGGGGTTTCGGGTTATCACATATTTTTTTCCATTTTATGCAAAAATACAAATTTGGGTGCAGTAAATTGCATATGTTTGAATGTTCTATTTTGTATAAGAATAGACAGTTTAAAGATAGTAAAACACATGTTACCAAAATCTTAGTTTTTGTGCAAATCTCTTATGAAAAAGTAAAGCAATACCAAAAAGATATTCCAAAATATTCATGGATTTTAAGAAGCGGCCATTTTTCAGTGAAAATTGTGATTTTATGGTCACATGTAAAGCGTAAGCAAGATTTTAGATGACTTGTTTGCTCGTTTTAGCGATGCATTAGGGACGATGATGCGTAAAAACATTAATGATAACAACGGAAAGGCTGTTTTAGCCGTGGAACGTTGTTCCCATGCAGTATAGATGACGCGCACGAGTTATTATTCGATTGATTTTACATTTTAGAGCTTGTTTTAAGCCTCTTTTACAGTCTACATATGAAAATTTTCGGAGTATTATGGGAAATTGATGCAAAATTCCACGTAAGATAGGAATTGAAATTTTTTTTAAGCAGTAAGAACGTTGAATTCTCTGCTTTAAAACTTCCTTTTTTCGGCATAGGAGAAATTAACGAGAAGTAATTTAGATATGTTGACGTTTTGGACGTTAGGGTTTGTAACGTCCCGCATTATTATCGATTTGCATTTAAATATTTAAATCAGTTTAAATATTGAATTCATAATATAAATGGATTTATATATTAATGTAAAACGAAGTTGAACGTATAAAAATATATATATATATGTATTAAATATAATCGAGCCTGTAATATCGCGGTAGCTCGTAATTTAACAATCTGAACTTCAAATGAATGTACAGGATCTGTTATTTGTCGGATTTCCTTGAAACATGAAACGTTGGGACCTGTTGAACTGTATTTTTCTAATGGAAGTGAAAAACCAAGATTTCGTGTTATAAATGGGAAGTTATGTCCAAATTAAATATTCAGAAAAACAGCGGTATATTCGTTCGTGGCCATAACGGTTATTTAAATATATTTAAATATCGAATTCGAATTTGGACAAGGTTCTTTTGAGACGTAGTTATAATTTAATTTTTAGAATTCTACTAGTAATTTCTAATTAATTAAATACGCAACTTTTTATTTGGAGTATTTTGCACCCTATATCGATATTTCGGGGTTTCATACAATGAGTTAACCTACCGATATTATTATATTTTTTGGACCGTGGCACATCGCTTGACACAACGGTAATTTTATTTTTGTCCATAGTGGCTCATATTGAACGGATCTATAATTGTTCCATCGATAATTACTCTAGCGTATGCATGCTTCTAACATAAAATATCAATATAAAGGATATTTTAAACGTTACTAAAAGAGTTCTCAACTTTACTCAACAGTAAGGAAAAATGACACAGTCTATACTACTTCCAAAGAGCCATTACCAGCTTATATAGTGTATGCAGTAAACTAACATAACAATGGTAAACCCGTGATATACAACAGACTGAAAATGACACACAAACATTTTCATATGGAAATTATAACAGCAACTAATAGTTACCGGTATCACATGATCATTTCAGGAACTAATCCGAACGATAAAAATATCAGACTTATATATATATATATAAATTCATTCCTTAGTCCCTAAGCTTCGTACTCCCATACTTTCTTCACAAGGACCATTCCCTAAAACTTAGGATAGACACACTGTACATTGTACAAACGCGCAGACCATACTCAAATATACTTAGCAGTGAAGACTTATAATTCTATAAATACAATGCTTCTTATCAGTCTGGCCTTTCGCCAAAAATAAAATCAAGTCCTCAAACGAAAATAATAATAAAATTCAATTAAAATATCAATGGCAAATGAAACTGCTTGTTCCCAGTCGGATGGCCTTATTTTCGTAAGGGCTCCGTACTCTATGAGTTTTGTTGGAATCTGCGATAGTTGTGGTTGCTGTTTTCACCATTCAGCGTAAGCAAGGAGGAAATTTTTCTAGAGTTTGAAGCGGCAAGAGGGAGGTAGATTGAACTCAGTATGGTGATGTAGTGGTGAACGAGTGTTTGGAGGTGAAGTTTCTGGCGACGGTTTCAGGGGACTGTGTTGAGCAGAAAGGGCGTGATGAAGGAGTAGTAGTTTTTAGGAATAGCGTGGGGTGTGGACATGTGATAGAGAGTTAACATGGCTATTAGGGGGAGGGCGCACGTACTGTTTATGATGCAAGGAGAAGATCTAGGTTTGAAGAATGTAGTCATGGAAGTGATGGTTACAGGGAGTAGAAGGTATGCTCATATGGTGCATGAAGTACGTGCACAGGACAATGGCGGACAATGGCGTGCTTATATAACGGACTGAGAAGGGCAACGGCACATGTGGAGGGTTGAGTTCGAGTTCCTGTGGAGGAATAGAGGATGGTAAATGGAACTGTGTATGTGGCGGCAATGGAAACACTGTCCATGCGAAGTTGGACTCTCACGTGAACGTTGAAGGGTATTATATGTTTTAATTAAGGGGAAGGGAGCAGACATTTTGGTGAAGAAAATAAAGTGGACGTAGGAGGTGAATGAAGGAAGCAGGATCTGTCATGGTGGAATTCAGTTTTGACTGGAAGACATGCGCAAGCAGTCTTTCTCGTATGGTATTGGTACCTATAGACTACTGTCGAAATGTGTTGTTATAACTGCCAATGGTCCGTTGTACGTTCGCTAGTGGTGCACCAACGTCATGACCGGAGGAAACACTGGTAATGGATCGACAAGTTGCTTAAGGAAAACATTGGATCACACGGAAACTGGCGACGCTATGAAGTCGGTTTGAAGAAATTTGAAGCACGTTGAATTTATGGCAGAATTGAACGCCTGATTTAATCGACTGACGCAAATCGTTATTTTACGGTTAACACGCCAATGTGAGTAAATTCACTAACTCTGATCTATTTTAAAATATTATAATTATATTTTAATGTTGTTTGAATGTTGTGTGATGGTCGATTAGGTAGATTACAATTAAATTGGTTGAATATTATATATCGTTGCATATATACACATCACGGATTGGATACTGATTCCATCGGTTATAAGATTCCCTAGTATGGAATTAGTGTAAATTGTATGGAATAATATCTGTGGATGGAGGAAACAGGTTGGAGGAATCCAACCGGATCCCTTAATATTTATATGTACTGTTTGTTTTATATGCACTGTTTGAACCCAAATGACATTTAAACCCTGTATGGATATTGATTAAATCAGTAGACGATATAGATCAAGAAAGTGGCAGCAACTGGCCATGAACCCATTGTTTGGTTAAGAAGTGGATGACCGTCAGGAAAATCAACGAAGTTAATTATAAAAATTATATTTTTATAATTAAAGCAAAGTTTTAAATTTAATAGAAGTTCTATTATAAACCAGTATTTTAGAATTCGTTTTTATTAAGTAAATAAAAACGATTGTTGAAACTTAAATAAGTTTATAAAGAAGAAATTATCCTACGATTAAATATTTGGATAATTATTTTAAGACAAACAATTTAGAAATATTGTTAGATTAAATATAAAAATCAAATGGTAAGAAGTAATTAAATCAATTAACGAATTTACTAATGGAATGAAGTTGATTTAAATCAACTATTTAATTGAAAAATGATTATTAGATTAAATGGGTCTTCAAGTAATCTAATAATAATAACTTGAAAATTAATTGTTTAACATTAATAAGATTTCTCATTAATTATCTTTTTAATTAATGAAGTTTAAATAATGATTGAACTAATATAATTAGTATAAAGTGAGCAACTAATCTATTTAGATTAATGATGAAGTAAACTGTTTACTTCAGCAATGATAAAGTAAATATTATTTAATTAAATAATTGTTCTTAAATGGATTCCATTTAAGAGGATATTGAATTTATAATAAAATGTTACTTGAATTAAGTTTAATATTTCAAATAAAAGTAAACCGTCATAAGACAAAGAACGTAAATAGATCTTGGTAAAGAAGTTATAAATAGAACAGTCAAATGAAGTTAAAGTGAAGAGTTAATGTTTAATATAGATAGTCATAAACAACCGAGTTTCAAAGTAAGGATATGGTATTACAAAACCATAGTTTAAATTAAACAAGAAAATACGGTTTGATAAATATTATAAGTAATAAGGGATTAGAGTACAGACTTATATCTGTTCTAAGGTAAGAACGTTGTCGATCAAGGTCTGAGAGGTAAATAAAATACCCCAACTTCAACGACTTTACAATTATTGAGGAAGGATATCAGTTTGTGACGGAAAGAAATGTCAAGATTAGTATAAAAGGAATATGGTAGCATATTGCAAGTCTTAGAACTATAGCGATAAAATAACGTTGTTGACTAGGCTTGAGCGTGACTGTTATGTCGAGATTAGTTTTAAAGAAGAATATTACAGCGTATGACAAGTTTTGAACTGTAACGATAAATTAACGCTGTTAACCAAACTTAAGCGTGGTTTTTATATATAACAGCACCTCCTAGGGAATGAAAATAGTTGGGTTTGAAATCCACTTAGTCTAAAGTAATAAGTAACGACATTGGTTCAAAGAAATATGAGAATGAGTTAGAAAGAGAATTAGAAAATCGTTGTAGAAAACAATAACATCATGTCGATGTTTGGAATATGATTAGAACTAAGTCACACTATTAGGAATTGGAACCATAATTCGATGATGTCGAATGAATTATTTTTAGGAATTATAATCTGATAGGATGGTTAATATTTAGTTTAAACCAACAAATTATAATAGGATATGAAATCAATATTTAGTTATAAACTAGATATTGATTCAACAAGAAGTTGACTTAGAAATAGAGTTTATAAAGTGAAACGGGAATATAAAAGAGATTTCGGAAAACAACATAACGGTATTCACTATCTGAATAATGAGTTATTTGATAAAGGTGTTCAGACTTTTATAATAGAAATGATATTCACATTTTAAAGTGAATAATGTACTAAAGTGAACGCTTGGCAGATTAAAATGTTTAAAATGAAATTGGAATTTTTTTTCCAATATAGTTAGGGTATATTATCCAAGTATAGAAAATAAAGAACGTGAAAAGATTGGAAATGTTTCAAACATTAATAACGTATGTTTTCTGGAACATGAGAGAATAAGAGTTTATAATAATTGGAAATGTTTTCCAAGAAGTGTAAAGAGGCTAAAACAGGATTTGAGAAATATCTGGTAAGATATGGGAATTCGAACAATAAAAACAAATGTTAGATAAAATTACCCATGTTTATGTGATGTCTAGTTATACATTTGAATGAATGTTTTTTTTTACTTCGATGGTTAAATAACCGACTATCGAAGTGTTTTGACCATCGTTGTTAATACGGAGAGACCGGTGGGATATATTATCTGGAAACCACTCCGTATAGGCATACGCGCTGCGAATTATATTATGATGAAGACAATTGAAGAAGGAGTGAAATGCAAGGGTCGTCCAGTTCCAGAATGGTGCTTCTGTTTGTCTAGTCTCAGGACAACTTGTATGGACGAGTGTCTGACAGAGTATTTCCAATGGTCATGCCGTTGATTTTTACGAATATACCAAGTTGGTGGGGAGGAGGTAACTTCTCTTTATTCTACACCTAGTGTGCATTTGTGTAATCAATATGTGATTACGGATTTGACGATGTGGCATTCAAAGTGAATGGTAATCAGATGTTCTGAAGATAGACGTAGCCTCTATCCTCACAACCAGGAAGTAACAAAAGTTGGGCTAGGCAGCATGGCTATTTGGGTCATCCCCAAGCAGGGTGTATTTTCACAGATCTAGATAAAATTCATATTTGTTCTTCTTTTTCAATTATGTATCTTCGGATTTCGGTTGGATGGTCAACAACCGTGGGTGGCAATGTATTCGATACACTCAAGCTAAATGAGTGGTCGGTCATGTGTGGCCGGGTTGCAAGACGTTCTTGTTGAACCCAGGTGTATACCCTCTAGAGTACACTGATCGGAAGGTGCTCCCAGACCTTGTCTGTTGGAATCAAATCTCCAATAAGCGCCCTGCGGTTTATGATTTTATACTATATATATTTGGAGCGTGAGATGCAAGTGTTCTGCTATTTGGATATTATTTGATTAGACATTATTATAATATCACCGGATTTTGATATCAAAATGATTTGGGTTATAGTAAGATTAAAGCCGTCCATGTTTATGTGTGGGCTGGTCTTACTATTATCCTTTTGTTTAAAAAGGAATTTCAAAGTTAAACAGTATGGTTGGAATTTACTCACACCAGTTCCATGACTGACCCAAAGTTTATTTGTTTGTGTTTTTCCTAAACTCTTGGGTACCCAAATTTATACAGGCAGTCAAGTGTTTCAGGCTTTACAGATACACTTGAAGGAGCTAAAAGCAGAAGACTTCATCGTTAGTATTTAGAGATTATTTCCATTGTGATATGATGTATTGTACTCTGATAATGGTATGTATATACAATATAGTTTTTATTTCAAAGTTATGTTATATAATACATTTTTTTCATTCCGCTATGAGTTTCGTGTTTACTCTGGTTCTATTCAGTTATATTCTTCTTCTTCTATTCTATTAGTTCTACCTTATCTTTCTCACCCTCTAACTTCTTTCTATTAATGATCTGAACTTTCGTGCACTTTAAGTTGAATGTGTAGGATATTAGTCAGCTCAAATTGGTACGAATTTTCAGGCCACTACAGGGTTTGGATTCAAAATTAGTTTATTCACACTTCTACTCTTAGTCATGTGATTGTTTTGAATGGAAAATGTTTCAAAAGATGCGTTCATATTGAACTACCAGACATTTTAGGGTGTTTACATCATGTTTCAAAAAGTATTTTTAAAAATGAAATGCATACATATTAGGATCCAATTTAGAATCATTATGCGTGCATATTTTATGGTTGTTATTCATGATGTACATTGTGCACATGTGCACGTTTGGTTGCAAAATTGGACGTACACTAATTGGTTATGTAGTTTAGGACAATTAGGTCACTACATCATGACTTAGTCATTGGTAAAATTTCGAGCTGAAATTTCTTTTAAGGAGGGAAGAATATAACAACCCGGAAATTTGAAAATAATTAATTTAGTTATTTAATTAGATTACAAAAATGGAATTCTTGCAAATGATGTAATTTGATATGAAACTTGAACAATTGCGTTCATGATGGAATTTTGGTCAACTTTCATGTTTGGAACTTTGAGAACGGGGTCTGTAAGAAAAAAATATGAAAGAAATACGAAAATGGACGATAAATAAATAAAACAGAATAATATATATAAAGAGTAATAAATGTTCTGTCCCCCCCCCCCACTTCTGCGTAATAAGTACTTCCTTTATATATGGTATTTAGTAGTCGAAGAGCCTGCTTCTTTGTTTAGTTATTTGTTGAGTAGTGGTTTAATGGCTTCATACTTATGCGTAAAAGTTCTATCTTAGTATTGTGGTAACGTTATCTTTAGAAAGTACTACCTTGGGTATGGTAGTTAATCGTTGTGGGTAAATCTTGATAGGGTTAGGTTAGAATTACAAGCCCTGTTAGACATATGATTTTGGGTGGAACCATACGAGATACATTTGCATATTGTGGACAGTATTGTACATTTTCTACTCACCAGAAGTTGTTGTTCTGATCCCCCTCCTCATAAAAACTTTTAGGTTTATCTCGGGGAAAGATAGGTATTTGCAAGTGTTCAGTTTGGCTTTCGGTTCTTGTTCTCTCATGCTTGCTATTGATATGACGATTTGCTTTTAAGGTAGTTTCCTAAGTCGATATTTTTTATCCTATCTTGTTTCCACTGTGAGTTAGTTTTATTGTACTATGATTATGCACATGCTCATTATTTGCAGGTACCAGATTTATACTTTCATGCTTGGATGAGTTTGAGTTTCGATTTTTGTTGAAATTCGGGTTTGTAAAAGTGTGGGGTGTTAAAAAAAATAGTGTTTGAGCGTGCACCTCGAGGATGCACAACTCGTCTATTCTTTTCGAACTTCCCATGAAGATATATTTAGCTTCATATTCTTAAATCACTATAGCGCATGTTATTACACATTTCATTTTTAATTAAGTGATTTGATTTGTAACTTTGTGTTATTGATATTAGCAACGTCCTAGTATTGCAACAAAGACGTACATCCATCACAGTTGATATTACGTATTCAATATTGTAAGTGACCATGCATCATTTAATGCTATTTTTTTGCTACCTTTCTTTAAGTCAGATCTTCAATAATGTATCCCCTCAATCTACAACTCTTTTTACACCTTTGAAGACCTGAAATTGCTATTTGTTTGTTTTTAGTTTTAAGACATCAAGAAATCCATGCATGCATGTTATCCACTAAAAAAAGAATAAAATTATATCAATGTGTTTGGGGATAGTACCCTAGCAACTAGGACCATGTTTGGTTATATAATTCAAAAGCTTCTTATTTGGTAGGAAAACCATGCTCTTTATTTAGTTTCTGCGTATAAGAGCGAGTATGCCCTAATAAAGCACAAAGCAACTTCCTATAGAGATAACAATAATATATATGAAGTATAGAAGGTCGAAGCCCATTATTCTTTTATTTCTGCATTTTGTTACATTATCGTGCTTGTATATATAAATATCACCTCTATATGAAGTGTATCATGGTTTACTTTTACAAAATCAATAAAAAGGAAATTTCTCTTTCATGATATCAGAGAAAGAAAGCCTAACGACATCAAATAAGAAAATCTATTCAATTTGAATACCTGAATCACGAAAACAACAAAGAGGAAGGGATTGATTAATTCACTTCCCAGAACATTGTCATCATCGAAATTCTACCACTCTAAGGTTTGTTGTTGGATAATGGAGTCTTGATGACAACAACCTTATTTCAATATTAATTGATTATAAAATATATATTAACACCTTTATCTAGAATACAAACACACACACACACATATGCAGGATTTGTATACAGGAAATAAAACTGAAGATTATACAGTTTAAAAGCTTTTAGAGATTCCGAATTCAGAAGATTCAAGACTCATGAGTAATCAATATTTCAAGAGTTTAAGATAAATATAGTAAAAGAGTCTAGTTTATGTAAGACTCTGTATAGCACTCCAGGTTCAAATTCAAATTTAAATTCTATTCTGATTTTTAGATTTCAAATTCCATTTTCAAATCCTATTCTAATTCTAATTAATTTTCTATCTTACTTTTGATTTTAAACTCAAGTTTTTAAGTATGTAATTTTTATATATATTTATATAGTTATATACTTTATATTTTTTTAGTTCTAAACTTTATAATTTTATAAATATGTTTATATAGTTTATATTTATGATTTCATATGATTTTCTACTTTATAATACTTATTTATGTCATTATGTTTTAATTCAAGAATTTCCAGAATTATATATATATATATATATATATATATATATATATATTAAAACACTTTAAAAATGCTCAAAAATCAAATTTATGAAGTGATATGTCGACATACATTATTGGCCATGTCAACATATAACTGTCGCATTTTTGATTTTGAAAGGAAATATCTTTTCACTATTTGTAACATTCCAGAAACATTGCAACCTTTCAAATCTTATAAATAGGGGTTGATTTCGAATTTTTCATCATTCTTCTTCTCCATCTTCATCCCCTTTCTTTACAACATTAATATTTCATATTTTTATGATTTCTACACTTATACTCTGCCGATTTCAATTCTAATTATATAAAACTTCTTCTCTTCTCACTCTCTACTCATTACTCCCTGAATCGAAGTGCTATTGAAGAGTTATAGGGTCGTTGTAATTGTTTAGGAAGTGTTTGGGAAAAGGTGTGTTCCTTGTAGCCTTGAAATCAAGGAAAGGTATCGGCGGTAACCTTGTAGCCGGGGAAATCAAGGGAAATATACTTAATTAATTGAGTTTGGAGTCGGTGGTAACCTTGTGGTCGTGAAATCAAGGAGATTGTACTTGAATATTGATATAGTAATAAAACTTTGTGCAATCCAGCGTTGCGTGGGACTGGACATAGGAGTAATCTGAACCAGTATGAAATCCGGTGTGTTCTTTCCTTTTTTGCATTATATTTCTATTTATTTTTGTGCTTGTGTTTGATTTTGTGTCTGTGATCATCTCTGTGGTGTGTGATTCATATAGTAGATCATATAAGTTCTAGATTTTCTTAAATTCCTTAAAAACACTATTCACCCTCCTCTAGTGTTAGTTTTGCCATAATAATCCCTTCCGTATTCCTTAACAATTGGTATCAGAGCAAGGTCTTTTAAAAAGTTCATAATCTGATTTTTGAAAATTTTAAAATGGCAAATTTTGAAATAATTGTTAATACTAGTGTCAATTCACGCATTGTACCAATGTTGAAAGAGTCTACATATAATCGTGTTGAAAAGTCAAGTGATCTACTGAAATATTGTCCAATACAGGAAAAGATGTGTTATATGACTTTTGAACATTTAATAGTTGAAAAGAAAGTGGCTGTTGGTAATTCAAATGCCGAAATGGTGGCTATTGAAAATTCAAATTCTGAAAAGGTGGCTGTTGAAAATTCAAATTCTGAACTAGTGTGTCACATGTTTGTTGAGAATTCAAATTCTGGCAAGCAAATGGTGAGAATCAAAAAGGATAAATGGATACTGGATAGTGATTGTTCAAGACATATGACGAGAAATCCTGAATTACTAACTAATTTGGTATATGAAGATGGTGGAATAGTGAACTTCAAAGATAACTCTATAGGATACATTATTGGGATTAGCAATGTCGGTAATTCTGAAACTCCTACTATTTATGATGTTTTATTAGTTAGGAATCTAAAACACAACCTACTAAGTATAAGTCAACTTTGTTATAAGGGTTATAAAATAAACTTTGAGAAAGATAAATGTTTTATAGAAGATAGGAATTCAAATGTAATATTTGAAGGAGATAGAAAGAAAAATATCTATATATTGAGCATGAAAATCTCCAATGATAATCTATGTCTTATGGCCAATACAAGTAACCCCTGGATCTGGCATAAAAGATTTGGTCATATAAATTTCAAAGACATTTTTAGGATTTCTAAATTAGATTCAATTAGGGGATTAACCAAAATGAAATTTAAAGTTAATAATTAATGCGGTGCTTGTCAATTCGGAAAATTAAAAAGAAGTTCATTCTAGTCAAAAGAAGAAATTGCCACCTCGAAACCATTAGAATTAATTCACATAGATTTATTTGGTCCATCTCAAACCCAATCGATAAATCATAATAGATATGTTAACGTAATAATCGACGATTTTTCTAGATTTACTTAGACATTGTTTATTAAAAATAAAAGTAATGCTTTTGATCAATTTAAAAGTTTTTCTAAAAGAATTTAAAACTTATTATCACTAAAAATCAAAACAATACGTAGTGATCATGGCGGAGAATTCGAAAACAAAAATTTTGAAAAATTTTGTTATAAAAAGGGAGTAACCTATAATTTTTCTATTCCTAGAACCGTCAACAAAATGGAGTAGTTTAACGTAAAAAGAGGACGATATAAGAGTGTGCAAGAACTATGTTATCTAATAGTAATTTACCAAGAAATTTTTGGGTTGAGGCAGTTGCAACAGCTTGTTATATCTTAAATAGAATTTCAATCAGACCCTCAACTCATAAAACTCCACATGAGCTTTTGTATAATAAGAAACCAAAAGTATCATATTTTAAAATATTTGGAAGTAAATGTTTTATACTTAATACTAAAGAAAATTTAGATAAATTTGAATCGAAATCCGATAAAGGAAAATTTATTGGATATTCAAAGAGAAGTAAGGCATATAGAGTTTTCATTTCTAGAACTAGTAATAAAGATAAAACCTTTTAAATCTTATAAGTAAGGGCTGATTTCGAATTTTTTCATCATTCTTCTTCTCCATCTTCATCCCCTTTCTTTACACCATTAATATTTCATATTTTTATGATTTCTACACTTATACTCTGCCGATTTCAATTCTAATTATATAAAACTTCTTCTCTTCTCACTCTCTGAATCAAAGTGTTATTGAAGAGTTATAAGGCTGTTGTAATTGTTTGGGAAGTGTTTGGGAAAAGGTGCGTTCCTTGTAACCTTGAAATCAAGGAAAGGTATCAGTTGTAACCTTGTAGCCAGGGAAGTCAAGGGAAATATACTTGATCAAGGGAGTTTGGAGTCGGTGGTAACCTTGTGGCCGTGAAATCAAGGAGATTGTACTTGGATATTAATATAGTAATAAAACTCTATGCAATCCAGCGTTGTGTGGGACTGGACATAGGAGTAATCTGAACCAGTTTAAAATCCGGTGAGTTCTTTCCTTTTCTACTTTTTATTCTTGTTTATTTTTTTGTTTGTGTTTGATTCTGTGTCTTTGATCATCTCTTTGGTGTGTGATTCATATAGTAGATCGTATAAGTTTCATATTTTCTTAAAATCCTTAAAAACACTATTCACCCCCTTCTAGTGTTAGTTTTTTCGTAACGATCCATTCTGCATTCCTTAACATGTATTGTTCCTTTCAGTTTCATATTTGCCTCATACTGCCTTGCTCAAGGTGGATTCAGAAGCACCAACTTCATCTCCTTCCTCAGTTGTAGAATTTTGACAATCTGGTTGCATATCATCATTTGATCATTCCTTTTCTGGTTGTAGATCGCTTAGAAGCAATAGCCATCCAAGATTCTTGTTGTTTTGCATCGGTGGTATTGAAGACTTTCTGCCTATTTCCCTATACCATCATGGCAGGAAGCAATGAAGCTTTTAGTTCAGAAACATCAAGAAACGATGCTAATGAAACTTCATCATCGGCATTTATCCTCATTTAACCCATAAGCCATGTCATTACCATTCCACTCGTTGAAGACAATTACATGCTTTGGGAATACCAAACAGAGACTGGATTGAAGGGGTATGGTCTTCAAGAATTCATCGAGGAAACCATTATTCTTCCACCAGTCATGACAGAGGATAAAGAGGAGAATATCATCAGTAATCAAGAATATATAATGTACTAAAAGCAGGACAACTTCCTTGCTTTTTGGTTGTTATCTTCCATAAGTGTGAATTTGCTATCACAAATCACATGTTATGAAATATGGAGTGTTATTGAACAGATTTTCTATTTGAAATTTGTATCAAGAATAATGCATTATAGAAGACGTCTGCAAAAGTCTCAAGAAGGACAATATGTCAATAAGTGAATATCTCACCAAAACCAGGACTTGTGTGATCGACTTGGTACAACAAGCCACAAAAACTCAGAAAGTGAACAAGTTTTATGCTTAACTAATGGGTTAGATAAAGAGTACAAGTCAGTTGTAACATTCATTGCCTTGCAAAGAACTATATCAGACTTGCAATATGTCCATTCAACTCTTTTTGCTAATGAAGTAAGATTGAATAGAGATGATTAACTCAAGATGATTATTTAGTTAACTATACTTCTGTTACAAGAAATGTAACGACCCATTTTTATGGTATGATAATTAATTTATTTAATTATTTAAATAGTGGTTTAGAGATTTGAATGATTATTTAATTAAATAATATTGAATATTTAATGAATATAAATAATAGAATAATATATTTAATTCCGAAATAGTCGGGATAAGTGGAATTCACAATATAGTGTAAATTGGATCAATCAAGAGGTTTAATTCAGTTTAGAATTGAATTATATAAACGGGATTATTTATAAATGTTAGTTGAACATATAATTTATATTACAATTATAATCGAGCTCGAAATGGCGCGGCAGTTCGTAATTTGGCGATTTGAACTTTAAATAAATATACATAATCCGTTTCAAATCAGATTTCTATGAAATAAGAAACGTTCGGAGCTGTTGAACGATATTTTTCTAATGGAAGAGAAAAATCGAGATTTTTTAGTGTAGATTGGGAGTTATGTCCAAATCAAATTTTAAAATAGTCGCTATGGAATTCCTTTATAATATATAACGATTTATTTATATTATAAATGGATTTTCAATCTAAATCGAATATCGATTTAATCTGGATTTGAAATATCGAGTTATAAATCAATATATAATTATTTTGGAGCTATAAGATGTCGTACGTGAATATATATACGAAAATATTTATTTATTAATATTAAATTGAATTGTTTTTAAATATATTTATATTTAAACGGGTTTATTTAGAGCTTTAAAAATAGCCAGTTTTGCAAACGAACTCTGTTTTAGACGAAACTAATTTTATTGGATTCGGAATATTAAATTATTATTAGATTCCAGTTTTCGTGATTTTTGGGGTTAGTGTGTGGCCGTACAGATTTTTAATGTGAAAAACAGTCAGTATTTTGGCGGTTAAAAATACGGTGTGTGAGCAAACGGAGTTGGGATTCGACGAAACCAGTTTCGTTGGGTCCGTAATGTCGAACTGAAGGTGTATGCCCATTTTCATGATTTTTGGATATTGTATGTGATCACACGAATTTTTTAAATGGCAAAATAAATAGCGATTGATTAAAATGGAATATAAAAATCGAATAAAAAAATATATAATATGCCTATAAATACACTACTCTCATTTCCATCCCTAAACCATTTTTCTCTGAAACCAGAAACCGGCCTCCATCTTCCTCTGCTTAAAACGTGGAAAACATCTTCTTCAAACAATTTTTAAAAATCTTATACTCAACAGAAAAATCCAATTCTTGATTCGTTGAGATCCATGGAGAAGGACCTTTACACTGATGTTCTTAGATTTAGGTGCGAATTGTTCTCCCGGATGTCCATTTTTGTACATGCGACCTAGGGCTGAGATCCTTGAAGTTTTGAGGCCTTAATTCGTGAAATCGAGTTCGGATATGAAGTGAGGAGGTCGAATGAAGATTGCGTGCGGAAGTTGGGGAATTTTGGAGTCAAAAGTTGTCGATCATTTCACTAGAGGTCGCGACTTTGAGCTGAGTGTCGGATTTCAATTGGGAAGTGCGAGTTGATAATGAAAGGAGGGGTTGGAAAGAGGAGGCGAAGAGGAGGACTATGGTGGTGATGGTTCGTTGAACGATGGATCGGAGAGGGAGAACGAGTGGAGTTTTAAACGGAAATGGTGGAGTATTGCTCCTGGAGCTCACGGCATCGGGTTGGGGAAGATGAATTAGTGGGTTGGGGTATTTATCAAGATGGGCCGGATTATTAAAGGGGTGAGGCCTGAATTTAATTTGTTTTAGGTTTAAATTTAATTTAAATGTATATGAACTTCGTAACATCATAACTATCTCACACGTAATCGAAATTCAGTGAAACAAGATCCACTAGGATCATATGGACGGGGCTACGCAATGGAACTAACTGGGAGTGAATTGGAGCTCGTTACACTTTATTGCAAAATAAATTGTTTGTCTGAATCAAGCGACAATTATCGTTATCGAAGATTATCCTCTAGTGTGAGTAAAACTCACTAACTCTGCTCAATTTATATTTTCATAACGTATTTTAGAACTGATAAATATTGGTTGATTGTTGTGTGCTGATTGATTGGTTGAACTGCTAATTGATTAGTTTAAAATATCGATATAGGTATATATATATATATATATATAGTTAATCAAATATTGATTCGGTTAACCAGAATATTTCATATTGAAATAAAATTGAAGTTAATTATATTGTTTAACATCTGTGGATGCAGGGAAATAGGCTGGAGAGATCCAACTGGATTCCTCAACATTTATAATACTGTTTTTTTTCATATATTCTGATATATGATGTGGTATAAAATCTACTATTGATTATGTGTGTTTGGATGATGATCGATCCTTTTGATTTGGTATGTTAATACCATAAGTGATGCTGGAAAGTAAAAAGGGAATTTTCAAGGTGTATTTTGAAAATAAAATATTTATATAAAATCAATGGATTTTATATAAAAGGAAATATTTGGGAAATAAATAAAATTAGAAAAGGGTTTATTTGGAAAATAAATAGAATTATATAAATACTTATATAAAATAAATAGAATTTTGTAAATGAAATAATTATATGAAATAAAGAGAATTATATTAAGGAATATTTATTTGGAAAACAAATAGAATTGAATAGGAAATATTTTTAAAACAAATAAAACTAGAAAGGAAATATTTGTAAAACAAATAAAATAGAAAAGGAATTAGTTGGGAAATGAATAGGAATTATAAAAGGAAGTATTTTATAAAATGAATAAAATTTTGCAAAAGAGAATAAGTGGAAAAGATTTATTTAAAGTATAATTAAATGGAAATCTGTTTTTAACGGATAAATTGAGAAGATTAATTTATAAACGATGTTTATAAATTAAGAAAAATATTTATCATTGGATCATTTGAATATATAAATCTGAATTTATATAAAGAAGTAGAAATCGGTTTTAACACCGATTGGTTAATAGAATTTGAATTCAACATTTATAAAAGG
Source organism: Allium sativum (assembly GCA_030737875.1). Classification (NCBI taxonomy): domain Eukaryota; kingdom Viridiplantae; phylum Streptophyta; class Magnoliopsida; order Asparagales; family Amaryllidaceae; genus Allium; species Allium sativum. The sequence goes on from CM060926.1 coordinate 243,074,896, forward strand.
GAATTTAAATGAGAGTTTAAATGTTAGAAGTTAAAAGGAGGATTTGCAGGAATAATTATACAAATAGAAGTGTAAATAGAATTTGGAAATGAAATATTATTTTTAAGTACGAAATCAAACTGAATTGATATATAAAAGAAATATTTTTCGCATTCAATGCGAATAATGGATTATAATAGTTATCTTAAAAATTAAAACATTTATAAAGAAAAATTGGGGTTTGAAATAGAAATTCAAATGGGAATTTGGATAAGATAGGAATTAGGATTAAAATAATTTTAGTTATTCAAAATAGAGTTGAATCCAATATTAGTTATCCAAAATCGAGTAAATCGAATATTAGTTATTCGAATTAGAGTTAATCGAATTAGAGTTAATCAAATTAGAGTTAATCAAACTAGAGTTAATCAATTAGAGTTAATCGATTAGAGTTAATCGATTAGAATTTATCGATTAAAGTTAATCGAATTGGTGTTAATCGAATTAGAGTTAATCGATTAGAGTTAATCGAATTAGTTATTCGAATTGGAGTTAATCGAATTAAGGCTAATCGAATAGAGTTAATTGAATAGAGTTAATCGACTAGAGTTAACCAAATATTAGTTTATTCGAAGGAGAGTTATCGAATATAGCTTATTCGAAAAAAGTTATCGAATATAGTTATTCGGAAGAGAGTTATCGAATAGAGATTACTCGAGAGAGAATTATACATTGGAATTCGACTATTTCGAATGTAGGAAAGTATTATTTACTTTCCGATTTGTAATCAAGATTTATTTATTTATAAATAAATTGCTATTTATTTATTCAAATTAAGAAATAAAAGTTATATTTAAGTTATTATATGTCGGAAGCATGAGATTATAACACTATTGTTATAATTAAATGATTTCTGTAAAAAGAAGTGGATTCGAAAATAGAATCCGAGAGCTGAAGTTTGTTAAAGATTTAATAGGTGAACTTTGTCTATTTCAAGGTTAATTTTTTTTTCAGTTAAGGTCTGGGAGGGAGTTATACCCCAACTTGATTGACTTCGTTTTCAACTAAGGAATGGTTAAGGTTCGATAGTGAAGGTTAGTTAATCGAATTTAGTTAACAAGTGTTAATGGTTCTAGTTGGCATAGCGATATTTTATTTAAACATCTGTATAAATCCAATGAAGGAGTTTTGGAAATGTTTTCCAAATAAGAAATCAGAAATGTTTTAAAATAGAAAATAAGAAACAGGAGTAAATATGGAAATGTTTTCCCATGATTAATAACGTATATTTTCTAAATATGGAAAATAAAAATTTACGAATATATGGGATTGGGAACAGGGAATGAATAATTGAATGACAAATTAAATTAAAGGGGATCGGTGTTGATTGGTGATTTGCTCGGTAAGATTTCCATTTGGAAATACGCCGTTGTTTGTACACATGTTTCCTTTGATAGTTAAATCACCGACTATCAAAGTTTTTGACCATTTCCCTCGTCAATACAGGGAGACCGGGATCAGATTTATTATCTGAAAACCACTCTGCATGGGCATTAGCGTTGCAAATCAAATATGATGAAATAATAGAAGACGGAGTTGTGTAAGGGTTGTTATGGCGATCCTAGGTAGAAATTGCCTAAGATGGATTTACAGAATAGTGCCTTCGGTTTGTCCAGACCCAAGGCAACGTGTATGGACGAATGTCTGACAGAGTATATCTAATGGATCATGTAAGTTGATCACTCCAAACGTATCCACGTTTGGTGGCGGAGGAATTCGTTTCTCTTAGCTTTGTACCTGTGGTATTTTTGTGAAAATCAATTTGTGATTTGGCGGGTATGACGATGTGGAATTCAAAGTAAATTGGAGGTGTGATCTGTCAAAAGATACATTGACCTCAAGCCTCATCAATCGGGAAATGACAAAAATCGGGCAGGCAGCATGGCTAAGTGGGTCACCCCCATTAAGGTGTATTGTCACCATCTAGAGAATATTCATATTTGTTACTTCTTTTCGCTTCTGTATCTCCCGGGAACGGTTATGTTGCTAGCAACCGTAGGTGATAATATATTCGATACACTCGAGAGTAATGAGTGGTCGGTCATGTGTAGGCCGGGTTGCAAGACGTTCTTGTTGAACCCAGTGTATTCCTCTCTAGAGATACACTATCGGTAGGTGGTTCCATACCTTGTCATAGTCAGAATTCAATCTCCAATAAGCGCCTGCGGTTTTGATTGTATACTATATATATGTGGAGCATGAGATGCAAGCGTTCTGCTAGATTGTTAATTATTTGTGATTAGACATTATTATAATATCGGAAAAGTATTGATTTTGAAAATGTTTTGGGTTATCGTAAGGTAAAAACCATCCGTGTTTGTGTATGGATCGGTCTTACGATTATCATTTCTTTTAAAAATGATTTCTAAAAGTTAAACCAAATGTTTGGAATTTACTCACACCAGTCTAATGACTGACCCAGAGCTTATTTTGTTTTGTTTTCCTTAAACTCTTGGGCGTCCAAAATTTGTACGGGCAGTCAAGTAGTCGAGATTTACAGATACACTAGATGGAGCTTGGAGCAGAAGGCTTCAGCAGCATTTTATAGCTATTGTTTATTTCCGTTGTGATGTAAGTGTTGTACTCTAATATACAAATACAAATTTGTGTTTCAATGTTACTTGGTATACTATATTTTATTCGTTCCACTGTGAGATTCGTGTTACTCTGATGTTGTTGTGTTCTTCTTCTTCTTCTTCTTCTATTCTAATAGTTCTACCTTATCTATTCTCACCCTCTAACTTCTTTCTATTAACTATCCGGTATTTTCGATGTATGAATAGTCGACATTGGTATTTGTGTCGATTTCGGAGTCGAAATCCCCGGGTCGTTACAGTGGTATAAGAGCTGAAGGTTAAGTAATTACCTTGGTTCTGTGGCGTGACTCAGTAGAGATGGGGTTAGTAATGCCCTAGATTGAGTTGAGTGTATATATACGAGTGAACGTATTTGTAGATTTTATAAAAAAATTTGTTTTATATTTTGGAGATTTATTGGTTGAGTTGTTTAGGGATTCTGGTCGATCACTTTGATCCACTGTATCGGTAGGAGTTTCTAAACACTCTAATACGATAAACCGACACAGTATGTTTTAAAAAGAGGGTAAACGGAATAATTTTACCCAAATTATATTCTGATATAAAAGAATGATTTATATTGGAATGATTATGGTATATTTGATGTGTTGGTTATTATTATAATCGAGTAAGATTATAAATTAAATAGCTATGTAAATAACCAATCAGAATTCATATAAGCGTAATATATGGAGTCAGATGAAATAAATCTAAAATTAAAATCAGAATTGGAATTAAAATTCCTAAAATGTGAACAATTGTTTTTAAATGGATTGAATTGAATATATGAGAATTTTAAAATCATAGGAGATTTTAAATTTTTTACGAGCATTGCGAATGGTATTTTGAAATAATTTCAAAATAGAATTGTTTAATAATGGTTTTGAAAAGTGATATAGTATTGAACTCACTTCGATCACTGGGAAATAACTTTGATGATGCTGGCCACATCCTCGGTGTTCATTTTCGAGTTGCAAGTGACGGATTACTACCAAAGATATTGTTTTTGGATTGTTTTGATTTTTGAGAAAAGCAAAGCCGTTTAAACTCCCAGGAAGAGACTGTTTGGATTAAAAACAAATTTAAGTAAAAAAAAATTGTGAAAGCAAACAAGAATTTAATTGAAGACCGGTTAAGTAGCAATTGAATTGAAATAGAATGATATCTAGAAAATGGGATTTGTGATATAAGGATTTGAAATGATATTGGGTTGAAGGGTTAAGTGTTTGAAATTGAGAATGGAACTCGAATTTGAAGTGGAATTTTACTTGGGTATAAGTGAATGATTGGGTTTAAGGATAAAAACTGATTTGGAGTTTGATTGGGATGACATTAGCGTATGCTGAATTGGTAGCAGGTGGAAAGGATATAATGATATGTCCAACAAAAAGGTACATGTTTACTTTTATTTGAGTTTGGTGATTTATAAGCCTATTTAGCAAGCTGCTTGGCTATTTGATTTTCTTTTGGATTGGAGAAGGCCTAGAGAGGCGAGTTGTAGTTGTGCCGATTGACCCGTACAAAGGAGGTGCTGGCGAAATTTTTCAGAAATTTAGAGTGTTAGAAAATTTTTGGAAATTTTGGAAATTTTTGTTAATGAGAATTAATTAATATTTTAATTGAAATTAATTGGTACCGTGAAACTGAAGTTAAGAATAATCAAATAATTTTAACCCAGTTAATAAGGGTGGTTCTCTACCCTAGCAATTTCGAGGATGAAATTATTTTAAGGGGGGAAGAATGTAACAACCCGTATTTTTACGGTGTGATAATTAATTTATTTAATTATTTAAATAGTGATTTAGAGATTTAAATGATTATTTAATTAGATAATATTGAACATTTAATGAATATATATAATAGAATAATATATTTAATTTCGAAATAGTCGGGATTAGTGGAATTCGCAATATAGTGTAAATTGAATCGGTCAAGAGGTTTTATTCAGTTTAGAATTGAATTATATAAACAGGTTTATTTATAAATGTCAGTTGAACATATAATTTATATTATAATTATAATCGAGCTTGAAATGGTGTGGCAGTTTGTAATTTGGCGATTCGAACTTTAAACGAATATACAGAATCCGTTTCAAATCGAATTTCTGTGAAACAAGAAACGTTCGGAGCTGTTGAACGATATTTTTCTAATAGAAGAGAAAAATCGAGATTTTTTTGTGCAGATTGGGAGTTATATCCAAATCAAATTTTAAAATAGTCGCTATGGAATTACTTTATAATTTATAATGATTTATTTATATTATAAATGGATTTTCAATCTAAATTGAATATCGATTTAATCCAGATTTGAAATATCAAGTTATAAATCCATATATATTTATTTTGGAGCTATATGATGTCGTATGAGAATATATATACGAAAATATTTATTAATTAATATTAAATTGAATTGTTTTAAAATATATTTATATTTAAACGGGTTTATTTAGAGCTTTAAAAATAGCCAGTTTTGCAAACGAACTTCGTTTTCGACGAAACTAATTTTGTTGGATCCAGAATATTAAATTATTGTTAGATTCCAATTTTCGTGATTTTTGGGGTCAGTGTGTGGCCATACGGACTTTTAATGTGAAAAACAATCAGCATTTTGGCGGTTAAAAATACGGTGTGTGATGAAACAGAGTCGGAATTCGACGAGACCATTTTCGTTGGGTCCGTAATGTCGAACTGAAGGTGTATGCCCATTTTCATGATTTTTGGATATTGTATGTGATCACATGAATTTTTTAAATGGCAAAACAAATAACGATTGATTAAAATGGAATACAAAAATCGAATAAAAAAATATATAATATGCCTATAAATACACTACCCTCATTTCCAACCCTAAACCATTTTTCTCTGAAACTAGGAACTGGCCTCCATCTTCCTCTTCTTAAAATGTGGAAAAGATCTTCTTCAAACAATTTTTAAAAATCATATACACAATAGAAAATTCCAATTCTTGATTCGTTGAGATCCATGGAGAAGGAGCTTCACACTGATGTTCTCAGATTTAGATGCGAACAGTTTTCCTGGATGTCCATTTTTGTATAGCGTGACCTAGGGCTGAGATCCTTAAAGTTTTGAGGACTTAATTCGTGAAATCGAGTTCGGATATGAAGTGAGGAGATCGAGTGAAGGTTGCGTGTGGAAGTTGGGGAATTTTGGAGTCAAAAGTTGTCGATCGTTTCACCAAAGGTCGCGACCTTGAGCCGAGTGTCGGATTTCAATTGGGGAGTGCGAGTTGACAATGAATGGCGGGGTTGGAAAGAGGATGCGAAGAGGAGGACTTTGGTGGTGATGGTTCGTTGAACGGTGGATCGGAGAGGGAGAACGAGGTGGAGTTTTAATCGGAAATGGTGGAGTATTGCTCCTGGAGCTCACGGCATCGGGTTGGGGAAGATGAATTAGCAGGTTGGGGTATTTGTCAAGATGGGCCGGATTGTTAAAGGGGTGAAGCCCGAATTTAATTTGTTTTAGGTTTAAATTTAATTTAAATGTATATGAACTTCGTAACATCATAACTATCTCATACGTGATCAAAATTCAATGAAACAAGATCCGCTAGGATCGTATGGACAAGGGCTACGCAATGGAACTGACTGGGAGTGAATTGGAGCCTGTTACAATTTATTGCAAAATAAATTGTTTGTCTGAATCAAGCGACAATTATCGTTATCGACGATGATCGTCCAATGTGAGTAAAACTCACTAACTCTACTCAGTTTATATTTTCATAACGTATTTTAGAACTGATAAATATTGGTTGATTGTTGTGTGTTGATTAATTGGTTGAACTGCTAATTGATTAGTTAAAAATATCGATATAGTTATATATATATATATATATATCGTTAATCAAATATTGATTTGGTTTATCAGAATATTTCATATTGAAATAAAATTGATGTTAATTATATTGTTTAACATATTTGGATGCAGGAAAACAGGTTGGAGGGATCCAACTGGATTCCTCAACATTTATAATACTGTTTTTTCATATATTCTGATATACGATGTGGTATAAAATCTGTTATTGATTATGTGCGTTTGGATGATGATTGATCCTTTTGATTTGGTATTTTAATACCATAAGTGATACTAGAAAGTAAAAAGGGAATTTTCAAGGTGTATTTTGAAAATAAAATATTTATATAAAATCAATGGATTTTATATAAAAGTAAATATTTAGGAAATAAATAAAATTAGAAAAGGGATTATTTGAAAAATAAATAGAATTATATAAATATTTATATAAAATAAATAGAATTTTATAAATGAAATAATTATATGAAATAAAGAGAATTATATAAAGGAATATTTATTTGGAAAAAAAATAGAATTGAATAGGAAATATTTGTAAAACAAATAAAATTAGAAAGGAAATATTTGTAAAACAAATAAAATAAATAAGGAATTATTTGGGAAATGAATAGGAATTATTTGGGAAATGAATAGGAATTATAAAAGGAAGTATTTTATAAAATGAATAAAATTTTATAAAAGAGAATAAGTGGAAAAGATTTATTTAAAGTATAATTAAATGGAAATTTGTTTTTAACAGATAAAGTCAGAAGATTAATTTACAAATGATGTTTATGAATTAAGAAAAATATTTATCATTGGATAATTTGAATATATAAATCTAAATTTATATAAAGAAGTAGAAATCAGTTTTAACACCCATAGGTTAATAGAATTTGAATTCAACATTTATAAAAGGGAATTTAAATGAGATTTTAATTGTTAGAAGTTAAAAGGAGGATTTGTAGGAATAATTATAAAAATAGAAGTGTAAATAGAATTTGGAAATGAAATATTATTTTTAAATACGAAATCAAACTGAATTGATATATAAAAGAAATATTTTTCACATTCGATGTAAATAATGGATTATAATAGTTATTTTATAAATTAAAACATTTATAAAGAAAAATTGGGATTTGAAATATAAATTCAAATGGGAATTTGGATAAGATAGGAATTAGGATTAAAATAATATTAGTTATTCAAAATAGAGTTGAATCCAATATTAGTTATCCAAAATCGAGTTAATCGAATATTAGTTATTCGAATAAGAGTTAATCAAATTAGTGTTAATCGGATTAGTTATTCGAATTAGAGTTAATCGATTAGAATTAATCGATTAGAGTTAATCGATTAGAATTAATCGATTAGAGTTAATCGAATTGGTGTTAATCGAATTAGAGTTAATCGATTAAAGTTAATCGAATTAGTTATTTGAATTGGAGTTAATCGAATTAAGGTTAATCGAATAGAGTTGATTGAATAGAGTTAATCGACTAGAGTTAACCGAGTATTAGTTTATTTGAAAGAGAGTTATCGAATATATCTTATTCAAAAAAAGTTATCGAATATAGTTATCTGGAAGAGAGTTATCGAACAGAGATTATTCGAGAGAGAATTATACATTGGAATTTGACTATATCGAATGTAGGAAAGTATTATTTACTTTCCGATTTTTAATCAAGATTTATTTGTTTATAAATAAATTGTTATTTAGTTATTTATTTATTTAAATTAAGAAATAAAAGTTATATTTAAGTTATTATATGTCAGAAGCATGAGATTATAACACTATTGTTATGATCAAATGATTTCTGTAAAAAGAAGTAGATTCGAAAAAAGAATTCGAGAGCTACGCAAGGAAGTTTGTTAAAGATTTAAAAGGTGAACTTTGTCTTTTTCAAGGTTAAAAATGTTGTTTAGTTAAGGTCCGAGAGGTAGTTATACCCCAACTTGATTTACTTCGTTTTTAACTAAGGAATGGTTAAGGTTCGATAGTGAAGGTAAGTTAATCGAATTTAGTTAATAAGTGTTAATGGTTCGAGTTGGCATAGCAATATTTTATTTAAACATCTGTTTAAATCCAATGAAGGAGTTTTGGAAATGTTTTCCAAATCAAAAATCAGAAATGTTTTAAAATTGAAAATAAGAAACAGGAGTAAATATGGAAATGTTTTCCCATGATTGATAACGTATTTTTCTAAATATAGAAAATAAAAATTTACGAATATATGGGACTGGGAATAAATAAATTAATGACAAATTAAATTAAAGGGGATCGGTTTTGATTGATGATTTTCTCGGTAAGATTTCCATTTTGGAAATACACCGTTGTTTGTACACATGTTTCCTTTGATAGTTAAATCACCGACTATCAATGTTTTTGACCATTTTCGTTGTCAATACGGAGAGACCGAGATCAGATTTATTATCTGAAAACCACTCCGTATGGGCATTAGCGTTGCGAATCAAATATGATGAAATAATTGAAGATGGAGTTGTACAAGGGCTGTTATGGCGATCCTAGGTAGAAATTTGCTAAGATGGATTTACAGAATAGTGCCTTCGGTTTGTCCAGACCCAAGGTAATGTGTATGGACGAATGTCTAACAGAGTATATCTAATGGATCACGTAAGTTGATCTCTCCAAATGTATCCACATTTGGTGGCGGAGGAATTCGTTTCTCTTAGCTTTATACCTGCGGTATTTTTGTGAAAATAAATTTGTGATTTGGCGGGTGTGATCTGTCAAAAGATACATATGACCTCAAGCCTCATCAACCGGGAAATGACAAAAATCGGGCAGGCAACATGGCTAAGTGGGTCGCCCCCATTGGGGTGTATTATCACCGTCTAGAGAATATTCATATTTGTTACTTATTTTCGCTTCTGTATCTCCCAGGAACGGTTATGTTGCTAGCAACCGTAGGTGACAATATATTCGACACACTCAAGATAAATGAGTGGTCGGTCATGTGTGGGCCGGGTTGCAAGACTTTCTTGTTGAACCCAGTGTATTCCTCTCTAGAGATACACTATCGGCAGGTGATTCCATACCTTGTCATAGTCGGAATTCAATCTCCAATAAGCGCCTGCGGTTTTGATTGTATACTATATATATGTAGAGCGTGAGATGCAAGAGTTCTGCTAGATTGTTAATTATTTGTGATTAGACATTATTATAATATCGAAAAAGTATTAATTTTGAAAATGTTTTGGGTTATCGTAAGGTAAAAACCATCTTTGTTTATTTGTGGATCGGTATTATGATTATCATTTCTTTTGAAAATGATTTATAAAAGTTAAACCAAATCTTTGGAGTTTACTCACACCAGTCCCATAACTGACCCAGAGTTTATTTTGTTTTGTTTTCCCTAAACTCTTGGGTGCCCAAAATTTGTACAGGCAGTCAAGTAGTCGGGATTTACAGATACACTAGATGGAGCAAGAGGCTTCAACAGCATTTTATAGCTATTGTTTATTTCTGTTGTGATGTAAGTGTTGTACTGTAATATACAAATACAGATTTGTGTTTCAATGTTACTTGGTATACTATATTTTATTCATTCCGTTGTGAGATTCGTGTTACTCTAATGTTATTGTGTTCTTCTTCTTCTTCTATTCTAATAGTTCTACCTTATCTATTCTCACCCTCTAACTTCTTTCTATTTACTATCCGGTATTTTCGATGTCTGAATAGTCGACATTGGTATTTGTGTCAATTTTCGGAGTCAAAAATCCCTGGGTCGTTACAAGAAACGACACCCAACAAAGAAACAATTTTGGAAAAAACAAGAAAATCCTTTTACAAAGTGGAAATTAGACACAAAGAGGAAGAGGCAACAGATGGAATAACAGTATAGGGAAAAGTGTCAAATATGTACACGTAACATGGCGATGTTATTTCATATTCAACTCTGAATATAATGTAACATGGCTAGGCCAAAACAATTAAAACATACGAAATGTTAACATGACCCAGTTGAATCAACCGAGAAGTAGTTTAGAAAATACAAGAATATAGATAAGTAATGTAGATTATTCATTCAAGACTGATGATATAAATGTGGATGATTGGTACCCAGACTTAGGAGTTACGAATCATTTGATTAACTGCCTTCAAAACCTTAATCTTAGTAACAAAAGCTACTCAGATACACAAGCTATACTTATGAGAAATGGTGAAACAATAAATATATCTCATATTGGTGGTAGTTATATTAATGCTAAGAGACAATTCTATCTTAATAATCTTTCGAGAGTTCCTAGGATAAAGGAAACTTACTAAGTGTCTCACAATATGCCAATGATAATAATGTATACTTTGAGGTTCACCAAAAATTTGCTTAGTAAAGGACTTACTTACCATAATGTACTACTAAATGGTAGTTTGAATAATGGGCTATTCAAATTCAGTAATGTCAAGAGAAGAGATGGAACTAGAATAGGAAATTACTGTTATATTGTTGAAATCAATGCTGAAAATAACGGAAATGCACTTGATACTTGACAAAACAAATTGGGACATCCTAATATTAGAATTTTAAAAAAATATTGAATGATTATAAAATTTGTTTTCATAAATTACCCGATTTCTATGTCTGCACGCATTATCAAATAGGAAAAAGTCACTAATTGTCATTTTTTAATTGTGAAATTGTGTATAATAAACCCCTTGAGCTAATTGCTGCAAATTTGGTTGGGACATCTCCACTCAAAATTGGCAAAGACAAGAGGTATTACCTTTCCTTTGTGGATGCTTATACCAGATATACTTGGATATTTTTTTCTCAAATCAAAATCAAAGGCGTACAATGTGATAATATCTTTATCATGTTAATTGAGAAACAAACAAATTGTACTGTGGAAATAATACAAATAGATGGTGGAGGTGAATTCAAACCATTAAACAAATACTTTAATGATAAGGGAACTTTGCGTAGAAGAATAGGTCCACAAACATCTGAATAGAATGGCCTTGTAGAGAGATAGCACAAACATATAGTGGAAACAAGCCTAATAAAAATGTCAGCATCCCCACCACTTAAATTTTAGCCAGAGGCGTTTGCAACATATTTTACTTGATAAACAAAATGCCAACTAAAATTTTAAAGGATAAGTGTCCATATGAAATATTATTTGGCATTAAACTAGACTAACATGAATTAAGAACTTTTGGCTGCCTGTGCATTCTCTGCCTTAGACAATAAAATAGACATCAACTCAGTCCAAGATCCACAGCGTGCACATTTTTCGGATACCAAAAAGGGTATATGTGTCTTGATAGCAGTGTTAGAGTTTATAGTTTTATATATGTCGTGTTTATTGAACATTTTTTCCTTTTGCATAAAAAGATATGTAAACCACAAATAGAATAATCAAGCGAACAAATATCATTCAATCACCAATTGTGAAGACTGACTGGACAAAAAGTAAATGTACTGGAATGCATCATGAATGGTTTGATGACATACATACTATACCCAGCACAAAAGTCAGACTATAGTTTAGATGAATCACATGGTGATGCATTGCAACATCATGAGCATGAAATCACATACATATGAAACAAATGATGAGGAACAAAGAGAACATGATGGTAAGGATAATAATAATGCATCAACAAGCAACGCAAGCTCAAATCATGTTAAATCTAAAGCTAAACATGACCATCACATGATGACAAGGGCATTAAGTTGGGCCACTTAAGACTAAATTATGCACTACATCACTTAATGATAAGGAACCCACGAATTACGAGGAAGCTACTAACAGTGAATAATGGCATTATGAAATGAATGAGGAATATAAGGCACTTGTCAAAAAAATACTTAGATTTTAGTTTCACCACTCAGTCACAAAAATATCATAGGCTGCAAGTGGACATTAAAGCTAAAGAGGAACCCAGAAAGAAGCATATCTAAATATAAATAGGCCTGGTAGCCAAGGGATACTCTTAACAATTTTGATTTGATTTTAACGAAGCATCTTCTCCAGTGGCAAAGCCAACTACTATCAGAATAATACTGACTATTGCACTAAAGAAGCAGTAGAAGATATTAAAAATTGATATGTATAATGTCTTTCTAAATGGTGAACTACAAGAAGAAGTTTATAAGCAACAACCTAAATGGCATTATAAGGATGAAAATAGGAGTCTACTTAGCAAATTACACAAGGCTGTATGTGGATTAAAACAAGTATCAAGAGTTTGGTATGACAAACCCAAAGTAGCATTTGCAAATCTTGGGTTCACAGTGCCCAAATCAGACTGTTCATTATACATAAGGATAAAAGGCAGTGCAATAAATCTACATGCTTATGTATGTGGATGACATACCTATAACTGACAGTGATGAGAGTGAAATAAACAGGATCATAGAATACCTCATCAGGACTTTTTGAATCAAAGACTTGGGGATTATGAACTATTTCTTAGGTATCCAGGTTGAGTAGAAATCTAGTTTACAAATATTCCTATCACAAAAGAAGTATATTTCTGAAATACTCATTCGTGCTAACACGAACAAGGCAAAATCATTACCTACACCAATGGCAAGTAATTTACATTTGCCTAAACACAAGGAGACAATGTAAAACAATATAGAAGTATAGTGGGGGCATTTCGGTATGTCATTGTCACTAGAACAGAGCTATGTTACAATGTCAACAAGGTCCGCCAATTCATGCAAAGACCATTAAGTGAACATTGGAGATTAGTGAAGCACATTTTAAGATATTTGAAAGGTATACAAGACTATATATTATCATTAAAATCTAGTAACAATGTAAACATTCAGGCTTACAGTTAAGGGTGGGCATAAATCGCGCCGCCATATAGAAACCACCCAGATCGAACCACAAAAATGGTGGAGAGAACCGAACTGGATCTTCTCTCTAAAGCAAATATCCCAAACCAGATCGACTTGCAACGATACGGTTCGGTTGCGTTTTGAGCCATTGACCCAACCGTATTAAACCAAATCGAACCAAATACCCGCACTTGTAATCTTATGAGAAAAATATAACTAATTCCTATCTAATTTTTTATTTAAATAATTTATATTCTATTTTCAACGTATATTGTTGTTATATTAATAATAATCATTATCACGAAGGAAAAAATTATAGTCCTAGCATATTAGTTTCCATGTCATTATATTGGATAATAGTAGTTGTAATCTTATTTTAGTTATCATACTTAATGTTTATGCATTGATTAACATTGATATTTGGATAATGTACTAAAAAAGTTTCGCTTTTCATTAAATGTAAAGTTGAAGTATTCTTACAATTTGAAACTAATCTTTTAATTTAGAAAAACACTTTATTTTTTGATCTTTAAGTGATACAATGTCACACAATCGTAATTAATTACTGACGGAAGTCATTCTCTTATTTCATATTTAATGCGAGCTCAAACTGGACCAAACCAAAATTGGGCCATATTACATCAAAACCGAACCGATTGAACGATTAACATAATGGTTTGTATTTTTGATCAACCGTTTGATGCGGTGCGGAAGCAGTCTGGATTTCAAACCGCACCAAGCCGAACTGCTCCCACCCCTACTTATAGTGATGCTGACTGGCCCTTCGACTTTGGTGATCGGAGATCCACATCTGGGTGTTGCGTTTACATAAGGCCGAACCCAATTTCTTGGTGCTCGAAGAAGCAAGCCACCGCCTCACGTTCAATTATCGAAGCGGAATACAGATCGGTTGCTAGCATAACTGAAAAGCTAATATGGACTATCAAAATAATATTGACTATTGAACTTAATGGGAAGTGGAAGGTAATACAACTCGATATGTATAATGCCTTTCTGAATGATGAACTATAAGAAGAATTTTATATGCAACAACCTAAATGGCACTTTAAGGATGAAAAAAGTGGTCTACTCAGCAAACTACTCAAGGCCATATATGGATTAAAACAAGCATCAAGAGTTTGGTATGATAAACCCAACGTAACATTTGGAAATCTTGGGTTCACAATGACCAAATCAGATTGTTCACTATGCATAAGAATAAAAGGCAATGCAATAAATATACATGCTTATGTATGTAGATGATGTACTTATAACTGGTAGTGACGAGAGTGAAATAAACATCATAGAATCAACAAGACTTTTTCAATCAAAGACTTGGGGATTATGAATTATTTCTTAGGTATCCAGGTTGAGTAGAAATCTAATTTAAAAATATTCTTATCACAGAAGAAGTATATTTTTGAAATACTCATTCGTGCTAATATGGACAAGGCAAAAACATTGCCTACAGCAATGGCAAGTAATTAACATTTTCCTAAACACAAGGAGGAAGCAATTAACAATGTAAAGCAATATAAAAGAATAGTGGGGGCATTTCAGTACGTCACTATCAGTAGTACAGAGTTATGCAACAGTGTCAACAAGGTCTGCCAATTCAAGTAAAGTCCATTAAATGAACTTTGGAGATCAATCAAACACATTTTTTGAAAGGAACACAAGACAACGATGTCATTAAAATCTAGTAACAATGCAAACATTCAAACTTACAGTGATGCTAACCGAGCCTCCGATCTAGATGATTGGATATCTACATCACGACACTACATTTGCATGGGGCCGAACCCGATTTTTTGATACATGAAGAAGCAAGCCACTGTCTCACGTTCAAGTACCGAAGCAAAATACAGATTGGTTGCCAGCACAACTGCAAAGTTAATGTGGATCAGTTGCTTGATTCGTAAACTTGGAATCAAACACATCAAAAAGCTAATAATCTGAGCATCGTCTCCTTGTCAGCTAAACCATTTCAACACTCACACACAAAACACATTGAAATTGATCTGTACTTTGTACATCAGCAAATTGCGAAAGGGAAATTGAAAATGAGACATATAATAGTAGGGTTGTCAATGAAAACCCGAAAAATTCGATATCCGTCCAAATCTGCATCCGAAATATCCATTATCTGACATTATCCGAAAAGCGGATACGGATATCCGATATCCGAAAAGCTTTTCAGATACAGATATGGTTATAGTGGTATCCGTATTCGAAAAATATTCGTAGGACTAATTGTTGTAATATATATAAATCAAAACAAGAAAATAAAGCTAATAATTATTTTGTAACCGTTGGATGTTGCTATGATAGAAATTTTTGTTCATTCTTAGTGAAAAATGGTAGTCTTAATGTTAAATTTTGGAATATTTTGGATATGCTTATGTGTATTAGTATAAAACAATGTTTCATCGTTACATTCCTTTATTTTCTGGTTTTTTATAAACATTAGCATGAAAATTATTTTATGTTGATCGAAACATTTTTATTTATACTCTTAAACTGGCGAAGCGGATAAATATCTGATATCTGTCCGTATCTGAAAATTAAGCGGATACGGATATCCGATATCCGAAAATAATTCCGGATACGGATACGGATATGACACTATCTGTATCTGAAATCATCCGTTTACAGCTCTATATAATAATCCTCTTTAAACGACCGGATAGTCTCACAAAAGCTTTGTCGGCGAAGAGTTTCCATCTATTTAGAAATGAGTTGCAGATAATCAATGGTGGCGGAAAACGATAAAAAAAAGGAAAATCCGTAAAAAAGCCAAAGGCCACTATTCTTTTATTTTTGCATTATCGTGCTTGCGTACATAGATATCACCTCTGAACAAATTATATCATTGTTTCCTTTCACAAAATCAATAGAAAGGAAATTTCTCCTTTTATGTCCTGCCATTTTTATATCAAGATTCGATTTTTATGATAATGTGATAATTTTGACAATAAAATTTGAATAGGAGAAAGGTAGCGAGCACATGAGAATAAATTTGAAAGAAAGATGAAAAGCGTCGCAATCAAGTGGGGTGATTTTTGTAACGTAATATTGTCTTCTTTTCCCTGTTTTTAAAGATAGAGATAACCAGCCTCTGGAAACGCTGTCCGTAAATAGCAAATGAAATCACTTTCATCTAGCAAAGATAGAATCAACTGTTGCTTGCCAAAGACAAAGACATAGACAGAATGGTAGCTTACCTCAAAATGCACGGTACACGTGTAACTGAAATTTGTAGAGGAATTAAACCATAATTTTAGCTTAATCAGGAATTATCATATATCTCTCACTGTACAAAGGTTATACGACCTCTTTTACCAATAGTTTTTCTCAAACTTGCTTACAGTAGCGATCTTTACCTATATCTCACCGTAATTTCATGTGGTACTTGAATTCATTAATAAAAAGTTTTTTTTTTTTTATTCGGGCACCTTTAACAAACTTATCACTCACTTCGCCTAGTTTTAAAACTTATTACGGCCATAATCTGATTTATGTTACATCAGTTCAAAACCGTCATTACCACAAGCAGCATTTGAGATGACGCTAACTGCGGTATTCTAAATGACGCTCAGGCGTAAGTTCTATGCGTCATCCCAAATAACGCTCTACGCGTCATCTTAAATGCTGCTAGTGTTAATAACGATTTTGAGCTGATTTGACATAAATCAAAATACGGCCGTAATAAGTTTTAAAACTAGGCGAAGTGAGTGATAAGTTTGTTAAAGATGGAAAAAAAATCCACAAGAAAACCATCAATCTCTTGGATGCCTTGTTAAAATTTGGAATCTCGGCATCTGTAAACCGTACAAAAGGATAGAAAAGAAACGGATGCAGTAAAAAAAATTGTAAAATGATCATTGATGGACTCTACTGGATTCAGCAGTAAATTTGCCAAGTATTTGGTACTGAATGACCTACTAATATATTTCATGATTAGCTATTTGATTATTTAACAAGATTTCGATATTTCTGCATGGCTAAATTACTGATAAAATTATGGCTCACACTTATACAGAACAGCAATCTGACTTTAAAGTTTCATTCAATTTTGCAGGAAGGTTGATGGCCATTTTTTAATATTGTATGCTGATGATATGTAACTTTGATGTTTCGACCAGTGGTTAAAAAAAAAAAAAAAAAAAAAAAAAAAAAAAAGAGTGAATGATGCGTATTGTTGTATTATGCAGAATTTTGTTGTATATGCTTCAAGGCCTTTGATGTTAATATACTGGGCCAAATTAGAGATGTGGTACGATTTTTGTTTGAATCTTAGCCTATTCATTCTCTTCCAATCCTTTTTTTCTATTCTTTTCTTTTTGGCAAAGCTTGCTTACCTCGGTAGGAGGTTGAAGTCCGATATTAATCAAACCGCAATTCTGAAAGGCCCAAAAATAAAGGTCATAATTTATGCGGCAAACATCTCCAGCATATAAGTATCATCATACTCCCTGGATTTTCCACCATTTTATTAACAATTCACAGCATCTGCATTTAAACAAATCTTGCCCAGCAACTAAGGCTGTCAATGGATACTCAAAAATACGAACTACATTCGCGTTCGTATTTGAAAAGCGAATAAATATGTAATATCCAAAATAGTTAATGTGAATGCGGATATAGTCACATCCACATCCGTTAATATTTTTTTCCCATGATTATAGTTTACATTATGTGCATTTTAGCGTAACGGAATATATTAATTAATTTACAGAGTTAGAAATCTATATTATACACACTAAACACATATTAATTGCTCAAAACTATTTCTTATCGTCATGTTTGTTTATTTTTAGCCCTTTAATAACCAACTAGATTGAAACAACTTTATGTTAAACTAGAATTTTCATTTATATTCCTTGATTTATCGATTGTTGGCGGATCGTATAATCATCCGATATTCATCATGTCTGATGCAGATGCGAATATGGCATTCTCCGTACCAGAAAGCATTTGTTGATAGTTCTAATGGTAGCACCTTCCTTATTTTAAATTAATGGAAAGGAGGAAGTACAAAATTTGTTCAAAACACAACGATAACACTAACGACCAATGTTTGAAAAAGAAATATAAAGTGTACCAGTTTCACTTTAGTAGATATTTGTTACGCATCCTTATTTTTCAAGATGTTTCAATGGGCTTTGACTTACAAACTGACTTACTAATAAATTACTGACTTATTATATAAGATCTTTGAAGGTCTGATTATTGGGTATTCAATATGAGTGCTATTTTTAGTCTGAAAATAGGACTCTGTTCTGGTCTAGCAAACATAGGTATTAAAAATAGCTCGACCATAGGGAGAGGAAGAAAAGCCGTAGTGCACACTGTGCATCCTTGTTCTAGTTTAAATGAAAATAGGGTCCCTATTTCTTGTAGCAACGTATTTTTTTTTACCTTTTTCGCGCGGCTGTATAAAAAATTTGTAAATATTCACAGAAGTATTATGCATAAAAAAATTGCTTAAATATTAACATTTTTAGTGAATAATTGCAGATATTTATGTAATTATTCACACGGTATATAGTTGAAATGCGGATGAATAATTGTTGATATTGTTACATCCTCTAATTCATGGTTTTAATGACGACATCAATACAACTATAACACACAACATATATGTACAATATCTATCTTTGCAGGAGATATACATATGTAGAAATATCGTCGAAGATTGGAAGACATATACAAGAAGCATGTTCAAAAGCTACATAGTGAGATACTAGCTTGTATATTAGTAGAAATAATATGTACAATCTCTTTGGATAAATATTTTCAATAAATTTATCAGGAAACGGAACTGTGCATGTATAGGACGTCTGTTTGATAAGGTTAGACATATGTATACACGCTTTGGAAATTTTCCAGACTCAGCATAGACACTTGACCTTTAAGGATATGCGTCTGTCATTAAGTTTGGAAAAATATACAGAGTATAAAACAGACGTATGTTCTATGGGTCAAATGTGTGTCCTGAGTGACGGCCCGCTTTTCTGAAATTGTTTCTTCCAAAATCAAAAGACACGACTATTTCTGTAAACCCTAGTTTATATTTTTGAATGGTTACAACTTTTCAATTGTAGAGTTTTCAGTCTAAAAGTTATATCTTTTCAATAAAACGCTTCAATCTCTATACATAGATTGAAAACAAAAGAGTTTATTTACCAAATATTTATGAATCTCTCTAATGCTCTTTATACTTTCTCACAATCTTATATCACCCAAAAACACACCTATTCTTCTATACAAAAGCACTTCAATTCATATATTTACTCAAGGAGATTATATGAGAAGCCTTGTAAGCATTCAGTAAAGAACACAAGCTTATCAAATAAACTATACTTCTGTACGCCTATTCTTCTGGGCTAAGAGAGGGCTATTTTGATAGTTAAAAAGCCGAAGGGGAGCTTTGGTACTGAACGTAGGACAGAGTTCCGAACCAGGATAAAAGATTGGTGTGATCATTTCTTTGCTTTATTTCTGCATTTTAGTTTTTACAGTAATTTTACTTGCTTAGTTAGACACACACAATCCATTTAAGAACTTTCAATTGGTATCGAAGCAAGATTTTGATCAATCTACAATAGCTTGTAATTGTATCATACTAATGTGACAAGTATATTTCAAGAAGGTCAGTACACGCAACGTCCCCCACTTTTCAATGGTTCTAACTATGCATATTGGTCAACTCATATGCGAATTTTTATAGAAGGAAACGGATTAAAATTTTGGTCCGCCACTCAAAACAATATGATGCACCAACCACTGAAATGAGTGTGTGGACCGATGCTCAAAAAACCGCAGCTTTAAAGAATGCAAAAGCAATGAGTGTCTTATTTTGTGCTTTAGATACACGAGTTATGCAACACTGTATATGACATTTGGTGTACATTACAAGTAACACATGAAGGTACTACCAAAGTCAAACAAACTAAAATTTCTATTTTACAAAACCAGTTTTCATCTTTTAAAATGAAACAAAGTGAAACTATAGTTGATATGTATTTAAGATTTCAGACTTTTCAACATGATCTAATGACTCTAGGAGTAAAATTCCGTGATTTTGATTTAGTCTCTCGAATATTCAATTATTTGACATCTAAGTGGTAAACCAAAGTATTAGCCATCAAAGAAGCTAATAAACTTTCAACACATAAATTTGAGAAATTGATAGAAATTTAACGTCCCATGAAGCTAACTTGCAGGCAAGAAAGGAACAAAACAACGAAAAGAAGAACACAATTTTTCCGGCAAATAATGAAGAATCTGGCTTAGACAAGGACGAAATTGTGTTCATAGCTAAAAACTACAACAAGTTCAAGAAGTTCAAAAAAATGACTAAATTCCAAAAGGATGGAAAATCAAGCTCAGCAAACCAAACATCAAACAAGTGCTTTGAGTGTGACGAATTTGATCATACAAAGAAAGATTGTCTAGAGATCAATAATGAAAAGAAGAACACAAAAATGGAAATTTTAAAAAGAAAAGAAGAGTTTTTCAAATCACCTAGGATGAATCCAACTCTTCCTCATCAGAAAGTGATTGTGACAGTGACACAGAACAAACAAATGTATGTTTTATGGCGGATACAGATGAGGTATGTCCTGAACTTACTTATAATGAAATCTTAGAAATTAGTATGAAATTAGATGACAAATACAGAGAGCAAGAACATTGAACAAAGAATATATTGCTAGAATAAATAGAATGGAAACTGAGATAGAATTATTAAAAGATAAGAAATCATTCTAGAAGAAGAATTAGAAAATGCACAAAACAGTTTTAAATGTTAACTTCGGAAAATTATTTATTATGAAAAGAATTAGGAAAATGTAAACGAGAAAATAATGATATTTGGAACTAAAACATAACTTTAAATAGCTATATAGAAATTTCACTTTTTGAAATTTCAAAACCCAAAAATGAGTTGGAAAAAATTACTACAATTGTTTAATTTAACAAAGGAAAACAAAATTTAGATAATTTAATCAAATGTTCCAAACCTTCTGGAAATAGGAATGGGTTAGGTTTTAAAAAGGATTCAAAACCTAAAAACTACAGTTTTCTTTATAAAAAGGTTAAAAAAAAGTTTCAATAAAAAGGTGGTAAAATCTAAGGAGGTAAAAATATGGATTTCTGAATCCAATAATAAGATTATTAGACAAAAGCATGTTGAAAATTTTCCACAAAATGTAGTTTACAATGCAAAATATGTTTTTAAAGTCCTCACACCCACTTGAGTATGCATACCTTTTCTGCCTAACATTTAGGACCCTAACGGATGAAGTGGATACCTATTTAACATTCTTATTTTATAGGTACCCAAAACAAGAATAAAAGAGAAATGAATTTTGAGATAGTGGCTGCTCCAAGTTCATGATGGAAAACAAAAGTTTGTTATCAAATATAACATATATGGATGGTGGCACAGTAACTTTGATGATAATTCAAAGGGATACGCCATTGTCATTGGTGAAGTCATCAATGTTGGTATATCCAATTCTCCTATTATTACTAATGTACTATTAGTTAAAAATATAAAGCATAATCTTCTAAGTATTAGTTAGTTATGTGATGAAGGTTTTCAAATTAATTTTGAAAATGATAAATGTAACATATTTGATAATAATAAAAAATTGATTTTCGAAGGGCTTAAAAAAATAAATATTTATATCTTAAATATGAATATACTACAAAACTCTGATGTTAACCCTAAAACACAATGATCCATGGTTACAACATAAACGGCTTTATCACATAAATTTTAACTACATTAACAAACTAGTTAAACATAAATTAGTAAGGGGTCCACCAAAAATTAATTACAAAGTTGATAATAGGACAAATTTTCAAAATGAGCTAATTTTTTTAAACAAATAGAAGAAATAGGCCAGTTTTAAAACTATTAGCAGAAATAGGCCAGTTTTTGCCACCTCAGCAATGAGATGGTAACTGGTTAAAAAAAATCATCGGAGGCGCACTTGCCAAGTGCGCCCCTTATAATTTTAATTGGCGCACTTCACAAGTGCGTCAGTTAAAATTTAAACAAAAACCCTAAGTTCTTCCTGTTGCTCCCTGTTACTCTCTGTCATTATGCTTTTTACTATTTCGGGTAAAAAAGTATCAATTCGTACCATTCTTCCACTAGCTCCAAAAAACCCTAAAATCTTCAAAAATTATCAAAATAAACAAGGTTTATTGATTGGGTTACTTTTATCAGCTATTGCACATCAATTTGAAGGTATTGATTTAGATTAAACTCAAACCCTATCTCAAATTCTTATGTTTGTCAAGTTCATTCAAACCCTAGGTTTAGTTTTTCTTGCTTTCTTATGGTACTAATATTTTTTTAACAATTAATTATCCTTATACCTTGCAAAATTTTCATTTAGACTATGTCGGATTTCATCCCTATTATTTGCTATTTTGATGGGAAGTTGAACTTAAAAGAAAATAATAAGCCGGTGTATGTTGGTGGCAAACAAATCAATTTTTTTTGCTCCTACCATGAATTAAAGGAAACGGTGTATAGGGTTACAAAAATTGATTCACAAGAGTACGATGTACGATTGGTAAGCAAGTGGGTGACGGATTCTGGATCTTCTGCTATCGATGTAAATGATGATGATAATGTCGATGCAATGTTTTTGGTTAGTATGAAAGTTATTGAGTTATTTGTAATAAAAGAGGAGCTGAGACATGAAGAGGCAATTGATACTAATTTAAACCAACATTCTACTCAAATTATTGGAACTATTCCGAGTTGTGCTCATCAAAGCAATCCAACTCCAATATTTCCTCCATTCATGAATACAAAGTTTATAAATTTTGCATTTGAGTAGTTAAAATTCATAGTGTACTGATCTCATACCTTTTTAACAGTTATACGGTGCATGCGGGTGGTTCAAGCTCTAGACCGGAAAATGATAATGTAGGTTGTAGCTCACCACATATTGATCGCATGCAAATTGCTTCAATGGATAATGATATGGCATGTATGGAAAATATGGAAGCTAACAATGATACACTTGAGTTTGGAATTGGTAATGCGAATGAAAACGAAAATAATGAAGCATCGTTGGTGCAAGAAGAGGAAGATGATAACAACGGAGAAATGGAATTTGAGATGCCTCTGGCAGACGATTTATGTAGTTCACAAATTATGGCAGCATTGTTGATTCAAAATGTGGCTCCTATTAGAGAAGCATTTACTGTAGATTGTGTTGATTCGGGCTTTCATGTAGGAATGCAGTTTCAAACCAAGGAAGTGCTTATTCAACAGCTTAGTGAGTGGTCTATAAAAAATTCTGTCTCTTTTAAACCTGTAAAATCCCGCAAAAAAGAATACACTGCAATTTGTAATGTCAATAACAATTGCAAGTGGAGAATACATGCTAGTGTCCCAAAAAAAAATCATTGACGGGAAGGTGGAAAGTTACAAAATATGAAGGCAATCATTCTTGTGTTAATCCGGTCATCAATTCTAATCACAAGCAAGCGACAAGTAGATTTGTTGCTAACAAAATTCTTCCTTTTGTGAAATCGGATTTGAATACCACTCCCGCTGCGATTCAAGTTTTAATGTCTGAAACTTTTTTCATCAAAATAAGCTACTTCAAGGCGTATAGAGCATTGCGGAAAGCACTTGAGACAGTTTTTGGAGATTGGGAAACATCATATGCTGAGCTGCTACAATATTTGGCTACTATTAAAAAACATAATCCAGGAACCGTTTTTAAGATTGAAAATGAAAGAGTCACGATGAGACGACCCGAAATCCCGTTCTCACGGAAACAAGGGTTATCTTTGGAATATAACACAGAAACAGATAATAGCAGAACAGAATTAAATAAATACACCAGGTAATGAATAATAAAATATACTGGATAAAAGTAATCATCAGAGTTACACAGTATACAGGATCTTACTTAGTACAAATATAGTTCAGCTATACATAAATGTCTACAACGGAAATTGTAGCGTCTCGTATTTTGGACGGTCAAATATTTAGTCTATTTATTTATTTATTTTAAATGTGAATATTAATGGTTTTCAAAAATAAACGATAACGTTATTAAATTTAAATATATATTCGAGTGTTGTTCAACCGGAGTTTCTGGATGTCGAACTAAGAATCCTTCTTAGTTTTTATTTGAATTCATATGATATTCGTTTGAATAAGTTCGACAATATCAGCTTATTTTTATTTACCCAACTGTTTTTGAAATGTAACTTATCTCATATCAGTATTTTAAAACCCGAACTTAACCCTTGACTCACGCTTAAAACCAGGGACTCGATCTCGTACTAAAGCATAAGCAAATGGGTAAAGGAATTAGTGTCGAGTTCGTTTACAAATAATTCAATTCGAATTCTTTGCAAGAAAGAATAGAACTCAAAATTTCATAGAACAGTAAACAAATAGATAAAGGAGACTAATATATATGAATATATATATTGTACTTCAAACCCAGACCCGCTTACATAAAGGAATAAACAAATCTTTATATATAAAGAACATCATAAACAAATACGTGGGAAAAGTTAAAGAAAACAGTAAAAATTATACATCATTAAATGCACAAGATCGAACAGCAGGAAAAAATCATGTATGGCCACTGTTCCATACATGAAAACAAAAGGAAATCTGTAACAAAATCTCCTCCTAGCATCATGCTTCATCACCATGTGATTAACCTGGAAGAAAAAAGAAATAGCTATGAGTAGCTAGTAGGAAAATAGATTTCAAGCTGTAAAGAAGAAAATAAAATAAAGACAGTGAATTAACAGTAACAAGTATGAAGCATTGATTTAGCAACTCAAGTAAATCAATAGGGTACACGGCTATGAGCAGCTACAAAAGGATGTTTAGGTAAAAATATTTCCAGTTGAAAAGAAAGAAGAGAGGAAAAAAATCAATAGCTTAATGTATGAAACAGAAAATACAACATGAAGTGACAATACAATATACAGTACAAACAGGCCATACCATACAAATGAATAATTTATAGTCTTTGCCTACACTATAGGGAAAACAGTGTGGTTGTACCTGTGCAAGATTTTTGCACATGGAAATCTAATTAAAATCTGTACTGTTCCCGTGTTAAATATCAAAATCCATCAGTGTTTCCATTACTAGTACGAACAAATCGATGACACAGCAAAAAGAAAAAGGGAAGAACAGATATGTGTAGATTTTATAACATCACATCTAAAGATAAGCAAATCAAATAATGTATATGAATATATTCACATATACAGTGAATCCATGTAAGGATACATCACAGGATGATTTTCATATATATTAAAATGGGACGGAAAATCTGTAAATACGGCACAATATCTCAGAAATTTGAATGACAAACCACTGGCAATTCGACCAGTATTTTCTGCGAATAGACAATACAGATGGTTGTACCTAATCTAAATATGAACAGTTTGATCTATCACAGATCCTATACTGCCTATTAAACATCACACGCAAAACCATCATACGCAAGCCATCACAAAGATCATGGCAGAACCAAATCACCTAGAACTAGGCACTGTAAAGTTCAACTAGGACATGACAATTCATGGATCACCGCAATAACTTCTAGTATAAATACACGGTGTGTTCAACCACAAACCGAAAAGCAAAACTTAGTTTCGAAATGAACAAGAAAGAAACCGAATTCAACTCAAAGAAAGAAATCAAAACAAGAATTTTACAGTAAAATAAAATCAGTTAGAAATACTTAGCTTCACTCGGTGGTTCACAAACAGCCTTCCGATGAGGTTGCTGATGTTTTGCTGTTCAAACCGGAAGCTTAATCTTCAGGTGGAAGCCTCGTGGCGGATTGAAGGAGACTGGATGGCTCACGGGTTTGTCGACGCGGTGTGGGACGGCGATTGGTTGTGGTGCTCAGATCGATTAAGGAGGAGGAGTTTTAGGGTTTTCGTTTACCCTAATTTTTTTGTGGCGGCGAACTAATGAGGAATGGAAGGGTGGGGGGCCGATGTTTTAAGGGTTAATTGGATGGAAGTGGGTGCGGGCCTGATCTGAATGGGCTGGACAGAAAAAAGGGGTATGGCCCAAATTTTGTTTTAATGCATAGCTTTAGTTTAAACATTATGAAGTATCAATTAATTTGCTTAAGGATTTTTAATTAACAAAGTTAAATTTAATTAAAGAAATTTAAAACCCTTTCATAGGGTCACTTAGTTGGTCGTGTTAATAATGTTAATAAATTTTTAAACTTTATTAGTCATTTGTTTGATATAATTATTAATTAAAAGTGTTTAAGGGTTATTATTTTAACCTTAAACAAAATTAATTATTTAACATAGGAATTTAAGAATGGGTTAAGGTATGTATAAATGAGTAGTTAGTTTAACAAAATAAGATTTAATTTATTTAATCTAGTTAAGGATTTAGTGAATTCAATTTAAATCATTAACGTTCAAACATTTTGACCCAATTCGTATATGGGCAGAGTCGAACAAATCAACTTGTGTTACAATCGTGGGAACAAGCAAGAATTTTATGAAACAAATCTAGACGGAGCTGGAGATAGTGAGGATCACGGTTAAGTTAAACGACTGTTTAACTGTAACCAGACCAGTCCAGAAATAAATGGATCAGATCAAGGTGAGTTAAACTCACTCAGTTTCCCTATTTATATTTTATATAAATTGGGTTTTTATTTTGTGTGCTCTGATTGCTGATGATTGACTGTTTGCTAGTATATACATTGATTGTTGATTTAACTGATGAAATTAAACTGTGTTTAATTTCAGTGAAACCCCAAATCGTTATTTTAACGATTGGACCCAACGGAGGTAACCCACCCTGTTGGTCACGTTTATTTATAAACGTGATTAATTGTTTGAATTGTTTTGTTATTTGGTTGGTGTAAAATGGTCGTTATTTATGATCAGTTAAATGTGATTGGCTTGATTTCTGATTATTGGCTGAAAATTGCAACATATGTTTAATTTGAACCAATGGGTGATATTGGTGGGGTATTTGTCAGCAGTATACGGCCTAAGAAATCAATTGTTTATAAACGACGATTTACCATCAGAGAAGAAGTTATAAAATTTACTTTATAACGGGATATAGATTTTGAATTAAATTACATTAAAATAGAGTTTGTTTAAAAGGAATTAAACATTTCTTTATTATTTGAATTTATGATTAACCTTTGTAAGGAAATTCTGATTTAACCAGATTGATCTACAAGTGAAGAGAAATTAATCCAATGACTTAAAAGTGGGAATAATTGTTTGGTAAGAAACAATTAATGAAATCATTTAAATTAATTATATTTCTAATTAATTTAAAGGGGAAATGAATCAGAATGGATTAAAGAGGTAATCCAGGTTCAAGTTGGCTAAACCGACTATTTTGACTAAAATTGACTATTATATGGAGTTGTTTTGAGTTAACCTTATCAAACAGTTTTAAAGAATATTTGGTTTATTTCAATGAAGTTTTAAAAAGAGGAATTTACAATTTTATTTAGATAATAAAGGAATTTACTACTTTTAAAGTAGTTAGTGATAAAGTAAGTTATTGTAACACCCCACCTCCGCCAGGGTCACTCGCAAAGGAATGCACTAGCTTTGGAGGGGCATTATTGGTAAACATGCATAATGATATAGCAAGGCAGGACATGACATATATATATGTAAATAAACAGAGTAAGTAAATAAAACAGCGGAAGATTTTTAAACCATTTCAAAAACAAGTCTGGTACATCAAAATGTCAATTTCCCAAATAAACAAGTCTAGTACATGAAGTAACATCATCTGAAACTGAAAAAGGAAAAACATAAAAGTAGCTATCCCCAAAGTGGAAGAAACCATAGCAAGCCCAAGTCCAAAGCATACATGAGCTATCCAAGAAAGCAGCTAAGATCCAAGCTAGGCTCCTGTATTCCCTCCCTGAGAACCTTGGGGGGGGGGGGAACGGAAGAAAAGAGGCGAAACAAAACGGGTCAGTCAAAAAGACTGAGTAAGCCCTGCTACGATCAGTCTATAAACTAGTAAAGTTAACATCATGATGGAAACTGAGATGATCATAGATAACAACATACTGGCATGGTAAACTAACTACAAGATAGATAGAGGTGTCATCGCATAAAACAAGGTTAAGTTTTTGCACCACGGTGTACTAGCAACCCAACATAACAGATATTGATCCCTTGGCCCAAGCTTTGACCCAATAACATGAGGTGACCTTAATACAAGGTCCATCCCAACGGTCTAATCGATCAGCTCCCTATAAACCTAACACGTCAAGTGTTGGTGTCCATATGGCCCACATATGGTTGTAGTTAGACTGTGCTGGGTCCACCTTTGGGTGTATCAAGCCTTTGGGTGTCAACCCCAGACACTTAAGCAATAATGCACAGCTCTAATCTACTGGTACCCGTGCCTCGAGTTTGTCCAACATCGGACTACGTGCACGTCCGTAGCCCGCCGGACCCGCACCGCTGTACCACTCGGCCATCGCCCTTTGGTCGCTTACATCCTCCAGTAATCGTGCCCCGCCCTAGCCTAGCTTCTAGGGTTGTGAATGATACCAAACTGGGATTACTGTTAGAACAGACCACGTTGCTAGGGTTTCCCCAAGAGGGTTAAGTGTGATTTAACCCTTCACTAATCATGGATTGAACTGGTT
Source organism: Allium sativum (assembly GCA_030737875.1). Lineage (NCBI taxonomy): Eukaryota > Viridiplantae > Streptophyta > Magnoliopsida > Asparagales > Amaryllidaceae > Allium > Allium sativum. Next base: position 243,103,824 of record CM060926.1, read on the forward strand.
AAGTACAACCAACGGTTCACCACTTAACTCCATCCAATCCCTTGTATCCCCAAATTGATTAAATTGGTTAAGTGTAACTTAACCCCATTTTCATCCCTCGAATCCCCAAATTGGTTAAGTATTAGTGGACCCTGACTTAACCCTAATCATGAGGCATTAATTAACTTAATGCACCTTAACCTCTCACATTAGACCTTGTTGTGGTTACTAGTTAGGCCGGGCGGGTCCGGGTAGGTTTACACCACAACTTAGTCTAACCTCGGGTTTTTGGCACCACATGACCAACTTCTCACATTGGGTCCTATTGTTTGTAGCCACTAGTTAAGCCGGTCGGTTCCGGGTAGAATTACGCTACAAACTCAACCCAACCTCGAGTTGGCCACACTTTTGTTTTCTAAGTGTCATGTCCACTTTATTTCAAACACATAATTACAAGTTAACAAATGCTTGGGTAGACCTAACTTAATAGGTAAATTCCCAAGGGGTAGACCTAACTTAATAGGTAAATTCCCAATCTTATATTTTCATGTATTTTAAGTTTACCCAAAACCCCCAACGTCATTCTATCGCTTACATATTCGTAATAACGCATAAAGGATAGGAAGAGGGAACTTGGCACAACATACATGATGGACTTGCATATCACAACAAACACACATAACATGTTAGACTTGCACAACTTAGCATCATGAACTTGCATATTACCATAAACGTGCACAACATGTTAAACTTGCATAACTTAGCATAGTGAACTTGCATATTGCCATAAACATGCATAACTTGTCAAACATGCACAACTTGTCATTTTAAACTTGCATAAGCATGCATAACTTATTAAACATGCATAACATGGCATTGTGAACTTGCATAAACATGCATAACTTGTCAAACATGCACAACTTGTCAAACATGCACAACTTGTCAAACATGCACAACTTGTCATTTTAAACTTGCATAAATATGCATAACTTGTTAAACTTGCAAATCATGACTTAGAAAATCTTACATAAACATGCATAACTTGTTAAACTTGCAAACCATGGCTTAGTATACTTGCATAAACATGCATAACTCAATAAACATACAAATCATGGCTTAGCAACCTTGCATAAACATGCATAACTCAATAAACATACAAATCATGGCTTAGCAACCTCGCATAAACATGCATAACTCAATAAACATACAAATCATGGCTTAGCAAACTTGCATAAACATGCATAGCTTATCAAACATGCATAAACCCCAACTTTCATCACACATTAACTTTAGAGTTCTAAAATGAAGGTAAGAGGGCTTACAATGCTTATGCGGACTCAAATGAGTATAACAAATGCAAGAAACCCCTTATGCAACTAATTAAAACCCCCAAATGCAAGCAAACTTGATCAAGACTCCTCCTTTATGATGCCAATAGAAAAACAAGCCTTTAATGCAAGCTAAGGAGGATCATACAAGCCTAAATACCCTTGTATGCATGGAAATCTCTTAGGGATTTGTTTAGGAATTGTATGAAGAGGGTGGAGGCCATGAGAGTTTGGATTTTGGCATAGTTTAGTTACTAGGATGATTAATGGATGATTTAGGGTAGGTTAGGGTCTTATTTATAGATTAGGTTAGTGATTTGAACCATAGGATTAACCCTAGATTCAATTAGGTCCATCAGATCTCGGAACTCTCTAGAAACAGGCCACAAGACCCAACCCCAATCAGAAATGGTGCACCAGGCTAAGCAGCCCGTGCACCCCCTGTCGACAGGGCTGTCGACAGGGCAGTCGACATGCCTAGACCCCTGTCGACAGGCCTGTCGACATGGGGTCCTGGCGGGATTTTTCCCGCCTTGGCCCAGCTGGCCCAATTCTTTAAATTTGAATCTGATTTTAAACCTTGAATTTTCTGAAAACTTTGACGGGCCATATCTGGGCCATACGGACTCCGTTTTTCGAAAACTCGGACTCTATTTCGCGTATTTTTCCGAGACGAACGCAATGGCATAGCCCGTTTCCCTTGATTCAAATTTTTGAATTGAATTCTGCCTCGATTTATGTTTTAACAGGTTATTGAAAATACGGGTTGTTACATTCTCCCCTCCTTAAAGGATTTCGTCCCCGAAATCTTCAAGTTAGGAAGAACATATCCTACCATCCAACATCCATCTACTCAAAACATCATCCACGAGCAATCATTGTCCTTAAAGGATTCTAAATGTGGTATGAACATATGCAAAAGTGTGTGTATATGTACTTACCTAATGCAAAAATCAGGCGGTTACTGATACAGTAAACCTCCTTAATGCATATGTATGTAAATCAGGCGGTTACTGATACAGTAAACCTCCTTAATGCATATGTATGTCAGTGAAATGAATCCATATGTATGCAAATTCCTAAATTCATAGTATCTATATGAGTGCACATCACATTCACCCATATGCAACATCCATGTGATAACACACAATTTCCATCCATGAATAAGCATAAACACTCATGCATATGCAATATGAGGAGTGTGCGAGCCGATCTAGTGCCTAATCGTGTATAATGCATCCACGAGCAACCACTTGCAAACACTTGCAACCACTTGCAACCATCAAGCATAACATGCTTCAAATACATGTTTCATCCAAAGGGTTTCTACCTAAGGTTCTCATGACAAGATAGACACGATGAACTAGATAAACTAGATAAACTAGATAAACTCCTTTTTGGATTACAAGAAATCCATTCAAATTTTGACATATAGTACTAACCGATGAGTCTTAACCCCCTTATGGAGTTTACAACAGAAATAAGGTCGAGAATGAGACCGAGAGGATATATACAAAAGATAACTTGCAAGCAAGCTCCACAGGAAAACAAGGATCAAGGATGCACTCTTAAAAAGAGATATGATGCGCATATCTAGTCTTCACTCTTCTTAGTCACGTTTCCTTGAGCTTAACTCAACTGTGCTTTGACTATCCTTCACTTCATGATTCCTTGGCTTCCTAACTCCTATTTTCCCAAATTCGGGTTGGAACTCATTTCATTATCGCCTCTCGTCTTTCTCTTCCACTTATTCTTCTTTCTGTATACTTGGCTTAAACATACTATAACCTCATGATTTCATGCAAGCTCTCCAAAATTCACTAGTGAATCCTGGATCTCGTCCACTCACTATACATTATTTCACGCAGCAGAACTTTTGTTGCCAATTGCCCTTATAAACGTGATTTTCTATAACTCATGCTTAATCGAAATGAACCACCCGCCTATGAGTGATAGGTCATACCTAGATTCAATTGCCTACCCATGGCTTCCTGTAGGCTATTTCCAAAACTGGCCCACTTCTCGAGGATGAACCGTTGCTAACCATGATGCAATCCTCTCGCTCTTCACCGGACTGAGATGAGCACTCTTCGTGAGTCTACCTATTATGACCCCCATACCCGTATTCCCTTTCTTTGATCTAGGTAGTCTATCCACATAATCTATCGAGATGTTTTCACACTTCCCTTGCGAAACTTCCAATGGAGATGACGGCCCACTGGGCTTCTATGACTTGGCCTTGAACTGGTGGCACAACAGGCATCCTGGGACCAACTCGGCCACCTCCTCGAGTGATGCGCATCTTCAAGAACCTTCTTTACCAAGCCTTTCACTCGAGGAATACATAATCTCTCACCGCGCCTTAGTCATCCCTTGTCATATATTTAGCGAGGTGACTTAACATCTCGCCTCGCATAAATTGGTCCATGTTCTTGACTAACGGCGGGTCTTCTCCCTGTGAAACCCCCTTCTTGATTCAGAAGAGTAAGTCTAGGCTCAGGGAAGGCTAACTAACTAGCCAAACGGAGAAAGTTTTCAATTGCTCTCCTCAGGGTTTTCCGGTCTTAAACCGTAATCACTTTAGCGGAATCCACCGCTAAGCCTTCTTAGGAACTATGTGCCCAAGAAATCCAACTTCTTTCCTCCAAAGTGGCATTTGGAGAACTTGACCTTCAACCGGTGGCTCTAAGCGTACCCATCACCTCCTTGAGATGTCTTAGCACGCTCTCCCTAGTTCTTTTAAGGAGATCAAAATATCGTCTTACGACGACCACGACAAACTTGTTTAAGGACTCCCTAAACACCCTACCCATCAAGTTCACGTACTATGTGGGTGCGTTAGTCGAGCCAAATAGCATGACTAGCCATTCTAAAAATCCATCTAGAGTCCTAACCGCAGTCTTGTCAATTCCATCCTCAGCCATCCTAAGCTGATGGAATCCGGTAGCTAGATTAAAGGAAAACAGATGCTCCTACAAGCTGATCAAACAAATCATTGATCCCTGGTAGCGGTTGTCTATTCTCCTCACGATAATCAACACATAAGCGGAGCAAACTGTCCACATCAGTAACGAATACTACTGGAGCACCCTACTCGAAAATGCCTCGTCTCAGGAAGTTCCTCTCAAGCAACTCCTTGACTTGCTTTCTTAACTCTCACCTCGTGAGGTCATGTGCCTAACCGGCCACAAAACTGGCTTGGTATTACCAACCAGATAATACGGAAATCTATCTCCAGATATCAGGATATTCTCGGACCACCCTCACCGATTGCAAACTATCTATAAACAAGTCGAGGGATTCAAGATAACATAACATGACGGGACCCATAGGGTTGCTAGAAATTTCTAGGGTATTACCGAGGCGGATCACGAGCCTCACAACCCTATATACAAAAACCAAGAATGGCTTCACAACAGGACAACCATTCCATGCCCAAAACCAACCCATATCCCCTGAAACCGAGAATATAAACATCCCACGAGAATTCTATACTTAAGATAGAAATTTTCAAATCCGCTCAGACCATAGACAAACGGGCAGAACCCCCAATTGGATTTGAAACACATACGGGATCATCAACTACACTAGTACTTAGGTGCAAAACTTTCAACTGGATTAGATGAAATAAAACTATGCGATGTGCCAGAATCAAACAAAGTTTGAACAGGGAAAATCAGAAAATGTAAACAAGATTTTCAACAGAAACACTACCTCTATCATGAGCTGGAAGAACGGGGTTGAGGGGATGAATTCGCCCTCCAGATAGTCCTGCACACTGAGTCTGACTTTGCCCTTGTTTCCTCGGGCAATCCTTGCTGAAATGTCCAAACTCACCACAATCAAAGCATTCGCCCCGCTTTCTCTTCTCCTTCTTCCTACATTCCCTGGCTATATGTCCAACTTCACCACAGAAGTTACATTTCACATTCTTGCCCCGTTTCCCGGAATTTACTCTCTTGCCTTGAGACTCATTCACCTTGACCTCTTTCTTGTCATTGCTACCTTCTTCTTGAAGTAGGGCCAAATTCACTAAACTCTTGAAAGTCGCCCCCAAGGGTATATGAGACAGGGCCAAATCACGTAATGGCTCGTTTAATCCTAGAGCAAAGTATAGGGCCTTCTTCTGAGCGGTATTAACCAAGTCTAAATCGTCCTGAGCCAGTTGATTAAACTTATCTATGTATTCCCTAATAGTCATGTCCCCTTGCTTCAGTGATAAGAATCTCAGTCCAAACCTTCCTCTAAAGTCATCCCAAGTCTCAATTGGCCTGGTTGCGGTGGTGACTACCCACCAACGTGCAGCTTCTTCCTTTAGCAACCATACTGCTAATAAAACTTTCCTGCGGTCACCTATATCCAAGGAGGCTAAAAGATCTTCGGTCTCTTTCAACCAATTCCCTGCTTCTACAAAAGTCTCTGTTCCATTAAAATTCTTGCCACCCATCCCCTTAAAGTTCTTGCAAGTTTCCGCAAAATCCGCTTGTGGAGGCTGAGGGGGAAGAGGAACATCAGCTACGGGAGGAGGAGGAACAGCGGCCTCGACTGGGAAGACAACATTAGGGACACCCGGGACCGGTGCCGTGACTTCCAAGTACCGACGAAACCAATCGGGTATCGTTACTCCTTCGGGCAAGATGAGATTATCAGACATGCTGGAAACGAAAAGAAAAGAGTTCAAACGAGGGGTCAAAGGATAGTGCTAATGGCTTTTGGGGAATAGCCTTTAAAAACAACTAGACTTTTCTTTGGAAAATACTTTATACTTGGTTTTTGAAAATAGTTTTTCAAAAGTTTTAAAAACCTATTTATCCCTTCTCGTAAACCATATGCTCTGATACCAAATGTAACACCCCACCTCCGCCAGGGTCACTCGCAAAGGAATGCACTAGCTTTGGAGGGGCATTATTGGTAAACATGCATAATGATATAGCAAGGCAGGACATGACATATATATATGTAAATAAACAGAGTAAGTAAATAAAACAGCGGAAGATTTTTAAACCATTTCAAAAACAAGTCTGGTACATCAAAATGTCAATTTCCCAAATAAACAAGTCTAGTACATGAAGTAACATCATCTGAAACTGAAAAAGGAAAAACATAAAAGTAGCTATCCCCAAAGTGGAAGAAACCATAGCAAGCCCAAGTCCAAAGCATACATGAGCTATCCAAGAAAGCAGCTAAGATCCAAGCTAGGCTCCTGTATTCCCTCCCTGAGAACCTGGGGGGGGGGGGAACGGAAGAAAAGAGGCGAAACAAAACGGGTCAGTCAAAAAGACTGAGTAAGCCCTGCTACGATCAGTCTATAAACTAGTAAAGTTAACATCATGATGGAAACTGAGATGATCATAGATAACAACATACTGGCATGGTAAACTAACTACAAGATAGATAGAGGTGTCATCGCATAAAACAAGGTTAAGTTTTTGCACCACGGTGTACTAGCAACCCAACATAACAGATATTGATCCCTTGGCCCAAGCTTTGACCCAATAACATGAGGTGACCTTAATACAAGGTCCATCCCAACGGTCTAATCGATCGGCTCCCTATAAACCTAACACGTCAAGTGTTGGTGTCCATATGACCCACATATGGTTGTAGTTAGACTGTGCTGGGTCCACCTTTGGGTGTATCAAGCCTTTGGGTGTCAACCCCAGACACTTAAGCAATAATGCACAGCTCTAATCTACTGGTACCCGTGCCTCGAGTTTGTCCAACATCGGACTACGTGCACGTCCGTAGCCCGCCGGACCCGCACCGCTGTACCACTCGGCCATCGCCCTTTGGTCGCTTACATCCTCCAGTAATCGTGCCCCGCCCTAGCCTAGCTTCTAGGGTTGTGAATGATACCAAACTGGGATTACTGTTAGAACAGACCACGTTGCTAGGGTTTCCCCAAGAGGGTTAAGTGTGATTTAACCCTTCACTAATCATGGATTGAACTGGTTAAGTACAACCAACGGTTCACCACTTAACTCCATCCAATCCCTTGTATCCCCAAATTGATTAAATTGGTTAAGTGTAACTTAACCCCATTTTCATCCCTCGAATCCCCAAATTGGTTAAGTATTAGTGGACCCTGACTTAACCCTAATCATGAGGCATTAATTAACTTAATGCACCTTAACCTCTCACATTAGACCTTGTTGTGGTTACTAGTTAGGCCGGGCGGGTCCGGGTAGGTTTACACCACAACTTAGTCTAACCTCGGGTTTTTGGCACCACATGACCAACTTCTCACATTGGGTCCTATTGTTTGTAGCCACTAGTTAAGCCGGTCGGTTCCGGGTAGAATTACGCTACAAACTCAACCCAACCTCGAGTTGGCCACACTTTTGTTTTCTAAGTGTCATGTCCACTTTATTTCAAACACATAATTACAAGTTAACAAATGCTTGGGTAGACCTAACTTAATAGGTAAATTCCCAAGGGGTAGACCTAACTTAATAGGTAAATTCCCAATCTTATATTTTCATGTATTTTAAGTTTACCCAAAACCCCCAACGTCATTCTATCGCTTACATATTCGTAATAACGCATAAAGGATAGGAAGAGGGAACTTGGCACAACATACATGATGGACTTGCATATCACAACAAACACACATAACATGTTAGACTTGCACAACTTAGCATCGTGAACTTGCATATTACCATAAACGTGCACAACATGTTAAACTTGCATAACTTAGCATAGTGAACTTGCATATTGCCATAAACATGCATAACTTGTCAAACATGCACAACTTGTCATTTTAAACTTGCATAAGCATGCATAACTTATTAAACATGCATAACATGGCATTGTGAACTTGCATAAACATGCATAACTTGTCAAACATGCACAACTTGTCAAACATGCACAACTTGTCATTTTAAACTTGCATAAATATGCATAACTTGTTAAACTTGCAAATCATGACTTAGAAAATCTTACATAAACATGCATAACTTGTTAAACTTGCAAACCATGGCTTAGTATACTTGCATAAACATGCATAACTCAATAAACATACAAATCATGGCTTAGCAACCTTGCATAAACATGCATAACTCAATAAACATACAAATCATGGCTTAGCAACCTCGCATAAACATGCATAACTCAATAAACATACAAATCATGGCTTAGCAAACTTGCATAAACATGCATAGCTTATCAAACATGCATAAACCCCAACTTTCATCACACATTAACTTTAGAGTTCTAAAATGAAGGTAAGAGGGCTTACAATGCTTATGCGGACTCAAATGAGTATAACAAATGCAAGAAACCCCTTATGCAACTAATTAAAAACCCCAAATGCAAGCAAACTTGATCAAGACTCCTCCTTTATGATGCCAATAGAAAAACAAGCCTTTAATGCAAGCTAAGGAGGATCATACAAGCCTAAATACCCTTGTATGCATGGAAATCTCTTAGGGATTTGTTTAGGAATTGTATGAAGAGGGTGGAGGCCATGAGAGTTTGGATTTTGGCATAGTTTAGTTACTAGGATGATTAATGGATGATTTAGGGTAGGTTAGGGTCTTATTTATAGATTAGGTTAGTGATTTGAACCATAGGATTAACCCTAGATTCAATTAGGTCCATCAGATCTCGGAACTCTCTAGAAACAGGCCACAAGACCCAACCCCAATCAGAAATGGTGCACCAGGCTAAGCAGCCCGTGCACCCCCTGTCGACAGGGCTGTCGACAGGGCAGTCGACATGCCTAGACCCCTGTCGACAGGCCTGTCGACATGGGGTCCTGGCGGGATTTTTCCCGCCTTGGCCCAGCTGGCCCAATTCTTTAAATTTGAATCTGATTTTAAACCTTGAATTTTCTGAAAACTTTGACGGGCCATATCTGGGCCATACGGACTCCGTTTTTCGAAAACTCGGACTCTATTTCGCGTATTTTTCCGAGACGAACGCAATGGCATAGCCCGTTTCCCTTGATTCAAATTTTTGAATTGAATTCTGCCTCGATTTATGTTTTAACAGGTTATTGAAAATACGGGTTGTTACAGTTATTATTCTGAGTAATAGAAATTTTGGGAAGCTAATTCATAATTGAATCCATGAAAAGTAATCAAAGTCGGGATGGAATATAGTTGAACAATGAAAGAAGTTATGAACGGATTTTATATTCAAAACCCGAAGTTTTACAACTGAGTTATCAAGGGAATTTAGGCGAATACGATGACTTAAATCATGTTGACTTTAACTTTTGAATTAAGATAAAAGGAGAAAGTGATATGAGAAAAGGGTTTAGACTAAACCAGAATGTAGTTGAAACAAGGTTTGTAAAGAGGCAATGAAGATTTATATCGTTAATTTCAAACTAATGTCATTTTGAAATGGAATTAAGAAAAACGGAAATGGAAATGAGATTTCCAAAGTGGGAATGATCGAATAGAATTTGAAAGGAGACTGGAATAAAATATTGGATTGATTACAACTTATATTTATCTGAAGATATGAACGTTGTTGGTCAAGGTCTGAGAGGTAATTAAAATACCCCAAATTGAACGACATCAGGATTATATGAAGATGATATTTGTTGGTAATCGTAAAAGAGGATAGCAATAAGAATTTGATTATCGTATTTTAAAATATTAAAAGAATAGGAGTTTTATTAAACAAAAGTAAAATCAGTTTGTTTAATTAAAAGGCCATGTGATGCTGAATACTGAACCAGAGAACTCATTAGAGTGTCATGGTTGAAACACTGTTTATTTTGATAGTTAAAACACCGACTATCAAACCTGACCAACACGATTGTTGGTACGGAAAGACCGGGATCGAATTTATATTCGAAAACCATTCCGACCAACAAATACGTGAAGGTATTTGAAGATGGTCGAGATGGAGCATTGAAGACCGTGGATCTTCATAATCGGAAGGACCGCTACAAATCTCTGGGATTGCAACCGGAGATGAACTGTGATTCTGTCGTGGTTGGAATCCACGGGTTGCAAGGACTTCTCGTTACTGATCCATGGGGTGATTCCTATATGAGATGCAGTAGGAGAGTGCCTTCGGTTCATCCTGTTCCTGGATGACTTGTATGGACGAGTGTCTGACAGAGTATTTCCAAAGGAGTCACGTACGTTGATATTTTCAAACGTACCAGGTTGATGGCAGAGAAGTGCACATTCTCTTAGCTTATCAACTGGAGTATTTTTGTGGACGTCAATTAGTGATATCCAGTGGATCTGACGATGTAGCATTCAAAGTGAATAGTGCCAGATGTTCAGAAAGGAATTCTAGCTTCAAGCCTCATCAACCGGGAGATGACAAAATCGGGCAGGCAGCATGGCTATGTGGGTCGCTCCCATTAGAGTGTATGATCACCTATCTAGAGAAATTCCATTTGCTTCTTTAATCTATGTTCGATGCTGTCCCTTTTCGGGCAGGCGGTTGCTGATCCCAACCGTCGGTGATATACATTCGATACACTCAAGCGAAATGAGTGGTCGGTCATGTGAGGGCCGGGTTGCAAGACGTTCTTGTTGAACCCAGTGTATTTGCCTCTAGAGATACACGTGCGGAAGGTGGTCCCATACCTTGTCAAGTTGGAATTCAATATCCAATAAGCGCCCGCGATTTGGTTTGTATACTATATATGGGGAGCGTGAGATGCAAGCGTTCCTCTAGATTGTTATTATATTTGTAATTAGACATTATCATAATATCAGATCAAGTTATGATTTCAAAAACTGTTTTGGGTTATCGTAAGGTAAAAACCGTCCGTGTTTATGTGTGGATTTGGTCTTACGATTATCCTTTTCTTTTGGAAAGATTTTGAACTTTAAAATCATGTTGGATGATTTACCCTAATACTGTGCGAGTTTATCTCACTCTGGTTCACCAGACTGACCCGGTATTTTGTAAATGCTCGGGTTAGCCCGGGTTTGCAGGTTCAGGTTATTGAACACTAAGAAAGGCGTGCTGGAGAAGTCCAGACATATTTAGTGTATTCCGCTGTGTTGTGTGAGGGCAGATTATTATAACTGTCTAGGTGGGTTGATATACTCTGATGATTGTAAGTTTTAAAATTCTCAATAAAGGTTTATTTCTATATTATATTTTGTTCCGCTGTGATGTGAGACTCTGTGTTGTGTTCTTCTTCTTCTTCTATTCTTATATTTCTTTCTTTCTTATCTCACCCTCTAATTTCTTTCATTAACAATCCGGTGTTCTCGGTGTCTGAAAGGTCGGCATGAGATTTGGTAAGGTATTTACGTCGATCTTCGGGGCCGAAAACCGCTGGGTCGTTACAGTGGTATCAGAGCTGAAGGTTTAGTAATTACCTTGGCTCTGTGGCGTAACTCAATAGAGATGAGGTTAGTAACACCCTAGATTGAGTTTGAGCGTATATATATATATATATATATATATATATATATATATATATATATATATATATATATGAGAGCGTATTTGTAAATTTTAAATACAAATATTTTGTATTGTGTTGTTGATCGGTTCGAGTGTTGAAAAGCGTTGAACTGGTAATTAATACAATATTGCTTTGTAGAGAGGGTAAATGAGATAATTTTACCCAAATTATATTTTTATTTAGAAAGGAAATAATTTTTCTCAATTTATTGAGATATTGTTTTATTTGATGTGTTTGTCGATTTGGATATATTCAAATAGATTAAGGATTTGGATTAGAACTTAGCTTGGCTAAGTGGAATTGAATTAAGTAGGATAATGAAATATAATAAAAACAAGTTTGCAATTTGGGAATTGATGGGATAATAAATAAATAGAAATCGTTTGGATATTTCAACGGGTCGGCAAGAGTGAATATTAATATTGAATATTAATGGTCAAAAGGTGATTGTTTGGTTAAGTTGTTATTGTGCTAAATATAGATCCATGAACGATTTAATGTAAAGAATTAAGTGGATTTCTTTTGATTTAGCGGATTTTATAAAAGTCAATGGATTAAAAGCATTTCTTCTACCTTAGCAATTTCGAGGACGAAATTATTTTAAGGGGGGAAGAATGTAGCGTCCCGTATTTTGGACGGTCAAATATTTAGTCTATTTATTTATTTATTTTAAATGTGAATATTAATGGTTTTCAAAAATAAACGATAACGTTATTAAATTTAAATATATATTCGAGTGTTGTTCAACCGGAGTTTCTGGATGTCGAACTAAGAATCCTTCTTAGTTTTTATTTGAATTCATATGATATTCGTTTGAATAAGTTCGACAATATCAGCTTATTTTTATTTACCCAACTGTTTTTGAAATGTAACTTATCTCATATCAGTATTTTAAAACCCGAACTTAACCCTTGACTCACGCTTAAAACCAGGGACTCGATCTCGTACTAAAGCATAAGCAAATGGGTAAAGGAATTAGTGTCGAGTTCGTTTACAAATAATTCAATTCGAATTCTTTGCAAGAAAGAATAGAACTCAAAATTTCATAGAACAGTAAACAAATAGATAAAGGAGACTAATATATATGAATATATATATTGTACTTCAAACCCAGACCCGCTTACATAAAGGAATAAACAAATCTTTATATATAAAGAACATCATAAACAAATACGTGGGAAAAGTTAAAGAAAACAGTAAAAATTATACATCATTAAATGCACAAGATCGAACAGCAGGAAAAAATCATGTATGGCCACTGTTCCATACATGAAAACAAAAGGAAATCTGTAACAAAATCTCCTCCTAGCATCATGCTTCATCACCATGTGATTAACCTGGAAGAAAAAAGAAATAGCTATGAGTAGCTAGTAGGAAAATAGATTTCAAGCTGTAAAGAAGAAAATAAAATAAAGACAGTGAATTAACAGTAACAAGTATGAAGCATTGATTTAGCAACTCAAGTAAATCAATAGGGTACACGGCTATGAGCAGCTACAAAAGGATGTTTAGGTAAAAATATTTCCAGTTGAAAAGAAAGAAGAGAGGAAAAAAATCAATAGCTTAATGTATGAAACAGAAAATACAACATGAAGTGACAATACAATATACAGTACAAACAGGCCATACCATACAAATGAATAATTTATAGTCTTTGCCTACACTATAGGGAAAACAGTGTGGTTGTACCTGTGCAAGATTTTTGCACATGGAAATCTAATTAAAATCTGTACTGTTCCCGTGTTAAATATCAAAATCCATCAGTGTTTCCATTACTAGTACGAACAAATCGATGACACAGCAAAAAGAAAAAGGGAAGAACAGATATGTGTAGATTTTATAACATCACATCTAAAGATAAGCAAATCAAATAATGTATATGAATATATTCACATATACAGTGAATCCATGTAAGGATACATCACAGGATGATTTTCATATATATTAAAATGGGACGGAAAATCTGTAAATACGGCACAATATCTCAGAAATTTGAATGACAAACCACTGGCAATTCGACCAGTATTTTCTGCGAATGGACAATACAGATGGTTGTACCTAATCTAAATATGAACAGTTTGATCTATCACAGATCCTATACTGCCTATTAAACATCACACGCAAAACCATCATACGCAAGCCATCACAAAGATCATGGCAGAACCAAATCACCTAGAACTAGGCACTGTAAAGTTCAACTAGGACATGACAATTCATGGATCACCGCAATAACTTCTAGTATAAATACACGGTGTGTTCAACCACAAACCGAAAAGCAAAACTTAGTTTCGAAATGAACAAGAAAGAAACCGAATTCAACTCAAAGAAAGAAATCAAAACAAGAATTTTACAGTAAAATAAAATCAGTTAGAAATACTTAGCTTCACTCGGTGGTTCACAAACGGTCTCCCGATGAGGTGCTGATGTTTTGCTGTTCAAACCGGAAGCTTAATCTTCAGGTGGAAGCCTCGTGGCGGATTGAAGGAGACTGGATGGCTCACGGGTTTGTCGACGCGGTGTGGGACGGCGATTGGTTGCGGTGCTCAGATCGATTAAGGAGGAGGATTTTTAGGGTTTTCGTTTACCCTAATTTTTTTGTGGCGGCGAACTAATGAGGAATGGAAGGGTGGGGGGCCGATGTTTTAAGGGTTAATTGGATGGAAGTGGGTGCGGGCCTGATCTGAATGGGCTGGACAGAAAAAAGGGGTATGGCCCAAATTTTGTTTTAATGCATAGCTTTAGTTTAAACATTATGAAGTATCAATTAATTTGCTTAAGGATTTTTAATTAACAAAGTTAAATTTAATTAAAGAAATTTAAAACCCTTTCATAGGGTCACTTAGTTGGTCGTGTTAATAATGTTAATAAATTTTTAAACTTTATTAGTCATTTGTTTGATATAATTATTAATTAAAAGTGTTTAAGGGTTATTATTTTAACCTTAAACAAAATTAATTATTTAACATAGGAATTTAAGAATGGGTTAAGGTATGTATAAATGAGTAGTTAGTTTAACAAAATAAGATTTAATTTATTTAATCTAGTTAAGGATTTAGTGAATTCAATTTAAATCATTAACGTTCAAACATTTTGACCCAATTCGTATATGGGCAGAGTCGAACAAATCAACTTGTGTTACAATCGTGGGAACAAGCAAGAATTTTATGAAACAAATCTAGACGGAGCTGGAGATAGTGAGGATCACGGTTAAGTTAAACGACTGTTTAACTGTAACCAGACCAGTCCAGAAATAAATGGATCAGATCAAGGTGAGTTAAACTCACTCAGTTTCCCTATTTATATTTTATATAAATTGGGTTTTTATTTTGTGTGCTCTGATTGCTGATGATTGACTGTTTGCTAGTATATACATTGATTGTTGATTTAACTGATGAAATTAAACTGTGTTTAATTTCAGTGAAACCCCAAATCGTTATTTTAACGATTGGACCCAACGGAGGTAACCCACCCTGTTGGTCACGTTTATTTATAAACGTGATTAATTGTTTGAATTGTTTTGTTATTTGGTTGGTGTAAAATGGTCGTTATTTATGATCAGTTAAATGTGATTGGCTTGATTTCTGATTATTGGCTGAAAATTGCAACATCTGTTTAATTTGAACCAATGGGTGATATTGGTGGGGTATTTGTCAGCAGTATACGGCCTAAGAAATCAATTGTTTATAAACGACGATTTACCATCAGAGAAGAAGTTATAAAATTTACTTTATAACGGGATATAGATTTTGAATTAAATTACATTAAAATAGAGTTTGTTTAAAAGGAATTAAACATTTCTTTATTATTTGAATTTATGATTAACCTTTGTAAGGAAATTCTGATTTAACCAGATTGATCTACAAGTGAAGAGAAATTAATCCAATGACTTAAAAGTGGGAATAATTGTTTGGTAAGAAACAATTAATGAAATCATTTAAATTAATTATATTTCTAATTAATTTAAAGGGGAAATGAATCAGAATGGATTAAAGAGGTAATCCAGGTTCAAGTTGGCTAAACCGACTATTTTGACTAAAATTGACTATTATATGGAGTTGTTTTGAGTTAACCTTATCAAACAGTTTTAAAGAATATTTGGTTTATTTCAATGAAGTTTTAAAAAGAGGAATTTACAATTTTATTTAGATAATAAAGGAATTTACTACTTTTAAAGTAGTTAGTGATAAAGTAAGTTATTATTCTGAGTAATAGAAATTTTGGGAAGTTAATTCATAATTGAATCCATGAAAAGTAATCAAAGTCGGGATGGAATATAGTTGAACAATGAAAGAAGTTATGAACGGATTTTATATTCAAAACCCGAAGTTTTACAACTGAGTTATCAAGGGAATTTAGGCGAATACGATGACTTAAATCATGTTGACTTTAACTTTTGAATTAAGATAAAAGGAGAAAGTGATATGAGAAAAGGGTTTAGACTAAACCAGAATGTAGTTGAAACAAGGTTTGTAAAGAGGCAATGAAGATTTATATCGTTAATTTCAAACTAATGTCATTTTGAAATGGAATTAAGAAAAAGGGAAATGGAAATGAGATTTCCAAAGTGGGAATGATTGAATAGAATTTGAAAGGAGACTGGAATAAAATATTGGATTGATTACAACTTATATTTATCTGAAGATATGAACGTTGTTGGTCAAGGTCTGAGAGGTAATTAAAATACCCCAAATTGAACGACATCAGGATTATATGAAGATGATATTTGTTGGTAATCGTAAAAGAGGATAGCAATAAGAATTTGATTATCGTATTTTAAAATATTAAAAGAATAGGAGTTTTATTAAACAAAAGTGAAATCAGTTTGTTTAATTAAAAGGCCATGTGATGCTGAATACTGAACCAGAGAACTCATTAGAGTGTCATGGTTGAAACACCGTTTATTTTGATAGTTAAAACACCGAATATCAAACCTGACCAACACGATTGTTGGTACGGAAAGACCGGGATCGAATTTATATTCGAAAACCATTCCGACCAACAAATACGTGAAGGTATTTGAAGATGGTCGAGATGGAGCATTGAAGACCGTGGATCTTCATAAGCGGAAGGACCGCTACAAATCTCTGGGATTGCAACCGGAGATGAACTGTGATTCTGTCGTGGTTGGAATCCACGGGTTGCAAGGACTTCTCGTTACTGATCCATGGGGTGATTCCTATATGAGATGCAGTAGGAGAGTGCCTTCGGTTCATCCTGTTCCTGGATGACTTGTATGGACGAATGTCTGACAGAGTATTTCCAAAGGAGTCACGTACGTTGATATTTTCAAACGTACCAGGTTGATGGCAGAGAAGTGCACATTCTCTTAGCTTATCAACTGGAGTATTTTTGTGGACGTCAATTAGTGATATCCAGTGGATCTGACGATGTGGCATTCAAAGTGAATAGTGCCAGATGTTCGGAAAGGAATTCTAGCTTCAAGCCTCATCAACCGGGAGATGACAAAATCGGGCAGGCAGCATGGCTATGTGGGTCGCTCCCATTAGGGTGTATGATCACCTATCTAGAGAAATTCCATTTGCTTCTTTAATCTATGTTCGATGCTGTCCCTTTTCGGGCAGGCGGTTGCTGATCCCAACCGTCGGTGATATACATTCGATACACTCAAGCGAAATGAGTGGTCGGTCATGTGAGGGCCGGGTTGCAAGACGTTCTTGTTGAACCCAGTGTATTTGCCTCTAGAGATACACGTGCGGAAGGTGGTCCCATACCTTGTCAAGTTGGAATCCAATATCCAATAAGCGCCCGCGATTTGGTTTGTATACTATATATGGGGAGCGTGAGATGCAAGCGTTCCTCTAGATTGTTATTATATTTGTAATTAGACATTATCATAATATCAGATCAAGTTATGATTTCAAAAACTGTTTTGGGTTATCGTAAGGTAAAAACCGTCCGTGTTTATGTGTGGATTTGGTCTTACGATTATCCTTTTCTTTTGCAAAGATTTTGAACTTTAAAATCATGTTGGATGATTTACCCTAATACTGTGCGAGTTTATCTCACTCTGGTTCACCAGACTGACCCGGTATTTTGTAAATGCTCGGGTTAGCCCGGGTTTGCAGGTTCAGGTTATTGAACACTAAGAAAGGCGTGCTGGAGAAGTCCAGACATATTTAGTGTATTCCGCTGTGTTGTGTGAGGGCAGATTATTATAACTGTCCAGGTGGGTTGATATACTCTGATGATTGTAAGTTTTAAAATTCTCAATAAAGGTTTATTTCTATATTATATTTTGTTCCGCTGTGATGTGAGACTCTGTGTTGTGTTCTTCTTCTTCTATTCTTATATTTCTTTCTTTCTTATCTCACCCTCTAATTTCTTTCATTAACAATCCGGTGTTCTCGGTGTCTGAAAGGTCGGCATGAGATTTGGTAAGGTATTTATGTCGATCTTCGGGGCCGAAAACTGCTGGGTCGTTACAGAAATAAACAAAATATGTACAATAGGAGCTGAACAGCATAAAAAGAAATAAATGATAGAATCCATCTTCAGCTCCAGCTATCCAGAAAGAACCAGCTAAACCTGAATACAAGGCTGCCCGTGTAGAAAAAGGGGCACCCGAGTTTGAAAGTGAAACAAACTACGAGTCAGTCATGGGACTGGTATGAGAAATCCACTCAACACATATATAATTGGCTAATCACAGGACCACGCCACTTTCGTGGAACGGGTTTACTCCATTGGATTGCCAGTGCTTTAAAACAAATCTTTCTTTTAAACATCGCTATGCTTTTTATAAAATGAAGCCGTTATAAGACTCAGTTCCCATCACATAATGCAACGCAAACCGGAGGATAGAGTTTTTACCTTATAACAGCCAAAATATGCTTGATACGAATAAAACAAAGGCATTTGATATTATTGCTAGTGTTTATATGTTTTGAAAACAATTTCAAATCATAACTATCAATCATAGACGACATGAGCGTCCCATGCCACTATGTCGCCCAATATATATATACAATTGAAACCGCACGATCACGTATTTGGAAATTGGATTTCCGTCATGAACCAAGGCAAAAGATAGTCCTTACCGAATTCGAGACAATCTAGCCCATGTCTCAGGAACAGCCGCAACTGCCCCTTGGATCGTCAGGGCCGGTCCACCGATGTGGATTATTATGCCTGAACACTACGTCTCCCCGCCCTTTGGGGCGTAAACGAGCCAACGAATGACTCCATCGGACTCGGATTGTCCGATCAAACCGAGGCGCCTCGCAACAGCAACAACCACATAGGTGAAAAGTATATAAATGTCAGGGCTGGTAGGTCATTGACACCACCCTAGCTAGAAAGAAACGCAGGCCCTCCCTGATGTCCTCTCCCGTTTCTGGTTCATACCGGGGTGTGAGGCTCGCGAATTTACGTTATACACAAAGCTACGCCACACCGGCGGTGCTTTGATCATCACCACAAGACTTTGCTTTTCAACAGAAGCCCTGATCGCTGCATCTTAGCATGCCACACAGGCAATTCATGCCATGCGACTGATGTCCATCGATATACAACCTCTGAGCTCGTGCGTCTCAGAGAAGGGCGTTAAGCGAAAGAATAAATTCTCCGCCGCCAAACAGATGTATATTTAATAGAGATCAATCAACACAGAATAAAATACAATGTCAGACACTCAATCCATTTACAAGTCCGTTCTGGGTCTGAACGAAACCGGAGGCACTAAATACCTCGCAAACCCATCGACCAACACGTACGTCTGGACGATCACCACTCATTATCCATATTTCGGGATGCCTCCCAATCAGGACCTCGGTTACCATCCAAACGAGGTGAAGATCTCCGGTCTTCGACCACCGTCTTCATCTTCGAATTTCAATCGTCGGTCAATTATTCGAAATGAGAATTAACTCGGCCTTTTCAAATAATTCACGTATATTTAGAATTTCAAATCAATTTATTTCAATGGTTAAATTATTCGACAACACCAATATTATTCTTTAAGGTAATTTTCACACCAAACACATTCAACCATCAAATACGACATAAATCGAGCAAATTCAGTTTATTTCCACTCCATATTGTTTATGGTACTTTATAATGATTTATCGCTATTTTTATTTATTTTAAAATAGCCCATTTATTCAAAACGACGCTTCGGGCCATAACGCGGCCGTGGCGCTGTTTTTCTTCAGATTTAATTTACACATATCTGAAAATCTAACCGTTGGATCTTCATAAAATTTACATCATTAGAAAGGTCTTTTCAAAACGAATCCAACGGTTCCAGTTTCAGGAAAATCCGACGGTCGGATCTCCCGGTACAATCGTTTGAAGTTTCGATTTCAAAATACGAACTGCAGCGTCGTTATTCGATTAAATATATAATTATATTTATATATATATATAAATATAATCGCTTCTGGCGCTGTTTTTCTTCAGATTTGAATTAAACATTCCAGACAATCCAACCGTTGGATCTTTACAAAGTTGGTGCCGTTGGAAAGATTTTTCCAAGGCGAACCCGACGGTTGAGATTTCGAGAAAATCCAATGGTCGGATTTCCCGCACTAGTCGTTTGAAATCACGGTTTCAAAATACGAACTGCACGGCCTCGTTTCGTTTTAATTTTATTTATATTTATATATTTATATAAATATAGTTCATCCAATGATTTCAATATCGTTTTCACTTCAAATTTTTCACTAACGCCTTAAAATTTTGGAAAATTTCGCCATAACCTCCCCTGCACCGGGAGCATCGGGAAATCGCAAATAGCTTTCCCGGTCCTTCTAATCTCAAAAAGAAAAAGAAAAAGCCAAGCGGCTAGCCAACAGGCTCATAAAATCATCACCCAAACAAAGCAGTAAATGTGTACCTATTTGTCGGGCACAAAATTTTATTCCTCTTCTCTAGCCCCTTTGCTATAACCTGTTCAATGAATATGCATGTACATATATATACAGTTCTTATCATTTATCATTTTCTATTCAACTTCATATTTGATTTCTATTTGGTTTAAAAATACCCTTTATCCTAATGTTACATACATAGGTGCAAATCATTTCATTAGCTAATTAATGAATATTTCAACTCATATATGTTTATTTTGAACTAGTGGCTATTTTTAACACTTCACATTTCAACGATTCATGCATACAATAAAAAAATGTGATTTTTATTGTAAAACAATTCATTTCAAAACACTATTTTTCTATATAGTTCATACAGGTGACAAAAATAGGATTTTTATCATAAAACAATTTCTTTTAAAACGAGATTATTTTACACAGTTCATATAGTCGATAAAAGGTGATTTTTATTATCAAACAATTTATTTCAAAATATGAATACCATTCAATACATGAATTTCTAATCAACGAATGAATATCAATTCAACACATGAATGTTTTCTATTCAATGAATAAATATAGTTTAAGCATATGAAAATAATTCAAACACACAAATATTATTCAAAATTTCGGCAGCATAACAGCAGGGTAGTTAAAACCGGGACCGTCCCTAGTACGGCTCCTCGCTCTACCTTAAAACCTCGCGGTTTTTGACAATGGGGATCATCCATCTAGTTCGCACGCAGGCGACATGTATATATTTATTTCATTTCCACAAACTAATCCTATGTGGTTTCAACCAAATATTTCTCAACCACAAGTGGGTATTTTTCAACCACAATCAACCAATATCAATCACAAACAATCCCAAACAATCATTCGCTATCAATCAATTTTCACAACAATTTCAACCAATAAATATCGTCCATGGTTTGTGGACGAGGGGCGTATATATATATATATATTTATATATAGCAATTCACTTTTATTTCAACACATATATGTATAGAAAAAGAAATTGAAGAGTGAGAAATTCTCACCAATAGCTATCCAATACTATGACTCTTCCTTTATAGAGATCTTCGCCAATCTCGCCCTTTTTGTCGCTTTCTCCCGTATTCTCTACATATGTAAAAATCGAATTTTTACTATGTTATTCAATATATAAAAATTGCATTTCAAAAATATAGATTCCGCCTTTTCAAAAAAATAAAGATTATATTTTTAATATTCCTATGACGTAAAAATTATATTTTTATTGCTTTAAAAATATAAAAATCATATCTTACTTCTTCTACTTAATAAAAATTCCGTCTTTTCTATTTTTAAAAATATGATCTTTTCTATCCAAGTTCAAATCCTTTTCTATTTAAAGTTCAACTCTTTTTCTATTTAAAGTTCAAATCTTTTCCTATTTAAAGTTCAACTCTTTTTCTATTTAAAGTTCAAATCTTTTCCTATTTAAAGTTTAAATCTTTACCTATTTAAAGTTTAAATCTTTTTCTTTTTAACTTAAAATTAAAATCAGTTTTTAACCCTTTTAAAATCAGTTTTAAATCCTTTTTAAAAACCAGTTTTAAATCTTATTAAAATAAATCAGTTTTAAACCTAATTAAAATAAATCAGTTTTTAAACCTAATTAAAATAAAAATAAAATACTATACTTACTGTCTGCGAAGAAGAAGGGGGGTGACAGCCAAGCTCGACGGCAGGAGGAGGAGCTGGCGAAGCGGAGGGGTCTCGAACGGGGGGGGGGGGGGGGGGCTCGCTAATTGGTGTCGCGATGCTTCAGGGGGGGTTGCTGGAGGGAACGAGCGTTAGAGGAGGGGGAAATCGTGGAAGGGGCGGTTGGCACGGGGGAGAGGGCGGAGCTTCGGTGGAGGCGGCGGCTGCTGCTGCTCCGTTCTTCTTCTTTTCTCTCTTTTTTTTGTTTTCTGATTAATGAAATCGGGGGGGGGGGGGGGGGCAGAAAGAAGGATAAAGGGAGGGAATTAAATTTTTTTTTTCTTATTATTTAATTTTGCAAAAAGTTGACTTTTACATACGACCTCTAAACGAGGCCCACCGCCTGTCGTCCATAGCGTTTTACCCCCATTCCGGACACAATGGGATACGTATCGCAAGCTGATTTGATCGTTACAATTAGTTTCCGTTGAATTTACATTTAAATCACTATATTTAATTTTAAACGTACATTTCAAATTACCGGGGTCACATACTAACTAGAAAAATTCCAGATAAATATTTTCTAGCTTCGTATTGACGATACGGTCCTAACAAAACTAGTTTCGTCGAATTCTGAGACCGTTTGAAAAATGGCCAACTTCCAGTCGATTAAAATCAACTGAAACTGGTCAAACGTGTTTTTCCTTTGCCACGCTCACATATTGATTCGGAAAATTATGAAATTTGAAACCTAGCAATAACTTGACACTGCAGATCTAACAAACGTGGTTTCATCGAAATCCGAGGTCATTTGCAAAATGTCCATTTTTAAGGGCCTGAATTCCATAGCGACTATTCAGAATTTTCAACTGGACGTATCTTTTGATTCCCGCTATCAAATTTCGATTGGTCAGATTCGTTGGAAAGGCATCATCAATTAGATCCTAATGTTTTTGGTTTCACTAAAATCCGGATTGTTTTGCACCCGGTATATTTAATTGAAGTTTGAAATCGAATTATCGAACTACCGCGCCATTTTCAATTCTATATATAATTATAATTAATTATATTCGTTTTCAAATGTCGATTCAAACTCAGTTTTCATCGCCATTATTTAAAATATTTATTTTAAATATTTAAAATCCATTTTTTTTGCCAATTTAAAATTTTTAAATTGGTTCAGATTTTCTGGGTCGTTACACACGAATGACAAAGTTTGTTTCAAAAGTGCATTTTGGGCATTCGGTGCTTTTATTGATGGTTTTGCGCATTGTCGACCGTTAATTTGCATTGATGTCACACACATATACGGCAAATACCAAGGTACGTTGCAAGTCGCCACTGTAGTTGATGCAAATGATGGTATATTTCCATTAGCATATGCAATTGTAGACTCCAAATCAAAAGACAATTGGGAATGGTTTCTTAGATGCATGTACTATCTCATACATAGTGTTCGCAATAGATGTTTGACTTTTATATCCGATCGAATGAAAGACATTCCGGGAGCATTAGAAAATTGGCCTCAAGAGCACTATCACCGCTTTTGTGCTAGGCATCTCAAAGCAAACTTCCAAGTTGCCGGATTTACTAAAAAAAACTTGGTAGACTTATTCTATTCATGTGCTAGTGCTACCGATGAGTTGCAATACAAAGAGTTAAGAGGTCACTTGAGAACCATTTCGCCAGATGCGCATGCTTGGGTTGAAAAGAGCTTACGTGGTACGGAGGAAAATTGGGCTCTATGCAAGGATAACGGTGGACGATTTATGATGATGACAACAAATGTATCCGAAAGTTTTAATGGCGTTCTACGAGGTGCTCGTGCTTTGCCAGTCAAGTCTTTAGTATCACGAACGTTTTACCGTTTAAACGACTATTTCATGAAACGTCGTTCCGATGCCAAGGATTTGAAATGCAAATGACTCTAAAAGTTGAAACTCTTTTAGCCAAAAGAGCAAAACAAGCACGACATTGTGGAATTGTTAGATTCAATCAAACCGAATGGCAAGTGAATGATCAATTTGGAAAAGCATTTACCGTGACTTTACATGATAATGTGTGTACTTGCACTTGCAACATTCCGCTATTGCAAAAATTTCCATGCTTGCATGTGATGGCCGCTTGTGCTCAAACCATTGGAGGAGCGAATATATCGTACTATGAATTTTGTTCATCGTGGTTTTCCGTGGAAAAAAATAAAACAACTTACACTCCAAATTTTCATCCAATTCCCGATAGTAGATATTGGGATGCCTATCATGGTCCGACCATATTGCCTCCGCATACAAAAAGGAAGACGGGGCGTCCGCTTTCGACAAGAATTAAAGGTATGATGGATAAAATGGGAGGAAGTAAGCAATATACTTGCAGCAAATGTGGTCAAAAAGGGCACAAAAGATCAACGTGTCCGTCAAAATGAGTTCTATATGATTGATGTAAGCAAATGTGGTCAAAAAAAGTTTGAAAATGTCTTTTGAGATTTTGTTCAAATGATTTGTAATGTAATGAACGATTTGTACTTTCAGTTTGATGAATGAATGATTTGCATTTCAATAGTGCACGTTTGCATTTTATAAGCATAAGAGTTGTATTTGATTTGGTTTTATGATGCGGTTTGTAACGTGTTATGTGCAGGTGAGGCAGAAGGTTGCTGCTGTAGCTCTCGGGTAGGGCACACCTGCAAGGTGTGCCCATATAAGTTTACAAGAGCGTACTCGACAAGCGTGCCCTTGTAATTTTACAAGGGCGCGCTTGTCAAGTGCGCCCTTGTAAATATACAAGGGCGCACCTTGCAGGTGCGCCTAAACCGGGGTTATACCAACCCAGCATCTCTCCTATTTCCTCACTTCCTCCAAACACCATTTCCTCTCCAAAATCCCTAAAACTAAAAACCCAAAATCCTATTCTTCTAATCTTCCTAATACTTCAATTTTTCATTACTTCTACACTAATTAGTTCTCCAATGGAAGGCTCATCCTCCTCTTATGAAGTTAGAGGTAAATTCTTAAACAACATTACTTCTTCATTTGCTTGATTAAACCTAGCTAATTACTTGTTCATTACTTGATTAACCCTAATTCATTACTTGTATATGGTGATTTACTCTAGTTCATTACTTATTCATTACTTAATTTACCCTAATTCATGCTTGATTTACCCTAATTCATTACTTGATTAACCCTAATTCATTACATGTGTATGGTGATTTACTCTAGTTCATTACTTGTATATGGTGATTTACTTGTTCATTACAATGGAAGGCGCATTTCAATGGTGATTTTACTTGTTCATTTACTTGTATTTGGTGATTTGCTTGTTCATTTACTTGGTAGTTTACTTGTATATGATGATTTACTTGTTCATTACAATGGATGGCTCATTCCAATTCTTAGTTCATGTATATGGTGATTTACGTTATCATTTCAGAACCTAGTTCATTGCTTTTTCATTTCATTTCAATTTTTTTTCTTGTAGAGTTAGCACCCGGTCCAGTGGATGCAAGTGTCTTGTATCTTCAAAATGAGCATAGAAGCAATAATCTGGACTTGATGAAGGTATTTCAAAAATCCAAATGGAAGAATTCAATACTTTTTTCATTTATCATGCAATAGCTAACTACTTTCTTTTCATTTTGAATTTTTTAGAGCGACGAGCCAATTAATTGTCAAGATCATTCTAGCAAGTTAGCGTTGATTACTTCAAACACACCTAGAGTTCAACTTGTGCTACAAAGAGCTGGATTTAGAGAAATATCCAGATTGGGGTTTTTTAAGATTGACCATGTACTTATTACTTCATTGGTAGATCGGTGGGGACCGGAGACTTCCACCTTCCATCTTCCTACTGGTGAAATTACTATCGCATTGCAAGATGTTAGTTGTCTTTTGGGTGTTAGAGTGGAAGGAAATCCTGTTACTGATACACATCTCAGTAATTATGAAGATATTTGTTATGAGTGTTCAGGCATTGTCCCAAATCGAAATGAGATAAGAGGCGCAACAATTAAGTTGACTTGGCTTCGAAGTATGTTTCACAATGAGCCAGCAGAGGATGCATCAGATGAGCAAGTTGAACGTCATGCGAGAGCCGTCATTCTGCACTTGATATCTTGTCGTCTATGTCCCGATCATTCTAAAGGATGACTAAATCTTTTTTAGCTATTATTTGTGAGAAATTTGGAAGAATGTGGACGATATTCTTGGGGTAGTGCGGTATTGACAACATTATACACTGAATTAACAAATGTTGCGCTCGGTAAATCCAAATCCATAGTCGATTGTCTTTCTCTTCTATAGGTAAATATTAGTATGTATAATTTTTTATGGCCACTTGTAATATGCAATCCCATCAATTTTTTTAATATTTTATAGCTTTGGTCATGGACACATCTTCCTATCGTCGTCCAAACGTAACTTTATCTGCGCAGATCGACAGATCATTACCTTATAGTGCAAGGTAGTTTATGTACATTTGCATGATATTCAATAATGATGCTTATGCTTATGCTATATTACTTACATTTACATATTTTATATGAATTACTTTATATCGCAGGTGGTTTGGAAATAGGAGTTGGATTGAGTCTCCAAATCAAGTTACCACTTACTACCGTGACCAGCTTGACATTCTGACAGATGAGGCTATTGCATGGAATCCCTACACACAAGATGTGCTAGTTGATCTGCCTTAGATATGTATAAGCGACATGCCTAGTTGGCTTTGCAATACACCGATCAAATGCATGCGAACTGTTGAGATGTATAATCCTGATCGAGTGATGCGACAATTTGGTCTTCAGCAACACATCCCTGAGCCTTGCGAACCAAAGCCAAATTTGCATTTTGCTATCATTCAGTGGAACGATAGACATAACCATATCGTTCGTCAAGAAATTCCTACCACTCATATTTCAGCATACTTAAGTTGGTATTGATCGATCACTCGAAGATTCGTTCTCGCGGATCGGGCTCCTCAGGAACAGGCTCCTCAGGAACGAGCATACACCACTCGTGCACCACTTGAGCGAGATGTCGTACATCTTTTACTTTACTTTACTATTTAACTTTGTTGACTTTAGTCTTCTAATATGTGATTATAAATAACACAATTTGCAGGTCGATGTGCTAGAGACGGTTAGTAGAGGATTGGAGGATATTGGACATGGTCGGGTACCGGAGCACGACGTCCAACCACGATGTATTAGCTTGAAAAAACTCATTGACACATTACTCTTTAGACGTAGACCGGACCGCCCGAGAGAGCGAAGAACTAAAAGAAGACATGATCCTTCTCCAGATCCACCTCGATAAGACCCAGCTCAATCGCAGGCAGCAGGATCTTCTCAACCTCCCCCTACTCAAGATTAAACTTTGCCATGAACGTTTTTATAAGTGTTGTATTAGCGTATGTTTGTGTTTTAGACTTATGTTTATGTTTGAAGTTTATTTAGACTTATGTTTGTAATCGAATATTGACGTTGTTTTTTCATATTTATGTTTGAAGTTGATTCATATATGTGTTATGCTTTATTTGGGCTAGCGTATGTTTGAAGTTGATCCAATTTACATTGAACAACTGCTACGAAACAATTGTATAGCAGCTGTGAAGTAATTGTGTCGAAGGAGAGATGTTGTTGTTTGTGCAACAGGTTTAAACTATAACGGGCGCACTTGACAAGTGCGCCCGTGTTATTTATAAGGGGCGCACTTGGAAAGTGCGCCCCCGATCAATTTTTTTTTTAACCAATTCCCACCTCAGTGCTGAGGTGGCAAAGGCTGGCCTATTTCTGCTAATAGTTTTAAAACTGACATATTTCTGCTATTTGTTTAAAAATTAGCTTATTTTGAAAATTTGTCCTTGATAATATTTATGATGCATGTCAGTTTTGTAAATTGAAGAAGAGTTCTTCCAAATTCAAGAATAATATTTCAGCAAGATAACTTTTAGAACTATTACATTTGGACTTATTTGGTTCTACCCAAATTCGTTCATTAAATTATAATAAGTATGTCTTTGTAATTGTAGACGATTTCTCAAGATACACTTGGACATTATTTTTAAAACATAAAAGTGATACTTTTGGAATGTTTAAAATATTCACTAAAAGTAAAGAAATCTTATAGATCTGAAAATAAAAAATATACGTAGCGATTATGGTGGCGAATTTGAAAATAAACTATCTAGTAATTTCTATAATAAAAAGGGAATAAGTCATAACTTTTAATTTTGAAGAACATCACAACAAAATGGAGCTGTTGAAAGGTAAAATCGAACATTACAAGAATGTGCTCAGACTTTATTAAATAGTAGTGGTTTTCCCAAGCAGTTTTAGGCTGAAGCAATAACAACAACATGTTATGTGCTAAATAGAGTAACACTACGACCAATGACAAAAAATACTTGTTATGAAATGTTCTATGGAAAGAAACCTAAAGTATTGTATTTTAGAACGTTTGGTTCAAAATGCTTTATCTTAAACACAAAAGATAATTTAGAAAAATTTGATCCGAAAGCCGATGAAAAAATATTTATTGGTTATTTAGATCGAAGCATAGCCTATAGGATCTTTAATAAATGGATTGCACTACAGAAGAAAGTTTACATGTATCTTTTGATGAAATTTTGTTTGACTAATAAAAATAATGGTGAAGAAGAGATTATAATATAACCTACTGAAAATAATACAATCTCAAATAATGAGTCAATGAATGCATTAAGATCATCTCCTCGTATCTTAAAATATCATCCCACTAACAACATCAATGGAGATCTAAATACAAGAATATCTACTCGATATCAATTAAATCAAATGAGTCACATGCATGCATTTGTACTTTAGAACCTAAAAAATATAAAGAAGCAGCAAATGACGAATAATGGATTATAGCAATTCAAAAGGAACTTAATCAATTCGAAAGAAATGATGTTTTGGAACTTGTCGCACGACCTTTAGACAAATAAGTAATTGGAACAAAATGGGTCTATAAAAATAAAGCAGATGAAAATGGAAACATCGTTCGAAATAAAGCTAGATTGGTAGCTAACCAAGAAGAAGAATTGAATATCAAGAAACCTTCGCTCCCGTCACTCAACTTGAGGCAATTCGTACGTTACTTGCTTTCACATGTCATCTTAATATAAATCTTTTTCAAATGGATGTTAAAAGTGCTTTTCTAAACGGTTTCATAAAGGAACAAGTTTATGCAAAACAACCTCCTTTATTTATACATGAACAATTTCCGGAACATGTATATGAACTAAAGAAAGCACTATACAGTTTAAAACAAGCACCTTGTGCTTGGTATGATAGATTGAAATCCCATTTAATTAATTCAGGTTTTGAAATTGGTAAAGTTAATACTACACTTTTTATAAAAAGAATTCACATTGATATTCTAATTGTTCAAATATATGTCGATGATATAATTTTCAGATCAACTAATGAAAATTTATGTAACGAATTTTCAAATATTATGAAAATTGAATTTGAGATGTCTCATGGGGGAGAACTATTTTTTTCTAGGATTACAAATAAAACAATTGAAAAATGGTTTTTTATAAACCAAGAAAGATACTTTCATGATCTTCCAAAATGTTTTGGAATGGAAAAGACATCTAGAAAACCTAGTCTAATAAGCACATGTATTCATTTAAATAAGGATGAAAATGGAAAAGATTTTGATCAAATGTTATATTATAGCATTATTGGTTCTTTATTATACTTCAACAAGTAGACCCGACATTATGATGAGTGTTTGCCTATGTGCAAGATTTCAAGAAAAACTAAAAGAATCTTCACTATAGAACTGTAAAACAAATTGTGAGATACTTAACCAATACCAGAGATTACAACATTTTCTATCCCAAATGCAACACTTTTGAATTAGTATTATATAGTGATGTTGATTTCAAAAGTTGCAAAACAAACAGAAAAGGCACCAGTGGTACTTGCCATTTTATTGGTCAGTCTATAGTCTCGTGGTTTAGTAAAAAGCAAAATTTAGTTTCACTTTCCACATGTGAAGTAGAATACATCTCTGGTGCATTAGCATGTGCTTAAGTAATTAATATGCAACAAACACTAAAAGATTATAGGAAACAAATACTAAACTAACTAATATAATGTGATAACACGAGCGTAGTTAATTTATCAAAAAATCCGATAAATCACTCTCGAACAAAACATATTGATATCAGACATCATTTTCTTTGAGACAATGTAGAAAAAGGAAATATAACATTGGAATTTGTTACGACTAAAAAATAAATTGTAGATATATTTACAAAACTATTATGTGAAATAACTTTTATTAAATTACAGATCACAATGGCCGAACTATGCGCACAATGACCATTCTTATGAACAATGAGGTTGCTTCACCGGTTCTTGTGATGTGGCTTGGTTTCACTATATTATCTATTATGTTTTTTGATAATGCCAAAGGGGGAGATAAAATATAGGGATCACTAATTCAGGGGGAGTACGTATATACTTATGATTGTATAGTTGTCATCATTAGAAAAGAGGAGAATGTTAGATCCTCTGACTCATGATTTTAATGATGACAACGATACAATCATAACACATAACATATATATACAATATCTATCTTTGCACGAGATATACATGTACAGAAATATCGTCGAAGATTGGAAGAAATATATAAGGAGAATGTACAAGAGCTACATAATGAGATAGTAGTTTTTATATTAGGAGAAATAATATGTACAATCTCCTTAGATAAATATTTCAATAAGTTTATCAGGAAACAGAACTGTGCATGTATCAGACGTCTATCTAATAAGGTCAGATGTCTGTATACAAGGCTCTAGAAATTTCCAGACTCAGCACAGACGTCTGACCTTTAAGGAAAAATGCATGTCATTGAGTTCGGGAAAATATACAGAGTATAGAACAGACGTCTGTTCTATGGGTCAGATGTCTGTCCTGAATGACCATCTACTTTTCTCAAAGGATTTCTTCCAAAATCAAAAGTCATGACTATTTCTTTAAACCCTAGTTTCTGTTTTTCAATGGTTATAACATTTCAATTGAGGAGTTTTCAGTCTAAAAGTTATATCTTTTCAATAAAACTCTTCAATCTCTATATATAGATTGAAAACAAATGACTTTATATACCAATCTTTCTGAATCTCTTTAATACTCTTTATACTCTCTTGCAATCTTCCCATACTCAAAAGCACATTTATTCTTCTATACAAAAGCACTTCAATTCGTATATATTTACTCAAGGAGATTATAGGAGAAGCATTGTAAGCATTCAGCCAATCTCAATGTTGTAAGGAACACAAGCTTGTCAAAGAAACTACACATCTGTGCGCCTATTCTTCTGGACTAGGAGAGGGTTGTTTTGATAGTTAGAAAGCCGAATGGGAGCTTGGGGACTAGATGTAGGATGGTAGGTCCGAACCATGATAAAAGATTTGTGTGATCGTTTCTTTGCTTTATATCTGCATTTTAGTTTTTATAATAATTACACTTGCTTAGTTAAATACACACGATCCATTTAAGAACTTTCAGATATATCAGCAATTATTTAAATATAATTGCTGACATATCAACAACTATTTTACATTTGACGTAATTAAATAAAAAAGTTGCTGAAATATCATCAAATATTACTAATAGTTGCATCATTTGCAGCGATTTACCGGAGATGAAATATTTTTCATTTGTATGCAATTTTTTTAAATATTTCTGGTGATTTTCCTGAATACTTGAATGTCTTAACAAATATAGGCTTTGAGTTTAATTTTCACGCAAGTATGCAAAAGTTGCATGAAATTCTGCAATTTTTTGATATAGTTGCTGCAGTGTCAGCAATAATACGAAATTTGTAGAAATTTTCTGAATGTGCTTTTTTTGTTTGATTCCTTTTTTTTGTAGTTTTAATACATGAATACGATGATGATTATGTGTTGAATTAAAATTTGAAGTTTGGTAAATTTTTACATTGTTTTTTTATTGATATTTTGATGATTTTCGAAAAATAAGGACCTAATTTATAGAGTTTTTAGAGAGGGAGTTTTTTTTTTGTATTTTGAAACTTAACAGGGATCTTAGTCAAATTGTCCCTTAATTTTAGGCATGATTCATGTTGAATCTTATTTTAACAAACAATTGCCTTATTTCTAAAATTGTCACAAGAAAAACCCTTATAAATTAAGAGCTTATTTTTTGAGCTATAAAATGCAAACTAGTGTGAAGTTTTTCTGATAAAAATGCAATATAGTTTAGGCTTTTAAAAAAAGTTCGATATTTTAAAAATCAAATATTTTTATAAATAAATAATAATAATAATTGTTATTTAAGCATAGTTTCAATAAATAAATGTACTTTTTCATCATTATTGCCTGAAAAATACAGGTTAAGATCCGTTTGGCAACCCAAAACAAAAATGTTTATGCTTATGTGATAAGTGTTTTTACTTTTAAAAGTTAAAAAGTTTGTTTGGCACAGTAGCGACTTATAAGTCAAAAAGATCAAAAGCTACTAATGGATTGAAACAAACTTTCACAGTAGCTCTTTGGCTTTTGCATTACAATTTTGAAATAAAATGTAAGATAATTCAATTTTTTAGTATATGCTACAATTATTTAACTAAAAATCACGAAACAACCGGTATTCCAAAAAATAAATTATAAAATATTGAATCGAAGTACAACATAAATACTTGCATGTTATACGCACATAAACAAAGCAGCCAAGTCCAATTTAAATTATAAAATCAAACAACATCCACACAATAGATATAAGTTAGATCCTTAACACAATTTGAAGCATCACAATAGAACTATTTAATACTTTTAAAAGCATATTGAACTTAAAATGGAAAATGGTAAAACGCCCGCCATGGCAGTGATAAGGCATTTCTGCATCTCTGCCTAATATGTTGTATTAGAATTTGACATTCAACCTAATTCCAACCTAAAGCTTAACGTACTGGAGGGTTCACGTGGTTCTTTTCAATTGCAAGGTATATCTTCTATTCTTGAAAGCTCTTTATTATTTTGTGAACATATACGAGTTTTATTCAATACAGATGTGTCATATTTATTCGTATCGAAAGAACGTTCGTCAATACTCTTTCTTTGAATGTGACAGGTATTATGAATTCTACTTTAAACTGGTCTTATCACTCATTTTGCTATCTATTTTACAAGATTTTAAAACATAACTACCAATAAATTCTATATAGTAACGATGATACAAAAATATTATTATGCCTACACTTGATCAACTTCAAACTTGAAAGAAAAATATTACTAACCATGATAATAATTACTAGACTTAAATTCAAACGTGGAATTTTAGAGAGAAGAACTGCGAAATAAAAAATTATTATGTTAGGTGGATAAAGTAATTAAATTTTAAATATTCTTAAATGTCAATGATCCTAGTTTATAGGGTGGATTAAGTTATTAATAATGCGTTTGTAAATAAAATTTATCCTAACCAAGGTTTTAAATCTCGGATATCGGTCGTGTTTCGTCTCGGGGATTTTATAGACTCGGTCTCGTATCGGGGGAGATCTCGGACGAGATGAGTCTAACTCGGGAGTTCGTCTCGGATTTTTATCTCGGGTCCGAAAGTTCATATCGGAACAATCTCGGGGTACATGATGTGTTGAAAATGATATTTTAACAAAGTGATTTTTATGAATGCTATCAAAAACATAGTAACTTAAACTTAAAATGCAAAGTAACTTTATTATTCTTTATTTTGCAAAAAATCATTCATACTCTAAATCGAAATATGCTTAAAACAGGAATATTGTTAGACAGGAAACATTAAAAGGATCCAAAACATTAAAAAATTCAGCATAAATAGGCCATAAAATACATAATTTCATAAGTAACATATATGTAAAAAGATGAATATGAAAATCATAAGCATTGTAAAACATATACGAACATACAATTTAGTCATTTAACATGCAAAATGTAAAATAACAAAAGATTGATATGGCTAGATTTGAATTTTTTAATTATAGTTCTAGTTCAGGAACAAATTTAAATTTTAACCAAAAAAACTAAGATCTCGGACGATATTTCAGTATTTCATCTCGGTCGATATATCGTTCGATATTGCATTATCTCGAGCGATATATTCGAAATGAGATTTAGAGTGATATTTGTTATTTCGTTTCGGAAGGAACCCAAAACGAGATCTCCGAGGAGATCTCGGGTGATATTTGCGAGATTTGAAACAGTGATCCTAACCCAAGTGATAGGTGGTACAACATTCCAAACACATTTTGGAGGTCATATGTATCAAGCCATGAGGCACCGAAACGAGCGTTTAGATGGAGTTAAGCACACCTTTTATTGTCTAAAACTAACAATAAATTAAACATCTAGAAAAAAAAAAATCAAAAAAAAAAAAAAAAAAGTTTTAGACATAGAAACATGTGATTTAATTCAATTTTTAACAAAAAATATTAATTAAATTTTAAAGTTTTAATTTAAGACAAGTTTTTTTGAGATGAGTTTTTATTTACTTACTTATTTTTAATTTGAATAATTAATACCATTAATTATTGTTTTCGGAATTGAGCTTGTGACATTTGACCTCTTAGTGAAAAAATAGATGGTGTTTTTTTGATATTACATACGAAAATAAGATGTGTATCCAAATTTTTGCTGTCAATTTTGTATCTCTTTTCAGTAAACTGCATGATGTTTGTGCTTAAAAAATATTATTTTCTTGACTATACGTTGTTTGAACTTTTTTATGCTGATTCTGATCCGCTTATCAACAGAAAATAGAGATTTGGCGGTTGAGGTCAAGGATTTAGAAAATAAAGCTCTTTTTTCATGGATAACAATAAGTGGTTGTCCACTCACTAATCATATATTTAGTAAATTTTAGTGACAGAAATAAGATATTAAGTAAAATACAGCTTAATACATTGAATTGGGGTATTCCATAAAAACTCTATATACAAAGATGCTCTAAATCATACAAATATGGCAACAATCTAACAGCCTAATAATACACCTATACACATCTTCCTGAACACCAGTATCTGTCCATTCCTAAAAATTTGGTTGCTTTTGCTGTCAATGGCAACATGGCATGCACCATTGTCCTCTCCCTTTCTTTATTTAACCTTTTTTTTTTCATGTCCTTTTCTTTCTTTCTAACCTTTCTATTCAATATAAAATACCTGATCACTTGAACACCAAATTTCTAATCAGATGTATGATTAAAGAATGTTGAATGATTACACCAACAAAGACGTGCATGCTAACCAATCATGCTCTTTAGCTGGCCCTCTTACATTTTTAAGAAGCTCAAATTGATATATATTTAAAATACTAGCAGAAAAAAGACACACAGGTCATAATGACTCCATAGAATCTGCTAGGGACTTCTCATTTGAGCACAGAACTGATCGCTGGCGTTAAAGTTTAAAGTCGAAAGCGATAGCGACTTATGATTGTAGGCACTGTATGTAAGTTCCCAGTGAAATTTCGTTCAAGAAATAGATACTGTTTGCTTGAATGTATTCTATGCTACGCCATGTACAATGCAAGTGCAAGAAGCAACAAATTCACACTTAACTGAGCAATGGGATGGACGTTATTTTAACTATTTAGGCGTATATGATGTAATGTTGGTGCCAAACGTGGGTGTAACACAACTAAAGTGGGAGCTGGCTACTCTTTAATAATGGTGCAACTGTTTGGGATGCATGGTCCTATTCTGTAAATCAAAAGCAGTTCCATTATTGCCTGTCTCAACCTCATATACTTGGATTTGTGCATAAAATAAAATGAAAAGGCTATTAATTGGGTAACTCCAAAACACCAAATTTTATTGGTTCTGTCTTTGAGTTGTAGTTAAGTGTTCTACTATTTTCTATAGCCTTTCCAAAGCTTGACTGGTACTTAAACAAAGGGTGTGCCCTTGCCGAAAGGAGGAAAAAGACACTTGAAAGTGGCTGGAAATGCAATCACTTCACTGGTGGGCACAACTCATCTTAACGGCAATGCCAACATCGTACCCGCTAAAAAAATGGGTCAATGCTAGCCATCGCTGCCGCTACACTTATATCTTTCACTTGTTTCCTACATTATCTCCTTTAGAATTAATTCTTGTCAACCGTATTTATTTGTGGATTTGAATATGATAATTTTTATTCTAATCCACAATATTAATAAGTTAATTCATCCTATTTTATAGGATCGTTAATCTTTACTAAAATTTAGATTTTAATCAGTGTATCCACAAAAAAAAATGTACTTATTTTCTCTTCTTCTCAGTCTTCTTCTCTGTGTTTTCCGTCGTCTTCTTATTTCTGGAATCCTAGCATCTAAATTCAAGTTTAAACGGAGTAATTTAACGTAATAACAGTAAGTAGCTTTTTTTTAAAACTTGGTTAATTGTATACAAAATTGTATTTTTTTTAATACCACCATTATCACATATAATTGTAGTTAGCTATTTTCTGAAATCTTGAAAAAATTGTACATTAGCAGAATATCATTTTATTCAAATATTGTAATAGGAGTATAGGCTATATGGATAACATCACCACCCCTTAAGTAGTTATACTCTCAAACAATTATAATATACCATCTTCTCTTTTATTGATTTGTTAGTATTGTTTAATTACCTGCTATTTGTCTAATATGTAGATCTTGAATTTGATTTTAGTTCTTATTTACTGTTGTTGCCCGGTGCAATTAGTGATGTATCTTCAAAATATTAAGCTATTTAAAAACATTTGATGCGAATTCCTCTACTGGAATGTTGATCTTAGTTTTTATTTTCATAATCATCTACTACCATATCATGTCTGATCACGTTCAGAGATAATTAGTGTACTAATTGTATCTAATTAATTGCTTTTTTGATAAATTCAAAGTGCTATCAACTCTATTTTTAACACATATTTATTTGTTACTACTTCATCAAACAGAGGGAAAATTCAGCACAAATAATTGTTAAATAACGCAAAATTGTGAAAGAAGAAGCACAAAATCGATTGTTAGCTATATAATAGGGTGAAATCTTTAAGTTAATCCATTCGTCGATTAACTTACAAAATAATTGTGGATTAACTTATTAAAGTAAAATGGTGGATTAACTTATTAAAACCGTGGATTGAAATAAAATTACCTTTGAATATATTGATTAATTTTTATTAGATGATAATAGTAGATTATTATTCCATTAAATGCTTAGTAATAAATAAGTTAATTTACGATTATTAATTTCTTATTTATTAGAGGAAGCAACTAGTTATTGTCCATAATAATTAGAAAAACAAATCTTTTCGTATTTTGATTTGCTACAACAAAACCCATAAGAAATCCTTGCTATAATTTCTTTAGATTAATCAAACACAAAAATGGAATACTGATTTATTTGAAATTACAAGTAATGTGTAACTTTTTAGTTGGAACAGGTGTTAACTATGTAAATAAATGTATAATTTACACAACCTCGCCTTTTTTATGTGTAGTCCTTATAACTTCAAAGGTCATCTTTTCACATCTATTAAATAATAGTATAACAGAACCTTTTAAAGCTCTCTCCTTAAATTTTTGAGTTCTTTCTCTTCTCCTTAATTCTCTCTGGAAGTTTTATTTTTAAATTAGTTTATCACTTTACACTTATTTATTAATTCTCTCACATTATTTTACGTCTTCCGTCATTTTACATTTTGATATGAATATTTTAAAGTTTATGCAATTATTCGTTGACGATTAACATTATGTATTTACGTCCACATATTCAAATTAATTACAAAACCCAAAATTTAAGTAATTTAGATAAATTTAATTAACTAATATTTCCTTTAAATACTAAAGGATTACAAATTTATGGTTTTTGGCTTCAAATACCTACAATTTTTTTTTTATAAAAAAATCACTTTAGTCTTTCTCGGTTCATTTGTAGTATTTTATGTCTAGTACCATATTTTACAGTTAATTACATAGTACTAAGGTACCGTTTGCAAATGAACCAGAGACGCATCTACCGTGGGTCCCACACTTTTGCCCGGTTAAAATGGAACGTTGGAAAGCAGTCATTTGCGTCAGACCTCGGACGCAGTCTGACGCAAACGGCTACTTCACTAACGGTTGTTTTCTACCCAACTCTATAAAATCCAACCCCTTTCTCCCCTAAACATCATCACCAATTTCCTTCCAACCATCCACCTTCTCGCTAAATTTCAAAAATCCGTTAAACAAATGGCTAAAACAAGTCATGCTAAAGCTACATTCCGTCGATCTCCGAAGGTTTGGTTAGAGTTTGCAACGTCAGAATTTCTACGAATAAGTGTCGAGTCATATCAAGTGGTTGGAAAAAATAAAAAAGGAATTCAAAAGAAGATAACGGGAGAATTGAACGAAGCTTTAACTGCTAATCCAAACGAGATACCCGTTATTGTCGAACAAGCTACTGCCAAATACGATGCATTGAAGAAAAAATGGACTATTTAGCGGGGATTGGTTGAGAAAATAGGTGCTGGATGGGACCCTATTAAGGGAACTGTTAGTGGAAGCGAGCTTTGGTGGATTGATCGAGCAACGGTAAATCTCGCTTGGTAACTTTTTATGTTTTTTCCTGTTTCCAATCCTAATTTATGTTGAATTTTTATTTTTAGGAGTATGGTGTCGCGGTTCTGAAATATGGGAGGCAACCAATCACTTTTTTGCATGAACTTGAACAAATTTTTAGTAACAGCATTACAACTGGGTTTGTCGCTTACACATCCGGCTCTGTACGTCATCCCATATATATAAATAAAATGCACAAAAAATTACAAAGGAGCATCTTATTCATAGGAATACTAGTATGTAAACCAGTCCGATTGGTTTCCATGAGTTCCAAGAATGCCCCTGTCTTGATGAGAAAGAACTCCATTTCCTCTTAGATTGTTTCTAATTCTACAAATTTCAGTATCAGTTTTGTTTTAAATTTGGCCGATCATCTGCATTTAAATTTCTTCTTTAACTGTTAATATATTACCATTGGTGTTTCATTAGGAATTGTTGAAGCTAAAACAAAATTCATCATTTTCTGGGTGAAAAAATTGGTTTTGAATTTGTTGTTTTTCTCCTACTCGATTGAACCTTAGTAATTATTGTTTCTTATACCTTAGCTTAAACACAAAGCCAGGTTATTTCTTTCAATTGGACTGAACTGCGAAGAAAGGTGATAGTCCATCTAAAACAACAAGGAAAATATGAACAAGTAAGTTCATTTATACCACAAACAAAATGATCATAAGACTGACACAATATTTCTACACGTGAAATGGTTCTTCACAATACAAGAACTGAAATGCACCTTGATTAGTTTTCATAATGTTTATTTGATGTAATGTCAACTGCATCCCGATAGTTTCATTATATCTTGAAATTCTAGATCAATTGCTACCATTTGATTATTATCCTGAAAATTATAGGCTTGCATTGAGTCATATCAGTGGGATTTAACCACAAGAGCAAGGGTGCACTGGGACAAAGCTTAGTTTTTGCTAATCCATAAACTCGATGCTTGGTAAATGTAAGCACATACCAAGAATCGTCTCAATGCTTAGTAAAAACCAAACAAAGCAGTCAGTTTTAACACTGCATCCAACTCTTTGCTTGAGAACTAGGATGAATTGTTAAGGTTGTTTGGTTGAGATACCTTAGTTGATAAAGTATGAAAATTCAGTATTCTTGCCACTCAAAGTTATGATGTGAAGGTACTAGCATATGGGTAATTGTTAGAAAGATTTTGTCAAAATAGCTAGGATAGCATATTTGGGGTTCATAAAATATAAATTATAATATGCAGCTAATCATTAATTCTTTTATTTCCTCCATATTATCTTACTCTCTATTATTCATACCCAACTATTTTTCAATCATTTCGTGTGACTATTATTCATTGAAATCCTTCAAATTCTTCCACCACAGCCTTTTCCTTTTTTCAATTAGATTCCTTATATCCAAAATTAGTTTATATCAATCAATTGTTGAGCGTTGATGTGTTAAAGTTTAAACCTTGGTTTCTGTGGTTTCCATGAACTTGAGACACAATCTTGGTCATGATTTAAATGAATTTCAAATGTTGTTTCCTGAAGATTTTTATTTTTCTACAAACTTAACCCTTTGAGATTAGCTTGCGATTGTCTTGAATTATTTTCAGTGTTTTGGGCATCTCATACCACAGATTAATCCATCATTTTTCTTTGTTGATTTTGTTTTTACAGTAACTGCAGAAAATTCAATATTTGTTAAAGTTTACGGTGACATGACAAATTTATGCTGAAGTACAGTTTCACTCTTGTTGTAACAACCCGTATTTCAATAACATGTTAAACCGAGAATCAGGGCAGAATTTAATTTTAAATTCTGAATCAAGTAAAACGGGCTATGCCATTGCGTTCGTCTCGGAAAAATACGAGAAATAGAGTCCGAGTTTTCGAAAATCGGAGTCCGTATGACCCGGTTAAGGCCCAAAGAAGTTTTCGGGAAATTTGAATTTCGAAACATGCAGAAATGGGGCCAGGCGGGAAAATTCCCGCCCAGACAAGTCGACTGGGCTGTCGACAGGGCTGTCACTTGCAAGTCGACAGGCATGTCGACAGGCATGTCGACAGGGCTGTCGACTTGCCCTGTCGGCTGATTCTGGTCTGGTGCACCTATTTTCTATCTTGGCTAGGTTTTTGGGCCTGGTTTGAAATCTGACGGTTCAGGTTGGTCCTAGGGTTAATCTAAGGGCCTAAAACTATCCTAATCTCTATAAAAAGACCCTAAACCTACCCCTAAACCCTCATTATTCACTCATGTAACTAAACTATGGCCAAATTTCTACTCTCATGACCTCCATCTCAAATCCCTAGAGCCTATGCATTCAAATCGGGTTCAAATCAAAAGATGCAAGCTTGCTACACCAAAGAGAGGCAAAATCAACGTTGCTATGCGAGTTTCATGACGGATTCTTCAACAAAGGAGACACCTTTCTTAGCCAAGATGATTCATGCTTCTTTCCCTAGGCCTAACTATGTAAGTTCTAGCTACTTTTAGATGGAAACGGTAGTTTTGATAATGACATGGGATAAAATGAGGCTAAACATGATTATGCGAACCTATATGAACCTTACCTTGCCTCTTGTGTTCATGATTATGATTTTAGGCCATGTGAGTGACTTAATCATGCCTCTCATGCTATGCATAACCTAGTTTAACTTGCAAGTTTGGATCTTTATGCATGAAATGCTAGCATGAACCTTTAGGAACCACTTTACTTGTGAAACATTGGCTAAGACAAGATTTTGGGGCTTATGCATGTTTATGAACCCAAACCCCTTATGCTAACATGCAAGTTTGTGGCCAAATCCTTTATGAGATTATGCATGCTCGTGGCCAATCCCCTCTTTTAAGTTGTGCATGTTTATGGCCAAACCCTTTTTGATAATATGCATGTTTGTGGCCAAATTACCTTATGACACTATGCATG
Organism: Allium sativum; assembly: GCA_030737875.1. Classification (NCBI taxonomy): domain Eukaryota; kingdom Viridiplantae; phylum Streptophyta; class Magnoliopsida; order Asparagales; family Amaryllidaceae; genus Allium; species Allium sativum. Next base: position 243,145,512 of record CM060926.1, read on the forward strand.
TTTATGGCCAATCCCTTTATGATGTTATGCATGTGGAAGCCAAGCCCTTTTTGGCATCATGCATGTTTTGAGACCAATATGTGACATAGTATCCTTACTATGTTGACTCGCTTTGCTTGCGTTGGGAAAACACAATTTTGGGTAGTTAGATAAACATGAACATGTCGCAAAATCTTAACTTGAATATGACATGTGTTTATACTTGAAAATATGACTTGAAAGATAACATGGAAGATGACATGTAAGTATGCATAAAAACATGAGCTTGGGAATTTACCTATTAAGTTAGGTCTACCCTTTGGGAATTTACCTATTAAGTTAGGTCTACCCAAATGCTTGAAAACTTGTAACATGTTTTGGAAACATGATGAACTTAGATAATATAAGTATGGCCAACTCGAGGTTGGGTTGAGTTTGCAACGTAAAACTACCCGGAACCGACCGGCCTAACTAGTAGTTGCAAACAATAGGACCCAATGTGAGAAGTTGGACATGTCGCGCTTAAGACCCGAGGTTAGACTAGGTTGTGGTGTAAATCTACCCGGACCCGCCCGGCTTAACTAGTAACCACAACAAGGTCTAATGTGAGAGGTTGAGGGTGCATTAATTAAATTAATGCCACATAATAGGGTTAAGTTAATTTGATTAATGAGGCTTAACCAAATATGATATGGACAAATGGGTTAAGTAATTTGATTAGGCTAATGATACTTAACAAAACATGATAAGCTTGGGTAGGTTAAGTAACTTGATTTGCCTAATGACACTTGACCATTTTTATACGACTAGTGGACGGGATTAAGTTAACCAACACTTAATCAATCCAACACGATAACGTGATAAGGTTAAGTAAATTTTCTTAATGACACTTAACCGTATAATACAGTTTATTGATGGGGTTAAGATTAGGCTTAACTAATCTAAACATGGTAATCGGATGGGGTTAAGTTAGCCTAGACTTAATTAATCCAACTTGGTAATTTAATGGGGTTAAGTTAAACACTTAACTAATTTAACACGATGATTTGATGAGGTTAAGTGACCTATACTTAACCAATCTAACTCGTTAATTTGATGAGGTTAAGTTAATCTATACTTAACCAATCTAACGTGAAAACATGATAAGGCTAAGTCACGAATCACTTGAATACGCTTGACCGATTTGATGACAAGGTCAAGTTAATTTATATAATTAACCAATCTAAAATGAAAATTAGACGAGGTTAAGTCATGGATTCCTTGATATACTTAACCAACTTGACACATGGTTTGTAGGGTTAAGTCTTGGACTTGTATACTTAGCCAATTTTGACATGGTTTGTAGACGAGCTAAGTTATGAACTTAAGTGACACTTAACCCATTAGATAAACCCTAATTCGAAGGATTAGGTAAATAACCATAGTTAACAAGGATTATGGAAATAAGGCTAAGTGGTAAACCTTAGTTAAGGGAAACTAAGTAATAATTCTTAGTCAAGGAAATTTGGACCACTTCTTAGATAGATGAGTGACCCGATACGGTAGGTCATCGTTTAAGTATACGTGTAGGAGCAGGCTATCTGATTTAGATAAAGGCTCCAGCGAACTGGGTAACGAAGCAGCGGCTTCGGGGAACGTGAGGATATTCTTGGTATCCCTCTGTGAGGTCGCAGATGATCATCCTGGGCTCACAAGAGGTTAAGGTCTGCGTTAGAAGAACCAAGAGTATGCCTTGGTTGCTATACGAGTGACCTAAAGACTGGGATGGATAGCAGTGAGTCAACGAATACATGATAGTGCCCTAGATAGCAAGTTCGTCGATCATCTACCATCTTGAGTCAAGCGTGTACGTACGGAAAGGCAGGGAACACCCAACAGACCATAATTGCTATCTAATTATGGGTGAGGTAGGCCGTAGGATGTGGGCTGGCCGGAGTGTAGTTCTCATGCAAGATTTTCTCTTGTGTTGCCTTTCACTAGTTGAGGGAGGGGTCTCGTGGGACCATAGCCACGTGTAGGAAAGCAGACCTTAGTATCTGCATCGGCAGATTAATCTAAAGCTCCCGACCGAGTCTTGTATTTCTTGTTTTGCCCTGTGACAGGACTCGGATGGCATGATGTGATACATGTGCATACAGTTATAGAAAAACGATTCACGATGAATGCGTGGGAAAAAGGGCGCGGTTGAGGGTTAGCGTAATCCCTAGTGGCCTAGGTGGTTTAACCCAAACCGAAATCTGAAAGCGTGCAATAGGTAAGCGTAATCCCTAGTGGTGCTAGGTGGCGTAAGTCCTAGTAGTTCAAACGATGATTCATATGGAAGAGCCTAGCTAGAACAAGGGTGACAGTCCAAACGATTTCAAGGATAATACGACATGAGGAAGTCCGCACGAGGTACGGCAAAGGACTGAACTTATATACATGAAAAGAAACATATGATTTGAGTGACCTCTATATGCGATATATTAGGTTGGCATGGACCATTACACGACTTTGGGCAAGGGACATTCATGGTTAACACATGACGCGGGTAGGGATACTAGTACGAGAGGTGTAGAGCAAATATACATGTTAGAACTAGGAAGAATATACATAATAGATACCGTGGGATGTTAGACGGGGTAGACACCTTGGGATAATGTACTCGATAGAAATCTGACGATGTGATACCTTGACTTATCATAACACCGTAGTTTATCATGATACCTTAGTTTACCTTGCCACAGTAGTTCAACCGGCTACCCTGGTTTATTTATCTTGTAGTTATCCTTATGTTTACTTTCAGTTTATGCATGTCATGTTACCTTTACCTGTTTTTATACTGGAAGTAGATAGGACTTACTCAGTCTTTTTGACTGACCCGTTTTGTTTCGCCTCTTTTCTTCCGTTTCCCCCCAGGTTTCAGGGAGGAAACAATGCTGTTTAGTTCGGACTTCTTCTGCTTGAAGGTCATCATGGATGGCTTGGACTTCTCTTGGCTATGGCTACTTTACTGTTTTTAATTGGGGAATAATTTATGAAAAAGGTTTCATGCTTCTTTATTTCGGCAAGACAGGTTTTGATGTACTCTGATGTAAAAAGGCTTTTGACCTCATTTATTAATGTTATGAAAGTTTGTTTTTACTTCCGCCATTTTATATGTTCTATCTTGTGATATTTCTGTGCATGTTTACCAATAATGCCCCTCTAAAGCTAGTGCATTCCTTTGCGAGTGACCCTAGCGGAGGCGGGGTGTTACACTTGCATATATGAGACCCAATAGTAAGTGTTCAAACATCGATCTTTTCTTGGTTATCGGTTTCGTATTTATAAGGTACAGTGAAATAAAATAAAATTCTGGCATAGTATATACATTGTTGGGCTACATCATATTTCCAAACCCTCGGATTTTTTTCATGAAAAGATCTTATACTTGGCACCAAAGTACTCCTCACATTGCCAGACATTATTGGTCATCATCTGCATTTCAATTCCAACACCAAAATGCATGTAACACACTGATAATATTAGGATTCTTTATTGTTTCTGTGCCATCACTTTATCCTTGATTCGATATGTCCTAAACTTGAACTACAATTTACAAAAATATTAATGGGCTCTTAATATTTCCTCTTTCATTGAATTTTTGTAACTTTTGCTCTAATGATCTTGATTTGCATAATGCAACTTTTCCAACTTTAGCACTATTAGTAGGTAAATATGTTGACAGTAGGAATTGAAACAATTTCATTCTGTAATCATTTATGTTGAAATATAGCATCCACTTGGTAGTACTTGATAGTTAGTCTATACTCTTTTGATTGCGGGAAGCTGAAAGCGCATAATTTTCTCTTACAGTATCGGAGAACATTCAACTTTGATCTGAAGCATGGCTTGCATGTTGATATGAAGTATTCACATCTGAATAGCTAGTGAAAATATTTATTTCCTTCCAAATATGGACTTTGCTACCTGAGGACACTCTTCAAGGTATGGTGCATTTGCATTTACGTATTACATTTCCTCCAATGATGATCCTACTCATGCATAACTTCCATTTATAGGATCTTCATTAGAATATCAATTTGTGCCAAGCACTGAAAATTGAGATCAATCAACATTAGCTTGAATACTGCTTTGACACATGGCATTGTATTGCAAAATAGATGCGAACAATATAATAGTTTCCAATTTTGAGTTGTTAGGCAAACAGACCAAAATGACCCCGTTGAGTTTCGGACATGTCCGATGCGTCGAACGCATCCGAAACTCAGCTGGTTATTTTGGCTATGCAAACGATACCTAAGTATTTATGGTTTTAAGTGTTGTGCCTCGTGTACTGTGCATGTGTGTCATCGCTGTCAGTATTTTGTTACTGTGCATCGACATTGGTGTGATGTTGTTCTCGAAAGTGATGGGCCCAATAGTTATTTATGAAAACTACATTGATTTTTTTTTTTTGGCTTACTGTGAATTGGGATATTTTTTCATTTTTGTTTTCTCCAACAGGGAATGGTTTCTTCCTTTTATTTTCTCAAGCTTCATATTAGATATAGGAGCCAAAAATGATGCTGCGGAAACTGCATGGCTTAAAGCAATTTCTTTGCCAACACTAAAGGTCCGACTATGGGTAGTGATCGTGGCAAATATTAGTTGTAGCCTGACGATGAAATTAGGTGTGAGTCAGAGAGGAATTATTTCAGGGATGTAAAACAGAGAAATGCAAATGCAATTATAGAATGAAATGCAACAATTTTGTGTTTATAACTGTGAATGAAAATGCAACTCAATCGAAACTGGATAGAATTCTCCTTTTTTCTATTGCGAATTTAAAATAAAACTAACAGCCAGTATAGTGCAAAATGAAAATGATTTTAAAAAAAAACAGTGATAATAACACAAAGAAGAGTGCATATAAGAAGACAAAATGAAAATATAGGAACTGGGCTAAAAAGAAATGCAAAATAAATAGACCAATGACATGAAACTGATGTGAAGAAAATGTAGGAAGAGTGGGATTCTAGGATAAGTTAGACAAACAATGAAAGAAAAGTTGGAGACGCAGATGGATGAACAACATTTTTTACTAAAAACTGGACTAAAAGAAAAGGAACTGATCAACATGTTATTGCAAAAAAACTCAATGATGCTCCCCTGTTATGTTGCTCTATAGCGCATACAATAACAGTTTGTTCTTCCATCTTTGCTTTATTCCAAATTACAAGCATGATGATCTTTCCAAGCTCAGACTATTTGTTTATATCAAAAATGGATAGATACATAATAGTTGTTACACTTCATTACTCTATCACCGCAGCACCTTGGTATGCTGCTCCAACTACATTGCCCCTTGCACTTCATTGCACAAGTGCTCACTACAGCACTGCCTCATTTCATGACATACAACACAAGCACCTGGTCTCTGCCTCTAAGTTAATGTTTTATCTTTAGAAGCTAACTTTGTCATTTACCACTGTCTTTTTTGTAGTACCGAAATTTAATTTATTATCATTGTTGTGAATTTTCTGGCCTTTAAGTTAATGTTTTATCTTCAGAAGCTAACTTTGTCAGTTACCACTGTCTTTTTTGTAGTACTGAATTTTAATTTATTACCATTGTTGTGAATTTTCAGGAAGCAAAATCAGCGATCAAAGTTATGCTAGAAGAAAGGATTTGAACAGTTAGAAGTTCTTAGTGATGCGTTTGATATTTTACTATGAACCATGTCTCGTCTTTTGTTACCTCAAATTGACATCAGTATGAAATTGTAACTAATGGATTGAATTTGGTAACTCATGCACTAAACTTACATTTTATTAATTCATACTTTATTTTGTTATCATGAATATGCATTATATTTGCTGGACTATTTTTTTGTTCATACATTACTCTTTAAATTGTTATGAAGATTCATGTTGATTATTATTATTAAAATGTAATATATGTGCATAACTCTTGAAAAGCGTTATACAATAACATGTGGATTTAATAGCGTCATATAGCCGCTATCAAATAAATATGTTATAGCGGCTATACTGTGTTATAAAGATTCTCACTTTCATTGAGATTTAGATGTTTAATAGCGGTAAGAATGAGCTATTGTCTTTAAGTAACATAGCGGCAAATTTGTGTTATAAAACCATGCTTTTTTTATAACGGTTTTTTATGTGTTATAAATATTCAGTAGTTTTTTATAACATGTCAATATACAGCATTTATTGAACCGCTATAGTATTGATTAATAGCGGCAATATGCCGCTATAAATGACAATTTCTGTTGTAGTATGCATTTAAGATAATAAATTTAAATTATATGTGATTTTGAATTCAACATATAATTCATCTAATTAACCCTAAGTGTGATATTTAAAATGTACACCATGTCCAAATCAACAGAAATGGCAAAATTAGTTTTTCCTTCAAATATAAAGTGAAATAAGTCACACAATTTAAATAGTATATGTAAAAAATAATTAAAAAATGATTTATTACACACTTACCTCAATAAATTTATCATATAAAAAAATAATTTTCGCTTTAAATACCCGCATTTTAACATTTCTACAATTGTTTGTCGAACCTCTTTAATTCTTTCATAATATTTTATATTTCAGTCCATTTGTTTAAGCTACATATGAAATCTTAAATTCTAATTATTTAAATAGTCTTAGAGAATATTTAGTTCATTTTTATATTAGTTCTTAAAAATATATGCCAATTTCACTATATATATTCAAACTCAACAAGAAAATAAAATCTTTAATGAGTGATAGAGGAGGAGAATACGAGTCTCCGTTTGAGGAATTCTGCGCTAAGCATGGAATTATACATCAAACTACAGCCCCGTATTCTCCTCAATCCAACGATATAGCCGAACGAAAAAATATAACTCTTAAAGAAATGATGAATGCCTTACTAATTAGTTCTGGATTGCCAGATAACTTTTGGGGAGAAGCTGTTCTTTCGGTAAATCACATTTTGAATAAAATACCGCGAAAGAAAACATCAAAATCTCCACATGAACTTTGGAAAAATAGACCACCATCCTACAAATACTTGAAAGTGTGGGGGTGTCTTGCCAAACTAGAAATACCAAAACCGAAAAAGGTCAAAATTGGACCAAAAACTATAGATTGCATGTTCATTGGATATGCTCATAATAGTAGTGCATATCGATTTTTGGTGTACAAATATGAAATTGATGACATTCATGAAAACACCATTATCGAGTCACGAAGTGCTAGATTCTTTGAACACATTTATCATCTAAAATCCTCTATTGAAAATATTGTTCAAAAGAGACCAAGAGATACAAATACACTTGAGGATAATGTTAGTCAAAACTCGAACAAGAGAAATGTTGAAACAGAGGTTGAAGAACCCAGAAGGAGCAAACGTCAAATGACTTCTAAAACCTTTGGACCTGATTTCTATGCATATATGATAGAAAATGAACCTCTTACTTATTAGCAAGCAATGTCATCTCCTGAGGCTCCATACTGGAAGGAGGCTGTCAACAGTGAAATAGAATCCATTTTACAAAACCATACGTGGGAACTAGTGGATCTATCCAAAGGATCAAAACCACTAGGATATAAATGAATATTCAAGAAAAAACAAAAAGCTGACGGCTCAATAGACAAGTATAAAGTAAGACTTGTAATAAAAGGATTTAGACAGAAGGAAGATCTTGATTACTTTGATATGTATTCACCAGTAACTAGAATAACATCGATTAGGATGCTTATTGCAATCGCATCCATATTAAATTTGGAAATACACCAAATGGATGTGAAAACTGGGTTTTTAAATGGTGAACTAGAAGAAGAAATTTATATGCAGCAACCTGAAGGGTTTCTAAGCCCAGGAAATGAAAATAAGGTGTGCAAGTTAGTAAAATCACTTTATGGCCTTAAACAAGCTCCGAAACAATGGCATGAGAAATTTGATGAAACTATGTTATCAAATGGATTCAAAATAAATGAATCAGATAAATGCGTGTATGTAAGATATACGGATGCTGAATATGTCATTGTATGTCTTTATGTTGATGATTTGTTAATCCTATGGAATAATAAGGGCATAATAAAATCTACGAAGGATATGTTGTCCTCTATATTCGATATGAAAGACCTAGGAGTGGCTGATGTAATCTTGGGTGTGAAAATTATAAAAACTCCACAAGGATATGCGTTATCTCAGTCACATTACATTGCCAAATTACTTGAAAGGTTCAAACAATATAATATAACCATTGCAAAATCACCAGTGGATATGAACCAAAATTGGGTAAAGAACAGCGGTGATGGAATATATCAGCTTGAATACTCTTGTATACTAGGAAGTATTATGTATGTCATGAATTGCACTAGGCCTGATATTGCATACGCTATAAGCAAGTTGAGTAGATATACCAGTAATCCTGGTAAACATCACTGGAAAGCAATAATCAGGGTCTTAGGATATCTAAAATACACACAAAACTATGTGTTGTAATATGAGAAGTATCCTTCAGTAGTAGAAGGATATAGTGATGCCAATTGGATAACTGGCTCAAATGACACAAAATCCACAAGTGGATATGTGTTTACATTAGGAAATGGAGCAATCTCATGGAAATCATCCAAACAGACTTGCATAGCAAGATCAACAATGGAATCGGAGTTCATTGCTCTAGATAAAGCCGCGGAAGAAGCAGATTGGCTTAGGTGTTTCTTGGAAGACATTCCGAATTGGGAAAAACCTGTACCTCCAATATGTATATATTGTGATAGTCAATCTGCTATAGGAAGGGAAAATAGTACATTATATAATGGTAAGTCTCGACATATTCGTCGTAGACATAAAACCATAAGACAACTTCTCTCTAATGGAGTTATCACTATAGACTATGTAAGGTCAAAGGATAACATAGCGGATCCACTAACAAAAGGATTGCTAAGAGAGAAAGTTCAAATCTTATCAATGGGAATGAGCTTAAGACCTATGAACTAAGAGTTTTCTAAAACGGAAACCCCACCTAGCTGATTGGAGATCCCAAGATCTAGGTTCAAAGGGACAACTAAGTTTAAGATAAACTTGACGGCACTGTTAAATACAAACCATTCCTATGATAAGTCAGTGCACAACTCATTGGAGAATAGGATAAGCTTAGCTTTTAATGATGTCTATACTGTGGTGTTATAAAGAACCAAGTGGGGTATTATGGAATACTCTTTATAGAATCGCCTATGTGAGTGCGAAGGCGCCACTTCAAGAAGAATTTAAAGGTCGAATTCTTCAAGCACTCATGAAACCAAGACGGTGTTCATGGAAAAAACGAACACAAATAGAGAACCAAGGAGTTAAAGAGCATTTATCATGTGTTATCTTTATAGACTTACACAAACTACTTACAGTTCAAAGACAGTCTAGTCTACTGATTCGCCAGTTAGTTATAACGATAAAATAATAGAAAAATTTCAAGGCCTCTGTGCTACTTTTACCAATATGTTAAATGTTACACAAAGTTTCAGAATAGATTATACAACCACTCATTCATGCGGGGGATTGTTGGAAGAATGAATAAAGTGGTTGAGGCAAACTAAGTCCCACATCGGGGAAATTTGTGTCTTAAGACACTACTTATACTAAGGCTTGATGCATTATATCAATAGAAGAAGGAGATGGAAGAGGGAGAGGCAATGTCATGATAGTACATTCATGCTAATATTTAAAGGTCAAAGATAAAGGGCCGTGGGCCTTGGGGATCTTGGGGTCTGGTGATCAATTGGGCCTCCGATGGGCTCGCTGCGCTGCGGAACCATTATTTTTTGAATTTGACCGCGCGACTGCCAACGGAAATATCTGTTGGTAAAGGGTCGCAACCTTTCCAACGGTCGCAATTCAAACTGAAACACCTGTTCATGAAAAAAATGCCTTTTCCAGCCTATATGTAGGCCTGCAGAATTCGAGTTAAAACATGGTTTTTAAATTCTGCTTTCTCTCCTCCTTGTTCTCTTCCTCGCTCCACTGTTCTGGATAAAACAATTACAGAAACTCGCTTGCGTTCGTCGTCTATTTGTGATTGTAGCGCAACATCACGAATACGGTTCGTTTCATCCTCGGGAGACGATTGCTCATCACCCTTACGTGCCATAGAGGGAGCAATTTCATTTCAAGGAAACAGTACTCACTGGACTCGGACATTAATCGACACTCCTTCTTTCTTTTCCTCTTTCGATTGGTTCCCTTGTACAATTATCGTCCAACTTTGTTGTTCCAATTTGCAATATCATTGAATCAATATTACTAACGCTTAAAAGCGTTGCTTTTCATAGAAACGGTTTTTGGACGTTTCTAGTGATTGGATTCTTACAGAAAAGAGACCGGCCAAATTTTACTAAGGGTTTTTTATTTGTTTTTGTATTAAATTGTGTTTTCATTTGTAATCATTTTATAAGTTTTCTAGTTTCCTATAAACTATGCTTTACAAGTTACGGTTTTGTAATTCGAGGAAAATTTGATCTTGGGGATAAAGATCAGTACAGGGTTTTGAACGTAAGACTAGAACGATGCAGCAGTAGACAGAGAGTTGCCGAAGCTGGGTAAAATCTGTGTCATTCATTTTCTCTATTGCAATTTATGCTGTGATAATTTTAATATCTCGTAAACTCCAATAAGCCCCATTCACCCCCTTCAAGGGTTAATCTAGATCCAACATATGTGATGTGAACTACTGTCACTCTCCTCGTCGTCATCACCATTGTCGTCGGCGGAGTCACATATATATATATATATATATATATATACATATGTATGTGTGTGTGTGTGTGTGTGTATATATATATATATATATATAGACACACACACACACACACATATATATATATATATATATATATGTATATATATATATATATACATACATACATACATACACGCAATCCATGCACGTCCACTAATCTAGCCGAAAAACCAAGTCTAATAGTACCTTTATAGTTACTGAAAAAGATAGACCCAAAAAGATATAATAAGAAGGCATGAATAAAAGGAGTGTGCGTCTCCTTGACTATCCTATAATCTACTATATATTGCTCTAGAAAAGGAAGAGTAACAACATCTCCTTTGACCTTTTGATCGACCGAAGCTAGTAAATAAATCGAATATGACCGAAACTCCAAATGAAGTATCAAATGGGATAGGAAAGTTGTCTGGTCGACCAACTTCTAAGCTAGTGAGCATACAAAAATCTAAGCGTGTCGATCATAATTCTAAATCAGGAAAACTAAACATATGAGTGGTAGGTTACCATCTTTCAATGAGAGCCTCTACAATGCAGCGGTCTGCGAGTGCAAGTTTAGGTAATTCTAAAAAGTCGCCGAAAAGCGACACATATGTAACCCATCCAAAATGGGCCGTGGTAAACCATCAAAATATTCAAACATACACATATACTATCTACCTCGCATAATTACGTAATAAACCTAAATATAATACTCCCTCCGGTTCAGTTTATAGGTCGTTCTAAGGTTTGTGTCATTTTATCAAATATTTGACGTTTTGTAAAGATCAATGTTCTGAGCACTTCTTAGTAAAACGCATGTATGTTGGAATTCATAATTAACGGCAGTTTAGTAATTAATTAAGCTGCTCCTTTAGTTTTCCAATGCATGTGGTTAGAATTTTAAATTATGTGGTCCAATACACATTTTAGAAGATGCATGGCGGTACATACTTTAAGCCATCATTATTTTCAAAAAAAAAAAGCATTTAATACACCAGTTGCATTAATATTCTCTTAATTTACGTGCAAAATTGCAAAACGTCTATTAAAGTGAACTAGAGGGAGTATTTATTAACGATAAATTAAAAAACAAACAAATAACTATATTGTTGAGGTGTTGTGCATCGAATATTAAAAATTAAACATACTATAACAGTACTAAGTCGATGCGAAATAGTCAAGGGTAAGTCGTGGAAGGGTCGTAGTTCGTTCGTGTTCACCGTAGCATCCAAGGGGATATGTGTTGATCCGATGTTGTCATATGTTGCATAACGGGCGATCAGTCTACTAGGTTTTACCCATCGAGACGGCATATTGACGTAATGGAAAATAAATAAATATTGAAAAGAGGTTAAATAGAAATAAAAACATAAATTTATGATGAAAATACGAGTGTATGCCCGATATAAGCGTTAGCCTCGAACGTGTGTTCAACAGACGCCTAAAGCTCAAACGTCTGGTGAACACTCTCCCATATATAGAGTTTGAACACTTACTAAACTGACGTTTCAGCTTTAGACGTCTGAACCGACGCTTGATTCGAAAAGCAGGGATGATTCGTGTGGAAACATGGCAGAAAGCTGGCCTAATATATTATTGCATTTTATGTTTTAGCCTGCTGCGATGTATTCCGAATATGACCGAGTATTCTACAGGGTCCAAGCAAAAAATACGTGTGCTTTTTGACGCGAAAGATTTGCTGTAAGTCTAGCCCATTCACTAACAAGCTTATTTGGAGTCTTGAATGCCCACATATTACAGCTCACAATTCTTCTTTCTTTATAACTTTCCGTCTTCTGCATTTCCACTTACATCGTCCTTTTTATTTAATCCTCTTGTTAGTAGCAACAACCATAATTACAACCGCAAGATCTTCTCCTCTTCTCGAATTTAATCAATGGCGACTGAAGCTGAAGCGGTATGTAGAATAAATAAAAACTATATGTTATTTCAATCCATCGTTTATTGTTTTTGCTACTTTTTGTATGGTAATATGGATTTGTCATGTTCAAATCCAGTCTTTCTACGACTTTACAACATCGATAGTGATTTAGAGCAATACCCAATCAGGATGTTATGGGATTCGACTGTTTTATATCTATTGAATAATACTAAACATAACTGGTGCAGTGTTTTCTAAGTTATTGCGTTTTTACTTGTTATTGCTGCATCAGCTTACTCTTAACAAACTAACAATGAAAGTGAATTTTATATTTTTTGTGATGTTTTAATATGATGGTAGTGAGTTTTAGCGCAATAATACACAGTTACGTGTCACGGTTGGAATCTATATTATTTTTCTTCTTTCTGAATGTTTTGTTAACAAATTGAAGCAAGAAAACTGTATTAAGCGATATTATTCTAAGTGACTGTACTAGATCCTTGAGCAGATCATTATAAAAGGATGAACAATAATGTGGAAGAAGTAGAATTAATATGTAACTCTTATATATATGTATTAATCTTTGAAATTTATGTCTTCTTTTTGTTGATCATCCCCGGTGTATATGAATATTATTCATATATCATGTTTGTTTTTAAATTCCCAAGCTTCAGCCATTCACTATATTGAAATCTACCATTTTACGACGAAAACAAGTTGGCTGTCTAGCAGTTGTCAGTCGTTTAAGCAGAAATCTCATCTTAGCAGTATTATTGTGTTTGGTTTTTTCCTCCTCCATCTAGATTCCGTGGCTATAAAGAATGGACCATGAGCATTTTCTTATAATTAATTGTGGCCCCCAGTATTTTGATTATATGTAGAATTTCTTTGTTCATGTCGGCTGTTCAGTTGTTTTTTTTTCTCGTTCAAAAATTGTGGATAGTAACGACCTTTTATTTAAGAACGATTCATTTATAGTTTTAACATGATGGGTCAGGACTCAGGGTAGTTCGTTAATATTTTTTTGATTGTGAGTTGTTTAAAGCTGTAGGCCTCTTGTAAGATCATCAATATTTTTTAAAGTGAGTTGAATCATATACCCATAACCATAAGTCAGCAATGAGGGTACCAGGAAGACATTATGTTCATATGTATGTAAATATAACAATATGTGTTAAGTTTCATGGAAATTTATCTCTTGACACCTCTATAATACTTACTAATTGTGCACAGATGTTCCTGAATGTGCATATAAGCCTTTGATTTTTGATTGACTTAAGTTGGACATAGCTATATCATTGAACCACATACCGGTTTATGTTAGAAGACGACTAATTCGTCGGCATGTCTGATCTGTTTTGCATAACAAGTCAAACTAATTCTTAATAACTCCTGTCTATGTTCCAAACATGCAGCACACTGAAGAGGTTAAATCAACCAATGATGTGAAAGGCATTAACGAAAAAGATGCAGAAACTATCAAAGTGGAAGACTCAGAAGATCTAAAGGTGCCAGCAACTACCGAAATACAAAAAGTTAAGGTGGATGAAGTGAAAAATGACGAAATCGAACTGGTCAAACCTTCTGAACCATTAGATACTGAAGCCGTAGAAATATTGGATAATCCTAAAGCAGAGTTGGAGTCTGCTGTGTTAGAGCCAGCAACTGAAGCTGATGTCGGCGTAGCTAAAACTCAAGCCGATGAAATCAGTGTTGTTGAAATTTCAAAAGAGTTAATACAGGAACTTGCAAAAGATTCTGTGCCTAATATTGATCTACAATCAACATCGGAAAAAGACACAGAGACACCTGTTCTTGGAGCTGTAGGTGATGAAGCGAAGGCAGCTGAAGAAACTTTTCCAACAGCAACGGAACATGTTCCAGATCCTGTTTTGGTTGAAGCTGCAAACAATGAAGTGACAACTATAGAAGAAAGCATTCCAAATGAAGTAGAATCTGTTATAGAAGTGCAGGATGCTGTAGTTGCAGGGGTCACGGAGTCAACAAATGTTAAAGTATCCGAAGATGTTCCGGAATCTGCAGCACCCAACCCAATTTATCTGGATGCTTCTGATGGTTTGTTAGAGAATATTAATATGGATATTCCACTGGTACCCGAATCTATCAAAGCAAATGAAGTTTCTGCGAACGTTGCGGAAGTTTCCTTGCCAGAATCTGCCAAGGAAGAAACAAAGGTCGATGCTCAGAATATTGTGGAACCTTCTATGACTGAGAAAGAAGAGGAAAGTACAGGGATAGCTGACTTGTCTCCAGCTGTAGAAATTCCAAAGAGTCTTCCAGAAATTTCTACACCAGAAACTACTACCGAGGAAATTCAGGAAGGTGTTGTTGCACCCGTAGTAGTTGATCATGAAGTCGAGCCTGTTAATGAAACATCGGAAAATGTTGCTGAATCTAAAAAGGACGAAAAGGAAGAACCTGAGGCTGTGACTGGAGAAGTAATAGCTACTGAAGGGATTTCTCCAGTACAACTATCTGAATGTATTCCAGAAGCTGTTTTGAAAGAAGCTATTGTTGAGGCCACAACCGAAGAAGCAAAAACCACTGATGATCACAGCTTGCCTAGAGAAGTAACTGAAAATGCTACTGAATCTGTTCCAGATATAGCAGTAGAAAATATTGAAGAAAGCGCGGTTGAAGACATGCCAGTTCAAGCATCTGACAATGCAACTGCTTCTAAGATAACTGAAGATGAGAAAGCAGTTGTTACTGAATCAAGCGAAGAAGTTGTTCCTGAAAGAGTTACAGAGACTGCCGTAACTGAATCTCCAGCTGAGGCTATAACCGAAGGACCAAAAGCTGTAGAGAAAATCGAAGAACAAGAGAAGGAAACTGAAGTCGTAGCTAATGAACTAGAAGGCGCTGAAGAAATGGAAGAGAAGAAAGAGAACAGTTTAGAAGGGCTGTTAACTGAAGAAAAGGCAGCTGTGGCTGAAGAACCTACACTGGCGGCCACAACTGAAACTGTGACCGATGTTGGAAAAGTCGACGATGTGAAAGAACCAAAAGATGGAGATACGACTTTGGTCGAAAAACCAAGAGAGATCGACGTGGATAACTCGGCAAGTGAAAAAACTGAAAAAGAGGATGAAACTGCAAAAGATAGTGGTGAAGGTACACAGACTGAGGTTCAGGTCAAGTCTCCTACTCACAAATCAAGTAATATATTTA
Organism: Allium sativum; assembly: GCA_030737875.1. Lineage (NCBI taxonomy): Eukaryota > Viridiplantae > Streptophyta > Magnoliopsida > Asparagales > Amaryllidaceae > Allium > Allium sativum. The sequence continues at coordinate 243,161,309 of CM060926.1, forward strand.
CAAAAATGAAGCATTCCATTGGGAAGGTGAAGAAGGCGATTACAGGGAAGTCGCCGAGCTGAATCAAAACAATGGATTAAGGTAAGGATGTGGTAAGTTATAATGTGTGAAGCAACGTTGTTGGATTTCTTTGTAGCTATGGTGTGTGCACTGTTTTCCTGTGTTCGTAGCTCTCTCGTTTATGCTCATTTAACGCTGTAACTCTAAAGGGAAACTGAGGTCATTGGCGCAGGGTTGTACATGGTGTATGTAGTTCTTTATTTCTTCTTCCGTTTGTCTAGCTTTATATTTGTCAGTTATTTTTGGATATGTTGCTGTATTTGTTATGATTTTCCTATGTATATCAAGATGGTAAGACATTTAATATGTTTGTTTGGATGTGAAAGTATAAATATGTTATTGGATTCAGCATGACCTGACTTATTGTAGATTATGATAATTCGATTAAAAAGGTTAACATAGGACTGGGATGTCTAGGCCAAAAGTAGTAAGAAGGGTAGAGTACTGGAATGTACAAGATGATTTATAATTATAGTGGTTGGCGAGCTAGGTCCTACGTCCATTATTGAAAAGTTCCTTTTTTTTTTCTTTTTTTTTTTCCTTTGGTCAAACAACCGAAATGGGCTATACGAGTTTGGGCCGGCTTGTCATGCCTACACAAGTCTTAGTTGGTTAAGTGCCATTATTGAATCTCAACCAAAAGTTGCAATCTAAAAACCAGAACGAGATTACAAATAAATAGTCAATCTGTTGGTTCGCTATCGTAACCCAATCAGCCAACCATCTCTATTATTAACTCGATCAGAGATCCGTAGAAGTCCAAAAAATAAGATAGAGGCATGATCTTTTGAACCACAACCAAAGAGCTCAAAGGAGCACCAAGATGAAGGCATGGAGATGGGTAGGCACCGGTCCATCCCATATGGATTGATACTGAACCGTAGATATTACGTGCGACTCATAGCGGGTCGCACCATCATGACTTATCACCATATTAGCCATCCCTCCAAGTTCAATTGGAACTTGATGTCTTTAGCTCAAGTTGTTTGATGTATCGTATAGTTTGGAAATTAGTTCATGAGTGCGAAGTACTATCAAATGAAAATAAAATTCTATGAAACTGGACAAGGGCATTATTAGGACATAAGAAAGCTAAAAAATAGACAAAGTGATCCCAAAGGCTAAGTTTATGGATTGCGATGACACTGCTGGCGTGATTTCCTAACCCCAGATGGATCTACTAGAGTAATATCTTGGCTCAATTCGACTTCAAACTCCTCTAAATACCAATTTACCTCCAATATGAAAGTGATTCGGATTCTCGCTACTTACACGCTACCAAAGTACTTCTCCAACCCTATTTTCCATTAAGACCAGTCACCAAAGTGGCTATTATGGTCTACTTTGATGAGTCCGACCAGCTTTTGTACTTGTGATAGCAATTCATTAACATCCACTCAATCTCTTATATCAAAACACTTATAATAGGAAGTGGAGAACAAAATTAATCTTTAAGAATGGAGATGGGTCTAGTTAATAGCCGAACCACCATAAATGTTGTGCATCTTCTCTTTCTCTTCCTTTTTCATTTATTTTAGTTATCTGTGTTGAATCTACGCAAGACTTGATTTAATTTCCTGAAAAAGATTGGTGCATCCACTTACCCCTGGGGTTGATGCTAATTTTGATGTTACATTTGCTGCATTCATTGAGAGCTCGAACGAAGGAGAAGATCTAGGTTATCTACGGTAGATCCACAAGATCTAGAGGTCGGATCTATCTTTAAAGCATCGAAAGTTTGTTAAATTGCTTGCTAATTAGAATGGAAGATGCCACTGAAGAAGAAACCAAGAAAATATGGTGGTTCTGCAACTACGAGAGGATAACATAACCCATAAAGGTAAGGAGGTCTACAATCAAAGTGGAATTCTCATCTAAGGGGATGCCATCACCAGGAGAGAATTAGATATGATGATGGAGAGCCTGAACCAAAGGATAAAAACAACTACTAGTGCCCTTACGATAAGATGGAGGCTCTGTTCGCATCTCCATCTAGGTCTAATGTTGGAGGCACTAAAGGTGACATAGATTGGAAGTACATGCACATTCATCCGCTTTTGATAGGTGAGGATGAAACCAAAGTCAAGGGCATCAAGTGCATTGCATGTTGCCGATTTAATTTGAGCCAAGCTTTGGCTGAAGGAAATAGAGCTACGCTCCCTAGGAATATCAACTTAGAGATGAATAAAAATATAGATAGGATGTTTGTGTCGGACAGTGACCAAAATGAGAATTGGAAAGACCTTGATATGGACGTGAATACAGGAAGATAAAATCAACCTACCGCAATCCACTCAGTAGTATGACTTCCTCTAAGAGTGTTAAACTCCGTTGTAACGATTCTCCTAAAGGCTGGAGGACCTAAATTTAAATCAACTAACCGAGATCATTTGCAAAGTCAAACACTTGGGGGTGTTATTGATGATCACCCGATCGAGAATAACATCAGCAAGGAATATCTCTTTAGGATGATAAAGAAGCCAATGTCGGAAAGTATGGCCCAGAAGGATGTTGAGGAAAATTAGGGCTTCGCTTTAAGTAGGTACTTATTCGCTTAAGAAATCTTAGATGCTAAACAGCCAAAGAAGTTGAATTTTAATCCCCCTATAATGCCCTCACATAGAGGAACTTCATATCTTATCTTATTCTTATACTAGTATGAATGGCCTATGAATGATGCAACGACGATAGATGCTTCGAAGTGTAGATACTTTCTTATTTACTTTAAAGGGGTCGCTTCATTATGGTTCACCTGTGAAATGACCCAACTCCTCTACCTCGAAAATTGATACTAATACATCCTCATTATTCCCGTGCCATATAATTAATGTCAAAGAGTTAGATAGTTTTGGGTAAAAAGAAAATATAAATAGAAAATAGAATGAATAGAATCTCATATCGTATTAAACTTCAGTAATTTACATCAGGAAATACAGTCAAATAAGCTGATACACACTAATCCAACGGGAACGGTTATACACTACATTCGTACAAGTGTTCGAAAACATAAATGTAGCGGAATGGTAGATAAATATAGTGATAGGGTCCAAAAGCTCCATGCCCCAATATCCTCCAAAATGCTTTAAGGATTCATGCTCCAAAATGATGTTATCCATCTGGTCTCTAGGTTGCTCGGAGAAAAAAAGAGACACTTAGATTTTTAAGGGGAAAATAACTTTGGGTCTGTTATGAGACTGGTGTGAGAAACTTAAATTCACCATTTGAAAATAAAGGGTATCCCATAAGACCATGACAACACATAAACATGGCACTAGTTTTTACCTTATGGTAACCAGAACTTTCTATGCCAGAATTGTCTAATATTGTTTTTAATGACTTGTAGGGTAAAACCCATTAAAATAAATTACAAAAAATAGCAACATGTTACATTGATTAAATTATACACCCCAAATTTTCTTTGAGGATATACAGTAGATTTTGCAACTCTTAGGTAGAATGGATTTCCATGCAATGGTAAGGTAATGGACTACCTTCCATACAATGCATTTTTAGAGGAATGCACGCAGGGCTACTTGTACTTACTAGTAATCTGGCCTCCGCTCCAAGTAAGACCGGTCTATCTATACAGACCCGAAGGTGGTGCACTCTTCTGAATATGACAACACTCTGACCGAAATCGGCCTATCCGAGACTTCTCTGAGCATACACCACGTACTCGACATATAATGAGTAATCTAGGTGACAATCATATCCTAATGGGCGCGAACCACATAGCCAAATGACGGGCCCTGTTTTTGTCATTACTGGGTGATGAGGCTAAAGGTCATGATTACGTTATATCAATTACATTATTCACTTTGAATGCCACGATGCCAAGTCTGTTACACAGAACTAATTTCCACTAATGTTCAACCTCTAAACTCGTACGTCTCAGAGAAGGTGTATATAGTGCATGAAAGTTATTTCCCACACCACCAAACAGATGTACATTTATGAAGATCAATACACACATATCAAAAGTGCAACGTTATACATACATCCACACAAATTATCCTAGGTTTGGATAAACCAAAGGCACTACTCTTCATTAAATTGTGTAATTTAACTCGAAATGGCTCTTGCATCGAAGATCTGAATGCTTAATCAATGTCGATTAGTAATGTGAGAAATTCCCCGAGGGTTAGTGACACCAACCCTTCATTCAATCTTCGTCGTTCTTGTTCATTAATCATTCATTACTCTTTCCTACGAAAGGTCGATTGATTCAAAGTGGTACTTAGATAGGAATCACCCAAAATATTGTTTAAGTAATATTATGTGTTAGATGTTCATCATTTCTTAATTCATTACTTCATAAAACATCCTTTAAGGATGTATACCTTTTAAATACTCTTCGAGTATATTCATGTAATTATTAAACCTCATTCACTAAGTCATTTGGATGGTAAGTCCGTTTTAGTTTAGTAGATCCGAAGAAATTATACTTATTTTATTTTATATCAATTTCTGTGTCCAGTCCCGACTATACATCGAATAACGTTGTAAGCAGCTTTTAAATTCTTACGGAATGTAAGGATTCCATCATCATAATTTGATACTAAATATTATAAGGTCATCTCTAAGAAACCTAATTAATGTATCTTAAGAAAACTAATCTTTTATACTTAACTCATTTTTGACGTCATCCAAATTTATCCCTCGTCCACAAAAGGACTAGATAAGCCAGGGCACTGGTTGCTCCTGAACATATCCTTAGTTAAGCACCCACACTTGGATCTTAGAAACAGAAAAATTGGGATTACTCGTTGGCTTATTAGAGCCAAGATTAAATCATTTCTTATTATAGCTTTTTGATTCCAGTCAATCATTAAGATCCTTTAAATAAATTATTGAATAATATTAACATGTTTTATTAAATTGAAAATATTCATAAGAGATTTGGATAAGATCCGTAGAGCTTAAATTCAAATTTCATTGTTATTGGGAAAGTGTAGTAAAAATATTGCAAAAGGTACCATTTTAGCTTAATTTATTAAAAGAATTTTCTATCAATTTGAAATTCATACAGTTCACTTAAATTTTTAAAACATTTTAGAAGATTTGTAAAATTTATTCCATATCTTTATGAAAACAAAATCTAAATTTCAAACATTTGCATTTACAGGATTTTGAATTGCAAAACCGCGATATTTCCTAAATCTTATTTTGATCATATTTCAAAATCGACCTAATGGAATCTTGATTTTCTCGATTCACTGGAAAACTACGGTTATAAGAATTCAAAAAAATACTATTTAAAGAAATTGGGTTCATATTTTTTTGGATACAAAAGATCCATTTTTTAAGGAATGAAAACGTGAATTACCATTTTGCGACATACTAAAATTTCTTGAAATTTCATATTCTTTACAAACTTCATATATACACGTAGAAGTGTTTAAATTCATTTCTAAAACATTTCAAATCATTTTGGGAGATTTAACAATTCATTTTCCACTATTTCATTCAATAAAAGGAAAGTAATTTGCTTTGTGTTTATTAACATGTATCTAACGTGACTTATTAAACATTCATACAATAAAATATATAAGCATCCAAACTTGGCAAACATTCATCATGTTATTCATAAGCAATATTTAACATCGTTATAGCAATCATTTTCATATGATAGTTAAGGTCATTTTGTAGTTCAGTTTATCACCTTTGATCAAAATTAAATGCTACCGAAACTTGCTAAAAATCTTCGTAGACTATCTTGAATGTTCCTACTTCATTTATGCTACTCTGACGGCTTTGAGCTCCTACTCCTTTCTAGTTACCCACGTCCAAGCTCGAGTTTAGGGTCTTGGTTGGGTCTTGGAACTTCGTTGACTTTGGAATGAAGATGAGAAGAGGATTGGTAATAATTTTGACGCCTTAAGTTGCTTAGATGAATGGTGAGTGATCTCCTTCTCTTTCTCTTTTAAATTATTCAAGAAGAAAAAGCCATTAAAGAGCTTAAGGAAGAGGAAGAATGTTGGATCTAGATTAACCCTAGAGGGGGGTGAATAAGGTTTATTGGAAATTAAAAATAAAAACAAACACAAAATAATAAAGATATTGCAGAAAAGATAAACCACATGCAAGAATTACCCAGCTTCGGCAAAAACCTGCCCACGGCTGCATTCCCAAGATTTCTACTAGGTATTAAAATAGATTCCCGCTTACAAAACCATGTAAACTCGCAAACTCTACTATTTCTCTAATTTTACGCTCAAAATCTTGACACAATTTAAATTCCTAAGTTGTGATTTTCTTAACTACAAAATCCTATAGTTAAAAAACCCTAGTTAGAAAATTAGAAAACATATTGTTTTACAGAAATTGATTCAAAAAGAAAACAATAAAACATAAAACCGTAATAACACATATAAAAAACAAGAAGCCCCCTTTTATTTGTAAGTGCGACCATCTTCTTTATTTCATTGGTGCCCATAATTCTTGACTTAGGGTTTTCTGAAATTTCTCCACATCGTGGATTGGTGAATTGATTTGTCTTTTGCTATCTTCAAATTGATGCTAGTAGTTGTTAGTACCAAAATTAACTCCGAAACAGACTAACGGTGAAGGGGTATCGGATGACCACAAGCACATAGGAAATCTTCAAAAACCAGGGTCAAACACTAAAAGGAACTAGAAAGCTACAGAATGCCAACAGGATCTATCCGGCATGGCCTATCCGACGGGGTCTATCTGGCAAGGGACCCGACAGAGTTAGCTCGACAGGGGGATCCTATAGCGAAAGGTCATCTAGGCCGAAAGTTGAGAAAGAGGGAGGTAAAAGCTCCACTAATTGAAACCTGGAAGAACGGAAGGGTTGTCGGTATTAACCTACTTAATACCGATACATCAGGAGACGAAGACATCAAGAGTATTAAGCCAAAAGCACATAAAGATTATCTGGAACAGGCTTCCAATACACCTACTGCATAAACACCGAAAGGTTATATGGGTAGACCACAGACAAATCGCCTGGAGAAACCATCCAGAAGAACAGGCTATAACCGGAAACTCCCCCGGGAGGCAAACCGGAACCCCAGCAAGGATATAGGCTACCCATACTAATCTGCTTAGTACAAACAACGACATTGGTACCGAACCGGCAGCTATCTACTTACATCACGAGGACATGCTCCTCTAACTATTCATAAGAAAATCGAAAGCCTACATCCAGAAGCTTATAAGCAAAAGCATACAACCAGAAGCTCAAATACCTTCCGAAAAGATATTACACCACCAAGCTCATATCAATCTCAAAGAAGCCTTAACTAACCTGGACCTACCCTCCGGAAGCTATGATCAGCACCGCAAAGCGGTCGGGAGCTAAAGCAACCGAAACCAAGAAGAAAAGCGACCGACAGAGGTACCTGCAGGCCCAACGGCAGAAGGGCCCCCTAATTCTCTATAAATAAGACCCCAGGGTCACAATTTCGGGGCGGATTTCTTATTCTTGTACTCTTTCTCTCTAGGGTAAACCCTAATTCATGGATTGATTTGGGGATTTTTTTATTCTATTAATGTATTCTAAATCAAAGATCAATAAAGAGTGAATCAGCACTTATGATATTTTCTTATAAGTTTATCATGTTATCTTCTTAGTTACCGTTGCTACATCTTACTATTTGTTTCCCACATGTGCGTGAACCCTTACCCAGACCTTTCCTCAAATCGGGTGAGACACCCCTTCCTACAAGCTTAGACCCTTCCTACAAGCTTAGACCCTTCAGCAAGCTTGGTGCATAACCCCTTTCTACCATCCGTTAAATCTTTTGTTAAGGGTTGTATTTAGAGATCCTTCTCCCTAAGGTAACTGTTGGTCCTTGAATCGCTTAAGCATGATACTCACCCCACCGAGGGTAGAGTAACTATTCTTTTGGATTCCAGACCTTGATACCTGGGAACGGTGAACTAACTCAAACTTGCGAAGGCTAAACAGCTTATTTTCCCTTAGGTCCACTCCCACAGACCTGTCTCCGGTGTTGACGAAAAATATCATTAACATTTTGGCGCCAGAAAGAGGGCTTGAACCTCCGATTCCTATTCCTACATTTAACCCTTTAGGTGACTTTGTCACGTTTCTAACCGTATTGTTCCATCCCAGATTAGACTAAGCTTTGAAGAAGAAAATGTTATGAATAAAAAGTCTCTACCAGTCACTAATAGGTTTCCCATGCATGAAACAAGTACTAGCAAGCCATAGGAAACCGAAAGGTTCAAATTAGAAATCTTGCACATCCGAGGGAAAAAGAAAGGTGCAGAGCCGTATGATCCTGATCGATGGAGCATTAACCCCTTCCATTTAGAACCAAATCTAATCTTTGCCCTAAACCATTCTTCAATGGAAAGATATAACCCCTTTCTTCGTATCAAGGAAGATATCCAAACACAGGCTAGATCAACCATATTCGAAAGGAAGGTTGAGAAGGCATCTACCCCTCTTACCATAAAAAGGTCCGAAAGGGATAAACCCCGTGTCGAAAGGCACTTAAAAGAAAGTTTAAAAACGAAGAGGGAAATAACAAAATCAAGTGGTAAAAGGGTCAAGTTGCAACAACGAAAGAGGACTTTCGAGTCGAGATTACCAAAAGTTGTAAACTCACAACGTTTATTGAGGGTATTTACTTCTTAACTAGACACAAGTTGAACTTTTGGCCATCACTAAAGAAGAAACTGAAAATTTAAGTTAAGTTGGAGGGGCCGTATTACTACTACCACATGATGAATGGATACGAAACAAAACATTGTAGAGTTTTAGAGGGAATAGTCATCAACTTCTTAAGACAGGGAAAACTACAAAAATATTTAAATAAGCCATAGAAAGTTGCACCGATAAGATCTTTGAGAAAAGGCAAAAAGTTACCTATACGATTGCAAGGGATAAAATCCCCACAAACTTGAGATGACCAAGGACTGATCAAGCCATAAATGGATAAAAGAAAACCCCTTGTCATCACCAAATTGGTCAGGGCAAGGCATCCCCCGGAAGAGGGAGGTGTGTTAGTCTTTTTCCATGCCCAAATCAGTGGAGGCTAGGTTAAAGCATCAAAAGCGTAAGCCTCCGTTTCACACTAGAAATGGTCGTGGCGCTGCATTTAAAATTAACATGCCCTGCTTCTTCTTGCAGAAGAGTACGCCTCGCCTCTGCTAGAACTAAGCATATTCTATCTCTGTTCGCAGAGGAGCACATCATATCGCTGCTTATGTTCCGCATTACCTGTAGAAGGAAACACAAACCCCTATCATCGCCTACGATGGTCAGGATAGGACACCCCTTGGAGGGGGTGGTGTGTAAGCCTCTATCAGTACCTACGATGGTCAGTATAGAGCATCAAAAGAGTAAACCTTAGTTTTGTGTCTACGATGGCCCAGTTTAAGTTTCTAAGACCTTATCATCACCTACGATTGTCAGGATAAGGTGCCTCCTGGAGGGAGGTCGAGTAAGTCCTTGGGCCCTGCTTGTGGATAAGCTAGCCAAGCACAACGGACGCGCAGGCCTAGAGAGTGGCCAAAAAAGAACATACATCCTCTGCTTTGATATCAAAATCCCGGAGAGTGGCTCAAGAAGCATGTACAACCTCTGCTTCACAAATTGGATCCAAGGAGGATACCAAAATATTAATACCGGAAGCCGATTTACGGTACTCAATCTTTAATTGCATGAACAAGGGTTGGATCAGGTATCCTATATTAATACCCGAATCTGGGTTGATTCGATTCTTCACAAATACTGAAAGGGATTTTTGGTCTTCAATATTTAATTGCCTGAACAAGGGTTGGGTCAGGTCTTCTATATTAGTACCCGAATCTGGGTCGGTTCGATTCTTCACAAATACAGGAAGGAGATATCTGGTCATCAATCTTTAATTACCCAAACAAGGGTGGGTCCAAGACTTTTACAAACACCGGAAGTGAATTCCCGGTCTTATTTCAATACCTGAATCAGGGTTAGTTCGGGTCTTCTGTCACGTGCACAAACCTAAAATAGACCGAAAGCTCTATTGAAGTATCAGAAGCTAATTCCCAGTCCTCTACCAGAGGATCCTAGTATGGGACGGATCCGAAAGCTTATAATTCACTAATGGAAGAATCTTGAGGTGAATCAAAACAGTCAGAGATATGCTCTCAGGAGAAAACCATCATCAAAACAGCTTCGGATAAAATGGTTACCTCCTCTTCTTATTCAGGGAAAATTCTTGAGCCATTTATGTACAAACAATTGTTATCTACGTTTTATATCAATAACTATTTACATAATAGACACCATCCATACATAAGTTCATTTACAAAAGTTACATTCTCAATAACCCAAACATGAGTACAGTTACATATCACTATTACGAAGTGTCACTAAACATCTAGGTCCTCTCCATCCTCAGATAAGGGGGTTAATAGCATGACGAAGTGCAATACCTAGTAACTTGTTAAGCTTTCGCACTGTTTTATTCGTTTCATCGAGATGTTCAGAAGGTTTAATCTTAAGTTTCAGCGCCCTGTTCTGGGCTCTACACATAGACCTGAGAGACTTGTTTTATTTCTCTAACTCGAAAACATTTATACACAAATCATGCCTTCCCCTTGTAAACGTCTTACTTGATCAACATACCGGACAACACGGTTGTGTGAATCCTTAATTAACTTAGTATTATAGGTCCCCTTTATCTCGGCTACCACTCACTTACACCACTCAGAAATAACCGACCACTTTAACCCAGGAGAAGGGTTATTCAATTAAAAATACTTTTGGAGGGCTGAGGTCTTATGTACGGTTACAACACTGAGATGCTGGGATCCGTTCATGATAGGAATATTTTTGTAGTAATATTACCACGTCTCACAATTCGTATTGACATTATTTAAGTCTATTTCTAAGTGGACAATGCGCTGGCACAAGATCCTTAATTCATCCTCAAACTTGATAGAGGGTGTAGTCTTTATATATGTCTTCAATCCAAGGATAATTTTATCTTTATCTTCTAGCCGGTATTTTAGAGCATTCATTCTCTCGTTCAAATGCTTAATGGATAAATTTTGAAGTAAACTCTTCCTTCCTTGAGATATAAAGGAAAAAAAATTTGCTGGCAACATTTCACTTTGAGACAGGAAGGTCTCACGACAATCTAACTACTCACAAAAAAAGTAGCTATGATTGTATGTTTTTCGATTTACAGAGAGTAGAACCCCATTCTTGCATAAAAGCTTTATGTAAGTTGAATCCAAAACCAATCTGCCATGACATATAGATCAAAAAGAGTTACAAAAGAATCACTGTCAATTGATTAATACATTTATCTTTTACATAACATCTCGGAATGTTTAGCCCTTATATTCTTTAGAATTGCCTCACGATCTTCGCTCAGAAAGTTAAAAGAGAGATGCGAGAATTCAGTATAAACACTCTTAAGTTTCTTAAGAAAATGGTTTTTCTTGGAAGTATGAGTGGATGTCATTAAAAACTCCTTTATCAGTCTATAAGTCACACGTAATGCATCTTCATAGTAAACAAAATTCTATCATGATGCAAATTGTAACGACCCGTATTCTACGCATTGGGGATCGTAGAATATTTATTTCTTTCCCATGTGAAGTCGTATGGTCATGTAACTTTGGGAAACATCCATTAGAGTCATTTCCCATGCTTATGATTTTTGTCGATTTTTAAATGACCATTTTGCCCCTAGTTGGTACTGTTTTGACCATAACTTTTGATTGGAAAGGAATTTTGACCTGAAACCACTTCTATTAGATTCTTTTGATGGTTTACCTTTCCGTAGAGTGGTCATAATAGTCAAACGGACTTACCGTTTGGGAGATATGGCTGAATTAAGGTTTGGAAGGTGAAAAACTGCTTAACCGGGCCAAATAGGGTGATTAGTGAGTAGGTCCATAACCCATTTCGGGATTAGGGTTATGGGGAGGCTGAAATGAGATAGAGAATCATTCCATTTCAGTTTTCTAGCCTCCACTTATCTCCAAGAAACCCTAAAAATGGCCTCCAACCTCTAAATCACCTCCAAATCCTCTTTTGATCAAGGATTAAGCTTAGCAACATCTAATCAAGGGAGATCTACACCAGATCAACATTGGAGCTGCTGTTTAGCATTGGGATTTGCATCAAATCAGAGATTCATTCCAGATCTTAGTTTTGTTTGTGGCTAAGGTGAGTGATTTGCATACGTTTGCACTAATTATGGCAAGTTAAGGGCAATTAGTGTTAATTAGTGAATTTAAACTTGATAAAATTCTGGAAAAATGTTCATAAATTCTTAAATGTTGTTTTAGACCTCTGATATGAATTTGGGTTAATTTGTTTAAGTTTTGTTAATCCTATCATTAGTTTCACCTAAACATGCTTAAGGGGAAATATGGGATTTTGAGTATGTTTGATCCATTTTATCCTATCATATTGATGATTTGATGTTTGTGATTGATTATGCATGTTGCTATGACTGTATGAAATGCTTTGTGATTGATTTCAATAGTTAGAATGGTCGAAAACGTCGTCGAATGGTGTAAACACTTGCTGGAACAGTTTCAGAAAAACAGTGCAGGTTTCGGATCGGATCGGATATGGGGCTCTGATCGGATATGTTGAACTGGGCAAGGGATTCGATCGGATCGGAACCTGGCACTTGAGGAAATTGGCAAAAAGGAAGGCCACACTAACTGAACTGGGATCGGATCGGGTAAGGGAGAAGCGATCAGATCGGATGAAGGAGGATCGATCGGATCGGATAAAGAACGAGGGAGCGGATCGGAGCGGAAGCGCGAATTGGATAGAAGATGGCACCCGACCCGAACCGAAGTGGGACACCCGACCCGAACCGATGCGATGGAGTGGACTCAACCCGAACCGTACCTGAAGAAGACCCGACCCGAACCGATGGAGGACACCCGACCCTAACCGGCGGCTTGAGGAGGAACCCGACCCGACCCAGTATTGACCAATAACCCGAGATGCAAAGGTAGTCCAATATGGTAAGTTAGAGCTCAGGATCCAGTTGGGAACCAATGAGTTCACTTCATGGTTGGGCTTTGCTGCGGGACGTGTGCTAAGGAGTTGTCGACGTTCATAACTTCGATTCACCACTAAAAATGAATGATGGGCTACTTATCAGTGCAGTAGAGTCATTGCGACTCGAGGGGCAAGGTGATGGTAGCAAGACTACGTTATCAGTGCAGTAGAGTCATTATGACTTGAGGGGCAAGGTGATGCGTAGTAAGACTATGAGCCAACGCAGATGGGGTGAATAACTCCATGGGGCAAGTGGACATAGTAAGGATTGGTAAGACTATGAGCCAGCGCAGATGGGGTGAATAACTCCATGGGGCAAGTGGACATAGTAAGGATTGGTAAGGCTATGAGCCAGCGCAGATGGGGTGAATAACCCCATGGGGCAAGTGGACATAGCAAAGGATTAGTGACTACGTTATCAGTGCAGTGAAGCCATTTATGACTTCATGGGGCAAAGTGACCGTAGCAAGGATGGGTGATCGAAGTGGTGAATATCGTATGCTTTATTCACTGAGTGAGAGATGTGAGGATGGATGCTATGTTTGATTGTTTTCCATCACTATGACATGCACACCTCCCCCACCTCCGTATCTTTACACTATTTGATATGGCACCTTAGAGTGTTGTATAGTATGTAGTGCTAACTCTTTGGTTGCAGGTCCAGGTTCAGGTATGTTTTAGTCTACCTGTTATTGCTCACTTTAGATGCTTATCGCTCATACCAGGCTTTATGTCTGACCCAGAGTTTTATGTCTCCTCTTATTACTCTGGGTGCTCACACGAGCATACTAGAGACAGGTTAGCTGGTGGTGCGCGAGTAGTTGATTCGGAGGCGGGCAGGAGGCTTCCACGTATGATATATATATACACATTTTCCCTGTATCGCTGGTGGTCGCTACTTGGGCATTAGTAGTGTACCTCCTTTATCTTGCTTTTGCTTTGAGACAGTTGAAAAGTTGTAATAAGCTATATTTTGGATTTCCGCTGCTATGATGCTTAGTTCTGGTTTTTAGCTTATGCACTGTCTCTCCTGTTTTATGTCAAGTATGTTATTATTATATTTTGTTCTATGCGCTGTGATACATTCTACAGGTTCTTTGTATGTTCATTTCCATCTTCCCTTTCCTTCTGACGACCCGTTCCGTGCTAACTGGACATGTGTACAACGCACTTTTGGAGTAAATGTCGGTTGGTGCGGGGCGGGCCGTCACACTTGGTATCAGAGCTCTAGGTTGCGTAGTTAACCTAGGGAAAGACACCAGGGAGAGATAGTATGTATATGAGAGCGCGTATTTGTGATTACTTTGGTTTTCAAAAGCTATATATATGTATATACTATTAGTAGTATAAGAGTGAAGTCGCACTGCACTAGCACCACTATGGGGTCGTTAATCGTTTCCCTTTTTCAGATTGACGATGAGCCGAGACACGAGGGGTGCTGGTAGAGGAACCAACCATGGGAATGCCGCTGACATGAGGGCGATGTTTAGTGACCTCATGAGAGACATGCTTAGAGAAGTGCAAGGGGTAGCTCCCAATCCCGGAGTTGGTGCTGGTCCAGTAGTGCAGGCGCCTAGGGTCGATTTCGCCAAGTTGTGTAAGGATTACACTAATCTTGGTGGGAAGTCGTTCCATGGGACGGAGTCGGCCACAGATGTTCAAGATTGGATGGATAGCTGTGACCGTATCTTCGATGACTTGGGTCTTGAGGATGCGATGAAGAGAAGGTTAGCGTCTCGTCAGCTGCAAGGGCGAGCGATGAATTGGTGGAATGCCATTAGAACAGCTACTCCAGTAGATTAGGTTACGTGGGATCAGTTCAAGGCTCGCTTTAGCGAGAAGTTCATTCCAGCTGCCCAGAAGTCAGTATTGTTCAAGAGATTCTTGGAACTCAAGCAGAGTGGTAGGGCAGTCTCTGACTATATTGCTGAGTTCGACACTTTGTCGAAGTATGGACTATCTCTTATTGATACTCCTGAGAAAAAGAATGAGAAGTTCATTACTGATTTGGATGGATACTTGGGGGAAAGGCTTATTAACCACATCGATGAGACTTTTGAATCGATTGTGGGGAAGGCTTTGAGATCAGAGAGTCTTTACCCCAAGTCAAAGACTGAGGCTGCATCGGCAAAAGGGTCAAAGCCGCAAGCAGGCGGTGGAGGCAAGAATAACTCTCAGAATAAGAGGAAGCAGGACCAATCTAAGGTGGCCATAAAAAGAACAAGAAGGATGTTGAGTGCTTCAGCTGTGGTAAGAAGGGCCATTATGCTAAAGATTGTCGGGCCAAGCCAGCGGATAAGAAGTGCTTCAACTGTGGTCAAGTGGGACATTTCAAGGACAAGTGTCCGCAACCTCTTAAGGAGAAGCAGATTGTTAAAGCATATGCTATTGATGCTGTTCCTTCTTCGTCGAATGCCCCAACTGCGGCGGAGAAAGGAAATAATGTTGTTATTCAAGGTATGCTTTCTATTTATGATGTACCAGTTCGAGTTTTGTTTGATACTGGGGCTTCCCGTTCCTGCATATCTAGTGACCTGGTAGATAGGTTGGGACTGGAACCCGAGATAGTCGATAGACCATTGGTTGTGACGAACCCGATTGGTGGTTCGACTAGCCTTAGTATGATTTGCAGGAATTTGGTCTTATCGAGTCATGGATGTATGTTTGTTTGTGATTGCTTTGTTTTGGGCTTTACTGGGTATGGCATTATATTGGGAGTCGATTGGCTCTAGAGATACGGGGTGGTGGTATACTGTGAGGGCTTCTTGGTGACAGTGAGGGCGGATGATGGGCGGAGGGTAGTGTTTTGTAGTCTACCTAGTGTTGGGGTTATGGCTAGTTTTGTAAATTCCCTCGACATCCCGCAGGATGAGTTGTCAGATGTGCCCGTGGTTGGCCAGTATCCGGACGCCTTCGAGGAGGTGACCGGGCTTCCACCACACCGAGAGATTGAGTTCCGTATTGATTTAGTGAAAGATGCCAGACCTATAGTGATGCCACTTCGTCGTATGGCACCAAGGGAGCAGTGAGAGCTCGGGGTGCAAGTCAGCAATCTTTTGAAGAAGGGATTTATTAGAAGGAGTGTCTCCGAGTGGGGAGCACCAGTTGTGTTTGCCACTAAGGCAGATGGTTCCCTTCGTTTGTGTGTGGACTATCGCGATTTGAATAAGGTGACGAGGAAGAATAAGTATCCTCTACCACGGATAGATGATTTGTTTGATCAACTGGAAGGAGCAAGAGTGTTCTCCCAGTTGGACCTCGCGACAAGATTTCATCAGCTACGAGTAGCGGATGAGAGTGTTCCGAAAACGGCATTTAGGACGCCATCTGGATTTTATGAGTGGTTGGTCATGCCATTTGGGTTGACCAATGCACCAGCCTACTTTGTGGATCTTATGAATCGAGTATCCAGAGATCAGTTGAATAAGTTTGTTCTTGTGTTCGTAGATGATATCCTTGTTTATTCAAGGACAGAGGAGGAACACAAGGGACACTTGAGGATAGTGATGGAGGTGTTGAGGAAACACCAATTGAAAGCGAAATTCTCTAAGTGTCATTTTTGGAGAAGGGAAGTGAGATTCTTGGGTCATGTTGTTTCAGAGAATGGTATTGCTGTGGACCCTGCGAAGGTGGCTACGGTACAGGATTGTCCTACGCCCAAGAATGCAACAGATGTAAGAAGTTTCTTGGGATTAGCTGGATATTATCGTAAGTTTATCTAGGACTTCTCCAAGATAGAAGCACCGTTGACTCAGTTGACTAAGAAGAATCAGTCCTTCGTCTGGGACGTAGTGTGTGAGAATGCCTTCAAGAGTCTATAGGAGAAGTTGACGCGTGCGCCAGTGTTAGTCATTCCTAAGGGGAATGAAGAGATGACGGTATACACGGATGCTTGTGGTACCGGACTAGGTGCTGTATTGATGCAAGGAGGTAGGGTTGTAGGTTATGCTAGTCGATAGCAAAAGCCGCATGAGAAGAAGTATCCTACCCATGATTTGGAATTAGCAGCGATCGTGTTTGCGCTGAAGATGTGGAGAAACTATCTCTTGGGAGAAAGATTTGAGCTGTTTACCGATCATAAATCATTAAAGTATCTCTTCTCTCAGAAAGATTTGAATCTTCGTCAGCAGAGATGGTTAGAGTTCTTGGCTTCGTATGATTTTGATATCGTATACACACCTGGGAAAGGTAATGCGGTAACCGATGCCTTGAGTAGGAGACATGCCAGTTTAGGGGCAATGTTTCTTGAATGGAAGCAACTGGAGTATATCGCGGGGTTTGATTTTAGACCAAAGTGCGAATTGGATCCAGTCATGCTAGCTAGTTTGACGATCAGACCCACTTTGATAGAGCGTATTGGTTCCAGCCATAGGGACGATCCTAATCTATTGGAAATCATCTCCAAGTTGGAGATGAACATCGACAGTGAGGAGATGAGTGTGTATGGGCTTGATCGAGATGGATGGCTTAGACAGAATGGAAGACTAGTTGTACCCAACGTGAATGGTTTGATAGATGAAGTGCTTAGAGAATGTCATCACTCAAAGCTGACTATACATCCCGGTGGTAATAAGATGTATCGAGACATGAAGCGGACTTACTACTGGGAAGGGATGAAAAGAGACGTTGGGAAGTTTATATCCAAATGCATGAATTGCCAGCTAGTGAAAGCCGAGCAACAGAAGCCTAGTGGGTTGTTGCAACCATTAGAAATTCCCGAATGGAAATGGGAGCAAGTCTCGATGGATTTCATCGACGGTTTACCAAGGACTAGATCGGGACATGATAGCATTTGGGTAATTGTGGATCGATTGACTAAGAGTGCAAGATTTATACCAGTCAAATCGACCAGAACGGCAGCCAAGTTGGCAGAATTGTATATGAAGTGGGTAGTGAGATTTCATGGAGTACCCAAAAGCATTGTGAGTGACCGAGACCCGTTGTTCACTAGTGGGTTTTGGAAGAGCTTACAAGAGGCTCTAGGGTCAGGATTACGTCTCAGTACCGCATATCATCCTCAAACCGACGGTCAGACGGAGAGGGTGAATCGTATATTGGAAGATCTCTTGAGAGCTTGTATATTGGATTTTGGTGGATCATGGGATGACCATTTGCATCTAGTAGAGTTTGCATATAATAATAGCTACCAATCCAGTATCGGGATGGCTCCGTTTGAAGCTTTGTACGGAAGACCGTGCAACTCACCATCATGTTGGATAGAGACTGGCGAGAAGTTTATGCTTGGACCAGATGTGGTGAGAGAAACTTCGGATAAGGTTAAGACCATTCAACAACGAATGAAAGCTGCCCAAGATAGGCAGAAGAGTTATGCTGATAAGAGGAGAAGAGATTTAAAATTCTCCGTTGGTGACTTGGTGTTTGTCAAGATTTCTCCGTTGAAGAGCGTGATACGATTTGGCAGGAGAGGCAAATTGGCACCAAGATTTGTTGGCCCATTCCCTGTTCTTGAACTAGTCGGGAATCTGGCGTATAGAGTTGGCTTACCAGAGAAGATGGCGGGAGTTCACAATGTATTTCATGTTTCCCAATTAAGGAAGTTCGTTCACGACTCAGATGTGACTATTTCACCTGATCAGTTAGAGGACTTCGAAGTAGAACCCGAGGCGGTTGGGAACCGCAAGCTGATTCGTATTGTGGGGCACGATACGAAACAACTTCGAAGGAAGGCAGTGAGGCTAGTCAAGGTTCAGTGGCGCGAGGACGAGAGTGGCTGTACTTGGGAGGCAGAGGAGAGCATTAGGGAGGCGTATCCAGAACCCTTTGCCTGGTAAGATCTACTTCGTAATTTAGTTATTCCGCATGCTAGGATAGACTTATCTTGCTTGTTTTGCATGTTTGATTGTTGTTTTATGGTTGATAGGCATGCAGGACCCTTTATGTGTTTTGGTTAAGGAATTTCGGGGGCGAAATTTCTTAAGGGGGGAGAGTGTAACGACCCGTATTCTACGCATTGGGGGATCGTAGAATATTTATTTCTTTCCCATGTGAAGTTGTATGGTCATGTAACTTTGGGAAACATCCATTAGAGTCATTTCCCATGCTTATGATTTTTGTCGATTTTTAAATGACCATTTTGCCCCTAGTTGGTACAGTTTTGACCATAACTTTTGATTGGCAAGGAATTTTGACCTGAAACTACTTCTATTAGATTCGTTTGATGGTTTGCCTTTCCGTAGAGTGGTCATAATAGTCAAAAGGACTTACCGTTTGGGAGATCTGGCTGAATTAAGGTTTGGAAGGTGAAAAACTGCTTAACCGGGCCAAATAGGGTGATTAGTGAGTAGGCCCATAACCCATTTCGGGATTAGGGTTATGGGGAGGCTTGAAATGTGATAGAGAATCATTCCATTTCAGTTTTCTAGCCTCCACTTATCTCCAAGAAACCCTAAAAATGGCCTCCAACCTCTAAATCACCTCCAAATCCTCTTTTGATCAAGGATTAAGCTTAGCAACATCTAATCAAGGGAGATCTACACCAAATCAACATTGGAGCTCCTGTTTAGCATTGGGATTTGCATCAAATCAGAGATTCATTTCAGATCTTAGTTTTGTTTGTGGCTAAGGTGAGTGATTTGCATAGGTTTGCACTAATTATGGCTAGTTGAGGGTAATTAGTGTTAATTAGCGAATTTAAACTTGATAAAATTCTGGAAAAATGTTCATAAATTCTTAAATGATGTTTCAGACCTCTGATATGAATTTGGGTTAATTTCGTTAAGTTTTGCTAATCCTATCATTAGTTTCACCTAAACATGCTTAAGGGGAAATATGAGATTTTGAGTATGTATGATCCATTTTATCCTATCATATTGATGATTTGATGTTTGTGATTGATTATGCATGCTGCTATGACTGTATGAAATGCTTTGTGATTGATTTCAATAGTTAGAATGGTCGAAAACGTCGTCGAATGGCGTAAACACTTGCTTGAACATTTTCAGAAAACAGTGCAGGTTTCGGATCGGATCGGATATGAGGCTCGGATCAGATATGTTGAACTGGGCAAGGGATTCGATCGGATCGGAAACTAACACTTGAGGAAATTGGCAAAAAGGAAGGCCACGCTAACTGAACTGGGATCGGATCGGGTAAGGGAGAAGCGATCGGATCGGATGAAGGAGGAGCGATCAGATCGGATAAAGAACGAGGGAGCGGATCAGAGCGGAAGCGCGAATTGGATAGGAGATGGCACCCGACCCGAACCGAAGTCGGACACCCGACCCGAACCGATGCGATGGAGTGGACTCAACACGATCTGTACCAGAAGAAGACCCGACCCGAACCGATGGAGGACACCCGACCCGAACCGACGGCTTGAGGAGGAACCCGACCCGACCTAGTATTGACCAATAACCCGAGATGCAAAGTTAGTCCAATATGGGAAGTTAGAGCTCAGGATCCAGTTGGGAACCAATGAGTTCACTTCATGGTTGGGCTTTGCTGCGGGACGTGTGTTAAGGAGTTGTCGACGTTCATAACTTCGATTCACCACTAAAAATGAATGATGGGCTACTTATCAGTGCAGTAGAGTCATTGCGATTCGAGGGGCAAGGTGATGGTAGCAAGACTACGTTATCAGTGCAGTAGCGTCATTATGGCTTGAGGGGCAAGGTGATGCGTAGTAAGACTATGAGCCAGCGCAGATGGGGTGAATAACTCCATGGGGCAAGTGGACATAGTAAGGATTGGTAAGACTATGAGCTAGCGCAGATGGGGTGAATAACTCCATGGGGCAAGTGGACATAGTAAGGATTGGTAA
Organism: Allium sativum; assembly: GCA_030737875.1. Classification (NCBI taxonomy): domain Eukaryota; kingdom Viridiplantae; phylum Streptophyta; class Magnoliopsida; order Asparagales; family Amaryllidaceae; genus Allium; species Allium sativum. The sequence continues at coordinate 243,182,161 of CM060926.1, forward strand.
GGCTATGAGCCAGCGCAGATGGGGTGAATAACCCCATGGGGCAAGTGGACAGAGCAAAGGATTAGTGGCTACGTTATCAGTGCAGTGAAGCCATTTATGACTTCATGGGGCAAAGTGACCGTAGCAAGGATGGGTGATCGAAGTGGTGAATATCGTATGCTTTATGCACTGAGTGAGAGATGTGAGGATGGATGCTATGTTTGATTGTTTTCCATCACTATGACATGCACACCTCCCCCACCTCCGTATCTTTACACTATTTGATATGGCACCTTAGAGTGTTGTACAGTATGTAGTGCTAACTCTTTGGTTGCAGGTCCAGGTTCAGGTATGTTTTAGTCTACCTGTTATTGCTCACTTTAGATGCTTATCGCTCATACCAGGCTTTATGTCTGACCCAGAGTTTTATGTCTCCTCTTATTACTCTGGGTGCTCACACGAGCATACTAGAGACAAGTTAGCTGGTGGTGCACGAGTAGTTGATTCGGAGGCAGGCAGGAGGCTTCCACGTATGATATATATATACACACATTCTCCCTGTGTCGCTGGTGGTCGCTACTTGGGCATTAGTAGTGTACCTCCTTTATCTTGCTTTTGCTTTGAGACAGTTGAAAAGTTGTAATAAGCTATATTTTGGATTTCCGCTGCTATGATGCTTAGTTCTGGTTTTTAGCTTATGCACTGTCTCTCCTGTTTTATGTCAAGTATGTTATTATTATATTTTGTTATATGCACTGTGAGACATTCTACAGGTTCTTTGTATGTTCATTTCCTTCTTCCCTTTCCTTCTAACGACCCGTTCCGTGCTAACTGGACATGTGTACAGCGCACCTTTGGAGTAAATGTCGGTTGGTGCGGGGCGGGCCGTCACACAAATAAGCATGTTAGCCGTCACACGTAGTAAATGGAATTCCATACAAGTGTTACATGGATTGTTGAATTAAGTTTACAAGTATTCCTCTTACTCTACATGAGAATGGCTTAATTCCTTTTGTTTGTTATCTAACTCTGCTTAAGGTAGGAAACAACTTTTCTTTTTGTCTATTGGATACAATGACAGAGAATAGTTACAGTCAAATATTCGGGGAAAGAGAAAAACGTTGCCGGAAAAAGAATTATACCTGAGAAAAAGAAGCTTCAGGACTAACAGCTTTCTCCCTTCCCGAGAGATCGGGAAGTCCACCTTCTTTAAGAAAAGGCGATTCAAAATCATGGGCAACGTGGGAACCTCCTACCTCGGGACTACTCCTAACGGAATCATGGAAAGCTTCGGCAACAAAAGAGGACCATTTCTATCATATCATGATTACCCTAACGGCCACTACTTCCGGAACCACTGACGTCATTTCTTCCGTCGTTGTTAACAAAAGCTAAAGTCTCTTCTTCTTCACCTAAATCATCAGAAAAACTGTCAATATATAAAAGATCCTCGACTTTAGATTCACCCTTATGTTGTATCTCAGCACCTCGCTCGCCCAACTTAATCCTTTCCATAATTCGATCCTTGACGAAAGGTGAAACTTTGGTGGTTCAAATCTCGAAAAGACTTTGCAGGTTATCGGAAAGAAGGTGAAATAAGGCATCTTCATAACAATCAGTCTAAATCAATGGAAGATGAACTTGTAGGAAGTTAGAAATACTGCCTTTAGCCGTATAGATTATCTGCGTAGCATGGGAAAGCTTCTCATCCTTCTTTTGAAGCTCATCGGCATGAGTAACCACATTTTCTGCTATTTGATGCTCTAAAGCCGACACCTTGTCAAGGATTGTTTTTTTAGTCTGCCTTTCTTTCTCCAAGGCTGTCTCGGCATGTTCAAGGAAAACTTTCAACCTCTCGCATTCATCACTTAAATCTTCGTTTGCCTCTCGAAGCCTAACAATTTCGAAGGTAAGGGAAGAAGGAATTGATTTAGGCAGGAGCCATCTTTTGGTGATATAGAAAGATAGAAGCATTCAATCCACAGCTGTAACAGATTAAAAGTCAAGATTAAAAAGAAAGAGAAAAATTTTGTACCTGAAGCTATCGGATAATCAAATGCTGATAGAAATCTGCCACATCTGATGAAGAAGATAACGGGACATCAAAAGACTTGGACAAGAAAGAGCAAGTTTCACTAAATCAGCAAAATCCGTTGAAGGATCCGGGGGCCTCGAAGGCTCAGTGGACCGAGAAGTTAGAATTCGTGAAGTAACATGTGCACCCGCTCCTGATGTACTTGGAAGCGGTGGCGGCGAGACACAACCTCCACTTTCCTCACTAAAGGTACATTCGAAAATTGTAGAAGCGAATCAAGTTTCAATTTCTTAGCTGCGGATCAACAGGTAACTCAGCCAACCTATTAATAGCAACAGCACTAGATTGATTCAGGACATCAGTGAGGGCCGAGGCTTCCGAAGTCAAAGCTCCCAGTCAACTGAAAAATCAAAGAGAAATTCAAGAATACGGAGCTTGAATTTCAAAAAGACTTCGATAGAGAAACTATCGAATTAGCAAAGCATACTGGGAGACAAGGGGGTAGAGGAAGCGAACACGTGTGAGCCCAACAATAACTGCTTAGAGCCTGGAAAACGAATAGGTGGACGCTCCAAAACCTTTTGTCCATTAGGAAGAAGATCATATTGACACAACTTAGTAATAACACACGAAATGAGCTCAAACACACGAAATTCACTTTCGGTTAAGGGAATTTTCTAAGAAGCAGGATCTGAAGAAAAATGACTAAAGTTAAGTCACAGATTGAATGAGAAAAGTAATCGCTCACAAAGGGTTAGAGGATTCACTATAATCAGCAAATTTTCCTGAAATACCAACAAGGCATCTGATGAAGAAAATCTGGTCTTCCCAAAATATAGCGTTACTCGCACCATCACTAACAATCTTCCTCAAAGGGGTAGCATGGAGTACAGGGAAGTCAGTACCTCTTGAAAAATGCACCAGGTGTTGGATGAGATTAGGAGTAAGAGAAGCCTGACCCGACTCAACAGCAAGTATTTCAAGACATAGAAGCAGTGTGTAAGTGCTTGGGAGGAGTTGGATAGGTGCCACCTCCAAATCCTGTAGAAGTCGAAATATGAGGGATGGAAAAGGAATGAAGCCCCCATGCCAGATATGCGTGGCTGAATATGTGAAATAACCCTCAGGAGGATTCATCATATTATCACAATAGGTAGCAGGAATAGCCTCCACATTATCCATTCCAAAGCTGACAAAAATGGAGTTTACTTCATCTTATGAAGTAATCAGAGATTTCTTCGAGGTGAAAGATTTCCTCTTCCGAGAAAAGCCACAAACACTAGTTTGTGAAGAGCTGGGATTCATTTTATCAGACATGGTGCTGCCAGGTGATATAATTCCATAAATATGGAAATTCATATCATACTCATTAGTATACAATGGAGTGATAACACGTAAACCTAACAGTAATAAATGATTAAGATAGTGCATATTAAAGCAATTCCAGATACTAGTATCGCATTTGATGAGAAACAAATGAGCCCTTAGTGATAACAGGATCGGTTCTTTTTAAGGATAGTGCTAGGGAGGATCAACGGAAAAGGTAATGGTTGAACCAGAACCAGGCAACCATAAGTCAACACCGAAGACCTAGTTGGTCCTCGGCACCAGCAAAATTGATGGTGCCTCCCATTTCCGCAACTTAATTATAAAAATAGGTTCCTTTGTGCAAATTTCATGTCTTAAACCCTAAAAATTGGTATTTGGGGGGGGGGGGGGAGAGCATATGTGTAACTCACCATCAATCATAATCCAGATCATGAACATTCAAATATTTTATATCAAACACCCAAAACCCAAATCAGTTTAGATAGAGTGATTTAATTCCTATTCAGAGTCCAAAACATAAATATTTACCAGAAATTCAGACGATAAAATCCCCAAAATAAGCTTCAAGTTCTCAATGAAAAAATAATCTAGTTCGAGATATTAATGTTGTAGGTATGGAGAAGAAGAAGCAATGGTAATTATGCAAAAAATTACCCAAAATCTACACCATACAAACAGAGACCAATCGACGTTTCCAATCGAGGGAGATCAAAAGACGCAGAGAAGACGCCTAGGAAAAGACAAAAGTTTGACTTGAAAATTTGAAAACACCCCTTCACTAGGGGGAGGGGGGAAATGTTACTACCAAAATTAACTCTGAAACAGACTAACGGTGAAGGGTATCGTATGACCACAAGCACATAGGAACTCTTCAAAAACTAGAGTCAAACACTAAAAGGAACTCGAAAGCTACAGAATTCCAATAGGATCTATCCTGTAGGGCCTATCCGACGGAGTCTATCCGGCAAGGAACCTGATAGAGTTAAACCGGCAAGGGGATCCTATAGCGAAAGGTCATCCAGGCCAGAAGCTGAGAAACAGGGAGGCAAAAGCTCCACTAATTGAAATTGGAAGAACGGAAGAGTTGTCGGTATTAAACTGCTTAATACCGATACATCAGGAGACGAAGATATCAAGAGTATTGAGCCAGAAGAACTTAAAGATTATCTGGAACAGACTTCCAATACACCTACTATATAAACACCGAAAGGTTATATTGATAGACAACAGACAAATCGCCCAGAGCAACCTTCCGGAAGAACATGATATACTCAGAAACTCCCCCAAGGAGGCAATCCGGAATCCCAACAGGGATACAGGTTGTCTATACTAATCTGCTTAGTACAGACACCGGCAGTGGTTCCGAACCGACAGCTATCTACTTACATCATGAGGACATGCTCCTCTAAGTATTCATAAGAAAATTGGAAGCCTAAATCTGGAAGCTTATAACCGAAAGCATACAACCGAAAGCTCAAATACCTTCCAAAAAGTTATTACACCGCCAAGCTCATTTCAATCTCAAAGAAGCCCTAACTGACCGAGACCTTCCCTCTGGAAACTATGATCAGCACCGCAAAGCGACTGGGAGCTAAAGCAACTGGAACGAAGAAGGAAAGCGGCCGATAGAGGTACTGCAGGCCCAATGGCCTGATGACAGAAGGGGCCCGAATTCTCTATAAATAAGACCCTAGGGGTCACATTTTCGGGGCAGATTTCTCATTCTTATTCTTGTACTCTTTCTCTCTAGAGTGAACCCTAATTATTAGATTGATTTGTGGATTCTTCTATTTTGTTAATGTATTCTAAACCAAAGATCAATAAAGAGTGAATCATCACCTATGATATTTTCTTATGAGTTTATCATCACTACAAGAAAATGGGTCTTTTATCTACCAACTGAAAGCGTAGGTAAAACTAACACAATGGTGGGTAATACATTTTAGCTACCAATATTGAATTGGTAGAAATTGGTAGGTAAAGCTTAGTAGAGAAAGAGCTTTTACCTACACTTATTGATATTGGTAGATAAAAGAATCAATGGACCCTACTACGTTATGACTTAAATGATGAGTCATCAACTGATGTGTTTGATGATGTGTCAACCTACATGGCTGATGATGTATCGTCCTACATAGCTGCTGACATAGAGGTTGTAGTCGTATACACATGGCATATATTAATGCTACCACTTGGCATTTAATGGTTGGTTCATGTGTCAAACAATAATTTGCCCATGTGTCATCATTTGATTAGTGCATATGACATCATTTTTTAGGCCATGTGGCATTATTTGATTAGTCCATGTGGCATTATGTCATTGGTCTACATTATATAACGTTATTGTACCACATAGCATTATTTTAAATTAATAGCACATATAACATCATTTTATTAGTTTATTAGATGATTCACATTTTGGTCAATTGAACGGTTATGTGTAGGTAAAAGATAATAATAGTTATTTCACTACAACAAAACAACCTTTTTACAATGGGCAATATGTATATATATATTTATATAAATTGGATTCACAATTGTTAAAAATCAATACAAATCATATATTCACATCATTTATAAAGTCGCACAGTTGATTCTTTTTATACATATTGTCACATATTTACAAAAAATAACTAAGAACGTACTATGATAATTTATTATAACAGCTATTGCTTGGCCACCAGGCTAAATCCTCATCTCTACTAGCTTTAGATCCTTTTACAGCTTTTGTCCATTAAGACCTGTATAACTAACAATGCAAAAATTACAAAAATAATGTTGCAGCCAACTAAAAATTAAAACCACAAATCCAAAGGGTATGTATAAGGTAATAATTATATGCAAGTCATAGAAAGTGCCTTCAAAAGGTTGAAAGAGCTACGCAACAATGATTCAAATTTCAAAAGGGGTGATACAACACCAGCAACTTATTCAAGCCATGTAAGGCCAAGGACATAAAAACTTGCATGTTCAACACGTAGCACCTGGTATTATAAATGATAGTAGCCCTGGTTTGTTCACCTTCTTGATTTTTTCTTTTTGTTGGTTTGATTTGTCATAAGTAGATAATTATTCATATTTGTTCACACAAAAAATATATATCAAAATATCAATAAGTGAATGAACGAGAAACAAGGATTTCATTAAGGAAAATAACTATATATATTTTTTAAAATCAGATATCATCCTATAGTTTCATTTGAAAATTAATGTACAAGTAGAGGACATTTTATGGCAACTGATACAGATATGGAAAAATAACAATTGGACAAAAATACATAGAGATAACAATAAAATCAATAGTACATAAGCATCGCCTTACAATCAAATTGAATAGAACAATCCAAAAGAGACTGGAAGCGACCATAAAGACACCCACCTGACGCCTGCCACTAGCGATGATCAATCAAGGGGAAACATCCTAGATAACGGAGTTCAATTCACGAAATACACGATGGAAACTAGAAGCCAATTGTAGAGCCCTTTCAAGATTTGCTAAACTATTCATAAATCTACCTGATTCAAAATGCAACAGATAACAAAACCGAACAATTAATAGCAAAAAATGCTTATAATTGCAAAATGACATAACCGAAAGTAGCATATCAGCCAAGGTCTGCTCTGGGAAACTTCTGCCATTCCCAAAGTGAGAGGTACTTGGAACATAATCCGACACAATAAACCAAAATTATGATAGCACATAGTTAAGTTTATGATCGTCTGTAAAACAAAGAGCTTCACACTTGTGTTATCTACATTAAGTTGTTAGTGTTGAAGCAGCCTAGTGACTCTATATGCAACATTCAACCAGTAGCAACTGCAAAATGCGAACACTACGCAGCTTTCTTTCATGTCTACCATTCTCTTCACAATGCCCAAGCAGGGAACATACCACTATTTGCACCTTTTTACAACTTGTTATGAATATTTAAGCAGCTGGCGTACACAGATGAAATAATAACATAAGAAAAATGACAATCATGTCTATCGTACATATGGTTCAACTGATAGCAAAAGGTTCACATTCCATGAAATTTACAAAACGTAGAAACTAAAAGTCCATTAGAACAATATAAATGCCAGAAACTCAAGTTGAGTATGCTCAATTTTTGTAATAAATTTGAAGATGGAATCGTTGATACAAAGTCTTAAAACGATACTATATCATGTCGGTAGCTGCCCATTACTTAATAATTTTGGTTCATCTATGATCGTACATTACAGAAAGAATACCAAAATATGTACCATCGTCTTCTTCCTCGGTGACATTTCTACCATTAATCCTTAATGATCCATTCATGTGTGTATCTACGTTTATTACTTTACTGTAGATTTCAAGGAATAATATCATTACCCAACCTTACAACAACAATCTACGACTTTTCAGAGCCCAAATCAGAATTCATTTCCCGAAAAAGCAGTAACCATGATTGAGAGCTTCCAAATCCAGAACACCAAACAGCTTTAATCCTTTTTGATTTGCAAACAACTCATCCTGATAAGCCAAATATAACAAACAGAAAAAAAATCTAGAAAACAATTTGTCAATAAAATATGAAAATAGAAGAGATGCAAACAAAAATATGAGAAGGAAATAGGAACCGAAAATATGAGAAGGAAATAGATTTGAAAGACGAGAGGGATACTTTGTGAGGAGCGAGCGATGAAGTAGCGGTGGAGAGAGCGATTTAGAAGGAAAAAAGGAGGCGGTGGAAAACCTAATCGAAATTACCACAAACTAATTGAATGGTTTCCTGTTTTAAGGCGACCTCTGAAATGTTTGAGCGGTGGATGGTATTTGAGAGAAAAACAAAAGTGGGAATGAGCCAATTAAATCTCGAGAATAGTCAATGAATTTGGGAATGCACGTTGTTTCTAATTATACATGACAACCACAAAAAAGAATATATTTGAATAAACATAGAAATAACTGTTTGAAACATGGTCATTTGTACTTCTCAAATTCAGATTTCTTTTTAGCACTTTTGAAACATAAATTTTGAATATTATCCGATGTCAAAACTTTGTTATTTTTTTTACTTTTACTGACCGAATACATTTGTTGTTTGAAAACCATTTAAATACAAGCGGATAGTCTCAACAGTTTTACCCACCTATAGTTTGAACACAAATTCGAACAATAAATGAGATATATTATTTATAAAATGAATTGTATTGTTATTTATTTTAAAGATATATTATTTGGTATACCGTTATATGGTCATTTATTCTTATAATTAAAATTTGCTTATTGTTTGTTGTTCGATGTTTGAGTTTATTTAAAGTGGATTTATTATCATTTTAAAATCAATGGTAGACAATTTAAGATTTTGAATTTTGTTAAGTATTAAATGTAGTTATCGGTTATAATTATTACTTATTAAGTAGTAAATAATAAATTATCAAATGTTAGTTTGTGAAAATGTGAATTATTAAATATTAATATTAAAATAAGTTACTTTGCAAATCTTAATTGTTAATTGTGTTTATTAACCATTAAATATAATTTATTAATTGTCCATAACTAACTTTAACAAATTATTAAATAAAAAGTTATTTATTGTAGATAGCAATCGATGATTATAGATATAATATTACTAATGATTAATTATAAAATGATAAAACTTAATCAATATTAATTTAAGAATGTATTGTAATTATTAATTATTGATTGTTGAAAATTTGTAGCAAACATCTATTATAACAGACATTTTGGGAATATTGTAAAATAAACATATATTACATTGGTATTTATTTGTAACCTAACAATTATAATAAATAGTTGTCATCAAGATTAACGGTATTTATTTGTAGTGGCATTTTTGTGGTTTATAATGTGACCAATCAAAAGAGACTACGTAGATTGAGGCCACAAAAGAGATCACGTGGATTGAGATTTGTACCGTTAGATTTGATTTAAAATAAGCTGTTAACTTTGTTGCCGTAGAGGATGGTATCGATTGCGTTTTGCAATAACTAGAGAAAATATATTTTAGTCATCTCAAATGATGACATATTAGAGTGAAATTGGGAAATATTTTAGAAAAATTTAAAGTTAAAACTTTTGTAGTCAATTGCTTGATAGAAAATGTAACAACCCGTATTTTCAATAACCTGTAATAACATAAATCGAGGCAGAATTTAATTCTAAAATGGGAATCAAGGGAAACGGGCTATGCCATTGCGTTCGTCTCGGAAAAATACGCGAAATAGAGTCCGAGTTTTCGAAAATCGGAGTCCGTATGACCAAGATATGGCCTCGCGAAGTTTCACGAAAATTCCCAAATTAAAGTATACTTAATTAAGTGAAATGGGTTGTGTAGATATATATATATATATATATATATATATATTGATATATATATATATATAATTGAAAATTTAATAAATAAATATGCAAAAATGCTCAAAACAGCGAATTGGGAGAGGGGAATAACCGAACCGGCCGATTTTTGAAGTCGACCCGAGCCCGCTGGGTCGACTAGGGGTTAATCCAGGGTGTTTGGCTGTCAACCCGTGGGCCGATTCGCTCAAGTGCAGATTTTGCATTTGAATGGTTCTCATGGTCCATCTTTAATCTAAAGGCCCTAGATGGTTCCTACACTTGACTTCTTCCCCAAGACATGCTTTGATGGCTTGGATTGAATCTAGGGTTAATCCTATGGCCTAAAACACTTGCCTAATCTATAAATAAGACCCTAACCTACCCTAATTCATTCATAATTAAACCTAGTGACTAAACTATGGCAAAATGCTAGCTCTCATGGCCTCCACTAATTTTATGAAGAGGGTTGCATACTAATCACTCTCTAATCAACTTCTAATCCCTTCTTAGCATCTTAATCTTCTTCATTTGGTGTTCAAAGTTGCTAGTTGTGAGTTTCTATCACTTTGATGATCTTTTGGTAAACTAATTAGATGAGATGTGATGAGATTTATGGTTTTGTATGTGGGTTAATGAGCTTTGAATCATATGATATGATGTTAGCATTAATCTTATGTTTATGCATGTTGAGTATGTAAGCTTATGCAAGTTTAATATGATGTATGTTATGTTTGCATGATGCTAAATATGCAAGTTGTGGGCTATGTAATCATATGCATGTTATGCAAGTTCATGGTAATATGCTATGCAAGTTACATGTATGTAAATATGCAAGTTACATGTTTGTTAATATGCAAGTTACATGTATGTAAATATGCAAGTTACATGTTTGTTAATATGCAAGTTACATGTTTGTTAATATGCAAGTTACATGTATGTAAATATGCAAGTTACATGTTTCTTTATATGCAAGTTACATGTTTGTTAATATGCGAGTTACATGTATGTAAATATGCAAGTTACATGTTTATTAATATGCAAGTTCATGATGACACATTATGCAAGTCTATAAGCTAATATGCAAGTTTGTTATGCAAAATGAATATGTAAGTTATGTGACATATTATATGCAAGTTATGTGACATGTTATGCAAGTTCATATGCAAGTTATGTGTTTGTTAATATGCAAGATGGCACCTTTGAAACATGTTCATTCATATGCAAGTTGACACCTTTTATATGTGTTATATCATGAACGAAATTACGTGGGAACGATGGGGTAATTAAATGCATAAGTTAATAAGATTGTGTGAAATTAATATAATTATGCATAACACAAAATAAATAAACATAGTATGGGAATTTGCCTATTTGGTTAGGTGTACCCATACTATGTGTTGGGAATTTACCTATTGAGTTAGGTCTACCCCATGGGAATTTACCTATTAAGTTAGGTCTACCCATGTTAAGAAAACTTGATTAATTAGGGATAATTAATATAAAATTATGAGGGTGATTAATTAGGTGTAATTAATTGACTAAGACACGAGGTTGGACTCAGTTGTAGCGTAAAACTGCCCGGACCCAACCGGCTTAACCAGTTGCTACAAATGTTAGCCCAATGTGAGAGGTCTTAGGCACAAACTAAATACGTAATTAATGTAAAGACACGAGGTTAGACTCTGTTATGACATAAGGCTGCCCGGACCCAACCGGCTTAACCAGCGGTCATAAAAGACAGTCTAATGTGAGAGGTCTTTACAAAGGTTACGTTCTTAATTAATTAATTAAGAAACACTTAACCATATTAGCATGTAGAGGGACATGAGGGGTTAAGTGGGTGCCTCGGGTGGCATGAGAAAATCTAGTGGTTGCCTTGGGTGGCAATAGAAAATACGATTAGAATACTTAACCAAAATGGAACATGTAATTAAAACATGATTAAAGGGTTAAGTGGGATATACTAGAAAAAGGGACAAGCTTAGGTGGGTAGCTTGTGGAGGCCCATTTCAACCAGTAACTCATACGTATCTTTGTGGGCTCGACCCATGTCGAGGATGGGACACGCATACTGGGCTTGACTGTAAGAGGCAAACGGGTTAGCGGTGGCAACGCAAGTCCAACGGGCTTCATATGCGTGAGTGGGCCCGGGCTGGTAGGTAAGCCGTTGTTGCATCGAGTAGATATAAGCCGTGCACCTTTAGTTCCATCAGGTTGCCACATTGGGGAATGATACATCCCACGGTGGGGCCAGCACGGGTATCTACGTTAGGGAGCCGATCGAATGGGAAGTAGTGTGTACACCTAGTGGATTGTAGGGCCCCGTGGCGCCTACTTGGTCACCTAGGGGTACGCAGGTACTAATTAGTAAATTTTATAAGTCCTTGGGTGGGATCAACCTTTAAGTTAGGAACGACTGGTGTGGTGCAGTTTAGTAATTTACCTTAGGGAGGGTAGATGCGTCTTTATCCTTTATCTTCGTTTAGTTGACTGCTTAGGGTAGCCATTCATCCCTATATGTTACCGTATATCAGTTTATGTCTTCTCTGGTTACTTTAACGATTGTATTGTTAAAGTTATAGGACTCGCTCAGACTTATGTCTGACCCTGTTGTTTTTATCTTTTTCCCAACCCTCAGGTCCTACGGTGGATCCTAGCAGTAGTGGAGCTTGATCAGATTGATGTTCCAGTCTTTAGGAGCTTGGATAGATGTAAAGCTCCAGTTATCCAGTTATCTTTTCTTTTGTTTGGCTATTGTATGAGAGTGGGATTATGTACTTCTTTATTTTGATGGATATTGTACTTGACCTTTATTGAGGTTTTATGATGTAACCAGACATGTTTTACTTCCGCTGTTATGAGATGATGTTTTAAAATTTCAAGTACTATTTATATCTGTCTTGTTGTAATTTTTCTGTTCTATATTCACTAAAATACTCCACCAATGCTATGGCATTCCCTTAGTGAGTGATCATAGCGGGAGTGGGGTGTTACACGTGGTATCAGAGCTTAAGGTTACCAGAACAGATAAAATTTTTGAGAAAAACTACTTTCTAAGAGTATTTTCGAAGAAAGGATTTTTAAAAGCATGTCTTCTAAGAGAAAAAGTTTTTGAAAAAGAAAAGCATAATCCCCAATAGCCATATCTTTATCTTTCGGAATCTCCTTTTTGAATCTTTCCTCTTTCGTTTCAGCATGGCTGAAGATCTTAACATCCCGGAGGGTTTAGTTATACCACTATGGTATAGGAGGTTGCAAGAGGCTAGGGCCGCGGCTGCGGGTCCGGCCAATGCTACTACACCAGAGACCACCGCTCCTCCTCCTCAGCCTAGAGTGGATAATTTTGCTAAGGTTTGCAAGGAGTTCAAGGCTATAGGAGGAAAACCTTTTCTTGGTTCAGAGACTTTCGTAGAGGCTAGAGATTGGCTTAAGGAAGTGGAAGAGTTGCTAGATATCTTTGAAGTGGAAGAGGGAAAGAAAGTCAAGTTGGCGGCTTGGTTAATGAAGGGAGAGGCCTCATTCTGGTGGGAGGTCACTAATGGAGAACGCCCTGTTGACTCTTGGGCAGATTTTAAGCAAAGGTTTGGGGCTAAGTTTCTCTCAAGGGCGGAAGAGAATCTGTTTATGGAGAAGTTCTTGAATTTGAAGCAAGGGAATCTCACGGTGAAAGAATATGTCAACAAATTCAATCAATTAGCAAGGTTTGACATAGAGTTGGTGAATACACCGGAGAAGAAGGCTTTGAGGTTCGTTAGAGGCTTGAACGAACCATTGCAAGGAATAGCTATGACTCACATTCCTATGGGGGCCACTTTTGAGAAGCTTGTCTACATGGCACTTATGCATGAGGATGATAAGAATTCTAAGGCACCAGAGAAAAAGGGGGATCAGAAGAAACCGCAACAGCAACAACAACGCAAGGGCGGAAAAGGCAATGGTGACAAAAAGAAGACGAAGAAGAAGTGCTTCAATTGTGGAACACCAGGACACCTTAGTAAGGATTGTCGCAAAAAGAAGAAAACCGGTTGCTTTCATTGTGGTGAAGCAGGGCATCTTGTGAAAAACTGCCCAAAGAAGGGGCAGAAGACGGGGTCTACCTCAGGAGGCCAGGTGCAAGCTCTTATAGCACCACCTCAGTCAGGGGGGCAAGTTCAGGTTCTCTCAGTTCCACCGATTCAGCAGAGAGGTAGAACTATTTCCGTTGAAAGTCTGGTTTTTCTGTTTGATCATCCAGTTCGTACTTTGTTTGACTCTGGCGCATCGCATTCTTTTATCTCATCATCGTTAGTTGAGTCACTGCACTTAGACACCAGTCTAGTTGATGATCCCTTGGTTGTCTCAAACCCAATTGGGGGCTCCATATATCTGTCTATGATATGTTTGGGTTTGAAGATTTCTATACTTAGCGTTGAGTTTAGATGTGATGCTTTTGTATTGGGCTTCACGGGCTATGGGTTGATCTTGGGCATGGACTGGTTATCCAGTAATGGTGCCGTTCTTGATTGCGAAAGGAGAGTTGTCAGGCTCATGACCCGCTTGGGTAACACTCTCGAGATCTCTTGCAATCCCATGGAATCTGTTTTGCTAAGTTATCTTGAATCGCTCGATGCTTCGGTCGAGAGTTTGTGTTCTGTCAGAGTAGTCCGGGAATATCCGGATGTGTTTGAAGAAGTAAAGGGTTTGCCTCCGAAGCGGGAGATAGATTTCCGAATTTATTTGGTGGATAATGCCAAACCAGTGTCTTTGCCAGTACGCCACATGGCTCCTCGTGAGAGAAGAGAACTTCATAAGCAAGTAGGGGAGTTGCTTGAGAAGGGGTTCATAAGGCGAAGTATATCGGAGTGGGGAGCTCCAGTAGTGTTTGCCACGAAGGCGGATGGGTCCCTCAGACTTTGTGTGGATTATAGAGAACTTAATAAGCTCACGAAGAAGAATAGACACCCATTACCGAGGATAGATGATCTCTTTGATCAGTTGGTTGGCGCGTCAGTATTTTCGCAGATGGACTTAGCTACAGGGTTTCATCAGTTAAGAGTGGCGGAGGACAGTATAGAGAAGACTGCTTTCCGGACTCCGGATGGTTTTTATGAGTGGCTAGTGATGCCATTTGGGTTGACAAACGCCCCCGCATACTTTGTTGATCTCATGAGTAGAGTGTTCAGAGAGTATCTGAATAAGTTTGTAGTAGTTTTTGTGGATGACATCTTGGTCTTTTCCAAGAATGAAGAAGAGCATGCCTTACATCTCAAGGAAGTGTTGGAGACTCTTCGAGCGCATAGTCTTAAAGCTAAATTCTCTAAATGCCATTTTTGGAGAAGAGAAGTGCGATTCTTAGGGCATGTGGTCTCTAAGGAAGGGATAGCTGTGGATCCCGCAAAGATAGTATCTATCCAGGATTGGAAAGTTCCTAGAAATGCTACCGAGGTAAGAAGTTTCTTGGGGTTGGCAGGATATTATAGGAAGTTCATCAAAGACTTCGCGAAGATATCAGCCCCATTAACCCGCTTGACGAAAAAGAATCTGGTTTTCTCGTGGGATGTAGATTGTGATGATGCTTTCCGACGGTTAAAGAGAGCTTTGACCACCGCTCCAGTTTTAGTGCTCCCGGATGGGAGTAAGCCGTTTGTTGTTTATACCGATGCTTGTGGAACAGGATTAGGCGCAGTCTTGATGCAGGAGGGAAGGGTAATAGCCTATGGAGGGAGACAATTGAGAGTGCATGAGAAGAATTACCCTACCCATGATCTAGAGTTGGCCGCGATTGTTTTCGCACTTAAGTCTTGGCGCCATTATCTTCTTGGTGAGAGATTCGAGTTGTTCACCGACCATAAATCATTGAAGTACTTATTCTCTCAGAAGGATTTAAACTTAAGACAGCAAAGGTGGATGGAGTTCTTAGCATCCTATGATTTCGAGATAGCGTATACCCCTGGTAAGGGTAACGTGGTGGCAGACGCCTTGAGTAGAAAAAGGCTATCTTTGAGTCCATTGTTCGTGGAACGACGAAGCTTGGAGTTTCTTTCTTTGTTTGACTTCAGACCTTCTGTTGATTTTGTACCTGGTTTGTTGGCATCCTTGGAGGTTAGACCTACTCTTTTGAGACGGATTGGCGAGGCTCAGCGAGACGACCCACAGTTGGTTGTGTTGGTAGAGAAGCTTATAAGAGGGGAGTCGTCCAGCCATTTGGGTAGATACACCATAGATGATAAGGGATGGTTGCATAGAGACGGTAGACTTTGTGTACCGCAAGATGAGGGTTTGAAGAAGGCTATTTTGGATGATGCACATCGTTCAAGAATGACTATTCATCCCGGTGGAGACAAAATGTACCAAGACATGAAGAGAGTTTTCTTCTGGGCCGGTATGAAGAAAGATGTGGCCGAGTATGTGGCTAGATGCTTAGTGTGCCAACAAGTTAAAGTGGAGCAAAGGAAACCCGGTGGGTTGCTACACCCATTGGAAGTTCCACAGTGGAAGTGGGATAGTGTCTCGATGGATTTCATCGACGGGTTACCGAGATCGAGGAAGGGCAATACGGGAATTTGGGTTGTGGTAGACAGACTTACCAAGAGTGCCCATTTTATACCCGTAAAGAGTAAGAGGACCGCTCCATGGCTTGCTTCAGTCTAAGTTAGAGAGATTGTTAGATTGCATGGCGTACCACCCAGCATTGTGAGTGATCGAGATCCTATTTTCACTAGTGAGTTTTGGAGAAGTTTGCAAGAGGCGGTAGGGACTCAGTTGTGTTTGAGCACCGCATATCATCCTCAGACGGACGGTCAGACTGAGAGGGTGAACCGTATCTTAGAAGATCTTTTGAGGCTTTGTATCTTGGATTTTGGAGGTACATGGGAAGAACATCTTCCTTTGGTGGAGTTCGCATATAATAACAGCTTTCAGTCCAGTATTGGTATGGCTCCTTTCGAAGCTCTTTATGGAAGGCCTTGTCGATCTCCTACATGTTGGTGGGAATCTACGGATAAGATCTTGCTTGGGCCGGATATGGTTAGAGAGACTTCAGAGAAGATTGATTTAATTCGAAAAAGGATGAAAGCAGCGCAAGATAGACAGAAATCTTATGCGGATCGGAGAAGGACGGATCTTGAGTTTGAGGTTGGGGACATGGTTTTTGTCAAAGTATCTCCATTGAGAAATGTTGTTCGCTTTGGGTCCGTAGGGAAGTTAGCACCGAGATTTGTTGGGCCGTTTCCTATTAAGGAAAGGATTGGACGGATGGCATATAGGGTGGAGTTGCCCGACAGACTTAGTGGTGTTCATGATGTATTCCATGTATCACATTTGAGGAAGTGCTTACATGAGACCGCAGAGGTGGTAGAGCCGAGCTTGCTTAGAGATGTAGAGGTAGAGCGTGATGCGACGATTCGACGAGCTCCTACTCGCATCCTTGGGTCAGAAACTAGGAAGTTGAGGAACAGAGAAGTTCAGCTAGTTAAAGTGCAATGGGGAGATGACGAAAGCAATGCTACTTGGGAGACGGAAGCAAAGATGCGTTCTTTGTATCCATTTCTTTTTGAGAGTATGTCTTTTAACTTCTCCTTTATTGCTTGTCTAGTACTTATCTTATCTTTAGTATATCCTCTCGCTAATACCTATGACCTTTAGATAGGGTAAAACCTATGGTTGAAACATGTGTTTGAAACATGTTATGGTTGATGGATGCATATGGATGCAATTGTTTGCTAGTGGTTGCTCGTGGATGCATATACACACACATTAGGCACTAGATCGGCTCAGTCACTTCATGTTGCATATTGCATAAATGGATGTGGTAGTTAGATTGATGGATGTATCATGGCTGTGTTATCATATGGATGATGCATTTTTGTGTATGGTTGTGCACGCATGTAGAAATTTGTATGTGTCAATAGGGTTTCGCATACATATTGGATGCATGGCACTATCATGGTTTGCATTAAGGAGGTTTACTGTATCAGTAACCGCCTGATTTTTGCATTAGGTAAGTACATATACACACACTTTTGCATATATCCATCCAGCATTTAGAATCTTGTAAGGACAATGATTGCTCATGGATGATGCTTTGAGTAGATGGATGATTGGATGGTAGGATACGTTCTTCCTAACTTGAAGATTTCGGGGACGAAATCCTTTAAGGAGGGGAGAATGTAACAACCCGTATTTTCAATAACCTGTAATAACATAAATCGAGGCAGAATTTAATTCTAAAATGGGAATCAAGGGAAACGGGCTATGCCATTGCGTTCGTCTCGGAAAAATACGCGAAATAGAGTCCGAGTTTTCGAAAATCGGAGTCCGTATGACCAAGATATGGCCTCGCGAAGTTTCACGAAAATTCCCAAATTAAAGTATACTTAATTAAGTGAAATGGGTTGTGTAGATATATATATATATATATATATATATATATATATATATATATATATATTGATATATATATATATATATATATAATTGAAAATTTAATAAATAAATATGCAAAAATGCTCAAAACAGCGAATTGGGAGAGGGGAATAACCGAACCGGCCGATTTTTGAAGTCGACCCAAGCCCGCTGGGTCGACTAGGGGTTAATCCAGGGTGTTTGGCTGTCAACCCGTGGGCCGATTCGCTCAAGTGCAGATTTTGCATTTGAATGGTTCTCATGGTCCATCTTTAATCTAAAGGCCCTAGATGGTTCCTACACTTGACTTCTTCCCCAAGACATGCTTTGATGGCTTGGATTGAATCTAGGGTTAATCCTATGGCCTAAAACACTTGCCTAATCTATAAATAAGACCCTAACCTACCCTAATTCATTCATAATTAAACCTAGTGACTAAACTATGGCAAAATGCTAGCTCTCATGGCCTCCACTAATTTTATGAAGAGGGTTGCATACTAATCACTCTCTAATCAACTTCTAATCCCTTCTTAGCATCTTAATCTTCTTCATTTGGTGTTCAAAGTTGCTAGTTGTGAGTTTCTATCACTTTGATGATCTTTTGGTAAACTAATTAGATGAGATGTGATGAGATTTATGGTTTTGTATGTGGGTTAATGAGCTTTGAATCATATGATATGATGTTAGCATTAATCTTATGTTTATGCATGTTGAGTATGTAAGCTTATGCAAGTTTAATATGATGTATGTTATGTTTGCATGATGCTAAATATGCAAGTTGTGGGCTATGTAATCATATGCATGTTATGCAAGTTCATGGTAATATGCTATGCAAGTTACATGTATGTAAATATGCAAGTTACATGTTTGTTAATATGCAAGTTACATGTATGTAAATATGCAAGTTACATGTTTGTTAATATGCAAGTTACATGTTTGTTAATATGCAAGTTACATGTATGTAAATATGCAAGTTACATGTTTCTTTATATGCAAGTTACATGTTTGTTAATATGCGAGTTACATGTATGTAAATATGCAAGTTACATGTTTATTAATATGCAAGTTCATGATGACACATTATGCAAGTCTATAAGCTAATATGCAAGTTTGTTATGCAAAATGAATATGTAAGTTATGTGACATATTATATGCAAGTTATGTGACATGTTATGCAAGTTCATATGCAAGTTATGTGTTTGTTAATATGCAAGATGGCACCTTTGAAACATGTTCATTCATATGCAAGTTGACACCTTTTATATGTGTTATATCATGAACGAAATTACGTGGGAACGATGGGGTAATTAAATGCATAAGTTAATAAGATTGTGTGAAATTAATATAATTATGCATAACACAAAATAAATAAACATAGTATGGGAATTTGCCTATTTGGTTAGGTGTACCCATACTATGTGTTGGGAATTTACCTATTGAGTTAGGTCTACCCCATGGGAATTTACCTATTAAGTTAGGTCTACCCATGTTAAGAAAACTTGATTAATTAGGGATAATTAATATAAAATTATGAGGGTGATTAATTAGGTGTAATTAATTGACTAAGACACGAGGTTGGACTCAGTTGTAGCGTAAAACTGCCCGGACCCAACCGGCTTAACCAGTTGCTACAAATGTTAGCCCAATGTGAGAGGTCTTAGGCACAAACTAAATACGTAATTAATGTAAAGACACGAGGTTAGACTCTGTTATGACATAAGGCTGCCCGGACCCAACCGGCTTAACCAGCGGTCATAAAAGACAGTCTAATGTGAGAGGTCTTTACAAAGGTTACGTTCTTAATTAATTAATTAAGAAACACTTAACCATATTAGCATGTAGAGGGACATGAGGGGTTAAGTGGGTGCCTCGGGTGGCATGAGAAAATCTAGTGGTTGCCTTGGGTGGCAATAGAAAATACGATTAGAATACTTAACCAAAATGGAACATGTAATTAAAACATGATTAAAGGGTTAAGTGGGATATACTAGAAAAAGGGACAAGCTTAGGTGGGTAGCTTGTGGAGGCCCATTTCAACCAGTAACTCATACGTATCTTTGTGGGCTCGACCCATGTCGAGGACGGGACACGCATACTGGGCTTGACTGTAAGAGGCAAACGGGTTAGCGGTGGCAACGCAAGTCCAACGGGCTTCATATGCGTGAGTGGGCCCGGGCTGGTAGGTAAGCCGTTGTTGCATCGAGTAGATATAAGCCGTGCACCTTTAGTTCCATCAGGTTGCCACATTGGGGAATGATACATCCCACGGTGGGGCCAGCACGGGTATCTACGTTAGGGAGCCGATCGAATGGGAAGTAGTGTGTACACCTAGTGGATTGTAGGGCCCCGTGGCGCCTACTTGGTCACCTAGGGGTACGCAGGTACTAATTAGTAAATTTTATAAGTCCTTGGGTGGGATCAACCTTTAAGTTAGGAACGACTGGTGTGGTGCAGTTTAGTAATTTACCTTAGGGAGGGTAGATGCGTCTTTATCCTTTATCTTCGTTTAGTTGACTGCTTAGGGTAGCCATTCATCCCTATATGTTACCGTATATCAGTTTATGTCTTCTCTGGTTACTTTAACGATTGTATTGTTAAAGTTATAGGACTCGCTCAGACTTATGTCTGACCCTGTTGTTTTTATCTTTTTCCCAACCCTCAGGTCCTACGGTGGATCCTAGCAGTAGTGGAGCTTGATCGGATTGATGTTCCAGTCTTTAGGAGCTTGGATAGATGTAAAGCTCCAGTTATCCAGTTATCTTTTCTTTTGTTTGGCTATTGTATGAGAGTGGGATTATGTACTTCTTTATTTTGATGGATATTGTACTTGACCTTTATTGAGGTTTTATGATGTAACCAGACATGTTTTACTTCCGCTGTTATGAGATGATGTTTTAAAATTTCAAGTACTATTTATATCTGTCTTGTTGTAATTTTTCTGTTCTATATTCACTAAAATACTCCACCAATGCTATGGCATTCCCTTAGTGAGTGATCATAGCGGGAGTGGGGTGTTACAGAAAATTAAAAATGTACGATAAGTTACTAACAAATGATTATTTAATATTAATTATTTTTTATCAATTCATTAACTGTTTATTATTTCATATTTCAAAATAATTATTAATAATTAATCAAGAGATGATTAAAAAAATTGCTAGGTTATGTAAATTAAATCAACAAATTAAAAAAATATGCTAGAATATACTTTTTTGACACATTATCACACAACTAAACATTAATTTAACGAAATGTTAAAATGATATGAGAAAAAATGTAGGGGCTAATCGCAAGAAAAAATTCCCCTTCTGTATACGTGTAGATAATATATTTTACCTACCTATAATTATTGGTAGATAACCATCCTTCAACAATTTTATAGCATTGACAATATTTACCTACCAATAAATTTTATCATTGAATATTGGTAGATAAAGGTTATCTTTACTTACCCATATTTATTGGTAGGTAAAATATTGGTAGGCAAAGGTCAAATTTCTTGTAGTGCATGTTATCTTCTTAGTTATCATTGCTACAGCTTACTGTTTGTTTCCCACATGTGCATGAACCCTTACCCAAACCTTTCCTCAAATCGGGTGAGGCACCCCTTCCTACAAGCTTAGACCTTCCTGCAAGCTTATACCCTTCAGCAAGCTTGGTGAAGAACCCCTTTCTACCATCCGTTAAATCCTTTGTCAAGGACTGTATTTACAGATCCTTCTCCCTAAGGTAACTGTTGGTCCTTGAATCGCTTAAGCGTCATGCTCACCCCATTGAGGGAAGGGTAACTATCCTTCAGATTCCAGACGTTGACACCTAGGAACGGTGAATCAACTCAAACTTGCGAAGGCTAAACAACCTATTTTTCCCTTAGGTCAACTCCCACAGACCTATCTCCGGTGTTAATGAAAAATATCAATAACAGTAGTCTTCACGATTTTGGATTCCAATCTCTCGATCAAAAAAAATAGTAAGCTCTCTGAAATTTTTTTGCTCGAATATTTGTTTGTTTTGATTGGGGTTTTTGCCGATGAAGAAATAGGTGCAATATATAAGGTTTTCGTCCCTATAAAATCTCTGATTTCAATTACGACTTGTCGTATATGATTTTGAAAATTCTAGAAACCCTCGATTTGTTTTTATGGCCCTTGAAATCGCACATGTGTATTTCTGGAAAAAAATCTGAACTGCGAAATGATTTAATTTTAGAAATCTTTCTCTGATTTCGTTGATGATAACTTGTGTGGATTCCGTGATGTATCTGGTCTTGATTTTATCCCTTTGTGAATTTGGTGAATTGAATGTAGAAATTAGCTTGCCAAATTTGTTTGTCCCATGAATGCAAGATTAATTTGTTTCCATTTCAGAGAATTAAA
Organism: Allium sativum; assembly: GCA_030737875.1. Lineage (NCBI taxonomy): Eukaryota > Viridiplantae > Streptophyta > Magnoliopsida > Asparagales > Amaryllidaceae > Allium > Allium sativum. The sequence goes on from CM060926.1 coordinate 243,204,587, forward strand.
AAAGGAAAGATTTTCCCATCATGTTCATGTAGATTTAAATCATTCTTTCAGAGACCAAATGATTTTGCTAAAAAGAATTTCCCTCATTCAAATGTTTGTACTTGTATTAGTACATAGACCTCACTTGCCTTGACATGATTATTTCAATATCTCCATTTGGATCCATACATACACACACATACGCACACACAGAGTTTGTGTGTGTGTCGACATATCAATGTTGCTGCCTTATTACTGAGCATGCTATTTTGTTTACAGTTACACCTTGTATGTTAGCATTTTCTTAAGCAACATGATCTTGTATTACATGGCCTTGACTTGTTCTGTTGCACCAGTTATGGACTGTCCTGTATAGGAACTTGGCACACACACATACACACACACACATATATGTGTGTGTGTGTGTGTGTGTATATATATATATGTGTGTGTGTGTGTGTGTGTGTGTGTGTGTGTATACATACACACACACAAGTGTATGTGTACATATGTGATTGATGTCTTGTTACCGAGTATGTTTGATGCTCAATTTTGTTTGCAAACTTGAGTTATCTTGACATGTTTGGACTTGTTTATGTGCTTGCACCATTTCTTCACTTGGAATTGTTGCAGTTCTTGATCTCATGTTGCATGCACCATGTTTTTTCACTTGCCCTTTGCTTTGTCTATCCATGGCTTTGTCCCTGACTTGATTTTGGTATTCTAGTTCATGTCTTGTGCAAGCAATGTGAGTTTGAACTTGTTGTACTTGCCTAAACATATACAGTTTGAGCCAACTTTGGCAATTGTGACTGTTATACCCATGCCACTACACATGCTTGTAAATGCTTTTGATATTATTATGACATTTGTGGTTCATATCACGCACCGAATTCACCCGGCCTCCGAAGAGACGAGAAAACGCGGGTTGTGTTGAGAACACAACGCATCAGAACACAAACATGAGAACATTTCATTGCTATTACAACAATTACATCAGAGTACAAGAATATTTCAGAGTTTGAATAAATATTACATAGCGGAAGAATATATCAGAGATTAAAATACACAAATTTAAAATGTACAAATACAATGTATAGAAGAAATACATCAACTAACACAACTGAAGGGAATACACAGTTACAAAGCTTTCTGAATATAGATCCAGCTGTAATCCAGGATCCTGTGAAAAGAAATATCTGCAAATCCAAAACTATAGCTGCTCATGTGGAAAATATGGGAACCTAGAGTTTAGGTAGAAATAATAAAATACGAATTAGTCATGGGACTGGCGTGAGAACTCAAAAAAATTATTAAACTTTACTTTAAAAGTGGAAAATTCACGGGACCACGTCGTATGACACGGAACGGGTTTACTTCACATGAATACCAGTTTAAAACATAAAACAACGCAATGCTTTTTGAAAAATGAAGCTATTATAAGACTCAAGTCCCATCACACAATGTAAACACAAACCAGAGGATAGAGTTTTATCTTATATAATAGCCAAACATGCTTGATACGCTTTAAAACAAATCATTTTGGTATTACTATAAGTGCATAGTACAAAAACAACTTCAAATATAAATGTATCAATCATAGACGACATAGTACCCCACCTTACTATGTCGCCCTATAGGTTTACAATTAAAACTGCACAATGTCGTATTGGAAATTGGATTTCCATCATGACTCAAGACAAGGGATGGTCTCCTTACCGATTCGGATCTCCTCTAGCAAGATGACCCAGGAATCAGACTCTGGTGAGCCCTTGGATCCTGCAAGGCCGATCCACATCTAACGTTTGTGGATTGGTTATTCCTGAACATACATTTCCCAGTCCTATCAGACCTTTCACTTGGCCATTGGAGACCAATCATATCCGAGGCGCCTCGCAATCCATCATCCACATAAGTAAAAATGTCCGAGCTCCATACCATGACATAACTTCTAGCTAGAAAGAAATGTATGCACTCCTTGCGCCCGTTATCCCATTTTTGACTCATTCCAGGGTGTAAGGCTTGCGAATTAACGCTACAACACAAAGCTATGCTACTTAAAGCTGTGCTTTGATCATCAACTACAAGGCCCTGCTTTTCAACAAAAGCCTTGATCATTTGCATATTAACATGCCATATTGTCACTTCATGCCATACAACTGATATCTATCAATATATAACCTCCAAGCTCATACGTCTCAAAGAATGGTGTTAAGAAAGAGAATAAAGTCTCCACCACCAAACCAATACATATTTAATAGAAATCAATCAATACAGAACAAAGTCCAATTTCAGACATAATCCATTTACAAGTTCATTCCGGGTCTGAACGAAACCGGAGGCACCTTATTCCTCATCCCATATGTCCAAACATGAGAGAGGTCATCGCATATCCAGTCGATCTCCAAGTACGTCTGAACGATCACCACTTATTACCTCATCTTGGGTGTATAGCCCAATCAAGACATCAGTAATCATCCAAACGATTTGAAGATCTCCGGTCTTCAATGATCGTCTTCATCGTTGACTTTCAGTCGTCGTATTAATTATTCGGAATGGGTTAAACCCGGTCTTTCCAAATAATTCGCATATCTTATAATCAAGTTCTATAAAAACACATCGTACGCCTCATTCCAATCCAGAATATTCTTTTATTCAAATATTCATATCTTTGGGGATAGGTTCCCATTAATTTTATCAAAGATAAATTCTTTTAGATTTATTATTTAATCTTCCTTTGGGAATCATTTCAAAAAAATTTAAATTATCTCTTCATAGCTTAACCAAATTAAGGTTTATCAACTGGTCGGGATTAACGAACCTTATCGAAGTAATCATTTATTTTATTATCTCAATCCCAACCTATTCATCCCATGGAGCAAAACTGGTAGTACTCCATATCTAACACTCATTGTGTTCTCGGTGAATTCAGTTACCACTTTAACGTTTAAATTTAATCAAAGATTCAACTATCGCATGGAATAAAACTAGTGGTATTCCATTCTCGCACATTTTTTGAATTCGGTAAATTTAAGTACCTTATCCACATTTCAGTCTAATCAAGTATTCGTTAAAATATCACTTAGTTTTAATCTCAAAAATCATAATTAAAAGATTTATAAAAATCCCAATTTCATAACTTAAGATGCATAAGATAAATTGTACATTTCAGCAATGCACAGACGTCTGATCTAACATGCACAGACGTCTGATCTTACAGGGTAAGATTTCCTAAGAGTTTTGATAGACGTCTGACCAATTATGGTTAGACGTCTGACCTTAAGCAATTATTTTTACTTTCCAAAAGGCTTCAACAGATGTCTGAGCCATTCTTGGTCAGGCGTTTGATTACAGGGAAATAATTTCCCAAGAGCATGAACAGACATCTGACATTTCCCAGACAGACGTCTGAGCTGAAGCTTGGGCAATTACTTTGGAAAATTCTACTAATCTTAATTAAAAGGTTATAAATTCCAAATCATAACTTCATCGTTAATTGGGTTTAAGAATTAATGTCATTTAAAAACACCGTCCACTAAGAAGCTAGAATCCACTTTCATTTACTTTCCAATTATATTCATTGATTGGAAAATCTCATTAAATCTTAATGAAAAGATTTATTCTATTCTCAACTAGGTTTAAGAATAGTATTATTAAAGATACCATTTACGAAAAACCAAAAATCCACTTTGATATTAAATACAAGGCTCTGAATAGAAATCATATCGATTCATATTTAGTAACAAATTCTGAAACTGACAAATATCATATTGGGAATAACGATATATATATCTTCCAAATTCCTCAACGATATCCATTTAATCACGGAATCCAATATCGAAATATCCTGAAGATTTTTTCCATTTACGTCCATTCCAATTCATACGTTGGAAAACTTTGGTTAGATTAAAACCATATCAATTCTTTATTCTAGTTGTTAACCATTTCATTCTGATAAAATATCCTTTATCTTTTCAAACTTGCAGTATATCAATTTTTTCATATCCATCCAAAATCGGACATCAAAATCATATTTTCATTCTTCAGTGAATATTATGTCAAAATATTTGTTTATATTCTGAATCGGAATGTGACTCAATCAATTACCATATAATTTCAATTATATGGATTCCATACATCGCATGTATTGAAAAATAGTGATAACCAACTATCAAGCCTCCAATTCACATCCAGAGTGTAATCTACAACTGTATAAGCATTAAGTAGTTAAATAATGCTTACTACGGTCCGTCAATCAATCGATCGACATACAGCTAAATACATGGGAGATGTGTGAAGTTATTATCATCCCCAGACTCGTGTGGGGTTTTCAATCAACATCCAATGATTATTATTTACAAACTTGGACGATATGTAAAATTATCATTCGAATACCCGTATGGAGTTTACATCACAATCCATGTGAACTTATCTAATATTTTCATAGGTTAATATAATGATAACTATAAAAACTGTAAACATCCATCAATCACCAAACATACATTGCAATCACATGCAATCAATAAATATTTAATCACAACTATAATAGATGTAAACATAGTTTGAGTGAGAGAGTTCTCACATTTGGTTTCCAATCCGCCATTATTTAATTTGCGGTTCTAGTGTGGTTAAATAACGATAAACATTCGCTTGTTTACATCAGACTTTTTTCTCCATCAAGAGTTGCCACGAGCTCTGAATCACTCCAAATCAGTTCTATTGCAAAGCTCTCGTCGATATGGTTCTAACGCACCTGGTTTTGCTGAATTCCGAGTTTGTATGAAAAAGTTATGATCATTTTAAGAAAATCAATTATTTTGCCCCCAGACAAACGTCTGTTGCTACTGTTCAGACGTCTGAAAGTCGCAAATGACTTCCCGAGAGCTTTGACAGACGTCTGTTGCTACTATTCAGACGTCTGAGCTATAGCAATAATTATTTTTGGTTTAAGAACATGGACAGACGTTTGTTGCTACTGTTCAGATGTCTGAACAGTCGCAATTGCTATAATTTGCCTAGGACAGGATGTGCAATCGGTTCGGACGAGCTCGAATCAATGGTGATGGCTTATAATGATTTCTTAGCTTAAATGAAGCCTCTTTAGCTCGTTGAAACCATCCAAGAACACATGCACACATACATATACATAAGATTGCAATGATTTCTATTATGAACTCTAAAACGACTAAATTCTGTAACCAAAGCAATCAAATGCGATATAAGCGAATTGTGAAGTCTTAGAATTTGCCGGTGCGACAACGGAGCTTCACAATAGCGCCTAAACAACACTTAGCTTATGCATTTGATCATGATAACTATACTAATCATAATTTCCAACCCAGTGGAACACGATTACTTGAAATCGACTAAGTTTCACTAACATATCCAATTCACTAGCATATGCAAACTCAAATGATCATTGAATTACACTTTTACAAGCAATTAACATGTGGCATAAACACTTAGAACTCTCAAAGATCTCACCTTTGCTTGCTAGAAGCAAGAAATCAATCCAACGACAACACTAGAATCAACAAACTATGTTCATATGAACGCATTTCCTAAGAATTAGGTCATAGGAATCATCACAAATTGAAGAGAAAACAAATTGGAGAAGATGAATACGAAGATGGAGAATCTTAGCCATGTTGTCTCTTTGATTTCCCCCTTGATTTGGGCTTGAATTCACTAAACCTAGTTTAGGACTTTTAATTTCCCATTCCCTTTCCCCATTTCTAATTTTCTTTCTAAGTGCTAGGCGAATAAAGAGGGAGAGGCTCATTCGGGAGTTAAGTGAGTCAACTAAGTTGGCTAACCAAGCCCTAGTCCAATGTGCCAATTTTCTGAAACTCGGAATATATATATTGAAATTTGTACTTTTCGAACACCAAAACGACATTTTGAACTCAATGGAAGTGGTTTCGAGTCCAAATTCATCCATATGCAAAAAGTGATATTTTGATCCGACATCTAATGAAAGTGACCAAATTTCTCCAACTCCAAAAATATCGATGTTTATAGTTTTCGAACACGCAAACGACATTTTGAACCAATGAAAGTGGTTTCATTGAAAACGGAGGTCATTTGCAAAATATCCATTTTTAAGGACCATATATATAAATTTTAAATTTATACATTCTAACTTCGATTAAATATAAATTATAAATCGTTTATTCTCACAATAGTTCATCTGAAATATTTAATTTCTATGAAAATCAATTAAAAATAAATTTTAAATTGGCTCCAAAAATTCAGGTTTTTACAGTTCAGCTTTGTGTTGCTCTTGCATATGCTTGCATGCTATATATTTGTGTTGCATATGCTACTGCACATTCTGCAACACATACAACCACTGAACCATTGTATATTTGAGATGTTGACATTTGAGCTTGCTTCATCATTGAGACTATGACCTGTTACATGCTGCTCCTGTTTTGACCATTGTGTGCACATGTTGATGCTTGTCTCTTCATGTCTTTTGCCATTCGTCAGTGCTGAAGGTTTGTGCATGTAATATGCAAGTTTCCTTGATCTTCATGTATACATACATGTATGTATATATATATACACACACACATATGTGTGTATATATATTTGTAAATAAGTGCTGCCAGAAATATTTGATATTGTGATGAAGTGAATTTGACCAAATTTCCTCTGTATACCTGGAAAAAAAATATGTGTATATACATACACATGTATGTGTATACATGTATTGTGCACATGAATTACAGTCTACCTTGTGGTATTTACAGTGAGACACTGTAAATAATACAAGCAGTATAGACTCAGACGGATGTATATACATATCACACCAAGTCAAGAAATATGATGAGAAACACACCAAAAATTCAGAGACAAAATAAAATTTTTAAAATAAATTTATATTTGCTCAACTTTTAATCTATTTTGTTCCAGTTTACTCTATGTGTATGTTTCTGTGATAGGTTTGTAGATGACAGGATAAGATCTGTGTTGTATATGACGTAGTTGTATACACAATTATATGATTTTTGTTTGATGATAACAACCAAATAAATATTATTTTAAATGTGTTTGTTACTGTGCTGTTCTATATATGCATCACAGACAGGAATATAATATTTATATTTAAATAGAATACGACTGTACAGACATTCATATATTCATACAGTATTTTATTTTAATTAAATATTATATTTCAAACATTCAAATAGTACAACTATTTATAACTCCACTATTTATTCAATTCACATGAGATTGTACTTGTAAATAAACTGAATACGATAGACAAGTTTGTTTGACAACAATAAAATAATATTTTATTTCAATCAAATTTGTTTATTACATATATCAGTACAATTCTCTCACAGCTCCTCACTACAGTTCATTCATCACTCAGTACATTTTCATATACACTCAGTTTACAGACTCTCTCATATACAGATATATTTTTCTGTCATTTTCTGTCTTCACAGCTTTCAGTCAGTCCAATCTGCTTACCTGTCACAAATAGAAAAACACACACAGTAGACTGCAACAAAAATAAAATAAAATACAAGCAAATAAAAAAACTATTTTTAAATTTATTTGCCTTAGAATTTTGGTGTGTTTCTCATCATTTTTCTAGACTTGGTCTGATATGCAGGGACAGGAAAAATTATCTGATGGCTGCATATACACACGTATATAAATATACACGTGTGCACTATGTCGCTAATCAAAATACAGTAGTGGGCAACTGTGGAGTAGCCACGTGGACCATCTCGACTCAGTGCACACATGAAAACAACTCAATATAAAGTCAACAGCAAGTTCAAGGGTCGAGCAACAAAGTCAACACAGCAAATCATGGTCCAAATCAAAAGTCAAGATACAAGGCATGAGTGATCGAGCAAAAGGTCAAAGTATGGTCTACATGCACATGAACACAGCAAAAATTGTTCAAGATCAAGTTCATTTTCAAAACAGCCCAAACATGGTGTATAAAGCTGCAAACTATGGCAGATCAGCCAAATATATGGAGCAAACATTCAAGTGCTAAGGTATAGCCGAAAAGGGAAGTACAAGTGCAAAGTACAAAACATGGCAGTAAACATGATAATGTCAAAGTGGTCAAGCTACGTCGAGCCAGTTCATAATTCAAGTACATGTCACAAACAAACAACATGAATATTACAAGTATGCAAGTGGATACATCAAAGTTCATACATGCATAGTTTATGGTGAATAACAACATTCTCTAATGGACGAGCAAATTCAAATGGCATACTCAAGTATGCATAGAAATATTCAGCAGTATAAAGGCTACAGGACATGTTCAACACAGCATGGTCATGGTGCCACTACATAAATGGCAAATAATCAAGTAAAAGTGAAAGTGGCTCACAGTTTCAAGAATGACCAGAGGTGTGCAAAGTAAATGATATGCAAAAGTGTGGACATGAAAATGTGAATGGACAAAAAATGGAGCAACATGCACCAAGGAATTTTAACCACCCCGTTGACCGCCGAAGATACCTCAGACATTGGTTTCACGTCCTGCCTCTCGACACGGACAACCACCCACGGGCATGTAGGGGCAAGAGTCAATACTTTGCCACATGATCATACAGTGATAACCCCCTATCATGTTGTTATCTTATACTAGCTCTGATACCAAGTGGTATCAGAGAAGGTATTTTTAATTTTTAATAACTCTAGAATCATGGATTTCCCTAACGGCGAGTTTTCTAGTTGTCAATCTAACGAAAAATTTTCCAGTATAATCCCAACTATTTTTGATGGAATAGATTTTTAAATTGGAAATTAAAAATGGAAATTTATATAAAATCTGTTAATACTAGATGTTGGTATATTATTGAAAATGGATATGACATTTTAGATAAGAATGACATTATAATTAATTCTCGTGCTTCGCACATTTTATATTCTCATATTAATGATGATCTGTATAACCATATCTCTCATTGTTTAACTGCACAGGAAATCTGGAAAACTCTCGATGCGTTGTATGGAAGAAAAGACAACAATAGCTCAAAACCCCCGATTTCCAACTCATTTCCAGAATTATGCTTGATAGGATTTACAGAAGGTGGATCAGATGATGACAGTGATGGAGACTCAACAGATGACGACCAAAGTGAATTTCCTTTTGAAAAGTTAATTTTTGTTTGTGATAAATTAACTAAACTGTTGAGAATATCAAAATGACAAATAAAAATTTAAAATCTGAAAATATTGAGTTAAGCAATAAAAAACGTGATTTGGAATTAAAACTTGAAAATGTTAAAAAGATGGAAAACTTGAATTGCATAAAATGTTTAGATTTGGAAAATGATTTAGTTCATCTTAATGAAAAATTTCAAAAGCTTAAAAAAGGAATTGTGTTTCTAAAAATAAACGAGACTGAACTAAAAAACAAAAAATGATTTTTTGCAAAAAGAGTTGGATAAGTTTAAGAAGGTTAAAAATTCCAAACATGAAATTTTAGAGAAAGAGAGTTTATTGAAAACTGAATCGTTTTTGAATGAGCTTGAAATTGAAACCGAGAAAATCAAAAATCTCAAGTGCAATAAATGCGCGACTTTTCAAAAAGAATTACTTGAAATAAAAGAAAATTTCAAAATCCTTGAAAACGAAACGTGATTTTGAAAAATAACGAATCGGAAATTACTCGTATAAATCACGATCTGGAAAAAGAAATTGAAAATTCAAGAATTTTGAAAAACTTGAAATTGAAAAGCGTAAACAATTTGAAAGTGAGATTTTTTTAGTCCAATGCGAAAATTAAAATGCCTGAAAACGAAAATATGGTTTTGAAACAAAATGATTCTGAAAAGAGGAAGATCACTATTAATCATTATTCGAATTTAATAAAAGAAAATAGTGTTCTTAAATATAACATTCAACGACTTGAATCAATATTGGTTAAGTTTTCTAAAGGTGAAAAATCGTTGAATACGTTGTTAAATAACCAATTTTTTGTTAAGAGAGTAAGAAAGGACTCGGTTTTGAAAGTTTTGATAAAATTAAAAGGCAAGATTTTTATGATTTTAAAAATCCTTCAAACCGCTTTGGAAAAATTCATCTTTTTGAAAGGCTAAATTTTAATGATTTTGAAAATCCTACAAATATTTTTGAAAAAAATCAAATTGAAATTTTGAATTCCAATAATTTCAAAAGGTTTTCAAATCATAAACAAAATGAAAACTCATTTAAAAACAATTTAGTTAAATGAATTTGGATCCCAAAAGATAATAAGATGAATTCAATTAAGATTAAACGAATTTGGGTTCCAAATGGTACGCTAGTGAATAGTAATGGATTGTTACATAAACGGGTTTGGGTACCAAAACGTGTAAACAAAGATAAGAATGGCAAAACAATTTTTGTTAGACCACTTGATCCTATAAACATTTAGGTACTGGGGATAGGCTAAGGAACAACTGTGTTTAAGAGATAAAAATTCAAATTGTTCCAATTTATTGAATTGTTTGAAGTACCTTACCCATAGATTATGAGTTGGAGATTCATTCGTTCACATTGATTATGGTAAAATAGGTATGATCTCTAAACCCTTATTTTTATTTTATTTCCTTTAATTTTATTTCCTTTTTTATTCTATGCTGATTTATGTTGACAGGGTCATAACGTTATTGAGCACATCTTGAACATTGTAAATCGGAATGAAATTTCAACATTTTTTGCTGTTTTGAGTTTCTTCTTATTCACTTTGGAAAATATTGAAAAATTGAACTCAATATAGTGGACTACTTGAAAGCCATGATTGATTAGTTGTGAAAATTTCATTTTTTTACTTGGCTTGATTTTGAAATCATTCGTTATTGACTGTTGAATTTCTTAGATTATAAAATTTTGACTTTTTCTTAGTTGATTTTAAATAATTTGATCATTGAATGTTTCTTGTGCTTGTTTAAAAATTCTCTGAAAAATTCACTTGTGATTCCTACTTTGAAAATGACCTTGTGCTGCTCTGATAAGGAAATTGATTTGATTCGTTTAAATACCTTGGTGATTGAACGATGAGTTGAAAAATCAGTGATTAGATTTCTTTAAAATTTGAATTTCATATACAAGTTTTTTAAATTTGTCTAGGAGCAATCAGTTTTAGAAATATTAGAAAATTCCATATTTTGCTGATTGATTTTTGAAACTAATTTTCAACTCGCATTGATATTTTCAAAAACCCTCATGAATTTTATATTTTCAATTTAAAAATTATTTTTGATTATTTATTCAAAAATTGAAATTATTGATTTGAATCGTTTTATGACTCATCAAAATTATTAATAGATTTATGAAATTGTGATGAGTTGTGGCTATGTTATAATTCATAACTAGAGGAGATGTTATTTTAAATCTCATGATGATTGGACAGATTTTATAATATTTTGAATTAGAGCTTATTTCACAACCATCTACTATATCTACCATATTTCTGTCATTCATCATGGTTTTATTTAATTTGGGGAGTTCTAATTATTCTTGGAATTAAAAATAAAATAAAAATAAATAAAAAGAATATATATATATATATACAATTTATCTTTGGAATTCACTCCCATTTAAAAGTCCTCTCGGTTATGCGTGGGTGAATTACCTTAATCTCTATGTGCTTCCATTCTCACTTAAAAGACCTTTGTGCTGTGCATGGATGGAACTCATTAGAAAGGATAAAGTTAAGTTACTATTAACCTCATTTAAAAGACCTTTGGGCTACGCGTGGTTAGCAAGTGCTTAACACATTTTGAGCATATTTAAAATCTTCAAAATTCGTATTCAAATATTCATTTTTTATTGAACTCTCCTCATTCTATAAATCCATTATTAATCCATTCATTCTGAAAGTGAAATTTTCTTCTGATTTAAAGATTATTATGATTTTTGTTTGATTAAATGGGATTTGCGATATATATTCTCTCTCTTATTTAAATTTATATTTATGGTCTAAGTTCATCACTGTTTCGATCTCTATTATTCTTTTGATGATAACAAAAGGGGGAGAATGGTCAGGATTTTGATTGATGAGTATTTAATTCAAAAATATTTTAAGATTGAAAATTAAATATCTAGAGGGAGAATGGTCAATTGGATTTCATCATTCATATTTTCCACATATATAGGGGGAGTTCAGTTGTAGGGGGAGCTAATAAATAGGGGGAGTTCAATATTCACTGTCAAACACATTTATTGTACTCAAATTTTTTTATCTGTTTGTCATTTTTAAAAGGGGGAGATTGTTGTATATGACGTAGTTGTATACACAATTATATGATTTTTGTTTGATGATAACAACTAAATAAATATTATTTTAAATGTGTTTGTTAATGTACTGTTCTATATATACATCACAGATAGAAATATAATATTTATATTTAAATAAAATATGACTGTACAGACATTCATATGTTCATACAGTATTTTATTTAAATTAAATATTATATTTCAAACATTCAAACAGTACAACTATTTATAACTCCACTATTTATTCAATTCACATGAGATTGTACTTGTTAATAAACTGAATACGACAGACAAGTTTGTTTGACAACAATAAAATAATATTTTATTTCAATCAAATTTGTTTATTACATATATCAGTACAATTCTCTCACAGCTCCTCACTACAGTTCATTCATCACTCAGTACATTTTCATATACACTACACTCAGTTTACAGACTCTCTCATAAACAGATATTTTTTTCCTGTCATCTTTAGTCTTCTGTCTTCACAGCTTTCAGTCAGTCCTATCTGCTTACCTGTCATAAATAGAAAAACACACACAGTAGACTACAACAAAAATAAAATAAAATACAAGCGAATAAAAATTTATTTTTAAATTTTATTTGCCTCAAAAATTCGGTGTGTTTCTCATCATTTTTCTAGACTTGGTCTGATATGTAGGGACAGGAAAAATTATCTGATGGCTGCATATACACACGAATATAAATATACACGTGTGCACTATGTCGCTAATCAAAATACAGTATTGGGCATCTGAGGAGTAGCCATGTGGACCATCTCGACTCAGTGCACACATGAAAACTACTCAATATAAAGTCAACAGCAAGTTCAAGGGTCGAGCAATAAAGTCAACACAATAAATCATGGTCCAAATCAAAAATCAAGATACAAGGCATGAGTGATCGAGCAAAAGGTCAAAGTATGGTCTACATGCAAACGAACACAATAAAAATTGGTCGAGATCAAGTTCATTTTCAAAACTGCCCAAACATGGTGTATAAAGTAGCGAACTGTGGCAGATCATTCAATGGAGCAAACATTCAAGTGCCAAGGTATAGCCGAAAAGGGAAGTACAAGTGCAAAGTACAAAACTTGGAAGTAAACCTGACAATGTCAAAGTGGTCAGCTAGGTCAAACCAATTCATAGTTCAAGTACATGTCACAAACAAACAACATGAATATTACAAGTATGTAAGTGGATACATAAAAGTTCAAGCATGCATGGTATATGGTGAATGACAACATTCTCTAATGGACGAGCAAATTCAAATGGCATACTTAAGTATGCACAGCAATATTCAGCAGTATAAAGGCTACAGGACATGTTCAACACAACGTGGTCATGGTGCCACTACATAAATGGTAGATAATCAAGTAAAAGTGAAAGTGATTCACAGTTTCAAGAATGACCAGAAGTGTGCAAAGTAAATGATATGCAACAGTGTGGACATGTAAATGTGAATGGACAAGAGAAAAATGGAGCAACATGGACCATTGGTCAAGCATATGGCAAGCAGGCTGAACCAAATAGCAACTCATGTCGACAAAATGAACATGGAGCAACAAACAAAGGTTCATTGAAACACAGGTCAAATGCAGACCGAACTAATACTGTGCAAATAAAATAAGAAATGCACATATCAAGTGTAAAGCATCTGGTCGTATCAGATTTTTTTTTTGATACATAAGCAGCATTGTCGAGAAGCAATACAAAGTGCTATAACAAGTACATATGATTTAAATCTAAGTGAAACCCTAGTTTAGTGTGCACAAGTGACAAGTGAAAAGGCATTTTTATTTCAACTTAGTGATGAAGTTTAGTGTACAAAAGTCAAGTGTTAAGTTCAGCACTAATGTAAATGGACAGGGAAAACTTGAATTCTCAAGAGCAAATTTGTGGAAGTCACAATAACATGATTGAACTACAATGGGTATAAGGTATGAATGCACAAATATGTTCCAATATCATCAACATAAATGGCAAGCTTTGAATCTAGAATGGAAAAACCAAATGGTTCAGCACATATTTACGTATGGAGCAAGTTATAGTGGCAAGAAAAACAGATTAAATTCAAGGTCCAAAAAACATAGCACACGCAAGTTCAAAAGTTCCAAAAAATAAGGGGATTAATTTAAAGCAGAAAAATATACAGTTTAAAGCAAAGTATTCCAGAAAGTTTGAATTTTTCAAACTCAATCATATTCCAGAAGTCACGAGCATATGCATTTCAAAAAACAAATCGAAAAAACCCCAAAATAGCAAAAGATTCAAGCCCAAAATTTACGTATACCAGTACTAAGTCAAATATATGAAATTAGAGCATATATCGGTTTTTAATCCTATAAATACACCCACATCATCATCGGCTTTTGATTATCCAAGTTCAAACAAATCAAAGAAAAATTCGATTTGAAATAACATACTAGAGATCGACGGTAGCTTGGATCGAACAATCCCAAATTGATAAAACAACAAGGGCAACACGAGAATACAGAAAACCAGCAATTCCAGAAGCCACCGAATTGATTTGGAGGAGTTTCTCAGAAACCCTTGTTCAAAGTGTCGGCTGCCATTTTCAAGTAAAGAGAAAAAGGGAATTGGGTTCAAATAAATGAAGTGAAGGGTGGAATCAATGTTGAGTTGGTCGGCCTATTCAAGGGATTAAAAGGGTAATTATTTTTCTTTTTAATACTAGGGTCTTAGTTTATTCTCTATTGTATGTTTATTCTCTATTGTATTTATACTTTTATTTGTAACCAAATTCGAACAGTTTCTAGATCTGTAAAATCTAGGGAAGACGAATTACGGGATTTGTAATTCGGGGAAATCTGGTTTTGGGGATAGAAACCAGTGCAGGGTTTTGAGCGTAGGGTTAAGAACAGTTGTGAGCGAGTGTCGCTAGTTTACAGGGGATTGTAAGTATAGAGATTGTTTTAACTCCTAGTAGAAACCTTTGGGAATGCATCAGTATGCAGGGTTTTGCCGAAGCTGGGTATATCTGTGTGTTATTTATTTTCCGCATTTATTATGATTATTATCTGTGTTGTTATTATTTAATTACTCTGCGAAAATATGCGATAAACCCTATTCACCTCCCCTCTAGGGTTAATTTAGATCCTACAATCTGAAGTACACGAAGATTCAGTAAGAGCGAATAGATGTATGTGCGAGAGAGAGTATAACCGAGTGAGAGTGAATTGTAGTGAGGATTATATATAGGTGAATGTAATAACTGAATGCGTATAAGTGAGTTCTTGAAAGGATGTGCTATTCTGAATGTGAAATAAAATTTATTATTGAATAATAAATAATTGTGTGAATATTTTAATTCTATGTAGTAGTATTATTAGTCAATAATAATTTTTGTTACTGTATGAGATGAAAAATAGAATAATACAAGTTCAAACACATTTATAAAATAAAACATGTTTGTTATCATTAAACAAATAATCACATATTCAACAATCTCCCCTATTTGATGATGACAAACATACACTTAAGATTTGAATATAATTAATGTGTTTGACAGTGATGTATGAGAACTCCCCCTATATATGTGCTCCCTCTACAACAAAACTCCCCATACAACTGAAAGGAGACTTAACAACATTGTATGAAATCTGAAAAATATAGAAATCAATTAAACACTTAGCAAATCTTGAAAAAAAATCTATAGATGTCTGCATACATATCAAAATCTTGATGCTTCTCCCCCTTTTGTTATCATCAGAAGATGAACAAAATTGGAAAATAGCAAAGGATTTGGACTATAATTATAAATTCAAATCAAGTGACAGAATCAAATATGGCAAATCCCATAATTATCAAACAAAAAATCATAATAAATCATAAGATAAAAACACATTTCACAAATCAGAGGGTGGATCGAAGGGTTGGTTATTATATACCAAGGAGGATTTCACATATATTATTAGTATTATTATTTTAAGGACACACTAACCACATATAGCCTATTAGGACTTTTAAATGGCACCGGCCGCAGCATAAAATATAAGTAATCTCTAACCATGCATGACCATATCTAGGTTTTTAAAATAAGGTTAGAGAAACACTTATTATACACAAAATCCCCTTAATATATAAAGTCATAATGGATGATAAAAGTATGGTTGAGATAGAAATGGTTGTGAAATGAATTTCTAAATTAATCATATTATGAAATATATATTCAATCGCACCAGAATTTTTGATATTTTTCAACTATCTAGCATTCTGAAAAATAATACAGTCACAATTCTATCACATATTTTTCAAAGACTGTTCTTTCCTTAATGGTTTCCAAAAAATGATTTGACTTGTCAGGAAATGAAATTGATAACAGAACATCCAAGAAAAATTTATACAAAATACAGTGGGGTTAATCAATTTCTATAATCCTTAACTCCATGCGTATTCTGGAAAATCTATCTTCAGCAAGGGGTTTAGTAAAAATATCAACAAGTTGAGATTCAATTGGAATAAATTCAATACAAATATCCTCACTAGCAATATGATCTCTAATGAAATGATGTCTCACATCAATGTGTTTTGTGCGTGAATGATGGACATGGTAATTTGATAAATCTATTGCACTCTTACTATCACATTGTAAAGGTACATGTTTATAGATAAGGCCAAAATCAGAGAGAGTTTGCATCATCCACAAAATCTGTGCACAACAACTTTCTAAGGCAATATATTCATCTTCAGTAGTGGACAATGCAACACAACTATGTTTTCGACTTGACCAAGAAACTAGAGAGTGTCCTAACATGAAACAAGTTCCACTAGTGCATTTCCTATCAATGAGTGAACTAGCATAATCAGCATAAAAAATCCAACTAAATCAAAATTATCACAAGAGGGGTACCATAAGCCAAGTTT
This sequence comes from Allium sativum, assembly GCA_030737875.1. Lineage (NCBI taxonomy): Eukaryota > Viridiplantae > Streptophyta > Magnoliopsida > Asparagales > Amaryllidaceae > Allium > Allium sativum. Next base: position 243,221,698 of record CM060926.1, read on the forward strand.
TTGTATGCACAACAAATATCTCAAGATCCATTTTGCGGCTTTTAAATGAGATTCTTTTGGGTTAGACTGAAAATGAGTACAAAACAGACAGAAAACATTGGGTCTAGAAGCAGAGAGATAGAGAAGTGAACCGATTATACCATAATATTTTTTCTGATCAACAAAAACTCTTTTTTGGTCTTTGTCGAGCTTGGTTGTTGGGCTCATTGGTGTTCTCATTAGTTTTACTAGTTTTACATCTACAACTCCAAATCTTTTTAGCAACTCCATCATGTACCTTTGTTTGTGAAATGAAAATTCCTTTCCTACTTTGCTTGACTTGAAACCTGAGGAAGTACTTCAGTTCATCTCCCAAGAACATCTCAAATTTATCCTGCATAACTTTTTTATTTTTCTCACACGAGAAATCATTACTAGCACCATGAATGATGTCATCAATGTAAATTTGAATACTTAAGAAATCATTACCATCATGTAATAGAAACAGAGTTGTGCTAGCACGTCCCTTTTTAAAACTATTTTCCAAAGGATATGTACAGAGATAGTCATACCAAGCTCTAGGAGCTTGCTTAAGACCATATAATGCTTTTTCCAATTTGTACACATGATTTGGAAACTCGTGACTCTTAAAACCAGGGGTTGTCCAAAAAAACTTCTTTTAACTCTACATTTAGAAATGCACTCTTAACATCCATTTTCTTAAGTTTAAAACCCTTAAAACATGCAAAACTTAGAAAAAATCTAATTGCTTCTAACCTAGCAACTAGAGCAAACATTTCATCAAAATCAATGCCTTCAATTTGATTGTATCCTTTTGCGACCAATCTAGCTCTATTTCTAATTACATTTCTAGATTTATCAAATTTATTTTTAAACACTCATTTCATTCCAACAATTGGATAATCATTTGGTCTTTAAACTAATTTCTTGACCTTATTACTCTCTAGCTGGTTGAGTTTATCTTGCATTGTTAAAATCCAACATTCATTGTTAAGAGCAACATCAGAAGAACTTAGTTCAATTTCAGAAATATAAGCATTGTGAATGCAGAAAGCACAAAAACTCTTAGAGAGGAATGAGTGTTAACACCTGCTATTGGACTTCCAATTACTAAATCTGTAGGATGGTTGGGTCTGAATTTCAACTTCACAGCTTCAACAGTTGGTTATGTGACCTCATCCCTGCTAACTTCAACTTCATGGCTTTCCTTTTCACCTTCTTGCACAACACCATCATCTTTTTCCTTTCCACAAGGCATCTCCAAGTCTGATTCATCAAATTTCACATTAATCGTTTCAATGATTGTTCTTAATCGCTTATTGAAGATTCTGTAAGCTTTGCTCCTTGAAGAGTAACCCATGAAGATTCCATCATCAGTTTTCAATTCAAAATTTCAAGTTGATCTCCTGTAATGAGAATATAACAAGGACATCCAAATACTCTAAAATATGAGATATTAGGCTTTTTGTCAAATCATAATTTATATGACGTTTTATTAAGTGTTGTTCTAATCATAACTCTGTTCATTACGTAACAAGCAGTATTAACTGCCTCTACCCAAAACGTTAGATCCAATTTATACTCACCCAACATGGATCTAGCCAATTCTTGTAATGTTTTCAACCACCCCATTTCGTTGAGGTGTTCGAGGAGCAGAAAATTCATGTTTAAACTATTTTTTCACAAAAAAAATTCAAAGACTAAATTTTCATATTCACCTCCATAATCACTTCTCAAAGTTTCAATTGAAACACCTTTTTTATTTTGAATTAGTTTTGAAAATTTTGAAAAATAATCAAACGTTTCAGACTTTTTAGCTAGAAAATAAACCTATGTGTATCTAGAATAATCATCAACCAATACATAACCATAACGTTTTCCATTTAAGCTTGCAATATCATTTGGTCCATACAAATCCATATGAATTAACTCAAGAACACTGAAGTACTAACAACATATTTTCGATGGAATGATGAACGACTAAGATGGCCCATGGAACATGCTTTACACACTTTATTATTTTTAAAATTCTGTTGTGGTAGATCTCTAACAATCTCTTTTGATTCCAGTTTTTCCTAGAGTCCCATACTAGCATGTGCTAGTCTCCTATGCTACAAAACTACCTCCTCTTATATGAATACCAAACATCTAGATGGAGTTACATCATCAAATGAAAGTGTGTAAATATTTCCTTTTCTTTTGCCTGTGAAAAGAGTGTTGCTAGTTGATGTTTCAATGATTTTGCAAATCTCACTATCAAAGACCACATTTATACCTTTATCACACAGTTGGCTTATAGACATGAGATTATGATATAAATTGTCAACATATAAGACATCAGTTAAGGCAAAATATTGTTACCTACTTTACCTTTACCAATAATCCTACACTTGCTATTGTCGCCCAATGTCACACTCCCACCTTTGTATTTTTCTAGGTTAAGGAACAATCTCTTGTCATATGTCTTGAGCAACCTAAATCAAAATACCATTTCTGTTGCTCCTTAGCCCGCCAACATACCTACACCTGAAGAGAATAAGATGACCCAGAGAAGCTTTTAGGTCCAAGAGTTTCAGTGACTGAGGTATTATGGGTGAAAGAACCTTTTGGAACCCAGATTTGTTTTTGTTCTTTTGTTTTTCTTCCAACAATTATGATAATTGCATGCCAAGCATTCAAAAATCCAAGCTTGAGTGAATTTTCTGGTTATATTCCTACTCTCACAATTTTCAAAACTATATCCAATTACTCCACATTTCACACATTTAGGAAAGATGCTCCTACCTTTTGCATTATCGCTCAAATCAATTTGTGTCTTTCTAAAACCCAGTCCCTTTCTATTGTTAGCAAACAACTAATTTTCCAACAACATTTTAAAAGATGTATCTCCTATTGAAAACTTATTCAGAGTAATCTCAAGATCCCGGACTTTGGTTTTTAGTGTTGTGTTTTAAGTCACAAGTGAGGTGCATCTATTTATGAAATTCTTTCTTTTTATGTCATCATTTTCTTTCAAACTCAAATTTTCTTTTTTCTAGATCTTCAATGTATGACTCGAGTTTTGATAGCTCTAGATTCAAGAGGTTACCATTTTCACATTCTAAATTTTGAATATTTGAAATTTTTTCATGTTTAGATTCTAACCTATTATTATCATGAATAAGAATCAAATTATCAAATTTAAAATTTTCCACTTTAATTCTAGAGTATCAATAATTTTAGAAAGAATTTGACACATCAAAAGTAAATCATTGTAACCGTATACCTCACTAGATTCTTCTCCACTTCTTCTTAATTTGATTATGCCACAAAACAAAGGTTAGCTTCTTCCTCGCTGTTGTCAGAGTCTTCTTCTCCTTCGTCATCATTCCATGTTGTTGCAAAATCTTTCTTCTTCTTTTTGTTTTTAAGTAGTGGACAGTTTGGTTTCATATTCCTGGGCTTCTTGCACTTATAGTAGATTGGTTCCTCATCTGAATTTTTAGAGTTCTTTGGTTTGTTGGCTTGTTCCTCGATAGCTTGAATTTGTTCCATTTCGTGAGTGTCTCATGGCCATAGCAATCTACCCGATAGGATCGTCCATATCATCATCGCTGTCAATAGTATTAGTCAAGGATATTGACTTCTTCTTGGAATCTGAGTTGTGCGTTCTTCTCTTGCCTTCAACTCCATTTCATATGTCATCATATTTCCAATCAGCTCTTCCATCCTCAATTTGCTCAGATCCTTCGATTCTTGAATAGCTGTGACTTTAGCCTCGAAATAGGTAGAGCTTGCAAGATTTTTCTTACTAGTCCTCTTCAGTGTAAGGTTTCCCAAGAGCTTTAACATTGTAGACCAGCAAAGAGAATCGACCACACAGGTCTTTTATACTGTCGTCCTCTGGCATCGTGAAGTTTTCGTTTTCATTGCATAATAGAGCAAGACGTGATTCCTTCACTTGAGACGTTCCTTCATGACTAACTTCTAAAGTATGCCAGATTTCTTATGCAGTATTATACTGAGTAATTCTGTTAAATTCAGTTTTGTTAAGAGCATAGATAATAACACTCCTAGCTTTAAAATTTGATGAAAACATTTTTTTTATCAGAATCATCCCATCTGTCATTGAGTTTAGGAAATTCAACATCATTAATCGTCATAGTGGGAGACTTATAACCTATTTCAATAATATTCCTTACTTCAGTCAACTAATAAAAAAACCTCCATCCTAGCTTTCCAATACGCATAGTCAGTTCCATCAAACATAGGTGGCCTAACTGTTGACTGACCGTCAAAAAAGCACAATTAGATGAATTCACGACTCTTTAGTTAATTAAGCACTGGTTATGATACCACTTGTTGGATCTAGATTAATCCTAGAGGGGGTGAATAGGGTTTATTGGAAATTAAAAATAAAAACAAACACAAAATAAGAAAGGCATTGCAGAAAAGATAAATCACACACAAGAATTACCCAGCCTTGTCAAAATCCTACCTACTGCTGCATTCCCAAGATTTCCACTAGGTATTAAAACAGATTCACACTTACAAATGGTAAACTCGCGAATCCTGCTACTTCTCCAATCCTACACTCAAAATCTTGACACGACTTAAAATCCTAAGTTGTGATTTTCTTAACTACAAAATCCTATAACTAAAACACCCTAGTTTAGAAAACTAGAAAACATAATGTCTTACAGAAATTGAAAACAATTCAATAAGAAAACAATAAAGAATAACACCCTAATAATGCATATAAAAAATAAGTAGCCCCTTTTATTTGTTAGTTTGGTCGTCTTCTTTACTTCAACGGTGGCAAAAATTTGTGACTTAGGGTTTTCTAAAATTTCTCCAAATCGCGGATTGATGAATTGATTTGTCTCTGGCTATCTTCGAATTGATTATGGTAGTCATCACGATTTTTGATACCAATATCTCAATCGAACAAAAAACAATAAGCTCTCAAAATTTTTTTTGCTCGAATACTTGATGTTGTTTGTTTCGATTAGGTTGTTTGCCGATGAGGAAATAGGTGCAATATATTGGGTTTTCATCACTATAAAATCTCTGATTTCAATTACAACTTGCCGTATATGATTCTGAGAATTCTGGAAACCCTCGATTTGCTTTTATGGCCCTTGAAATCACACATGTGTATTTCTGGGAAAATTTTGAATTGCGAAATGATTTATTTCCAGAAATTGTTACCGATTTCGTTGATGAAAGCTTGTATGGATTTCGTGATGTATATGGTCTTGCTTTTGTCCCTCTGTGAATCTGGTGAATTGAATGTTGAAATTAACTTGACAAATTATTCTGTCCCATGAATGCAAGATTAATTTGTTTCCATTTTAGAGAATTAAAAAGGGAAAGATTTTCCCATCAAGTTCATGCAGATTTAAAATCATTCTTTCAGGGACCAAATGATTTTGCTTAAAAGAATTTCCCTCATTCGAATGTCTGTACTTGTATTCGTGCCTAAACCCCACTTGCTTTGACATGATTATTTAAGTATCTCCATTTGGGTACATATATATGTATATATACACACAAGAGTGTGTGTGTGTGTGCATGTGTATATACATATCAATGATGCTGCCTTATTACTGAGCATGTTGCCTTGTTCACTACCCCTTGTATGTTAGCATTTGCTTGAGTAACATGATCTTGTATTACACGGCCTTGACTTGTTTTGTTGCATCGATTCAGAACTATCATGTATATGCACTTGGCACGTGCGCGCACACACACACACACACACATATATATATACACACAAATATATACACACACACAATTGTGTGTATATATGTTGATTGATGTCTTGTTACTGAGTATGCTTGATGCTCAGTTTTGTTAGCAAACTTGAGTTGTCTTGACATGTTTGGACTTGTTTATGTGCTTGCACCATTTCTTCACTTGGAATTGCTATAGTTATTGATATAATGTTGCATGCACCATGTTTTTCACTTGCCCTTTTCTTTGTTTATCCATGGCTTTGTCCCTGACTTGATTTTGGTATTCTAGCTCATGTCTTGTGCAAGCAATATGAGTTTGAACTTGTTGTACTTTCCTAAACATATACAGTTTGACCCTACTTTGGCAATTGTGACTGCTATACCCATGCTACTACGCATGATTGTATATGCTTTCGATATTGTGATGACATTTGTGGTTCAGCTTTGTGTTGCTCTTGCATATGCTTGCATGCTGTATATTTGTGTTGCATATGCTATTGCACATGTTGCAATACATACTAGCCACTGAACCATTGTATGTTTGAGATTTTGACGTTTGAGCTTGCTTATCTTTGAGACTCTGGCCTGTTACATGTTGCTCCTATTTTGACCATTTTTTGCACATGTTGATACTTGTCTCTTCATGTCTTTTGCCGTTTGTCAGTGCTGAAGGTTTGTGCATGTAACATGCAAGCTGTGTAACACCCCGTGTTTTCGATAAGCCTTAAGTAATGAATTAAAGAATAATTAATCTTAAATGTGAGAATTAAGGGAAATGGGTTATGCCATTGCGTTTGTCTCGGAATTCTGGTTGAGATAAAGTCCGAGTTTGCGTGAATTGGACTTCATATGAAGAAGTTATGGCCTTCGGAAGTTTCAAAAATTCAAAATTCAAATTTAAACTCAGAAGAGGGCAGGGCAGGAAAAATTCCCGCCCAGGCCAGGTCAATCAAGAGGTCGATCCTAGTGTCGACCTACCCTACAGGTCAACCTACCCTACAGGTCAACCTACCCTACAGGTCAACCTATCTTGACTGGATGGTCCTGATTATTTCTAGGGTCAATCTGACGGCTCTAAGTTAATTAAACCTCTATAAAAGCAACCTAACTCTCAACCCTAAATCACAAATATTCATACCAAGAGCCGCCATGCCGTCAATGGTGAACCTAGAATAGCCGTCATCTCTTTCAACTCAAAGGCAAGATCGAAGCTACATCAAAATTAAATCTAATCTAATTCAACTAAGAAAATTCAGCGATCTACAACAAAGGCGAGCAATTCAATTTCAGAATACAGATCCCAGAATCAAGAATTCCTTTTTGTTTGTAAGTGTAGTTATCTTTCAGATGTGAATGAATTAAAGACATGGTTTGTAATGAATTGTAAAATAGAATTGTATCAAGTTGTATGTGATGCTGATTTATGTTTATCCATGTCTATTTTATCGTATATGCCTATGAATTATTGTGGTCTATCATGTTACGTGGAAATTGGTGAATAAACCTATGATATTATGAAATTATCATATGCAAGTTTGGTGATATTTTACAAGTTTTAGGCTAAGTCATGTAGTTTATGCCTAACTATTTAGATCCATTATGCATACATGTTTAGGTCTACGACCTTGTGATGACATCTATATGTTGTATGTCAATTTAGAAATTATGCCATGTTTATGCAAGTTAAGTGATGCTATCATGTAATGAATACATGCAAGTTTATAGGTTAAATACATGATTATGTAAACCTATATGTTTAGATCTACACTTTGTATGTTAGATCCATATGCCTCTATGTCAGATTCATGTTAGCATGATTCAACCTATGCAAGTTCACCACTACATGTCTAACAAGATTTTCGTAGTTCTTTTTAAAACTATTATTTTATGATTCATATTGCATAGATCTAGTTTGCAAGTTAATAAATTGAATGTATATTATGCCAAGTTCATGTGACACATCTGTAGTTAGATCCATATTTTTGTATGATGTTGGAATGTTGCAAGTTCCTCTTTTTCCCCTTTTTAGTTTATTAGTTAGGCTAAAATGTCGACCCTAACATCCTATGTAATTTTGCGAACGTACAACGGGGGTAACATTGGGGAAAACATGAGAATTATACATAATTAACATATTTGGCTCATAACCAATTAAATGGTATGGCATTGAAATGGTATAATTTACTAACCAAAAGTTATGAATTTAATTTAGGAAGAAAGTGGGCCCTGACAATAAATTGTTAGCTAATTTACATATAAGCATAAAAGGATAAATATATAAATTTAGAAAAGACGAATATGCCTAACCCAAGGTTAGACTAAGTTGTGGTGTAAAACTGCCCGGAACCGACCGACACATCCAGTGACCACAGCAATACCTGTCTAATGTGGGTGGTTAGTGCATTGAGCCCAAAAAGGACATGAGGTTAGACTGAGTTTTGGTGTAAAACTTCCCGCAGCTGACCGGCACATCCAGTGACCATAACAATACCTATCTACTGTGAGTGGTTGAGGCTCTAATAAAGCTAAGTCAAGAGTGGAAGGGATAAGTCAATTAAGGAAACACTTAACCAATTCAACATGTTAGCTAAACTAGTGGGTGGGGTTAGGTAAATTTGGACACTTAACCAATTTAACATGTTGGCTGGAAAACCCTAGTAACGGGGACCCATTTCAGCAGTAAACCATGTAGATGTATCATGGGACCCTGAACTAGGCAGGGTGGGGCACGATTACTGGGCTGATTATAAGCGGTCAAAAATATCGGCGGTGGTGCATCAGTGTAGATTCCGGCGGAGTACGGGCGTGCACGTACTATGTAGTGGAAAAAGCAGGCAGTGGGCATCAGTATTCATACACTATGCATCTTGAATCGTGTCGGGTTGCCACCATAGGATTTGATACACCCCGTGGTGGGACCAGCACAGGTATCTACAGTCAAGCGGGGGCCGAAGGACACACGTGATAAATGCATACTAGTAGGAGCCGATCGATATAAGGGGATCGTCTCACCATGAACAAGTGGTGCTAGTTGGACAAGTGTAGTAGGTGTAGAGAATTAAACATGGGTGCGATGTATATTCAGTTTATCTTGCCTTATATAGTTTTATGTAAGTTTGCTTTTCTGGCTGTCCTATTTTCAGTTTATTCCTATCATGAACTTTTCCTTATTCACACACTGAAAAGTCACTAGACTTACTCAGACTTACGTCTGACCCATTTTTCTTTCGTCTTCTTTTCTTCCGTCTCCCCCCTCAGGTAGCCAGGGAGGGAATAGCTCAGCTTAATTTGGACCGTTCATCTTTCCAAGCTTGAAGACTCTGTGATGTACGGCTTGGAATCTCTTATATTTGGCTATGGCTAGGGACACACTAGACTTGGGGATTTATGCAGTTTTATTTATGTTTTATGCTTCTTTATGTTCTAATCAAGACAGAGATTATGATGTAATGTTTGAAAGTTATTTTGAGATAATTTACTGAAATGGTTTTTGTATTGAACCACGTATGAAATAAAGTTGGTTTTGTTTTCCGCTGCTTATATTTCTGTCTTGTAAATTTTCTGTGTCTTTTACCTATAATGCTCCATCGAAGTTAAGGCATTCCCTTTGTGAGTGACCTTAACGGAGGTGGGGTGTTTCACTTGGTATCAGAGCAATGGTTTACTAGATTAGATAAAAAAATTTGGAAACTATTTTCAGAAAGAAGCATTTTTCAAGAAAAAGTGTTATTTTATTTTAAAAGGCATAATCCCTCAAAGCCATATGCATTATATTTCTATCCTTTGTCTTGAATCTTCCCTCTTTCGTTTCAGCATGTCTAGGAATCTTAACCTTCCAGAGGGTGTACCGATACCCGGCTGGTTCAGGAGTTACCTAGAGGCTAGGGCCAACGACGCAGGCCCAGCATACATTCCTCCTCCCCCAGCTGCAGCGGTTCCTCCTTCTCCTCCTCCTCGTGCAAATGCTTTCTCAAAAATATGTATGGACTTTCGAGCCATGGGTGGAAAGAACTTCAATGGAAATGAATCCTTCGTGGAAGCAAGAAACTAGCTCAAAGAAACTGAGGATTTGTTTGAGATCTTCGAAGTGGATGATTGTCAGAAGATACAGTTGGCGGTATGGTTGCTTAATGACGAAGCTTCCTATTGGTGGGAAGTCACTAACGCTGAAAGACTAATTGAAACTTGGATGGATTTTAGGATGAGGTTTGAAATGAAATTCCTCTCACAAGCTGAATGAAGCCTACAGATGGAGAAGTTCTTAGATCTTAGACATGGAAGTATGTCGGTTAAGGAATACGTTAACCAATTTAATTAGCTGGCTAGGTCTAGATTGGAGTTAGTGAGCACTCCACATAAGAAGTCTCTCCGCTTTGTTGAAGGATCGAATGAGTCACTACACAGCGTAGCTATGTCCCATATACCTATGGGTGCGACTTATGAAAGACTGGTGGACATGACGCTGTTACAAGAAGAAGATAAGGTTGGCAAGAAGGAGATGAAGGTGGAAGCATCTTTGGATAAGAAAGGGGAAGGATCACAGAGCAAGAAGACAGACACCAAGAAGGGCGGGAAAAACAACAAAACCCGTGATAAGAGGAAGTGTAATTTTTGTGGCATTCCTGGGCATCTGGTTAAGGACTGCAGGAAGAAGAAAAGGAAGATGGGTGGTTGTTTCCATTGCAGCGAGGCAGGACACATGGCTAGGGACTGCGCAAGAAAGCAAGGGCAAGGGAAGAGAGTTGGATCTACTTCTGGAGGGCAGGTTCACACTCTCATGGCACCTGCGCAAGAACAAGGTAGAAATGTTTCTGTTGAGAGTTTAGTTTATCTTTTTGATCATCCTGTTCGTACACTCTTTGATGCTGGCACATCACACTCTTTTATATCTACTGCATTAGTTGAATCTCTGTACCTAGACACTAGTTTAGTAGAGGATCCCTTGGTTGTTTCAAATCCAATTGGGGGCTCAACTTATTTGTCAATGATTTGTTTGGATTTGGAAATTTCTATATTAAGTGTGGAGTTTAGATGCAATGCCTATGCTTTGGGCTTCACGGGCTATAGGTTGATTCCAGGCATGGATTGGCTATCCAGTAATGGTGCCATCCTCGATTGTGAAAAGAGAGTGGTAAGACTCATGACTCGCCTTGGTAACACTCTCGAAATTTCTTGTAATCCCATGAACTCTGTTATGCTTAGTAATCTAGAATCTCTGGATGCGTCTATTGAGAAATTGCAGTCTGTTAGAGTAGTCCGTGAATACTCAGATGTCTTTGAAGAGGTTAAAGGGTTACCTCTGAAGCGGGAGATAGACTTCCGCATATACCTCGTCGATAATGCAAAACCCGTCTCTCTACCCGTTAGACACATGGCTCTAAGGGAGAGGAAAGAACTCAGCAAGTAAGTTAAAGAGCTGCTTGAGAAGGGGTTTGTAAGGCAGAGTATTTCTGAATGGGATGCTCCAGTAGTGTTCGCAACTAAAGCGGACGGTTCGCTTCGCCTATGCGTTGATTATAGGGAGCTAAACAAGCTGACTAAAAAGAATAGGCACCCACTTCCAAGAATAGACGACTTGTTCGATCATCTTGTAGGTGCATCGGTTTTCTCCCAACTAGATTTAGCTACCGGGTTTCATCAGCTGAAGGTGGCTGAAGATAGCATTGACAAGACCACGTTCAGAACTCCGGATGGTTTCTTCGAGTGGCTTGTCATGCCTTTTGGCCTGACAAACGCACCCGCTTACTTCGTCGATTTGATGAGCAGGGTTTTCAGGGAGTTCCTCAATAAGTTTGTGGTGGTCTTCGTATATGACATTTTGATTTTCTCGAAGTGCAAGGAAGAGCATGCTCAGCATCTAAAGGAAGTCGTGGACACTCTTCATGCACACAAGTTAAAAGCCAAATTCTCCAAATGCCACTTCTGGAGGGAAGAAGTATGGTTTCTTGGACACATGGTGTCCAGAGAAGGATTAGCTATGGACCCTGCAAAAGTAGTTGCAGTGCAAGATTGGAAGGTCCCACGGAATGCAACCAAAGTCCGAAGCTTCCTCAGGCTAGCAGGCTTTTACCAAAAGTTCATCAAAGATTTTACAAAAATCTCAGCTCCACTTACAAAGTTGACAAAGAAGAACTTAACTTTCACTTGGGATTTGGATTGCGATATTGCTTTCCAACACTTAAAAAGAGCTCTAATGACAGCCCCAGTTCTGACATTGCCAGATGGGAGCAAGTTGTTTACCGTATACACGGATGCGTGTGGTATGGGATTAGGAGCTGTCTTGATGCAAGAAGGGAAGGTAGTAGCTTACGGAGGCCGGCAGCTGAAAATACATGAGAAAAACTACCCAACCCACGACCTAGAGTTGGCTGCCATCGTCTTTGCGCTTAAGTCTTGGTGCTATTATCTCCTAGGTGAGAAGTTTGAATTATATACTGACCATAAATCGTTGAAGTACCTTTTCTCGCAGAAAAATCTTAACTTGAGGCAACAAAAGTGGATGGAATTCTTGACTTCCTACGATTTCGAGATTTCCTATACCCCTGGCAAGGGCAATGTAGTGCAGACGCCTTGAGAAGAAAGAAGCTGACCTTAAGCCCTCTCTTTGTTGAAAGGCAGAGCTTGCAGTATATATAGCCAACATTGATTTTAGACCCTCTGTCGATCATGTGACTGGTTTGTTAGCATCACTAGAGGTGCGGCCTACTCTTTTGGACTCAATAGGGACCGCACAACGTGAAGACCCTCAGCTAGTTGATGTGATAGATAAGTTAAGTAAGAGTGAGACTTCTAGTCGCCTCAATAGATACTCCATCGATGATAAGGGTTGGTTGAGGTGGGATGGAAGGCTATGCGTCCCACAAGCAAGGGATTTGGTGAAGAAGGTTCTCAAAGAGGCACACCACTCCAAGTTAACCGTACACCCCGGTGGAGACAAAATGTACAAAGACATCAAAAGGGTTTTCTTTTGGGATGGCATGAAGAGGGATGTAGCTGAATTCGTCTCGAAGTGCTTAGTATGCCAGCAAGTCAAGGCGGAACAGAAGAAGCCTGGTGGTTTGCTTCATCCTCTAGAGGTCCCACAGTGGAAATGGGATAGCATCTCGATGGACTTTATTAATTGGCTGCCTAGGTCAAGAAGAGGCAATACTAGTATTTGGGTAATAATGCACAGGCTCATAAAAAGCGCTCACTTCATACCCGTTAAGAGTAGAAGGACTGCATCATCTCTAGCATCCATATATCTTAAAGAGATAGTCCGACTCCATGGGATACCCTCCAGCATTGTGAGCGACCGAGATCTTATCTTTACGAGCGAATTTTGGAAGAGCTTGCAAGAAGCTATAGGCACACAGTTATGCTTAAGCATGACCTATCACCACCAAACCGATGGTTAGACAGAGAGAGCGAACAGAGTATTAGAAGACCTCTTGAGATTGTGCATTCTTGACTTCAAAGGAACATGGGAGGATCTTCTCCCTTTGGCGGAGTTTGCCTACAATAATAGCTACCAAGCCACCATATGTATGGCACCCTTCGAAGCTTTATATGGAAGACCGTGCCGATCACCAACTTGTTGGTGGGAGTCTACAGATAAGCTCATACTTGGACCAAATATGATTAGAGAAACTTCAGAGAAAGTGGACTTGATACGAAAAGAATGAAGATTGCCCAAGATAGACAAAAGTCCTACGCAGATAAGAGAAGGACCGACTTTGAGTTTGAGGTTGGGGACAGGGTTTTCCTTAAAGTATCTCCTTTGAGGAACGTCGTTCGCTTCAGATCTGCAGGAAAGTTGGCACCAAGATTTGTAGGGCCAATTCCTATCATTGAAAGGATTGGGAAGATGGCTTACAGAGTAGAGCTGCCCGAAAGATTGGCTGGAGTTCATAATGTCTTTCACGTTTCTCACTTACGAAAGTGCTTACATGAGTCTGCGGAAGTGGTGGCACCAAGCATATTAGAGGACGTAGAAGTAGAACGAGAGGTGACTGTGAGAAGAGTTCCAACTCGTATCTTGGGTATAGAAGTCAAAAAGCTATGGAGCCGCGAAGTCAAACTTGTAAAAGTTCAACGGAGTGACGCTGAGGAAGATGCGACTTGGGAGGCTGAGGCCAAAATACGCACAGCCTACCCTTTTCTTTTTGGGGGTACATCTTTGATCTCTTTTTCCTTAAGTTTGTTCATACTCGTATCTATCTTTTTAGCATTTTCCTCAGTACCGTTCACGATCCCTAGGTAGAAACCAATGGATGTAAACATGTATTTGAAACATGTTATGATTGATGGTTGCGAGTGGTTGCAAGTGATTGCTAGTGGTTGCTCGTAGATGCATATATGCACACTTTAGGTATTAGATCGGCTCAGTCACTTTCATATTGCATATGCATATATGTACTTGTATATGATTGAAACTTGATGTGTTATCATGTGGATGTTGCATTTGTATGAATGATTGTGCACTCATGTAGAGAGTATGATTAGGGAAGATTGCATACATTATGGACACATGACACCGACATGACTTTCATTAAGGAGGTCAGCTGAATCAGTAGACCGCCTGATTTTGCATTAGATAGGGACATGTACACACACTATGCATATGATCATGAAGCATTAGAAGTCTTTTTAGTACAATGGACGTCTGTGTTTGATGGTTGAGTAGATGGACGATTGGATGGTGGGATATACGTTCTTCTTGACTTGAAGATTTCGGGGACGAAATCCTTTAAGGAGGGGAGAATGTAACACCCCGTGTTTTCGATAAGCCTTAAGTAAAGAATTAAAGAATAATCAATCTTAAATGTGAGAATTAAGGGAAACGGGTTAAGCCATTGCATTTGTCTCAGAATTCTGGTTGAGATAGAGTCCGAGTTTGCGTGAATTGGAATTAAATATGAAGAAGTTATGGCCTTCGGAAGTTTCAAAAATTCAAAATTCAAATTTAAACTCAGAAGAGGGCAGGGCAGGAAAAATTCCCGCCCAGGCCAGATCAATCAGGAGGTCGATCCTAGTGTCGAACTACCCTACAGGTCAACCTACCCTATAGATCGACCTGGGGGTCGACCTACCCCCTTCCCCCAAGGGCAGATCTAAAAGGATAACGATTTCTGACTCCCTGCTGAGTCATTAGGGATGAGGTCTTATCCTATCTTGACTGGATGGTCTTGATTATTTCTAGGGTTAATCTGATGGCTCTAAATTAATTAAACCTCTATAAAAGCAACCTAACTCTCAACCCTAAATCACAAATATTCATACCAAGAGCCGCCATGCCGTCAATGGTGAGCCTAGAATAGCCGTCATCTCTTTCGACTCAAAGGCAAGATCGAAGCTACGTCAAAATTAAATCTAATCTAATTCAACTAAGAAAATTCTGCGATCTACATCAAAGCCAAGCAGTTCAATTTCAGAATACAGATCCCAGAAATCAAGAATTCCTTTTTATTTGTAAGTGTAGTTATCTTTCAGATGTGAATGAATTAAAGACATGGTTTGTAATGAATTGTAAAATAGAATTGTATCAAGTTGTATGTGATGCTGATTTATGTTTATCCATGTCTATTTTAACGTATATGCCTATGAATTATTGTGGTCTATAATGTTATGTGGAAATTGGTGAATAAACCTATGATATTACGAAATTATCATATGTAAGTTTGGTGATATTATACAAGTTTTAGGCTAAGTCATGTAGTTTATGCCTAACTGTTTAGATCCATTATGCATACATGTTTAGGTCTACGACCTTGTGATGACATCTATATGTTGTATGTCAATTTAGAAATTATGCCATGTTTATGCAAGTTAAGTGATGCTATCATGTTATGAATACATGCAAGTTTATAGGTTAAAAACATGATTATGTAAACCTATACGTTTAGATCTACACTTTATATGTTAGATCCATATGCCTCTATGTTAGATTCATGTTAGCATGATTCAACCTATGCAAGTCACCACTACATGTCTAACTAGATTTTGGTAGTTCTTTTTAAAACTATTATTTTATGATTCATATTGCATAGATCTAGGTTGCAAGTTCATAAATTGAAAGTATATTATGTCAAGTTCATGTGACACATCTGTAGCTAGATCCATATTTTTGTATGATGTTGGAATGTTGCAAGTTCCTCTTTTTCCCCTTTTTAGTTTATTAGTTAGTCTAAAATGTCGAGCCTAACATCCTATGTAATTTGGCGAACGAACAACGGGGGTAACGTTGTGGAAAACATGAGAATTATACATAATTAACATATTTGGCTCATAACCATGTAAATGGTATAACATTGAAATGGTATAATTTACTTGCCAAAAATTATGAATTTAATTTAGGAAGAAAGTGAGCCATGACAATATTTTGTTGGCTAATTCACATATAAGCATAAAAGGATAAATATATAAATTTAGAAAAGACGGATATGCCTAACCTGAGGTTAGACTGAGTTGTGGTGTAAAACTGCCCCGAACCGACCGACACATCCAGTGACCACAACAATACCTGTCTAATGTGGGTGGTTAGTGCATTGTGCCCAAAAAGGACCCAAGGTTAGACTGGGTTGTGGTGTAAAACTGCCCGGAACCGACCGACACATCCAGTATCCACAACAATACCTGTCTAATGTGAGTAGTTGGGGCTCTAATAAAGCTAAATCAAGAGTGGTAGGGTTAAGTCAATTAAGGAAACACTTAACTAATTCAACATGTTAGCTAAACTAATGGGTGGGGTTAGGTAAATTTGGACACTTAACCAATTTAACATGTTGGCTGGAAAACCCTAGTAACGGGGACCCATTTCAGTAGTAACCCACGTAGATGTATCATGGGACCCTGAACTAGGCAGGGTGGGGCACGATTACTAGGCTGATTATAAGCGGTCAAAAACATCGATGGTGGTGCATCAGTGTAGGTTACGCCGGAGTACGGGCTTGCACGTACTGCGGAGTGGAAAAAGCATGCACTGGGCATCAATAGTCATACACTGTGCATCTTGAATCATGTCAAGTTGCCACCATAGGATTTGATACACCCCGTGGTGGGACCATCACAGGTATCTGTAGTCAAGCGGGGGATGAAGGACATATGTGATAAATGCATGCTAGTAGGAGCCGATCGATATAAGGGGATCATCTCACCATGAACACGTGGTGCTAGTCGGACAAGTATAGTAGGTGCAGAGAATTAAACATAGGTGCGATGTATATTCAGTTTATCCTGGCTTATATAGTTTTATGTTAGTTTGCTGTTCTGGTACTGTCATATTTTCGGTTTATTCCTATCATGACCTTTTCCTTATTCACACACTGAAAAGTCACTAGACTTACTCAGACTTACGTCTGACCCATTTTTCTTTTGTATTTTTTTCTTCCGTTTCCCTCCCTCGGGTAGCCAAGGAGGGAATAGCTCAGCTTAATTTGGACCGTTCATCTTTCTAAGCTTGAAGACTCTGTGATCTATGGCTTGAAATTTCTTATCTTTGGCTATGGCTTGGGACACACTAGACTTGGGGATTTATGCAGTTTTATTTATGTTTTATGCTTCTTTATGTTCTAATCAAGACAGAGATTATGATGTAATGTTTTGGAAGTTATTTTGAGACAATTTACTGAAATGGTTTTTGTATTGAACCACGTATGAAATAAAGTTGGTTTTGTTTTCCGCTGCTTATATTTCTGTCTTGTAAATTTTCTGTGTCTTTTACCTATAATGCTCCATCGAAGTTAAGGCATTCCCTTTGTGAGTGACCTTAACGGAGGTGGGTTGTTTCAAGCTGCCTTGATCTTTATGTATATATATACACATATGTGTATATGTTTTGTATATAAGTGTTGCCAGAAATATTTGATATTGTGCTAAACTGAATTTGACCAAATTGCCCCGGTATACCTGGAAAAAATATGTTTATATACATGCACATGTATGTGTATACATGTATTGTGCATAGGACTAACAATGTACCTTATGGTATTTACAGTGAAACACCGTAAACAATATAAGCAATATAGACTCAGATGGATGTATATACATATCAGACCAAGTTTAGAAATATGATGAAAAACACACCAAAAATTCTGAGGCAAATAATTTTTTTTAAATAAATTTATATTTTCTCTAATTTATATCTGTTTTGTTCCAGTTTACTCTCTGTGTGTTTCTTTGACAGGTTTATAGATGAATGGAAAAGATCTGAAGGACATGAAGATTAATAAGAGTGAATAGATGTATGAGAGTCAAAGAGAGCATAACTGAGTGAGAGTGAATTGTAGTGAGGGTTATATGAAAGTGAATGTAATAACTGAATGTATATAATAAGTGAGTTCTTGAAAGGATGTACTATTCTGTATGTGAAATAAAATTTATTATTGAATAGTAATTACTTGGGTGAATATTTTAATTTTGTGCAGTTGTATTATCAGTTAGTACTAATTTTTATTCATGTATGAGATGAAAAATAGAAAATTACAAGTTCAAACACATTTATAAAATAAAATACTTTTGATATCATCAATCAAATAATCACACATTCAACAAAGAAGAGAAGAAATGGTGGGGATAAATGAAGCGAAATGGGTAGGAATTTATAGAAAATCCTTAAGAATAAAATAACGAGTGGAAAAGTATTGAAAACCCCTTTCCCTTACCCTACTATTTCGACCAAACTATGCATTACCCTCCCTCTTGTCACATCAATGTAAGTGCAGAGAGTGGATAGTATAAGTGTGTAAGGTTATGGTGTTGTAAGTGCATGGTTTTTTTTATATTAAACTCTTTTTTGTCCTTGCTTGCTTACTTATCCTAACCTATTTCTTAGCTTAACTACTCTACTCATTGTCTTCTCATGGATATGTTATCTTACACCTATATGTATGTATATGTATGTTACAATTTGTACAACTTCCATACATCAAACTGATGAGAATTCAGGATTCGTTTTTCGGTCACATTTTCTGGTTTGAGTCAAACTATTATTTTAGGTAAACAAAATTTGATTTCTTATTAATAATTAAAAGATGATTATTTAAGAAATAAAACTCTATTAAATTATCTTAATAATTATTATTCTGAAACTTTGAAAGAAATCAAGATTTTCCTTAGCTTAAATCCTTAAATCAAGAGCCTAAAATTCTTGTTTGTTTCATTCTCCCCTCCTTAAAAAAATTTCATCCTAGGAATTATTAATAAGAAGATAACCCAAAAATATTCTTTATTTCATAACCAAAGGTATATGATGGAACATATTTCCATCACAAGCGGTGCATACAATGGTTTACATAAGATTAAACTCAGGGTATGCCTTCTTCATTTTTTACTCCGTTTCCCGAATAAAAACAAATCCGGATCTCCACGCCACTGAACCTTGACTAATCTGACAACATTTTTCCATAATGGTCTCTCATCATGATCAACGATCTGAATGGGTTGCCTAATGACAAAAAACTTAGGTTCTATTTTCATATCTTTTTGAGCAGCCGACTCCACTACTTGCTCTAGGTCATGCACGTATTCATTCCAACAATTTCTACATCCGTTACATTCTACATTTGAAAGTAATATTTTCAACTAACTTAGGAATTCCCAGATTTACCATTTAACTGCAAATATACCGTCTATAATATTAATTATGCAACACCCACAATTACCTAATCCTCTTTCGTTCATAATTCCAATTAAAATATGTTTTCCAACGCGCGCAAACAAAAAGGATTATAATCAGTCATATAAATTTGGCGCACAATTCAATTGTATATACATACGTTTCAGGTTTATGTATTATTTTGCGCATAACCAAAGTTCAACATAAACTATTTATACATACATACATATATATATATATATATATATATATTCCATCAATGAAAGAGGGAAAAGAGGAAGAAGAGAACATATTATAAATTCTTATGGGAATCAAATGATATTAAATACTGTTATAAGAGAATATAATTCAAATTCGTTCACTTGGGATTTGTGCTCTAAGTTTTGGATCTGATTTGGATTTGCGTTTACTATCTATTTTCTTTCATTTTGGATTTACAGATCTATGGGATCTGGTAATCTACATCTTGAATCTATTATGTTTTCCTCCAATTCTTGAATTAGAAATCCTAAATCCGAATGATAATTTATTTTAGAAGAGTCTGAAGGAGAAAGGAAATGCCAGAGCTCTGGAGCCCTCTCAGAAAATATGAGTTGGAAGCTAGGCCCTGCAGGTTTATTTGTAGCTGCCCAGAAGAACCACGTCCGTCCGATTTATAAGAATTAAATCTGAACTATTCAAAAATATAAAACACATCATATTTGACCCTAATGGGTTGACCCGTTCTCCAGCTGGGTCGAACCTTGGGTCAACAAAGATTACAAGGGTTTGACCTATGGGTCGACCTAACCCAAGCATGAGTCGACCCATACACGTTGTAAACATGTGTATCGGGTCAATTTTTGATGCGTGATTTGCGATATTTTAAACGTTAACTTAACGTTACTATTCTTTAACCATTTCTATTGATTTTGAAATATTTTTTTCCTATTTTGACGCGCGTTCTTATTTTAAACTTAAACGCGTAATCAATATGTGCATCAATAATTCTTTCTTTTTAAATTCTTGTGCGTTTAGTTCTTTTAATTCCATGAATGTTATTTTTAACTTTATTTCTACCATTTTAACATGCTTTCATTTTCAATTTCAAACGTATTTTATTAATACACATACACCCAATTAAATTAAAACGTTACTTAACTAACGTCATTTAAACTTCCTTCTATTACATGATTTTATACCATTTATGATGTGGGTTTATTTTGCGCATTATTTTAGTAATTTATGTCTAAGTATATTTATATTAAATATATCTATGTGTGTTCACATTCTAGAATTAGTTATCTATTTTCAATCTTTGACGCTATTTCCACTCTTTCTATTTTAATGTTATCTATGTCATGCGTTGTCAATCAAAGGAAATGTTGCTATTTTAATATTAATACTTTCCCTTCCTTAATCTAATCCTTTCTATCCCATACATGTTTTTTTCTATTTTATGGTTAAATTTGTAAACATATTAATGTTAATAATCTTCTTTTACTTTCATATTCAAACGCATATTGTTTATACAATTAATATGCGTATATATTTTCTGATTATTTTTAACGTATTATTTATTAGCTTTCATTATTTTTATTTAGTTTAGTATATATACCATTGCAATGTTATATTTGCATAATGGCAAATTTTTATTCATTTCTAATTACTTAACATGCGTTTGTTTTCGAATTTCAAAGGCACATTACTCCCATAATTATTTTGATAATTTTATTAATTAAAATGCGGGGTGTTACAACATGATCCAAGAATCTTACTTCTTTAAGAGGTGACACTTAAGAAACTTCGCTTTCAACAGATGCTTCCTCAGAATATCTAATATAATTCTTAAGTGCATCTTGTGTTCATTTTTTTTGGCAAAACCGATCGGTTTTTAAAGTGACCGCAAACACTTTTATTATTACCAATAATAATTACAAGTATAACAGGAGGTTGGTGGTAGCCAACCTACTACAGTTTGCTTTTTTAAGGTGGACCATCCACCGAAATAGCATTTATTGTGGCCTTCCACAGTATCTAATCAATATTACAACACATGAGCTAGTATATGCACTAGACTACTATAAATTACTTCCACTTATGGCATGACCCTCCATGCAGGGAGAGTAAGTTAAAATTACATACTTCATAATGCAGTGAATTGTATTTTGAATACAAAAGTACACCGCACTGGACTATTTATAATTTAAGGTTAATGTATCCAAAAGCTTGCATGACACGACCACAATGTGAATAAAGGATGAAAAGTGTTATAGATTCGGTAAGTATCATATAGTAGCCTGGCTAGATTACTTGAGCTCTACACCGAAGGATATGAAGCAATATCATGCACATTTATCATGTGAAGGATTGACATAGTGACCATACTAATAAGAGTTGTGGGAGAGGAAGGAAGGAAAGCTCAATGATAAGACAAAAATGTTGAGCGTAGAATGCATCTCCTGTATCACTATAAAAACGATGACCAAGCTTGGTACTAGCACGCCAAACTCACGAAAATCTAGTAAAAACAACATTAAAGAACTTGCTCAACAAAATAAACCACACTACTAGCAACACAAAAACCAGAGTTTGCACAAGAAGGCAAGACCACCACCAAAAACAACAACAAGGATCAGTGCCTAAGCATCTCGTATTTTGCCATCGTTCATGGTTATGACCTACCCAAACAGACACAAGACAACTATGTTACTAGAAGAAAACATCATACATGAATAAGAGAAAGCTCCATAACATTAAAATTCCTAACTCTAGATTTCCAAAATAGACAACCAAACACCTCCAACCCAACAATTCCCCTAAAACCCCAAAGCTGACTCCAAGATCTACCAACAAGACGATTATGTGGCTTACATTGAATACCCAATTAGCAAGATGTACCATCACAGACAATAAATCGATACGCAAAAACAAATTAACTAATTAGGAATTATTGCTCACCAGTAAGCTCCACGTCAGTGACAATACCCCATCCATTGTCATGACCATCAGTTAAAGAACACAATGGTAGTTGCCTGAAATAGTAACAATGCAGTGGATGGGATGAAACTCGGTTAGGGATCCTGAGAGATCTAAGGATGAAAGATAGGATTAAGGGTAATAGGGGAGATTGAAGCTAAGAACAGTTCCGAGGCAAAAAGCATAGATTTGAAGGCGATTTAGTGATTATAGGTGAAGAGTTCATGCATGACATAAGCATTATAGGGAGAATAGAAGAGTTTGAGGAGACAAGAGAGAGGAAAGGAGTGATTTTGGGCAGAGATAGGATGTGCGATGAAGAGAAATTAAGAAGGGAATACCATGATGCCATTAACAAACGCTTTCCGACAATGAAGCTTTTGGGTTGCATCTTGTGTTCTTCCTCTGTTCTAAGGTATATCAAGATATCGTCCACAAACACAATCACAAATTTATTCATCTGGCTTTTGATAACTTTATTGATAAGATGCAAAAAGTATGTCGGAGTTTTGGTCAACCCAAAAAGCATCACCAACTAGCCATAGAATATCGACGGAGTCTGAAATGCAGTAATATGACACTATCTTTGGCCACTCTAAGCTGATGGAATCCAATAGCTAAATTCATCGAAGAAAACACCTTTGCCACATGCAGTTGATCAAATGTATCATCATGCATGGTAGAGGATACTTGTTCTTCCTTGTTACTTCATTCACCTCATGATAATCAACTCACAATCTCAAAGAACCGTCTTCCTTTTTTACAAACACAACTGGTGCACCCCATTCAGATATTTTTCTCCAAATTAATCCCTTCTCAAAAGATCATTAATTTACACCTCTTGTTCTCTTTTTTCCATGGACCTCCATCCTCCTTAAAGGCATAAATATAGGTTTAACTCTATCTCCTAAGCCAATTTGAAACTCCATCCTTTATGCCGAGGCAATCTTTTACTACATTAAATGCATTAGGATACACCTTAGCGATAAGCACATATGACAACCCATCATGTGAAATCTCAAGCGAATATAATAAGTTGACAAACAACCCATCATCTAGTAGGCAGCACATCACAACCATTCATCTTTCCACAATCCCAGTTGTCACCTTGAGCTTCTCACAATCCTTTATAGCCACATACCTTTTGGGTAAATCCATCCCCAAAATAATACCAAACCCAACAAAGTTCAAAACAAAATTATCATACACAAGAGAGAAACTAGAACACGATAGAATTAATCCATGACAAATCATGTAGAAATTAATATATCTTCCTATAAAATTAGTCACAATCCAAAGTCTATCCATGATCTTAGGTTCCAAACCTAGTTTACATACTAGATCATTGCAAATAAAAGAAGCAAAGCTCCAGTATTCGATAAAATTCCAATAAAAACATATCGAATAGAGAGCATACCTTGCACAAGGAAATCCTTACCTTTTCCTTTAGTAGAAGGAGCACTAATAGAATTTGACACGATGTCTGAAGCATACGCCTTCGCAACTTAATTACCTAAGGTAGTATTGGGAAATTCTTCTTCAAGGGCCCAGAATTATCACAATTAAAGCACTTCTTGTGATAGCCCGTCACTTCCCCGGTAAGGAAAGCTCGGATTATCTTGAGAACACGACAAAATAGAATGCAAACAGAATAACATTTCATTGTTTATTACAACAATTCCATCAGAATACAAGAATATACAGAGTATGAATAAATATTACACATTTGACAAATATCAGAGATTACAATAAATCACATAGCAGCGGAAAATAATACAAAACACAGGTGAAAGTAACACACGGATACAGAGCTTTCCGAGCATCGTTCTAGCTGTAAATCAGGATCCTGTGAATATAAATCTGCAAAACCAAAACTACTAGCTGCCCGTGCGGAAAATAAGGGCACCCAGAGTTTAGGTTAAAACAATAAACTCCAGGTCAGTCATGTGACTGGTGTGAGAACTAAAACAGTTATTAATCTTTATTTTTAAAGTTAGGTAAATCAAGGGACCACGCCGTATAACACGGAACGGTTTTCCTCCCAAGAATACCAGTGCATAAAACGAACAGTGCAATGCTATATAGAGAAAAATGAAGCCATTATAAGGCCCAGGTCCCATGACACAATGCAACGCAAGCCGGAGGATAGGGTTTTCCCTTATAATAGCCAAATAATGCTAGATACGTTTATAAACAAATCATTTGATACTATTATAGGTGTATAGTGTCAAAACAATTTCAATCATAAATATCAATCATAGACGGCATGGGTACCATATATCATGTCGCCATAGTAGGCTCTACAAATAAAACCGCAAGTCACGTATTGGAAATTGGATTTCTGTCATGAGTCGAGGCAAGGGGCAAGCTCCTCTCCGATTCGAGACACTCTAGCAAATGCCTCGGGACTACACACTCTGGGTAACCCCTGGATGCTTCAGGGCCGGTCCTCCCTTACGTTTGAGGATTAATTATTCCTGAACACACGTTTCCCGGTCCTAACAGACCTAAAATTGAGGCGCCTCGCATTCCAACAACCACATAGGTGAAAAGTATATAAATGTCAGCCAGACACCACCACTAGCTAGAAAGAAACGTCGTGCTGTCCCTGCAGTCACTATCCGGTTTTTGACTCACACCGAGGTGTGAGGCTCACGAATCCACGCCATACACAAAGCTGCGCCACACAGGCCGTGCTTTGATAATCAACCATAAGACTTTGCTTTTCAACAGAAGCCTTGATCAATTGCCACTTAGGCGTGCCACATAAGCAATTCACTACATGCGACTGATGTCCATCGATATACAACCTCTGAGCTCGTACGTCTCAGAGAAGGGCGTTAAGCAAGAGAATAAATTCTCCACCGCCAAACAGATGTATAGTTAAAAGAGATCAATCAGCACAGAATAAAATCCAATGTCAGACACAGTCCATTTACAAGTTCATTCTAGGTCTGAACGAAACCGGAGGCACTTTCCTCGCATATCCATCGATCTCCAAGTACGTCTGGACGATCACCAATTGATTCCCTCATCTTGGGTGTACAGCCCAATCAAGATCATCAGAAATCACCCAAACGATGTGAAGACTTCCGGTTTTCAATCACCGTCTTCATCTTCGACTTATCGTCGAATCGGTTATTCAGAATGGGTATAAACCCGGCCTTTCTGAATAACCCGCGTATAAAATAAACAAATGTTACACAAATACAACATACGCCTCATTCCAATTCATCAGTCAATAACCGTAAATTAGCAAGAGAACAATTCCCCAAATATTAACCCCGAAGGCCGAAACCAACATCAGATCAATATCCCGGAGACCACTCATCTTAGCTAACCTACAATTAGTTTCTAAATTTTACATTCTTAGGGAAAGGTTCCCATTAATTTTATCAAAGATAAATTCTTTAAAATTTATTCTTTAATCTTCCTTTGGATATCATTTCAAACCATATTATGGTTTTCCAAACTAGTCGGGATTAGCGAACCACACCGTTTTTTTTATTTCCCAATCCCAACCTATTTATCCCATGAAGTAAAACTGGTCATACTTCATATCTAACACCACGATGTTATCGGTAAATTCAATTACCATTTCACGTTTAAATCTAATTAAAGATTTAACTATCGCCTGGAGCAAAACTGGTGATACTCCATTCTCGATCGTTTCAATCTAATTAAAGATTCATTAAAACTCCTTTTTTTGGGTTAAAGAACTAATGCCATTTAAAACACAATTCACGATAAACCCAAATCACATTCTAATTATTATCGGGTTAAAGAACAAATGTTATTTAAAACACTGTTCACGATAAACCCACAAATCAATTCTAATTCAATTCCAATTAAATATATTAGAAATTCTAGTTATTTAAAACCCATTTCAAATTCAATTTATTTATTTCAAAAATAAATTGATTTTAATTCTAGTCCGAAACTAGTTCATTCGATAAAAATCCTTTTTCATCTTTACAAATATGGAGTTTTTCCATCCCAATTTTTCCCAAATCATTCATTATGATTTTACATAATTTATTGATATTTTTAATAATTTTATCAAGGCCCGTACAGTCGATTTCCATCAATGGCCATCGAACTGCACTTACAGCGACCTTTTCCAAATTTGATTTGGACGTATCTCCAAATCCATCTGTTAGATTTCAAATTTCTAATATTCATTGGAAAGCTCTTTTCGATACTAACCCAATGGTTCTGTTTTTTGGAGAATCCGATGGTCGGATCTCCCGTAATGTCCGTTCGAAATCAGTGGTCGAAATTCACGAACTGCCTCGGCGCGGCGCGTTCTATTCAGGCCATTATATATAATATATATATATATATATTATATTTCATCGATTTCCTTTTAAAATGAATTTTATAAATCGTTTCAAATTTGTTTCAAAAACAACTTCAACTT
Source organism: Allium sativum (assembly GCA_030737875.1). Lineage (NCBI taxonomy): Eukaryota > Viridiplantae > Streptophyta > Magnoliopsida > Asparagales > Amaryllidaceae > Allium > Allium sativum. Next base: position 243,248,390 of record CM060926.1, read on the forward strand.
TCATTTCAAATTCAAATCAAATTGAATTTTCCATTATAAATTCTTTTTTACTTTCATTTCTATTTGATTTCAATTCAAATCGATTTTAATTCGATTTGAATTCATTTTCTTTTCAATTCAATTCAATTCGAATTCCTTTTATATTCAATTCAATTCGAATTCGTTTTATATTCAATTCAATTCGAATTCGTTTTATATTCAATTCAATTCAAATTCTTAAATCTCTTTTCAATATTCATTATAAAAACAAATATAATCGATATAAATATCGTTCGCGTCAAAATAGCGCATCTCTAATCAACACGACTTTATATATTTCAATAATCCCGTTATTCTATTCAACAAATGAATATTTATTCTATTCAACACATGAATCTATATTTCTTTCAACACATGACTAATCACAACAAATGAGTATTGTCCACATGTGACTGTTTTTGTTATTCAATATATTTTATAAAATTATGATTTCTATCGTTTAATTTCTAATCAGACTTCAACCGTAAATTAGCAAGAGAGCAATTCCCTAAATATTAACCCCGAAGTCCGAAACCAACATCAGATCAATACCTAGGAGACCACTCATCTTATCTATTTCCCAATTAGTTTCTAATTTTATATATGATAAAATGTAAATTTTATTGTTAAAATATTTCATTCAACAAATGAATCTATATTTTATATTATTCTTTATTTTCCCAATTGGAATGAGGCCCAATCAATTACCATATAATGTTAATTATATGGATTCCATACAACACATGTATATAATAGCAACGATAAATAATCAACCATCATCCAAAGTGCACCACACAACTGCATAAGCATTAAATATAAATAATTAACGCTTACACAGTCTGTCGACCAATCGGTCGACATACAATTAAATAATTGGGATTAGTTTATGCCAAATATCATCCCAATGCCCGTGTGGGGTTTCAGACAATCAAACACAGATTTTATTTGTGCAGTTGGGCGATGTGTAAAATTTATCGTCCCAATCAATATCAGTCAAACCAGTGTATATAAACAAATAATCTGATTTGTTTATAAATATTTATTTATTCACATTCACGTTAAAAATTATATTTTTAACGATAAAATATTTTTAACTATATAAATATTTTATTTCATTTCACATCACACAATCAAATTTCACCACAATAAACAATCAAACATACAAGCCATTCATGGTCTGTGAATGACGGGTGTCGGGTGCTGATAAGCACCATCTGCATCCTAGTATATATTTTTATAACTAGAAAATAAAATTTAAAGTGAGAAGTCCTCACCGACTAGCTAAACCAAACGCCACGATTCTTCATATGTAGAAGTCTTCGTTGTTCTCGCCTTTATTACTTTCGTTGCCCGTAGCCACTACATATATAAAAATCATATTTTATATTGTTACTATATAGATAAAAATTCTATTTTTACACTGCTACTATATAGATAAAAAATTCTATTTTTATACTGCTGCTACTATATAATAAAAATTCTATTTTTATACTGCTGCTATATAGATAAAAATTCTATTTTAATTATCGCCACTACATAAAAATCATATTTTTATCCTCCACATCATATAAAAATTATATTTTTAATCTTTCTATATTATAAAAATTATACTTTTAACCTACTGCTTATATAAAAATTATATTTTCATACCCTACAACATATAAAAATTATATCTTTATACTCTACATCATATAAAAATTATATCTTTATCTCTTCTACATAATAAAAAATCGAATTTTTAATACTTCTATAATATAAAAATCATATTTTTAACCTTCATGCAAACCATATTTTTATTTCTATAAATGAATTAAATTTAAAATAAAAAACTTACATATTTTTGGTCGCTGAATCACGTCGGAGCACCATATATCCACGGTCTTCGGCTTCCGGGGGTGTTTAGTCAAAGAGGGGGCTCGGTTGGTGGCTGTGTTCACTGTTTTGGGGGCAGTGGGTCTTCAAGTCAGAGGAGGAAGGGGCAGAGTCAGGCGCGTAGGGGTGTTGGGGGCAGATTAGGGTTCTATGGCGGCGGCGGATGGGGTTTAGGGATGGCGGCGGCGGTGCGTGGCATGGGGAGATCGCGAGTTGGTCGGAAAAGGGGGAATGCGATGGGGAGGCGACGCGGCCGGGGGGCGGGGGCACGGTGGCGATGGGCGGTGGGCAGGGAGCACGGTGGCGATAGGATCGAATTGTTTTTTTTTCTTTTTTCCCTAATCGGGATTTACACTGTGAATGGGGGGGGGGGGGGGAGGGGGGTTGACTGAGTGGAGAGGAAATAAAGGGTGGGAGGGATTTTATATTATTTTTATTTTATTCCAAAAAGCAACTTTTATTTTCGAACTCGAACTCGAACCCACCGCCTGTCGTCCATAGCTAATTACCCCCATTCCGAACACAATGGGATATGTACCGTAAGCTAATTCGATCTTTTCGATCAGTTTTTGTCAAAATCAACATATAACTCTATATATTGAATTTGAACGCGCATTTATATTTACTGGGGCCACATACTAACTCTAAAAATTTCATAAAAATAGTTTCTAGCTTCGTATCGACGATGCGGTCCTAACAAAACTAGTTTCGTCAAATTCTGAGACCGTTTGAAAAATGGCCATTTTCCAGTCGATTAAAATCAAGTGAAACTAGTCAAATGCGTTTTCCTTTGCCACGCTTACATATTGAATCGGAAAATTACGAAAAGCAAAAACTTGACATCACGGATCCAACAAAAGTGGTTTCGTCGAAAACCGAGGTCGTTTGCAAAATGGCTATTTTTAAAGGCCGAAATTCCATAGTGACTATTCTGAAATTTCAACTGGACATATCTTTTGATTCCCTCTATGAAATTTTGATTTTTTAGATTCGTTAGAAAGATATTCACTAACCGATTTAAATATTTTTGGTTTCGCTAAAATCCGGTTTATTTTGCACCCGGTACATTCATTTGAACTTTGAAATCGAATTATCGAACTACCGCGCCATTTTCAATTCCTTTTATAATTAAAATAAAATATTTATATTCTAACGACGATCTATATAAATATATACGTCCGAATTCTATTCAAAATAAATTTCTCGTCGATATTATTTAAAAAAATTCATTTTAAATAATCAAAATTCGCTAAAATTGCCAAAATAGAAATTTTAAATTGGCTCGCATTTCCGGGTTATTACAATCTCCCCCACTTAAAACTTTTCGTCCCTGAAAAGGAACGAAGCTGAAAGTTGTTTAACAAATCAACTCAACTTCCATTATTTTCATTACGGCTTAAGTTCTTCTACTTTTCAGTTTCTAAGAACTTTCCAAAATTTTCAAAAATTTGGCTAACACCCTAAATTTTCGAAAAACTTCGCCATAACCTCCCCTGCACCAGGGACTTCGGGATATTTCATATAGCCTCCCATGGCCTTCTTCAATCCAAAAGAAAAAGAAAAAGAAAAAGCCAAGCAGCTAGCCAATCAGCTCATAAAATCATCATCACCAAAACAAAACAGTAAATCATGGTAAACATGCACCTATTTGTCGGGCAAACAATTTTATTCTTCTGCTCTAGCCTCCTTGCTATGACCTGTTCAATGTAAGTACATGTATATGCATGGAATTGTAATCATTTTTCAATACAGTTCGCTATTTGGTTCAATTAGGCTAAATGGTTCAAAATAACCAAACAAATAACCAAACAATACAATCAACAATCAATTAGTGAGTTAGAGTTTCAAATTCATAATTTTGATACATATACAGAAAATCATGTTTTTGATGCCGATTCACAACAATAAATCAATATAGTTTTGGTTCTCACACCAGTCTAATGGAAATATATAGAAATCACACCTTCGTCACTTGAATATAAATACTGATAACGCTGCAGCCTTATCAGAATCATCCCCAGGCAACTAGAGTGTGATTCTATATCTATCCAGTATATTAAAACGTTGAATATACGTTCATGACGCGTATACGCAAAATCTTTATATATTGGATCGTCCAAATTCAATACAAATAAATATTCAAATACGTTGAATAAGGTTTAAATTTTCAAAACAAAATTTGTTTTCAATTTTTATTTCAAAAATATGCTCTTCATACTCGTTCTAGGATACTACTAATCCCATCTCTAACGAGTCATTCTAATTGGATATTGCTAATCCAACCTCTGATGAATTCTTTCGTTTGGTTCTAATGTGTCTTGTTCTCGAGCTCTGTAAACCAAAGCTCTGATACCAACTGTGATAGCCTGTAACTTCCCCAGTAAGGAAAGCCCGGATTATCTTGAGAACATGACAAAATAGAACGCAAACAGAAGAACATTTCATTGTTTATTACAATAATTCCATCAGAATACAAGAATATACAGAGTATGAATAAATATTACACATTTGACAAATAACAGAGATTACAATAAATCACAAAGCACCGGAAAATAATACAAAACACAACTGAAAGTAACACACGGATACAGAGCTTTCCGAACATCCTTCCAGCTGTAAATCAGGATCCTGTGAATATAAATCTGCAAAACCAAAACTACTAACTGCCCATGCGGAAAATAAGGGAACCTAGAGTTTAGGTTAAAATAATAAACTCCAGGTCAGTCATGTGACTGGTGTGAGAACTAAAACAGTTATTAATCTTTATTTTTAAAGTTAGGTAAATCAAGGGACCACGCCGTATAACACGGAACGGGTTTCCTCCCAAGAATACCAGTGCATAAAATGAACAGCGCAATGCTAAATAGAGAAAATGAAGCCATTATAAGACCCAGGTCCCATCACACAATGCAACGCAAGCCGGAGGATAGGGTTTTCCCTTTTAATAGCCAAATAATGCTTGATACGTTTAAAAGAAAATCATTTGAAACTATTATAGGTGTATAGTGTGAAAACAATTTTAATCATAAATATCAATCATAGACGGCATGGGTACCATATATCATGTCGCCATACCAGGCTTTACAAATAAAACCGCAAGTCACGTATTGGAAATTGGATTTTCGTCATGAGTCGAGGCAAGGGGAAAGCTCCTCTCCGATTCGAGACACTCTAGCAAATGCCTCTGGACTACACACTCTGGGTAACCCCTGGATGCTTCAGGGCCGGTCCTCCCTTACGTTTGAGGATTAATTATTCCTGAACACACGTTTCCCGGTCCTAACAAACCTAAAATCGAGGCGCCTCGCATTACAACAACCACATAGGTGAAAAGTATATAAATGTCAGCCAGTTTAAGCAATGACACCACCACTAGCTAGAAAGAAACGTCGTGCTCTCCTTGCAGTCACTATCCCGTTTTTGACTCATACCGAGGTGTGAGGCTCACGAATTCACGCCATACACAAAGTTGCACCACACAGGCCATGCTTTTATCATCAACCACAAGACTTCGCTTTTCAACAGAAGCCTTAATCAATTGCCACTTAGGTGTGCTACACAGGAAATTCACTCCATGCGATTGATGTCCATCGATATACAACCTCTAAGCTCGTACGTCTCAGAGAAGGGCGTTAAGCAAGAGAATAAATTCTCCGCCACCAAACAAATGTATATTTAAAAGAGATCAATCAGCACAAAATAAAATCCAATGTCTGACACACAATCCATTTACAAGTTCGTTCTGGGTCTGAACGAAACCGGAGGCACTTTCCTCGCATATCCTTCAATCTCCAAGTACGTCTGGACGATCACCAACTGATTCCCTCATCTTGGGTGTACAGCCCAATCAAGATCATCAGAAATCACCCAAACGATGTGAAGACTTCCGGTCTTCAACCACCGTCTGCATCTTCGACTTATCGTCGAATCGGTTATTCAGAATGGGTATAAACCCAGCCTTTCTGAATAACTCGCGTATAAAATAAACAAATGTTACACAAACACAACATGCGCCTCATTCCAATTCATCAGTCACTAACCGTAAATTAGCAAGAGAACAATTCCCCAAATATTAACCCCGAAGGCCAAAACCAACATCAGATCAATATCCCGGAGACCACTCATCTTAGCTAACCTACAATTAGTTTCTAAATTTCACATTCTTAGGGAAAGGTTCCCATTAATTTTATCAAAGATAAATTCTTTAAAATTTGTTCTTTAATCTTCCTTTGGATATCATTTCAAACCATATTATGGTTTTCCAAACTAGTCGGGATTAGCGAACCACACCGTTTATTTTATTTCCCAATCCCAACCTATTTATCCAATGAAGTAAAACTGGTCATACTTCATATCTAACACCACGGTGTTATCGGTAAATTCAATTACCATTTCACATTTATATCTAATTAAAGATTTAACTATCGCCTGGAGCAAAACTAGTGATACTCCATTCTCGATCGTTTCAATCTAATTAAAGATTCATTAAAACTCCTTTTTCTGGGTTAAAGAACTAATGCCATTTAAAACACAGTTCACGATAAACCCAAATCACATTCTAATTATTATCGGGTTAAAGAACAAATGTTATTTAAAACACCATTCACGATAAACCCACAAATCAATTCTAATTCAATTCCAGTTAAATATATTAGAAATTCTGGTTATTTAAAACCCATTTCAAATTCAATTTATTTATTTCAAAAATAAATTGATTTTAATTCTAGTTCAAAACTAGTTCATTTGATAAAAATCTATTTTTATCTTTACAAATGTGGAGTTTTTCCATCCCAATTTTTCCCAAATCATTCATTATGATTTTACCCAATTTATTGAAATGTTTAATAATTTTATCAAGGCCTGTACCGACGATTTTCATCAACGGCCATCGAACTGCACTTACAACGACCTTTTCCAAATTTGATTTGGACGTATCTCCAAATCCAATCATTAGATTTCAAATTTCTAATATTCATTGGAAAGCTCTTTTCGATACAAACCCAACGATTCCGGTTTTAGGAGAATCCGACGGTCGGATCTCCCATAATGTCCATTCGAAATCAATGGTCGAAATTCACGAACTGCCGCAGCGCGGCGCGTTCTATTCAGGCCATTATATATATAATATATATATATATATATATATAATATTTCGTCGATTTCCTTTTAAAACGAATTTTATAAATCGTTTCAAATTTGTTTCAAAAACAACTTCAACTTTCATTTCAAATTCAAATCAAAATTGAATTTTCCATTATAAATTCCGTTTACTTTCATTTCTATTTGATTTCAATTCAAATCGATTTTAATTCAATTTGAATTCATTTTCTTTTCAATTCAATTCAATTCGAATTCCTTTTATATTCAATTCGAATTCGTTTTATATTCAATTCAATTCGAACTCGTTTTATATTCAATTCAAATTCTTAAATCTCTTTTCGATATTCATTATAAAAATGAATATAATCGATATAAATATCGTTTGCGTCAAAATAGCGCATCTCTAATCAACATGGCTTTATATATTTCAATAATCCCGTTATTCTATTCAACAAATGAATATTTATTCTATTCAACACATGAATCTATATTTCTTTCAACACATGACTAATTTCAAAAAATGAGTACTGTCCACATGTGACTGTTTTTGTTATTCAATATATTTTATAAAATTATGATTTCTGTAACAACCCGTATTTCGATAACATGATTAAGACGAGAATCAAGGCAGAATTTAATTTTAAATTCTGAATCAAGTGAAAAAGGGCTATGCCATTGCGTTCGTCTCGGAAAAATACGCGAAATAGAGTCCGATTTTTCGAAAATCGGAGTCCGTATGACCAAGATATGGCCTCGCGAAATTTCACGAAAAATTCCCAAATTGAAGTATACTTAATTAAGTGAAATGGGTTGCGCAGAGAAATATATATATATTGATATATATATATAATTGAAAATTTAATAAATAAATATGCAAAAATGTTCAAAACAGCGAATTAGGAGAGGGGAATAACCGAACCGGCCGATTTTTGAGGTCGACCCGAGCTCGCTGGGTCGACTAGGGGTTAATCCAGGGTGTTTGGCTGTCAACCCGTGGGCCGATTCGCTCAAATGCAGATTTTGCATTTGGATGGTTCTCATGGTCCATCTTTAATCTAAAGGCCCTAGATGGTTCCTACACTTGACTTCTTCCCCAAGACATGCTTTGATGGCTTGGATTGAATCTAGGTTTAATCCTATGGCCTAAAACACTTGCCTAATCTATAAATAAGACCCTAACCTATCCTAAATCCTCATTATTCATTCATGCAACTAAACTATGGCAAAATTGCTACTCTCATGGCCTCCACTCAACTATCCTAGCCTCCACTTCATTTCTATGAGAGGTTTCATGATCATGAGAGTATTAGAGAGTCCCTATGTTAGTATGAGAGCTTCTCAAGTTGATTTCAAGGCAAAAGCTTTGATCTTTGTTCATAAAGATGGTATTTTTGTTGATTTGGAGTGTTTATCTTTGGGTTTTTGGGTGATGGCATGCATAGGCTTCATCACAAGCTTTAGATTAATCGATTTAGGCCTTCATAGCAAGGTAAGCCCTTCCCTACTCTTAGATATTAACTATGAAGTTAAATGTTCATGTTGAAAGTTTGGGTTTGATCATTGAGAATGATGCATGCTATCATGTTATGCAAGTTTATGAAGTCATTATCTTGATCTTATGAGCTAAAAGCCACAACCTTTATGTTGAAATGTTGCATTATGCAACATGAAAACCTTCATAATCATTATGTCAACTTGCATATGAAGTCATAGTCCTTATATGATGATATATGCGAGTTTCTAGTTATCATTCCATGTCTTTTGTCACCATGATTCGCTTATGTGCCAAGTTTGGGTTTATGCATGTTTTTGAGGCTTAAGAATGTAACATGCAAGCTAATGAACACATTTGTGCCTCCTTTGCCACCATGATTAACTTATGGCCTAATATCCATTTTTGTCATGCCTTTGCCAAGTCTCTTCTTTTAATCCATTACGTTGTTGCAAACGTATATGCGAGTTTAAAAAGCGTTGGGGTCACATTATGGGGAAACATAATGACATGAATATGATTTGGGTAAATAGGTATAAACATGACAACATGTAACGTTAAATATGACATGTGTTTATACCTGAAAACATAACTTGAAATGTAACATGGAAGTTGACATGTAAGTATGCATAAAAACATAAGCTTGGGAATTTACCTATTAAGTTAGGTCTACCCATTGGGAATTTACCTATTAAGTTAGGTCTACCCAATTGCTTGAAAACTTGACTATGAACATGACACTAGACTAAACATGAAGGTGGCCAACTCGAGGTTGGGTTGAGTTTGCAACGTAAAACTACCCGGAACCGACCGGCCTAACTAGTAGTTGTAAACAATAGGACCCAATGTGAGAAGTTGGTCATGTTGTGCTTGAACCCGAGGTTAGACCAAGTTGTGGTGTAAATCTACCCGGACCCGCCCGGCTTAACTAGTAACCACAACAAAGTCTAATGTGAGAGGTTGGGGTGCATTAAATAATTAATGCCACATAATAGGGTTAAGTTAATTTGATTAATGAGGCTTAACCAAATATGACATGGACAAATGGGTTAAGTAATTTGATTAGGCTAATGATACTTAACAAAACATGACAGGGTTGGGTAGGTTAAGTAACTTGATTTGCCTAACGACACTTGACCATTTTTATACGATGAGGGGACGGGATTAAGTTAACCAACACTTAATCAATCCAACACGATAACTTGATAAGGTTAAGTAAATTTTCTTAGTAACACTTAACCGTTTAGTACAGTTAATGGATGGGGTTAAGTCAACTCAGACCTAACTAATCTAAACATGGTAATTGGACGGGGTTAAGTTAATTCACACTTAACTAATCCAACTCGTTTGTTTGATGTGGTTAAGTGACCTATACTTAACCAATCTAACGTGAAAACATGATAAGGCTAAGTCACGAATCACTTGAATACGATTGACCGATTTGACCCGGTAATTTGACAAGGTCAAGTTAATTTATATAATTAACCAATCTAAAATGATAATTAGACGAGGTTAAGTTATGGATTGCTTAATATACTTAGCCAACTTGACACATGGTCTGTAGGGTTAAGTCTTGGACTTGGATACTTAGCCAATTTTGACATGGTTTGTAGAGGGGCTAAGTTATGGACTTAAGTGACACTTAACCCATTAGATAAACCCTAATTCGGAGGATTAGGTAAATAACCATAGTTAACAAGGATCATGGAAATAAGGCTAAGTGGTAAACCTTAGTTAAGGGAAACTAAGTAATAATTCTTAGTCAAGGAAATTTGGACCATTTAGATTAGTAACCCGATACGTTAGGTCAACGTTTAAGTATGCGTGTAGGAGCAGGCTATCTGATTTAGATAAAGGCTCCAACGAACTGGGTAACGAAGCAGCGGCTTCGAGGAACGTGAGGATATTCTTGGGATCCCTCTGTGAGCTGCCAGGTCATTATACTAGGCTCACGAGAGGTTGAGGTCTGCGGTAGAAGAACCAAGAATATGCCTTGGTTGCTATGCGAGCGACCTAAAGACTGGGGTGGATAGCAGTGAGTCGACGAATACATAAGGTGCCCGAGATAGCAAGTTCGTCGATCATCTACCATTTTGAGTCAAGCGTGTACGTACGGAAAGGCAGGGAACACCCAACAGACCATAATTGCTATCTAATTATGGGTGAGGTAGGCCGTAGGATGTGGGCTGGCCGGAGTGTAGTTCTCATGCAATATTTTCTCTTGTGTTGCCTTTCACTAGTTGAGGGAGGGGTCTCGTGGGACCATAGCCACGTGTAGAAAAGCAGACCTTAGTATCTGCATCGGCAGATAAATCTAAAGCTCCCGACCGAGTCCTGTATTTCTTGTTTTGCCCTGTGACAGGACTCGGATGGCACGATGTGATACATGTGCATACAGTTATAGAAAAATGATTCACGATGAATGCGTGGGAAAAAGGGCGCGGTTGAGGGTTAGCGTAATCCCTAGTGGCCTAGGTGGTTTAACCCAAACCAAAGTACGAAAGCGTGCAATAGGTAAGCGTAATCCCTAGTGGTGCTAGGTGGCGTAAGTCCTAGTAGTTCAAACGATGATTCATATGGAAGAGCCTAGCTAGAACAAGGGTGACAGTCCAAACGATTTCAAGGATAATACGACATGAGGAAGCCCGTACGAGGTACGACAAAGGACTGAACTTATATACATGGAAAGAAACATATGATTTGAGTAACCTATATATGCGATATATTAGGCTGACATGGACCATTACATAACATTGGGCAAGGGACATTCATGGTTAACACATGACGCGGGTTGGGATACTAGTACGAGAGGTGCAGAGCAAAAATACATGTTAGAACCAGGAAGAATATACGAAACAGATACCGTGGGATGTTAGACGGGGTAGATATCTTGGGATAGTATACTTGATAGAAATCTGACGATGGGATACTTTGATTTATCATGATGCCGTAGTTTATCGCGATACCTTAGTTTATCTAAGTTCAATAGTTCACCCTGTTATTTTGATTTAGCTTATCTATCTTGTTGTCATGCTTATGTTCATCTCAGTTTCTCATGACAGTTAGCTTTACTAGTTTTTATACTAATAGTAGATAGGGCTTACTCAGTCTTTTTGACTGACCCGTTTTGTTTCGCCTCTTTTCTTCCATTTCCCCCCCAGGTTACAGGGAGGAAACAATGCTGTTTAGTTCGGACTTCTTCTGCTTGAAGGTCATCATGGATGGCTTGGACTTCTCTTGGCTATGGCTACTTTACTGTTTTTACTTGGGGAATAATTTATTAAAAAGTCTTTATGCTTCTTTACTATTGCAAGACAGGTTTTGATGTACTCTGATGTAAAAGGCTTTAAACCTTATGTATTCATGTTATGAAAGATTGATTTTACTTCCGCTATTTTATGTGTTCTGTCTTGTGATATTTCTGTGCATGTTTACCAATAATGCCCCTCTAAAGCTAGTGCATTCCCTTGCGAGTGACCCTAGCGGAGGCGGGGTGTTACAATTTCTATCATTTAATTTCTAATCAGACTCCAACCGTAAATTAGAAAGAGAGCAATTCCCTAAATATTAACCCCGAAGGCCGAAACCAACATCAGATCAATACCCAGGAGACCTCTCATCTTATCTATTTTCCAGTTAGTTTCTAATTTTATATATGATAAAGATGTAAATTTTATTGTTAAAATATTTCATTCAACAAATGAATCTATATTTTATAATATTCTTTATTTTCCCAATTGGAATGAGGCCCAATCAATTACCATATAATGTTAATTATATGGATTCCATACAACACATGTATATAATAGCAACGATAAATAATCAACCATCATCCAAAGTGCACCACACAACTGTATAAGCATTAAATATAAATAATTAACGCTTACACAGTCTGTCGACCAATCAATCGACATACAATTAAATAATTGGGATTAGTGTATGCCAAATATCATCCCAATACCCGTGTGGGGTTTCAGACAATCAAACACAGATTTTATTGGTGCAGTTGGGCGATGTGTAAAATTTATCGTCCCAATCAATATCAGTCAAACCAGTGTAAATAAACAAATCGTCTGATTTGTTTATAAATATTTATTTATTCACATTCACGTTAAAAATTATATTTTTAACTATATAAATATTTTATTTCATTTCACATCACACAATCAATTTTCACCACAACAAACAATCAAACATACAAGCCATCCATGGTCTGTGGATGACGGGTGTCGGGTGCTGCTAAGCACCGTCTGCATCCTAGTATATATTTTTATAACTAGAAAATAAAATTTAAAGTGAGAAGTCCTCACCGACTAGCTAAACCAAACGTCACGATTCTTCATATGTAGAAGTCTTCGCTGTTCTCGGCTTTTGTCACTTTCGTTGCCCGTAGCCACTACATATATAAAAATCATATTTTTTATACTGTTACTGTATAGATAAAAATTCTATTTTTACACTGCTACTATATAGATAAAAATTCTATTTTTATACTACTACTATATAGATAAAAATTCTATTTTTATACTGCTACTATATAGATAAAAATTCTATTTTTATTATCGCCACTACATAAAAATCATATTTTTATCCTCCACATCATATAAAAATTATATTTTTAATCTTTCTATATTATAAAAATTATATTTTTAACCTACTACGTATATTATATTTTCATACCCTACATCATATAAAAATTATATCTTTATACTCTACATCATATAAAATTATATCTTTATCTCTTCTACATAATAAAAAATCGGATTTTTAATACTTCTATAATTTAAAAATCATATTTTTAACCTTCATGCAAACCATATTTTTATTTCTATAAATAAATAAAATTTAAAATAAAAAACTTACGTATTTTTGGTCGCTGAATCACGTCGGAGCACCATATATCCATGGTCTTCTGCTTCCGGGAGTTTTCAGTCGAAGAGGTGGCTCGGTTGGTGGCTGTGTTCGCTGTTTTGGGGGCTTTGGGGGTAGTGGGTCTTCAAGTCAGAGGAGGGGCGGAGTTGGGTGCGCAGAGGTTTTGGGGGCGGATTAGGGTTCTATGGCGGCGGTGGATGGGGTTTGGGGACGGCGGCGTCGGTGCGTGGCTTGGGGAGATCGCGGGTTGGTCGGAAAAGGAAGGGGGGATGCGATGGGGAGGCGACATCGGGGGAGGGGGGGAGGCACGATGGCGATAGGCGGTGGGCAGGAAGCACGGTGGCGATAGGATCGAATAATTTTTTTCCTCTTTTTTCCCCTAATCGGGACTTACACGGTGAAGGGGGGGGGGGGTTGACTGAGTGGAGAGGAAATAAAGGGTGGGAGGGATTTTATATTATTTTTATTTTATTCCAAAAAGCAACTTTTATTTTCGAACTCGAACTCGAACCCACCGCCTGTCGTCCATAGCTAATTACCCCCATTCCGAACACAATGGGATATGTACCGTAAGCTGATTCGATCGTTTCGATCAGTTTTCGTCAAAATCAACATATAACACTATATATTGAATTTGAACGCGCATTTCTATTTACTGGGGCCACATACTAACTCTAAAAATTTCAGAAAAATATTTTCTAGCTTCGTATCGACGATACGGTCCTAAGAAAACTAATTTCGTCAAATTCTGAGAACGTTTGAAAAATGGCCATTTTCCAGTCGATTAAAATCAACTGAAACTGGTCAAACGCGTTTTCCTTTTCCACGCTTACATATTGAATCGAAAAATTACGAAATTTGAAACCTAGCAATAACTTGACATCGTGGATCCAACAAAAGTGGTTTCGTCGAAAACCGAGGTCGTTTGCAAAATGGCTATTTTCAAAGGCCGAAATTCCATAGCGACTATTCTGAAATTTCAACTGGGCATATCTTTTGATTCCCGCTATGAAATTTCGATTTTTCAGATTCGTTAGAAATATATTCACTAACAGATTTAAATATTTTTGGTTTCGCTAAAATCCGGTTTATTTTGCACCCGGTACATTCTTTTGAACTTTGAAATCGAATTATCGAACTACCGCGCCATTTTCAATTCCTTTTATAATTAAAATAAAATATTTATATTCTAACGACGATCTATATAAATATATACGTCCGAATTCTATTCAAAATAAATTACTCATCGATATCATTTAAAATAATTCATTTTAAATAATCAAAATTCGCTAAAATTGCCAAAATAATTTTTTTAAATTGGCTCGCATTTCCGGGTTATTACACTTCTTCCCTTTAGGAGCCTTGCACTTCTTAGAATAGTGACCTTTCTTGTTGCTGTTATAATAAAGTATCTCACTCTTATCCTTCTTTGTATTTGATCCTCCCTTTCCTTGTTATTATTGCTTCCTATTTCTGTTCCATTTCGTTTTACCTCCATCACTCTAATTGGCTTTGGTTCCTCATTTATAGCAGCAACAACTATAGTAGTTTTATTTCTTGAAGTACAAATATTCAATCCTATGAGTTGCCTTTGCAATAGCATCGATAATACCATTCCTTTGAATCGATACTAAAGTTTCTTAAAGGCTAATTTTCTCCTTATTGTATCTTCTACCTCCAATCCATCGAAGATGTTCTCACGAGTATCCACCATTCTCAAGCCTCAATAGCCAACTCCATCCTCAGATGTAGCACTTCATCATGAGAAGATTAATCCTCACACAACGTAGCAAAATCAATCTTAAATTCTTTCATGGAAGCACCACTATCACCTACCACTCTCGAGATCAGGTCGATTTATTATCATTATCTTCACCATCCTGGCCTCGACCATAACTTGTAATCGAGTGTAGCAATTTTAGATCCATCTCCTTCCTTAACAACCCCTAAAGCAGAATGTTTCTAGCAGTGTTTCTTATGTCCTTGTTCATTGTCTATCTGAAATGAGAATGATTACCACTTACATAGAAAAGGCATAGTAGAACTCAAGTGTATACTATTATAAAATATACTACTATATAATTACGACTATAATATTTACAAGTATGTTATCTCTTTAGCGTATACTTTCTGTTTATTCCAAGATGATAACTCATACCTGTCTCTATTTAATACAAGCTTCCACTTCTGTTAATCTAGAAACCAAAGCTTTGATACCAAATGCGACGACTGCCCCATACCACCTGTACTAAACAACATAAAGAAGCACTGCACACATGTCAAGCTGATATGGGATAGTTATTGGAAAAAAAAACAAAAGCAATCTATTGTATATCCATAGTGCATAGATTAAATATAATAAGAATGTATAAAAAATAGTAATAAGACATGATAAAGTAAAAAAAAAATATCTTTGTAGAATCAATAAGTTATGTATAACATATAATAATATCTGGTATGTCAAGTCCTTAGTACATATCCCTCAGAGTATATAAGCAAAAAAGAATAAGCAACATATCAACAATGCAGAATACTATGTTAGGCTCTCTTATCACATTCTTTAGAACGACTACAACGCCCTTAAAACATGTTATCTATTATACCCATCAGCAATGTGAATGAGAACTAAAACTAATAAGAGGAAACATCAAATCTTAGATCAAACAACAATCTGGTGTGAGTGATAAATGATTATCTAAGAAAATACTCAAAAATATGCTACTAAACAGGCTTATGTCTTATACATAACATGTCCCTACAACCTAAAATTTAACACATAATAATTAAGTAATATATTATTAAACTAGATTTTGGTCAATAAAGCCGAACACCCTTGAGTATGCAATCACGTATCAGCATGCAAAAAATATCAAGATGATATCAGATAAAAGCTACAGAACAGTCATAGAGATGGAGGCATTAAAAGAGACAAAATCTTTGCAGTGGTTTGCAAAAATTTAGTTGACGTCCACTTGTTGTAATATATTATTTATATTGCAAGGATACAACACAATTCATGTTTGACTACAAGAATGCGTATAGATAGAAGATGAGGTTAGAAAATGGCAAAGTCCCCGCATAGACAAGCTAAGGGAAGATACCTTTTTTCAAGCCTTAATGGTTCATTTATAGATGGAATAATGAGTAGAATCAATCTGGAATCACGCAACGAGGCCCATAAGATATGATGACCTAACCCATAGAGTGGAGCCTAGATCACCCCTCTCTTGGAGGCTCGGTGTATTGATGACCCCTTAACGGTTTCACTCTATGGGTTGAGACCCGTTAGGTGGGCCCTCATGTCCTTTGCTTTGATGCTAATGGTCTTGATTCTTTTGTTTGATCTCTGGATGTTGAGTTGTTGATGGAGTTTTAGTTAAGTTTCAGAGTCTTGAAATCCTATGTCTTGGATTGGTATTGATCCCTTACTTAGCCAAAATCCTAGTTCCGTTTAAATGCTTATAATGCATATTAATCTGGTACTTATAAAAATTTTGGGCTCCAATCCAGTGGATTCCTGTAACGATCCGGGTTTTCGTGACCTTGGTTATCGACGTAAACTCAATGTCGACTATCCAAGCATCGGAACTACCGGATAGTTAATGAAAGAAGTTAGAGGGTGAGGATAGATAAGATAGAAAATTAGAATAGAAGAAGAAGAACATACAATATCAGAGTAAACACGAATCTCATAGCGGAACGAATAAATATATTATATAACATAACTACGGAACAAAATCTGTACTTGAATATACATATCATTATCAAAGTACATCACTTACAACAAAGCGGAAATAAACAATTGCTATAAAATCCCGAAGCCTCCTGCTCTAAGCTCTTAGCATATCTGTAAAATCCTGACTACTTGACTGCCCGTACAAATTTGGGCACCCAAGAGTTTAGGGAAAACAAAACAAAAAAAACTTCGGGTCAGTCATGGGACTGGTATGAGTAAAACCATTTAAAATAGTTTGAGCAATTAAACGATATCTCATAAGGCCACGCCGTATGACAGAACGAGTTTTTCCCTTATGAGAATCCAAAACACTTGATCCAACATTCAAAAACCTTTTGAAAGGAACGATAATCTTTATATCAAACTCATTCGATATTATTATAGTGTCTATCAACCACAATCAAATAATCATCTAGTAGGACGCTTTCATCTCAGTTCCACATACGTAATATATAATCAAAAACCGTGGGCGCTTATTGGGTAATGAATCCCAACAGGCAAGGTACGGGACCACCTTCCGACAGGGTATCTCCAGAGAGGAATACACCGGGTTCAACAAGAACATCTTGTAACCGAGGCTAAACATGACCGGTCACTCATTTCACTTGAGTGTACCGAATGTATTATCACCAACGGTTGGAATCAGCAACCGTTTCCCGAGAGAGACAACATCGAAATAGATTATAGAAGTAAATGGAATTTCTCTAGATCAGGTGACAATACACCCTAATTGGCAGCTAACCACTTAGCCATGCGACCTGCCTGATTTTATACCATTTCCTGGTTGTGAGGCTAGAGGCGTAACGTATCCCCTTTAAACGACATCTTCATTCACTTTGAATGTCACATCGTCATACCGGCTAAATCACAAACTGATTTCTCCAAACATATCACGGGTAAACAACTAAGAGAAATGAATTCCTCCGCCATCAAACGTAAATAGATTTGAAGAGATCAACTTACGCTATCTATTAAGTATACTCTGTCAGACATTCTTCCATATAGGTCGACCTGGGACTGGACAGACCGAAGGTGCTACTCGGTAAACAAGACAGCCCTTGCATAACTCTGTCTTCAATTATCTTCATCATATTTGATCGTAACGCTAACGCCCATATAGAGTGGTTTTCAGACAATGAATCTGATCCTGGTATCTCCGTATTGACGACAGAAAAATGGTCAAAAACTTTGATAGTCGGTGGTTTAACTATAAAAAAACATGTGTGCAAACAACGCTATTATTTTCAGATGGAAATTTTATTGATCATTCATCAATCAACATTTATTCATTTCCCCATTTCTCGTTCCCATATATTCATCAAATCCTTATTTTCAAATTTTAGAAAATATACGTTATTAACTTTGGAAAATATTTCCATTTATAATTCACACATCACTATCTTCTCACATATGTCAGTCTTTAACTGCAAACTAGTAAGAGAACAACCCCTTACGTATTAACCCCGAAGGCCGAAACCAACATCAGATCAATACCCAAACAGCTGTTCAACTTAACTAAAATCCAGTCAGTTTATAATTCCTTTAACTCCATTTTAATTCCTATTTCAAAATATATTTCCTTTATAAATATTTTATTTGCAAAATATTTATTTATCCTTTATTCACATTAAATGTAAATAATATTTCTTCTTTGCAATCAAAACAGTTTGATTCCGTATTTAAAAACAATATCTCAAACCCAAATTCTATTTATATTTGTATTTGTAGAATTATTCATACAAATCACCTTTTTATTTCTAACACTTAAATCTCATTTATAATTCCCTTTATATAATTCTATTTATTCTATATAAATCCTTTTATATAATTCTATTTATTTTATGTAAGTCCTTTTACATAATTCTATTTATTTTATGTAAATCCTTTTATATAATTCTATTTATTTTATATAAATCCTTTTATATAATTCTTGTTATTTTATATATAAATATTTAATTTTCAATATTCACTTTGAAATTTTTGTTTTTACATTCCAATATTTCATATGGTATTTAAAATACCAAATAACATGACCAGTGTCATCATAATCAATCACAGATTTTATATCACATCATATATCACAATATATGAAAACAAACAATATTATAATATTGAGGAATCTAGTTGGATCCTTCCAACCTGTCTCCCTGCATTCACAGATGTTAGACAATATAAATAACATCGATTTCACTTCAATATGAAATATTCTGATAAACAAAATCAATATTTGATTAACGATATATATATATATATATATATATATATATATATATATATATCGTTGCCTACAATTTCAACCAATAAATCAGCAATTCTACCAAACAATCAATGCACAACAATCAATCATCATTTATCAATACTAGATTATATTTATAAAAATATAAACTATACAGAGTTAGTGAGATTTACTCACATTGGACGGTTATCGTTAAATACCAATAACTGTTGGTTGATTCAGACTGACAATTTATTTCGCTATAAATTGTAACGAGCTCCAATTCACTCCCAGTCAGTTCCATTGTGTAGGCATCATCCATACGATACTAACGAATCCTGTTTTTCTTAATTCTGATAACGTATGCTAAAGTTATACATTATATAAGTTATAAATTGTTTAAATTAAAATGAAAACAATTTAACTCATCATTGGGCCTTACCCCTTTTATATAAAACCGGCCCATCAATCATTACTACCCGCTTGCTACAGTGGTCTTCCCTCTCAACAAACATTGCAAGTCCCTGCTCTTACTTCCTCCACTTCGATCTTCTTTTAACAGCTCGTTTCTCTATATTTTTCGAAACAACCTTCATCGCAGTCTCCTTCTTCTCTTCTATCTCCCCATGCCCACCGTACTGAACTCGAACTCCCCCCTTGGTCGTGACTTCGAGTATCGTGCGCCAGTTACAGTGAAGCACCGAACTTCTTAGCGACCGATCATACCCAAAATTTACACACTTATGCCAAATCCCATCCCAAATTCAACTACAATATCCGTTATTCGAATTAAAACCCCAAACGTTCAGAAATTCGAACCCTAGCAGCTGAAAGAAAAAGAACAGCGGACTGAACTTGGTTCGATCCAGGTGAAACCAGTATCCAATCGAAGAGGACGCCTTCAGGAATATACGATTTTATTCGAATTACTAGGAATATTTGAAGATTCTCGATTAAGGTTAGGAAGAAACTGGCGGCCCCGAAGCCTTTGACTGCGGAAATAAAGTAGTTAGGGTTAGTGGTAGGATTATGGTGTATTTATAGGAAGTTTTTATATTTTTAAATTCGAATTTTATATTTATTTATAATCAACCGCTATTTGTTTTGATGTTTAAAAATTCGTGTAATCACATACAACATCCAAAAATCATGAAAATGTGCATATAGCTACAATTCGACATTACGGACCCAACGAAACTGGTTTCGTCGAATTCCGACTTCATTTGCTCACACATATTTTTAAATTCAAATTATTAATTGTATTTCATATTAAAATCCCGTACAACCACATACTGACTCCAAAAATCACGAAATTGAAATCTAACAATAATTCAATATTCCGGATCCAATAAAATTAGTTTCATCGAAAACAGAGAACGTTTGCAAAACTGGCTATTTTTAAAGCTCTAAATAAACCCATTTAAATATTAATATATTTAAAAATAGTTAAATTAAATATTAATAAACTAATATTATCGTATATATATTCACATATAATATTATCTAGTTCCAAAATAATCCTATCGGGATTTATAACTTGATATTTCAAATCCGAATTAAATTTATATCCAATTTATATAAAAAAATCCTTTTATAATATAAATATATCATTATAAATTGTAAAGGAACTCCATAACGACTATTTTAAAATTTGATTTGGGCATAACTAAAAATATACATGACGAAATCTTAATTTTTCTCTTCCGTTAGAAAAATATACTTCACTAGCTCCGAACGTTTCTTGTTTCACAGAAACCCGACTTAAAACGGATTCTGTATATTTGTTTAAAGTTCAAATCACCAAATTACGAACTTCCGCGCCATTTCGAGCTCGATTATAATTATAATATAAATTATACGTTCAACTGACATTTATAAATAAATTCATTAATATAATTCAATTATAAACTGAAATATATATTTTGAATTGTCCAATTTACACAATATTGTCAATTCAACTTAATTCCGATTATTTCGAAATTAAATATATTATTCTATTATTTAATTTAATTAAATATTCAATATTATTTGATTTTGGTCACTTTAAATTACCAAAACATCCTTTAAATAATTAAATAAATTATTTATTCTCTGTTAAAAATATGGATCGTTACATTCTTTCCCCTTAAAATAATTTTGTCCTTGAAATTGCTAAGGTAGAAAACAAACCCTGTAAACTGGGTAAAAATTATTTGTTCACTTCTTAACTTCAGTTTCAACTAAACCAATTTACTTTCAATTAAATATTTATTAATTCCTACTAATGAAAATTTTCAAAAATCCTAAAAAAAATCTAACACCTTAACTTTTCGAAAAATTTCGCCAGCACCTCCTTTGTACTGATCAATAGTTCAAACACCAACTCGCCTCTCTAGGCCTTCTTCAACCCAAAAGAAAATCAAACAGCCAAGCGGCTTGCAAATAGGCTCATCAAAATCTCAAACCCATATATAATACAAACTGGTACCTTTTTGTCGGGCATATCAATATATCATTTCCATGTGTTACCAATCCTGCATATACCAATACATTTCCAAGTTGATCTACAATTAATTTATCTTTAACACAATCATTCTCTTATATCTAAACCATAATATCATTTCAGACTCGAGTCCCATCCTCGATTCCAAACTCTTAACATACCAATTCAACAAAATTCCAGATTCCTATCTCACTATCCAGTTTTTGTTCTATATCTATTTTTTTCGATTTTCTTTCAAAAATTCTAATTTAATTTGTTTTCAAATCAAACAATCTTGGGATTTTAAACAGTTTACCATATCAAAAAATCAAACTTCCCTTTCAGGCCTCAAAATAACTTATTTTTCCAAAATAATTCGAAATCGATAACTTTGGTGGTAATCCGTCACTTAGAAACTCGAAAATTAACACCGATGATGTCCGAATCATCATCAGAATTATTTTCCAATGACCGAAGTGAGTTCAATACTTCATCACTTTCAAAACCATTTCTAAACATTTCCATTTTGAATTACAATTCAAAATATTATTCACAATGCTTGTAAAACAATTTAAAATCTTCTAGGATTTTAAAATTATCATATACTAATTCCAAATCTATTTACAAACACCTCTTCAAATTTCCAGAGTTTTAAATTTCAATTCTGATTTAATTCATTTCGTAACACTTATATGAATTTTAATTGGTTATTTACATAACCGTTCAATTATAATCTTATCTGATTATAATCACAACCAACACATCCAATATACTATAATATATCAAATATCTATACTTTTTTTATATCAAAATATAATTTGGATAAAATTATTTCATTTACCCTCTATTCAAAACATACAGTGTCGGTTCATTGTATTCGAGTGTTTATAAACCCCTACCGATACAGTGGATCAAACTGATCGACCAGAACTCATAAATGACTCAACCAATAAATCTCCACAATATAAAACAATTTTTATAAAATCTACAAATACGTTAACTCGTATATACACACTCAACTCAATCTAGGGTATTACTATCCCTATCTCTACTGAGTTACACCACAGAGCTATGGTAATTACTTAACCTTAAGCTCTGATACCACTGTAACGACCCGGGTTTTCGCGATCTTGGTTATCAACATAAACTCAATGTCGAATATCCAAGCATCGGAATTACCGGATAGTTAATGAAAGAAGTTAGAGGGTAAGGATAGATAAGATAGAAAATTAGAATAGAAAAAGAAGAACATACAATATCAGAGTAAACATGAATCTCACAGCGGAACGAATAGATATATTATATAACATAACTTTGAAACAAAATCTGTACTTGAATATACATATCATTATCAAAGTACAACACTTACAACACAACGGAAATAAACAATTGCTATAAAATCTTGAGGCCTCCTACTCTGGGATCTCAGCATATCTGTAAAATCCTGACTACTTGACTGCCCGTACAAATTTGGGCACCCAAGAGTTTAGGGAAAACAAAACAAAATAAACTCCGGGTCGATCATGGTACTAGTATGAGTAAAACCATTTAAAACAGTTTGAGCAATTAAGCGATATCTCATAAGACCACGCCGTATAACTGTAACGACCAGGAAAATCTGAACCAATTTAAAAAATTTAAATTGGCTAAAATAGTGGATTTTAAATATTTAAAATGAATATTTTAAATAATAGCAATGAAAAGTGAGTTTGAATTGACATTTGAAAACAAATATAATTAATTCTAATTATAAACAAGGCCTGAAATGGCGCGGCAGTTTCAAATTTTCATTTCAAACCTTGACTGACTTTACCGGGTGCAAAACAAAACGGATTTGAGTTAAACCAAAAATATTTAAATCTGTTATTGAGTACCTTTCTAACGAATCTGAAAAATCAAAGTTTCATAGCGGGAAGCAAAAGTTATGGCCAAATGAATTTTCAGAAAGGTCGCTATAGAAATTATATAGCCCATGAAAATGGCCCTTTTGCAAACGACCTCAGAATTCAACGAAACCACTTTTGTTGGATCTGGGATGTGAAGTTATTGCTAGGTTTCAAATTTCATAATTTTTGAAGCTAGTATGTGAGTGTGGAAAAGGAAAATGTGTTTTGGTCAATTATAGTTAAATTGGATCGACCAGAAAAGGGCCATTTTGCAAACGGTCTCAGAATTCAATGAAACTAGTTTTGTTGGGACCGTATCGTCAAAACATAGCTAGATTTATTTTTCTGGAATTTTTCGAATTAGTTTGTGGCCCTGACAAATTGAAATGTACGTTTAAATCAAATATTGAATGTTATATATTTTAATTTGATTGAAAACTGACTGAAACAGTTGAATGGGCCTACGAAACATATCCCATTGTGTTCAGAATGGGGGTAAAACGCTAGGGACGACAGTCATTGGGTTTGGATTGGAGTTCGTGTGTGACAACGGGTATTTTTGAGAAATTAAAAATATATATATATAATATGATTGGTTAGCTTCATTTCTCTCTCCCCGTCGTTTCTCTCTCTTCCCTCACGATTAATGGCGAAAATTGCTTCAATCCTTCCCTCCCATTTTCCGATCGCCTCAGCCACCTTCCGCCTTCGCCGCCACCTGACCTCGACAGCCCTCCCTTGCCTCTTCAAATCCGAACCAACCTCGCCCTCTCTCTCCTCTCCATCACCGCGTACGAGCCCCGAGAAGTCAACGACTTCACTGCCGTCAATCTCCTTCCTCCGACCACCGAACAGGCTGCGACCACCACCCCCTAGAGCGCCTCTCAAAGCTCTTTCGCGTGGCGTAGCCCGATCGCCACCTCGCTTCAAGGATTCGCCGAAAACCTTAAACCTAGTTTTGAACATCAAGTTGAGGTATACGGCTAATTTATTTTGAACTGATTTTTACACTTTTAAGTGTTGCAAACTTGTAAAAATCATATCTTTTTCGTTTCTTATTGAAATCCAGTGAAACAAGAGACACCGGGACCGTGAGGACGTCTTCTACATTATAGAAGAGACCGCATATTTTTCTGAGCCTTCTGCTATTTTTGGTGGAGTGGAACCCAATGTGAGATTTCAAAATTATAAATGATATGGAAAACGACGATGTATAAATTATATAGTCGTTGTATGAGTTATATAAGCGTTGTACACCTCATGTATAAGCGTTGTATAAGTTGTACGTTCGATGTATAAGTTATATTTGCGTTGCAAAAATTATATATGTGTTGAATAGAAGTGAAATGCTACATATATATATATATATATATATATATATATATATACACGCCCCTCGTCCACAAACCATGGACAATAATTATTGGTTGTGATTGGTGTGAAAATTGGTTGATTAGAATTGTTTGTGGTTGAAATTGATTGATTGTGGTTGAAAAATACCCGTTTGTGGTTGAGAAATATTTGGTTGAAACCACATAGGATTAGTTTGTGGAAATGGAAAAAATATATACATGCCGTCTGCGTGCGAACTAGATGCATGATTCCATATTGTCAAAAGCTGCGAGGCTTTAAGGTAGAGCGAGGAGCCGTACTAGGGACGGTCCCGGTTTTAACTACCCTGCCGTTTTGCTACCGAAATTTTCAATAATATTCATGTGTTAGAATTATTTTCATGTGTTGAAACTATATTTGTGTGTTGAATGGAAATTCATCTATTTAACGACATTCATGTTTTGCAATAAAAATCACCTTTTTATCTATATATATAAACTATAGAAAACCTTCATGTGTTGAATTGAAATTCATTCGTTGAATAGAAATTCATGTGTTGAATGGTATTCGTGTTTTAAATATAAAAATCACATTTTTACTCTATATATACAAACTATAGAAAACCTTCATGTTTTGAATTGAAATTCATTCGTTGAATAGAAATTCATGTGTTGAACGGTATTCGTGTTTTAAATATAAAAATCACATTTTTACTCTATATATACAAACTATAGAAAACCTTCATGTGTTGAATTGAAATTCATTCGTTGAATAGAAATTCATGTGTTGAATGGTATTCGTGTTTTAAATATAAAAATCACATTTTTACTCTATATATACAAACTATAGAAAACCTTCATGTGTTGAATTGAAATTCATTCGTTGAACAGAAATTCATGTGTTGAATGGTATTCGTGTTTTAAATATAAAAATCACCATTTAATCTATATATATAAACTATAGAAAACCTTCATGTGTTGAATCGAAATTCATTCGTTGAATTGAAATTCATGTGTTGAATGGTATTCATATTTTGAAAGAAATTGTTTTATAATAAAAATCCTATTTTTATCATCAATATGAACTATATAAAATACTCTTTTTTTTTTAGCAAACGGATATGTAGCGCGAGGCTACACAGCTGGTTAAATAATAGATATTAATACTTATCCAACTGACAAACCCAGTTGGTAGTCCAAAAAACAACCATCACCCCAAAGTTTAAGACACTTCATACAACACACATAGAGCATATTACGAGTACAACTACGAAAGCATGCAGATCAAACTGTTAACCATCATAATTATACAAATACTACGGTGAGAATTAAAGGAGCATCATCAGTCATCACATAAGCTCCATGCTAGACGCTGTATCATTGCTAACAACAGAAGTAGCTGGAGAAGTGGTCACCGGCAGAGCAAACCTGAAAACCGCGGCATGATTGACTCCAGAACCTGACCAAGACGAAAAAATATGAATGATGCAGTGACAAATAGTCATGATCGAACTAGCTTTGTTATTAAATATCCTTGCATTTCTTTCTTTCCACACACACCAACTGTAAATAGCCAGGAAGATATCAAATACTGGACTAGAATCAGATTCCCAATGATCAAAGAAAGAAGAAATGATGGGGATGAAACCAATTAAATGGGTACTTGATGCAGCCCAAATTGGGTAGGTATAGTCACCGGAAAAGAAAAGATGATGAATGGATTCAGCATGAGAATCACAGAAAGGCCAGTTAGGGTCTGAAACCACATTGCATTTGAAAAGCTTCTCTCTTGTATTGACCTTTTCATGAATCAAACACCATTGGAAGTAGAGAATTCTTGGAGCCAGCTTGCATTTCCAAAGTCTTGAGAATTTAAACAATCTACCAGAAAAAATTCAGATACCTGTAACATGATGAAACAGAAAAGCCTCTAGATGGAGAGAGAACCCAAACAAAATGATCAACCAGGTTATTTAGCTGAGTGTTGCGAATGAGTGCAAAGGTATTCAGCAACTGAAAAAGAATACTCCGATCAAAAAGCGAACCTGGAACTAAGCTAACATAACCATTGTTAAAAGCATCAGCAACAGAAAGCGAAGGATTAGATTGAAGAGAAAAGAGTGAAGAAAAGGTAAGAGAGAGAGGAAACTGACCATGCCAAATATCATGCCAAAATAAACAGGATGAACCACCCCCCAAAGAGACATGAAACAGAAATTTAATACGAGGAAGACAAGATAGAATCCCATGCAAGAAGGGAGAGATTCTAGAGGAAGGATGATGATGTAAAACAAGATGAGGGTTTGAAGAAAAGCAGCGAGCTAAAATCTAGTTTTTCCAAATGAAATTTCCAGGAATAAGGAGTCTCCAAATCTATTTGGCCAGCAAAGCTACATTAAAGTGGTGAAGGTCAAGAACACCAAGCCCCCCTTGATCAGAGTGCAGGCATATCGTCCTCCAATTAATTAATTTCTTGATGTTATGACCATTCCAAAGAAATGAACTTCGAATTGAATCAATCTTACAAATTACCCATTTAGGGAGTTTGTGAAAAGACATCCAGTATGTAGGGATAGCGGAAAGCACAGATTTGACTAAAATTACACGGCCCATAGATGATAATGCATTTGCTTTCCAAGCCGCTAATCTAGTTTCAATCTTATTAATAAGGGGAAGCCAATCATTTTTATGAAGCTTAGAGGGTCTGAGAGGTAAACCAAGGTAGGTCATTGGGAAATTTGCTACATTGCAGTTGAGAGTAGAAGAAATCAAATCACCAAGATGATCTGACTTGCCAAGCATGTAAATAACGCTTTTATTAAAATTAATGGAAAGACCAGATATCAGCTCGAAGACATATAACAGGATTTTGAGGCAATGGATATGGTATGGCTCAGGGGAAGAGAAAATAATGGTATCATCTGCAAATTGTAAATTGTTGATGCATAGGGGAGTATTTGGGAGAGAAATACCAGCCAAGTAACCATGTGAAGAAGCTTGTTTAACCATTTGATTAAACACATCAGCAACAAGCACAAAAATCAAAGGGGAAAGAGGATCGCCTTGTCTAAGCCCACATTTAGATTTGAAAAGGTTTCCAGAAGCACCATTTACTGAAATGGATGAGCAGCATGAATTAAGTATACTATCAATCCATGAACACCATTTATCTGAGAAACCCCTATGTTTAAAAACATCCATGATAAAGGGCCAACTTACTGAATCAAATGCTTTGGAAAAATCCAACTTAAGTAAAACACCAGGGGTAGATGAGTGATGAAAGAAGGAGATTATTTCCTGAGTTGCAGCGATACAGTCATGAATGTTTCTTCCCAAAATGAAAGCAGATTGTTCTGGTCCAACAAGCGTGGCGATAACTGATTGAAGACGATTAGCCAACACCTTTGTGATGATTTTAAAAGTAGTATTTAGCAGGCTAATAGGACGGAAAGAAGATAAAGTGTTGGCCCCCGAATGTTTAGGAATGAGGATAATATTGGCATAATTTAGTCTGGCAATTGAAATAGGTTCATTGTAAAATTCGTTGCACATATCAATTAAATCAAATTTGACCAAGGCCCAAAAATGTTTAAAGAAAACTGGGCCAAACCCATCAGGACCGGGGGCCTTATCATCCGACATATCTTTCAATGCAGCCCAAATTTCTGATTCAGAGAAAGGATGATCAATATGAATAGGCGCAGGGTTTGGATAAAGAAGATCCCACTCAACATCAGGTGAATTTGAGTGAGAACGACCAAGCTGAGATCGAAAGTAGTCAGAAAAGAGAGAGAGGATGACATTTTGATCAGAGAAAGAGTGACCATCTTTAATGATTTCCGAGATGAATGTTGATCTACGTCTACCATTAGCCATCCGGTGATTGAAATAAATTGTTTTATAATAAAAATCATATTTTTATTACCTATATGAACTATATAAAATAATCGCGTTTTGAAATGAATTGTTTTACAATAAAAATCACCTTTCTACTGTACACATGAGTTGTTAAAAATAGCGAAATGTCGAAGTGAATGTTTGTTGGATAAAAATATCATTTTTATTAAATATATGAAAAGAATATAGCTTTGAAATCGAAGAATCGATATATATATATATATATATATATATATATATATAAATAGAATTGAAATATATCGAATAACAAAGCTGCAGTTCGTGTTTTGAAACCGTGATTTCAAACGATTAGTGTGGGAGATCCGACCATCGGATTTTCCCGGAACCGAAACCGTTGGGTTCGCTTTGGAAATACCTTTCCAATGGCTCCAACTTTGTAAAAATCCAACGGTTGGATTGTCTGGAATGTTTAATTCAAATCTGAAGAAAAACAGCGCCAGAATCGATTATATTTATATATATATATAATTATATTTAATCGAATAACGACGCTGCAGTTCGTATTTTGAAATCGAAATTTCAAACGATTATACCGGGAATTCGACCGTCGGATTTTCCCGAAACTGGAACCGTTGGATTCGTTTTGAAAAGATATTTCTAATGATGTAAATTTTGTGAAGAACCAACGGTTAGATTTTCAGATATGTGTAAATCAAATCTGAAGAAAAACAGCGTCACAGCCGCATTATGGCCCGAAGCGTCGTTTGAATAAATTGGCTATTTTAAAATAAATAAAAATAGCGATAAATCGTTATAAAATATTATAAACGATATGGATGTGAAATTTAGAAATTAACTGAAGGTTAGCTAAGTCGAATGGTTTTCTGGATTTTGATCTGATGTTGGTTTCGTCCTTCGGGGTTAATATTTGGGAAATCGTTCTCTTACTGATTGACGGTTAGTGACTAATGAATTGAAATGATGCATATGTAGTGTTTGTGTAGCACGTGTTTATTATATACACGAGTTGCTTAGAAAGACCGAGTTTATCCCATTCTGAATAACTGAATCGACGATAGGAAATCGAAGATGAACATGGTGTTTGAAGACCGGAAATCTTCACCTCGTTTGGATGGTAACTGATGTCCTGATTGGGAGGCATCCCGAAATATGGATAATGAGTGGTGATCGTCCAGACGTACGTGGAGATCGATGGGTTTGCGAGGTATATAGTGCCTCCGGCTTCGTTCCGACCCAGAACGGACTTGTAAATAGATTGTGCATCTGACATTGGAATTTATTCTATGTGATTGATAGCCATCAGTTGCATGGTGTGAATTGCATGTGTGACATACCAAGATGCAGTGATCAGGGCTTCTGTTGAAAAGCAAAGTCTTGTGATTGATGATCAAAGCACCGCCTGTGTGGCGTAGCTTTGTGTATAACGTGAATTCGCGAGCCTCACACCCAGTATGAACCAGAAACGGGAGAAGGACCTCAGGGAGGGCATGCGTTTCTTTCTAGCTAGGAGTTGTGTCAGTGTTTTTACACGACCTGACATTTTACTTATGTGGATGATGGATGTTGAGGCGCCTCGGTTATATCGGTCGATCCGGGACCGATGGAGTCATTCGTTGGCTCACTTACGCCCCATAGGGCGGGGAAACGTAGTGTTCAGGAATTTTAATCCACATCGGTGGACCGGCCCTGTCGCTCCAAGGGTCGATGCGTTCTGATCCTGAGACACGGGATAGAGCATCTCGAATTCGGTAAGGACTATCTTTTGCCTTGATTCATGACGGAAATCAAATTTCCAAATACGTGACTGTGCAGTTTTGATTGTATATATATATGGTGACATGATATATGGTACCCATGCCGTCTATGATTGATAGTTATGATTGAAATTGTTTTTGAAACATATAAACACTAGTAACAATATCAAATGCTTTTGTTTTATTCATATCAAGCATATTTTGGCCATTATAAGGTAAAACTCTATTCCGGTTTGCGTTGCATTGTGTGATGGGAACTGAGTCTTATAATGGCTTCATTTTTATAAAGCATTGCGATGTTTAAAAGAATTATTTGTTTTAAAGCACTGGAAATCCATGGAGTAAACCCGTTCCACGAAAGTGGCATGGTCCTGGGATTAGCCATATTTTAAATGGGTTGAGTAGATTTCTCATACCAGTACCATGACTGACTCGTAGTTTGTTTCACTTTCAAACTCGGGTGCCCCTTTTTCTACACGGGAAGACTTGTATTCAGGTTTAGCTGGCTCTTTCTGGATAGCTGGAGCTGAAGATGGTTTCTATTATTTATCTCTTTTTATGCTGTTCAGCTCCTATTTTACATTATGTTTGTTTTCCGCTGTAGACATTTATGTATAGCTAAACTATATTTGTATTAAGTATGATCCTGTATACTGTGTAACTCTGATGATTACGTTTATCTAGTATATTCTGTTGTGCATTATCTGGTGTATTTATTTATTTCTGTTCTGCTGTTATCTGTCTATGTGTTATATTCCAAGGATTTCCCTTGCCACCATCAGTACGGGGTTTGGGGTCGTCTCAATAACGAAACGGGTTTTTCCCTCATGAGAATCCAAAACACTTTATCCAACATTCAAAAACCTTTTGAAGGGAATGATAATCTTTATATCAAACTCATTCGATATTATAATAGTGTCTATCAAACACAACTAAATAATCATCTAGCAAAACGCTTTCATCTCACGTTCCACATACGTAATATATAATCAAAAACCATGGCGCTTATTGGGTAATGAATTCTAACTGGCAAGGTATGGGACCACCTTCCGACAGTGTATCTCTAGAGAGGAATACACCGGGTTCAACAAGAACATCTTGTAAGCCAGGCTAAACATGACCGATCACTCATTTCTCTCGAGTGTACCGAATGTATTATCTCCAACGGTTGGGATCAGCAACCGTTTCCCGAAAGGGACAAGATCGAAATAGATTAGAGAAGTAAATGGAATTTCTCTAGATCAGGTGACAATACACCCTAATTGGCAGATAACCACTTAGCCATGCGACCTACCCAATTTTATACCTTTTCGTGGTTGTAAGGCTAGAGGCAATAATGTATCCTTTTCAAACCACATCTTCATTCACTTTGAATGTCACATCATCATACCCGCAAAATCACAAATTGATTTCTCCAAACATATCACGGGCAAACAGCTAAGAGAAACGAATTCCTCTGCCACCAAATGTAAATACATTTGAAGAGATCAACTTACGCGATCTATTAAATATACTCTATTAGACATTCTTCTATACAGGTCGTCCTGGGACTGGACAGACCGATGGTACTATTCTGTAAATAGGACAGCCCTTGCATAACTCCTTCTTTAGTTATCTTCATCATATTTGATCACAACGCTAACACCCATACAGAGTGGTTTTCAGATAGTGAATCTGATCCCGGTCTCTCCGTGTTGACGACGGAAAAATGGTCAAAAACTTTGATAGTCGGTGATTTAACTTTTAAAGAAAAACATGTGTGCAAACAACGATATTATTTCCAGATGGAAATTTTATCATTCAATCATCAATCAACATTTATTCATTTCCCCATTTCTCATTTCCATATATTCATCAAATCCTTATTTTCAAATTTTAGAAAATATACATTACTAACTATGGGAAACATTTCCATTTCTGATTCACGCATCACTATCTTCTTACATATATCAGTCTCTAACTGTAAACTAGTAAGAGAACAACCCCCTACGTATTAACCCCGAAGGCCGAAACCAACATCAGATCAATACCCAGACAACTGTCCAACTTAACTAATCTTTAGTCGGTTTCTAATTCCTTTAGCTCCATTTTATTTCCTATTTCAAACCATATTTCCTTTATAAATATTTTATTAGCAAAATATTTATTTATCCTTTATTCACATTAAATGTAAATAATATTTCTTCTTTGCAATCAAAACAGTTTGATTTCGTATTTAAAAAAAATATCTCAAACCCAAATTCTATTTATATTTGTACTTGTAGAATTATTCATAAAAATCTCCTTTTATTTCTAACACTTAAATCTCATTTATAGTTCCCTTTATATGATTCTATTTATTCTATATAAATCCTTTTATATAATTCTATTTATTTTATATAAATCCTTTTATATAATTCTATTTATTTTATATATAAATATTTCATTTTTAATATTCACTTTGAAATTTTCCTTTTTACGTTCCAGTATTTCATATCGTATTTAAAATACCCAATAACATGACCAGTGTCATTATAATCAATCACAGATTTTATATCACATCATCTATCGCAATATATGAAAACAAACAATATTATAATATTGAGGAATCCAGTTGGATCCCTCCAAACTGTCTCCCTGCATTCACAGATGTTAAAGAATATAAATAACATCGATTTCATTTCAATATGAAATATTCTGATAAACAGAATCAATATTTGATTAACGATTTATATATATTGTTATCTATAATTTCAACCAGTAAATTAGCAATTCAACCAAACAATCAACACACAATAATCAATCATCATTTATCAATACTAGATTATATTTATAAAAATATAAACTGTACAGAGTTAGTGAGATTTACTCACATTGGATGGTTATCGTTAGA
Source organism: Allium sativum (assembly GCA_030737875.1). Lineage (NCBI taxonomy): Eukaryota > Viridiplantae > Streptophyta > Magnoliopsida > Asparagales > Amaryllidaceae > Allium > Allium sativum. Next base: position 243,281,878 of record CM060926.1, read on the forward strand.
TACCGATAATTGTTGGTTGATTTAGACAGACAATTTATTTCGCTATAAATTGTAACGAGCTCCAATTCACTCCCAATTAGTTCTATTATGTAGGCACCATCCATACAATCCCAACGGATCCTGTTTTGCTTAATTCTGATAACGTATGCTAAAGTTATACATTATACAAGTTATAAATTGTTTAAATTAAAATAAAACCAATTTAACTCATCATTGGGCCTTACCCCTTTTATATAAAACCGGCCCATCGATGATTACTACCCGCTTGCGACTGTGGTCTTCCCTCTCAACAAACATCGTGAGTCCCTGCTCTTAATTCTTCCACTTCGATTTCCTTTTAAAAGCTCGTTTCTCCATATTTTTCGAAACAACCTTCACCGCAGTCTCCTTCTTCTTCTCCTCTATCTCCCCATACCCACCGTGCTGAACTTCGACTCCCCCCTTGGCCGCGACTTCGAGTATCGTGCGTCAGTTACAGTGAAGCACCGAACTTCTTAGCGACCGATCATGCCCAAAATTTACACGCTTATGCCAAATCCCATCCCAAATTCAACTACTATATCCGTTATTTGAGTTAAAACCCCAAACGTTCAGAATTCGAACCCTAGCTGCTGAAAGAAAAAGAACAGCGGACTGAACTTGGTTTGATCCAGGTGAAACCAGTATCCAATCGAAGAGGACGCCTTTAGGAATCGAAATATATACCTTATGATTTATACGATTTTATTCGAATTATTAGGAATATTTGAAGATTCTCGATTAAGGTTAGAAAGAAACTGGCAGCTCCAAAGCCTTTGACTGCGGAAATAAAGTAGTTAAGGTTAGTGTAGGATTGTTGTGTATTTATAGGAAGTTTTAATATTTTTAAATTCGAATTTCATATTTATTTATATTCAACCGCTATTTGTTTTACTGTATAAAAATTCGTGTAATCACATACAACATCCAAAAATCATGATAATGGGCATACAGCTACAGTTCGACATTACCGACCCAACGAAACTGGTTTCGTCGAATTCCGACTTCGTTTGCTCACACAACGTATTATTAAAGTCAAATTATTGACTATTTTTCACATTATAATCCCGTATGGCCACGAAAATTGAAATATAACAATAATTTAATATTCCGGATCCAAAAAAATTAGTTTCGTCGAAAACGGAGGTCGTTTGCAAAACTGGCTATTCTTAAAGATCTAAATAAACCCATTTAAATATTAATATATTTAAAAATAGTTAAATTAAATACTAATAAATCAATATTATCATATATATATATATTCACATATAATGTTATCTAGTTCCAAAATAATCCTATTAGGATTTATAACTCGATATTTCAAATCCGGATTAAATCGATATCCAATTTATATAAAAAGTTCCTTTTATAATATAAATATATCGTTATAAATTATAAAGGAATTTCATAGCGACTATTTTAAAATTTGATTTGGGCATAACTAAAAATCTACGCGAAGAAATCTTAATTTTTTTTCCATTAGAAAAATATACTTCACCAGCTCCGAACGTTTTTTGTTTCACAGAAATCCGACTTAAAACGGATTTTGTATATTTGTTTAAAGTTCGAATCGCCAAATTACGAACTGCCGCGCCATTTCAAGCTCGATTATAATTATAATATAAATTATATGTTGAAATGACATTTATAAATAAATTCGTTAATATAATTCAATTTTAAACTGAAAAATATATTTTGAATTGTCCAATTTACACAATATTTTCAATTCGATTCCGATTATTTCGAAATTAAATATATTATTCTATTATTTAATTTAATTAAATATTCAATATTATTTGATTTTGGTCACTTTAAATTACCAAACCATCCTTTAAATAATTAAATAAATTAATTGTTCTTCGTTAAAAATACGGGTCATTACAATTCCAAAGTGATATCCGAGTGGATGCAACTATTTGTAGCTTCATATAGTCATCTGCATTCGATTCCCAAGCTATTGAGGCATCCATATCCAAAGCACAGTGGCCTAGTAAAAAGGCGGGTTAACACTTCCCTCTCGAAATATATCTTTTTATGGAAGTTGTGTTTTTTATAAGTCAATTACCCACTATCTCTCTAGATTGTTTTTGAGTTTGATGATTGTTCCGAGCTATTAGTGAAGTCCATAATCTTACCAAATTGTTATGTGCTTGAAAGCTTTATTGAGCTGGTGCTAGCGGCTTCACGAAGCCACGTTGAACTCTAAGACCTCTTCGGGTCAATTCTTGGTATTTAAGACCTTACTGATTAGACCTATGATCTCTCCTGAACCTTGATATCTCCGGACCTTAGTCGAGCATAGTTTTTACTCAATGATCATTGCCTTTCCATGCTAAGTGCCATCCACACCTCACAATCTTAGCCTTTTCGGGAACTTGTTGGACACTGTTATACTTGACGATCTGTGGTCTCATTGGGATCTTGCCCAGCACTGTCGCACATGACGATCCAAGTCTTCTGATACCGTGTGTAATCCATAATTGGTGATCCTAGCCATACTAATCTCTTGCCAACAACTATTGTCCATGACGATCCATAACTTTACTGGGCACTTGCCGAGCACGGTCGCTCTTGATGATCCAAATCCACCCATGACAAGCGCAGTCCATGGTTGCCAATCCTAACCACGCAGAGCTTTTTCCAAGCATTTTAATCTTGATGGCCCTTAGCCTCATTGAACTTTTGGTGAGAACTATCGCTCTCAATTATCCAAGTCTTCTCATGCCAAGCGTGATCAACAATTTGTGATCCTAGCATCATGGGTTCTTGACAAGCACCATCGTACCTGATTATAGAAACCCAATAATTTAATGTATAACATTAACTATGAAATGAATCAAATAAGAAAATAAGCTCATGAAATTATCTGAATTTGGCTATGAAAGTTGCACTACTGAGTCCTTGGTGATATTATAGATATATAATTTGTTAAATTCCAAACTAATGTGGAAATGTAGTAAGAGAATTCAGTTGTCAGAAGTTAGTGTCCAACGTGTAAGTTCTTAAGGCCAAAATCATACCAATATATATAACCCAACATAGGTCGACCCGCTATCAAGGGATGGTCGACTACCTATAGAGCGTCTATCGACCCTTACAAGCGATAAGCCCAGAAAAATGTCCAAGGACGATGATAAGAGTGGGATCTGGAATTTTATAAACTTGAGATGTTAGATTTTAATATGGAGGGTAATGTGATGACTGCCCATAACCTCTGCACTAAACAAGAGGAATAATGCACTGAAAGGTGTGCCAGACAACTATGGGTGATCGTCAGAGTAGGTAAACACAAGCGGAATCTATCGTAGAACTCACAGCGCAAGGATAAATATAATAGAACATGTACAACAGGCAGAAATAGTGAAGCATCACATAGCAGAAATCAAAACTATCATATCATCCTGAAAATATCCATACAACTTTGGAATACACTTTAGAAGTCTGTACATAAATCCTCACTGCATTACCCTCAGAGAATACATCAAATAGAACAACAGCGGAAACACCCAATATGTATAGTAGTAAAAGTAATACGCAAGCCTCCAGCTCGTTTTTTATCAGCAGCTCCGTCCACTAAGATCTACCATCTATAACCTGCTACTCAGCCTGCCCACCCACAACGCCGTAGATGAATAGCCCAAGGTAATAAGAGGAAACATAAAATCTTGAGTTAGACAACAGTCTTAGTGAGCGATAAAATAACTATCTAACATCATCAATAAAGTATATGAGGATAGGTAGACTAACAAACCAATCTACCTAAAACTCTAGAGAAGAACCCACATCCGTCTTCCCCACACCTGACAGTGTTAGCCTTTACACGCAGTCATTTCAACCATACATCCATGGAAACCAGAACAACCATTCATTTATGGCTATCATAAGTAACTAAGCAATAGAAATCATAGCATCCAAATTATATATCTCATGTAAACCATCCTAATCGAGCTCAACATCCCTCAAGCACAAGCCCCAGAGGCCTACACCAATATCAGACAAGCACCTAAGAAACATCTTCTTCGATGTCAGACGATCTACGTGCGATGGTACAAATAAACAACCAAACATCTAACATTCATGAATGGCTCTTTCTATCATTGCCAATCCTACTTTGAAACCATCGTTAATCGTATGACAGCCTCCTGCCATAGGTCAAGGGCTAATGGTAACCCCAGTTCTAGCGAAAAATCCATATGCCTTCATGACTTGTATATTTATATTCTCAAATCTCGAAAACAAGGCCCTTCACGACTACCCAAGGTATGAGGCCCTTCACAAATGCCCAAAGTACACCTGCTTTGAGTCCGCTAGCACTTACGACGATGATAACCTCTCAGCCTTCGCATCTCTAGTCGTCATCAACGACGAGTATTCACAACTCAAGTCCTTCTTGAGTAACCATTATCCACAACTCAACACCCTAAAGTTGTCTTCACATTCGTCACTTTACAATGATCAATGGACACATCACATCATTTCGAACATTCCACCTTGAACTCATGTCGATGTTAGAACCATCATCAAGCCAATAAAAATAAACATCATTTGGTTATATACTTAATGGATCAATACTGGTCCATCCAATGGACCACTGCCGATGGGCCACTGTTGATGGACCACTGTTGATTTACCACTATCGCTGGACCACTGTTGATGGATTGCTACTACTAGGCCACTATATATGGACCATTACCACTGGACCACTGTTGATGGACCACTGCCACTGGACGACTGTTGATGGACCACTTTTATTGGACCACTGTTGATGGACCATTGCTACTGGATCATTGTCAATGGACCTCTGCTACTGGACCACTGTCGATGGACCACTGCTACTGGACTCTAGTTGATGGACCATTACCACCGGACCACTGTTGATGGACCACTCCCACTGGACCAGTGTTGATTGACCACTCCCACTGGACCAATGTTGATGGACCACTAGTACTAGACCACTGCTGATGGACCAATGTTATTGGACCACTGTTGATGGACCACCATTACCGGACCACAGTTGAAGGACCATTGTTGATGCCTTGCCACGTCCATGCCTTGCCACGATCCATGCCTTGCCACGTCCATACCTTGCCATATCCATGCCTTGCCAAGATCCCTGCCTTTCCACGATCCATACCATGCCACGTCTACGGGGATCCATCATTTTTCCTACCCAAATGCAACTAGATCCAACCAATTTTCCCGCCAAAACAACTGGAACTACTTTTCGAATTTCGAACCAAATCTTGCGCTCAAATCCAATCAATATCAACATATTCGCAATCATCAATTCAACCAAAATCCAACTGCAAATTACACAACAACCATCATTCAATCCAAACAAAAATTATCATAAAAAGTACATGAAAACTTACCAATTTAAGTGGAAAATTAGATCCTAAGGTGATTCATATGAAAATAGACTTACCATGATGTAGATCTAGGTGAAATCGACTTAAAATGATCAAATTATGATCATACAACCCATATACTTGATTAGATGCGCGTGAGAGATGATTATCACTCACCAAATCTCCAAAACAAGACAAAAACGATGAATCTCGATTCCGAACAACGAAGAATGTTGTCCAAATCTTCCAATTTAATGAAATCAATCCTCACTCGACGTAGATCAAGCTTCAAACGATGTAGGTCATCGATTCTCTTATATAAATCTAGAATTTTAATGGTGGAAAGGTGAATTTGTTTGAGCAAGGATCAATCACAAGCTCAACCAAATGAGAGAATGAAGAAAGTAACCCTCTCTCCATATCTCCGACCCCCTCTTTGTAATCTCTCACCAACCCACTAATGGGCCTCTCCAAATCAGCTCATTAAGGCTCTTAAAACCTTAACAACAAACTGGGAAACACTAAAACAACGATTCCTCTCATACTGATCCAAATCATCTATAATATAACCATTCTACAGAATGGTAAACACCATTTTCTTTCCAATGAGACCGATCTCAGCATCTGATTCGATCCAAGTCAAAAATTATTCCCTATACAAGACTGACAGGGGTAAAATGGTCATAAACAAAATTAATAAAAATTATGGAAATGTCTCGCATCCCCATAATCAACATATTAAAATATTAGAATGATCCAACCCTTAGAGAATAAAGTAAAAAGATTTTATGATCCTCCGATACGTAGAAAGCGGGTTATTACATTCACCCCCCCTTTTAGAAATTTCGCCCCTGAAATCCCAATAGACAGAAGCAACCAAAACAATTCTGCATGCCTATCATCCATGTGCAACCAACTCTACCATCCAAACTAGCATTCATTAAGCCATCATCCACATCCCTATCCTAGCATGCAGAATTCTATCAACCACAGCAACAACCACAAGAGTACAAGCTACAATGGGAGTAAGAGTGACACGACAACTATGAGTCATACCAACGAAGAGTTCTGAATGGATCGACTTCATCTTCTCTTCCGTATCCCACGTAGAGTCATCATTATCCTAACTCCATTACAACTTGACTAGCTTAACTGTCTTCCTCCTAAGCTGTTTCGTGTCATTCCCCACAACACGAAGCGGCTTACGAGGCTTCGTAGCTACGAACTCAACCTCTAGGTCTTCGTATTGATCTGGAGGTACCACCGCATTCGAATCATGCACACACTTCCAAAGAAACGACACATGGAAAACATTATACATGCTTGGCATCTTCTCGTGTAACTCCAACCTATACGCGAGCTTCCCAATTCGCTCGATTATCGAAAACGGTCGAACAAACCGTGGAGCTAACTTTCCATTGCTCCCAAACCGAACAACGTGCTTCAACGGCAAAATCTTCACGAAAACCACATCACCAACGTCGAATTCAAAATCTTTTCGATGTTTATCGGCATGACTCTTTTGAGGATCTTGGGCTGCCTTCAATCATTGTCGAACGACCATGATACAGTCTGATGTCTCTCTGATCATCTCTAGCCCAAGTATCAATTTATCTCCAGTTTCTAACCAATATGCCGGAGAATTACATGGTTTACCATACAACGACTCGTATGGTGCCATCCCAATGCTTGACTTGTAGCTATTATTATATGCAAACTCAATTGGATGTAGACGGTCTTCCCACAATCCCCCAAAATCCAACACACAAGCTCTTAGGAGATCTTCCAGAACTTGGTTAACCCTCTCGGTTTGACCATCAGTCTGGGGATGATAAGCCGTACTTAAACACAACTCGTTTCCCAAAACTTCTTGCAAACTCTTCCAAAATCCGCTCGTAAACAACAGAACATGATCACTTACTATGCTCTTTGGGATACTTGGAATCAAACTATCCATTTAACATAAAGCTTAGCCAACTTCGATGCAGTCCTAGTTGATCTGACAGGAATAAAACTTGCACTTTTTGTCAAGTGATCCATGATGACCTAAATACCTTCGTTTCCTGCCCTAGTTTTAGGTAGTCCATCGATAAAATCCATCAGTATCTGCTCCCACATCCATGCTGGAAATTCCAATGTTGAAGCAACCCAGTCGGCTTCTTCTTTTCAGCTTTCACCAACTGACAGTTCATACACTTGGAAATGAACTTTCCAATATCTCTTTTCATCCCTTCCCAGGAGTAGACTCGCTTCATGTCTTGATACATCATATACCACCAATATGAGTCATCAACTTCGAGTGATGACATTCCCTCAGAACCTCACCTCTCAATTCGTCGATATTAGGAAGAACCAGTCATCCTTGCTTTTGAAGCCATCCCTCTCGATCGACTTCGAGCTCTTTATTCTCTGGTTCCATCTTCTAGATAAACTCGACAATCTTCGCATCTCTCTTTTGGCTTTTTCCAATCCTATCAATAAGAGTAGGTCTTATCGATAAGCTTGCCAACATATCTAGTTCCAACTCACACCTTGGCCTGAAATCAAATCCTGCCAAATACTCGAGGCTCTTCCATTCCCAAAACGTTGCTCCCAATCCTACATGTCTTCGACGCAATGCATCTGCAACTACGCTACCTTTACTAGGAGCGTAGGCGATGCCAAAAATTCTAACCACCATTGATGCCGAAGATTCAAATCCTTTTAGGAGAAAAGATACTTTAACGGCTTGCGATCCATAAACAACTCCAATCGAACCCCCAACAGGTAATGTCTCCTTATCATCAGAGCAAACCCATCGCTGCCAAGTCCAAATCTTGAGTTGGGAAATTCCTTTCATGTGGCTTCAGTTGTCGACTTGCGTAGGACACAACCTTATCTTTTTGCATTAGCTCTGCTCCAAGTCTAGTACCACATGCATCAGTATATACAACCATTTTCTCATTCCCACTTGGAATCGTCAAAATAGGAGCACTAATCAACCTCTCTTTCATGATTTTGAAAGCTTGCTCACACTTTGCATGCCATGTGAAACCTGATTTTTTCTCGTCAATCCTGTTAATGGTGCAACTATCTTGGAGAAATCCTTGATAAACCGGCAATAGTATCCCGCCAACCCAAGGAAACTCCTAACATCCATCGCATTATTAGGTTTATCCCAGTCCTGGATTGCTGCCACCTTAGCAGGGTTAACCTCTATACCATTTCCAGAAATAACACGGCCTAAGAACCTCACTTCGCTCTTCCAGGAGTGATTCTTCGAAAACTTAGCTTTCAACTGATGCTTTTGCAAGATTTCCAAAGCAACTCTCTAGTGCGTCTTATGCTCATCCTCATTCCGGGAGTAAACCAGAATATCATCCACGAACACAAGCATGAACTTGTTCATCTGATCTCTGAACACCCTATTCGTAAGATCTAAAAATACACTAGCGCATTAGTCAACCCGAATGGCATCACCAACCATTTGAAGAAACCAGATGGTGTCCTAAAAGTAATCTTCGACACACTATCCTTTTCCAAGCTCAACTGGTGGAATCCCATCGCCAATCCATCTGAGAAAACACCTTGGCTAGTTAAGCTGATCGAACAAGTCATCTATCTTCGGTAATAGATATTTGTTCTTCTTAGTCACCTTGTTTAGCTCACGATAATCCGCAGACAATCTCAATGAGCCATCAGCCTTGGTTGCAAACACAACTGATGCGCCCTATTCGGAAACAATTCTCCGAATGAATGCTTTTCCAAAAGGTCATGTACTACTTGCACTTTCAACTCTCGTTGTTCCTTAGGCACCATCCACATAAGAGGTATAAGATAGGTCTAACACCTTCGACCAAATCGATTCTTAACTCAGTCTCACAATGCGGCGGCAACACTTTGACCTCGTCAAAGACATCCTCAAACTCATTTTCGATCAACACAGATGACAAGTCTTCTCGTGGAATCACAAGCGAATATAAATAGCTTACGAAGACCCCATCCTCGGGTTCATTGTCGAATCACAACCACTCGCCCTTCCACGTTCCCGACTGTCACCTTCAGCTTCTCGCAATCCACCATTGCTGCATACCTCTTGAGCCAATCCATGCAAAAGATGATCCCAAACCCAGCGAATTTCAAAACTAGACCACGACAAAGCATGCACAAGCTGGAGGAACCCCCAACTGGATTAGTTACAATCAATGGTTTCTCGCAAACCTCAAGTTCCAAACCCAAATGAAGCACAAGCTCATAACGACTTCTCATTCTTCTGATAAGAAGTCACAATATATGAACGAACATACTTGGACAAAGCTTCAAAATCAGAAACATACTCCATCATTGGTCGACCATTATGCTTTAACTCCATAACTTGTTGAACAGAATAGACTTCTGAATGATCGAAATGAACTTTATCTCAAACTTGACTTGGAACTAAGCCCTTGTGATCCCATCTTCTGGAGTCTCAAGCGTGACAAAGTTCCCCCAATCCACGGCTCTACCCTATGGCTGCCTAGATGCAAGCTTCCTCTTAGTCGCATCCTAATAACCCAAGTCTCCAAATATCCAAATACAAGCATCTAACCATCCCTGAACCTCTTCAGTCAACTTTGTCCCTTTAAACGATTTCCCTCTGAGAGAAGTGAAGTCCTTGCATAGCTTTGTGAAGTCCACAGCCCTCTGTACTTGCACTTGAACACCAACATCTACCATGGCTAATCCAGGAGCGGGTACCCTCCTTATGTTCACTATCATCCTAGCCTCGAACATAGCTGGGTAAGTCGGTACACCGCCATCACCCTCTCTAGAAACAATCTCCTCCCTAGCAGAGTCTCGACAATTAACAACTCATTCTAAATCTGCAATAGAGAATGATTAGCCCATCTGCGACAAATACTGCAAATGGAGTCCAAACGCTATTATACTACATGCTACTATATAGTATGCATCCATCAAAATATACAAGTACGTCTCTCTTACGTAATTACATCCTCGAACTTCGACTGAAATCGTCGCCTAGAGCTCTGATACCAAATGTGACAACCGTCCATAATCTCTGCACTAAACAAGAGGAATAATGCGCTGAAAGGTATGCCAGACAGTTATGGATGATCAGCAGAGTAGGTAAACACAAGCGGAACCTGTTGTAGAACTAACAGTTCAAGGATAAAATATGATAGAATATATACAACAAGCAGAAATAGTGAAGTATCACATAGCCAAAATCCAAACTTTGATATCATACTGAAAATATCTGTACAACTTTGGAATACACTATAGAAGTCTGTACATGAAGCCTCACTACATAACCCTCAGAGAATACATCAAATAGAATGACAACAAAAAAACCCAATATGTATAGTAGAAAAAGTAATACGCAAGCCTCCATCTCGTCTTCGATTAGCAGCACCATCCACTAAGATCTACCATCTATGACCTACTACTCATTCTGGTCATCCACAACACCGTAGATGTATAGCCCAAGGTAATAAGAGGAAACATAAAACCTTGAGTCAGACAACAGTCTTAGTGAGTGATAAAACAACTATCTAACATCATCAATAAAGTATATGAGGATAGGAAGACTAACAAACCAATCTACCCAAAACTCCAGAGAAGAACCCACATCCGACTTCCCCATACCTAACAGTGATAGCCTTTATATGAAATCATTTCAACCATACATCCATGGAAACCATAATAACCATCCATTTATGGAAATTAAAAGTAACCAAGCTATAGATATCATAACATATAAATTATATATCTCACGTAAATCATCCTAATCGAGATCAACATCCCTCAAGCACAATCCCCAGAGTCCTAAATCAATATCAGACAAGCACCTAAGAAATGTCAGACGATCTACCTGAGATAGCACAAACAAAGGACCAAACATCCAACATCCATGACTGACTCTGACTATCACTGCCAATCCTTCTTTGGAATCATCATTAATCATATGATGGCCTCCTGCCATATGTCAAGAGCTAATGGTAACCCAAGTTCTACCGAAAACTCCATGCGCCTTCATGAATCATATGTTTGTCTTCTCAAATCTCGACAATTAGGCCCTTCACGAATGCCCAAGATACGAGGCCCTTCACTGCCCAAAGTACCTTTGATTTGAGTTCGCTAGAACTTAAGACAATGATAACCTCTCAGCCTTCACATCTCTATTTGTCTTCACCGGCTACTATTCACAACTCAAGTCCCCCTTGAGTAACCATTATCCACAACTCAACACCCTAGAGTTGTCTTCACATTCGTCATTTACCCTGATCAATAAACACATCACATCGTTTCGAACATTCTACCTTGAACTCCAATCAAAACTAGAAACATTATCGAGCCAATAAAAATAAACATCGTTTGGTCATATACTTGATGAATCAATATCGGTCCATCTAATGGACCACTACTACTGGACCACTATTGATGGACCACTACCGTTAGATCATTATTGATGGACCACTGTTATCGGACCACTGTCGATGGACCACTACCGCTGGACCACTGTTGATGGACCACTATCGCTAGACCACTGTTTATGGACAACTGCTACTTGACCAGTGTAGATGGACCACTGCTACTTGACCAGTGTTGATGGACCACTGCTACGAGACCACTGTTGATGGACCACTACCACAGGATCACTGTTGATGGACCGCTACTACTGGATGACTATTGATGGACCACTGCAACTGGACCACTATTGATGGACCACTGCTAGCGGGACACTGTTGATGGACCACTGCTATTTGGACACTATTGATGGAACACTGTGAATGGACCTCTATTGATGCCTTGCCACGATCCATGCCTTACCACGTCCATGCCTTGCCACGTCCATGCCTTGCCATGATCAATGCCTTGCCACGTCCAAGGGGATCCATCATTTTTCCCGCCCAAATGCAACTAGATCCAAACAATTTTACCGCCAAAACAACTAGATCTACTTTATGAATTTTGAACCAAATAACGCGCTCAAATCCAATCGATTCCAACATGTTTGCAATCATAAATTCAACCAAAATATAACAACAATTCACACTATAATCATCAGTCATTCCGAACAACAATTATCATAAAAATTACATGAAAACTTACCAATTTAAGTGGCAAATTAGATCCTAAGGTGATTCATATGAAAATAGACTTATCATGATGTAGATCTAGGTGAAATCGACTTAAAATGATGAAATTATGATCATACAACTAATATACTTGATTGAATCCGCGTGAGAGATGCGTATCACTCACCAAATCTCCAAAAGAACACAAAAGCGATGAATCTCGATCCTGGACAGCAAAGAATTTCTCCAAATATTCCAATTTTATGAAATCAATCTTCACTCGACGTAGATCAAGTTTCAAATGATGTAGATCTTCGATTCTCTTATGTAGATCTAGAATTTTAATGGTGGAAATGTGTATTTGTTTGATCAAGGATCAATCACAAGATCGACCAGATGAGAGAATGACGAAAGTAATCCTCTCTCTATATCTCTAACCCCCTATTTATAGCCCCCCACTAGCCCACTAATGGGCCTCTCCAAATCAGCCCATTAAGGCTCTTAAAACATGAACAACGAACTGTGAAACACTAAAACAATGATTCCTCGCAAACTGCTATGCCAAATCTTTAATGAAACCACTCTACGGAATGGGAAACATCATTTCCTTTCCAATGAGACCAATCTTAGCACTTGATTCAATCTGAGTCAAAAGTTATGCCATGTAGAAGACTGACAAGGGAAAAATGCTCACAAACAAAATTGGCAAAAATTATGGACATGTCTCACATACCCATAATCAACATATTAAAATATGAGAATGATCCAACCCTTAGGGAATAAAATAAAAATATTTACGACCCTCCGATATGTAAAATGTGGGCTTTTACAAGCAAGACTTAGGTTTGTGACACGGAGAGCCCAAATTATATCAAGCCGATCCTACGATCTGAGATCCTTTTGCAGTCTATTAATAAATCCCAATCGAGCCATTTCATTTCACGTACTTCTTCTTCCTCTCCCTTTTGGTTCCTTTTTAACTTTTAGAGGTTGAACCCTAAATTGAATATTTTCTTGAGGAAGGAGAATAAAAATAAAAATATATTAAAAGGCCTATTGAAGGGGATTAAGGACGACCGCGTGCATCAACATAGGATAACATGTAGGTGGAATGTTATTAATTATGGTCAAATTAATTAAGAATTTAAAGTCAAAGATAGTCTTAGTTTATAGTTTTAGTTTAATTTACCATTTTATTTTTTAATTTATTAAGAATTTTTTTTGTAGTAGGTTCACTTAATTATGAAAAAATCATTCATATACTTCATATATATGCCTCATCAAAACCTTGGCGCCCCAACCTAAATTGGTGTGACGACAAGGAAAAAAAATACATATATAATCCATATATTAACAATATAATCGAGACCAAATAATCTGTCTACAAATTGCATACAAACAAATCAAAACTATAAAGTAAAGCAACATACACATATAACACACTACTCTCCTTGTCTCCTCATAAAAAATATATGCAACCAGAAAATTATCTAGTATCAATCAACTCCACTCCCCATCTCTTCAAGAATTCTTCAATAAACACTGATCTAAAAGTTTTGCTGCGATTCCCATTGATCAAATAACATATTTTATTTTCAATGGTCTTCAATTTCACCTCCTTTGGTATAGAATGATTCGAAAACTGCCTTTTATTTCTTTCTGGCCAGAGATGATAGACTGCACATGTTATTGTTGCACACACAATGTCCTGTTTCTGATCCTTATCATGAAAAGCTTGCATTGATTAGCCTCATCTTCAACAGATACGATCAAATGAAAATTCATACCCAACTTCAATTTCAAAGAATACCAAATATAGCTCGAATACACACATCCAAAAAACAAATGTTTAACTGATTCCTCTTCTAAACCATATAAAGGACATTTATCTTCTTCAACCACAACATACCTCATTAATATGTCTTTTTTTCTTAACCTATCTGACACAACTAGATATGTATAAATGCCATCCTCCTCGAATTTTTCGAATGCCATATGACTTTGAAAACTTGTTTAACTGACTATTTTTCTCTAACCTTTTGCCATGCCTTGTTAAATGAAAATACTCCACCATCACACCATTCAAAAAAGTCATTCTATATATTATGATTCACATCCACATTCTCCACAAGCTGTTTAACCTCTCTGGTAGTAGGATGCAAACTACTACATATTTTACCATCTTGAATAATGCAATCAACAAACTCATTTTGCCTTAAATTTGCAGTTAATTATTAAGAGTTTAGCACAAGTTCATATTCAGTTTGTTTTTACAATTTAATATACTTTATCCTTAAATTTGCAGTATCTTTACAGTTATTTACTGTTATTTAAATTTCTTTTATACATGTTAAAATAGTGCATAATTTTATAAATTTTATATTTAAAAGTAGATTTAACCCTTTAATTCAGGTGAAGCATAACAATAAGAGAGAAGCTATAGCGTAACATGGATTAAACCAAAAAACATAGAATTTATAGAAAAATCTTAAAACACAGGTAAAATATGTAAATCTATAATAAGAGAAAATGAACTAATAAAAAAGGAACTAAAGAGACAAATTTTTATACTTTTAGATGAATTATAACCTGAATTATAATAAAAATAAAAATAAAAGGAGTAAGATTATTATGATATTTACTCAAGAAAGGGAGATAGTTCATAAACAAAGACTAGCTTAAAGAAGTAAAAGACCCAAACTGAATATCATAATAATAAAACAACATAGTTAAGACTCAGTCAGAAAGGACTGAGGTAGGAGCGCAATTGGGATATTTTTTGAGACCGGGTTGATACCACCGGCAAACCAGACAAGCGTGCCGAAAGTAGGTAAATAAGCAGCCCAATAGAGAAAGGACCCCAGTTAGTGCATATCAACAATTACCAAACATGCGACCTTAATTAGGATAAATAATTCTTTATTTTGTCCTAGCGCTACATACATGTCAATCTGAATGGATTCTTAAACAAGGATTCGAACAATGTAAATAAGTGACCATAATAGTTTCATTTTTAGGGTGGTCCATGCAATGATTCACGTTTGATTTGGCATAAGGGGAATCGACTGTCATGATAGCTTCATGGTAGAGAGTAGAGATCAATCAAGGTAGAGGTAGGAATCATTCCTTATAGTTCCTCTATAGTAGAAAATTTAGTGTAAAAAATGGACTTAAGTAAATCACGGGCGTTCGATCTTTGTAACATTAGAACTATTCTTAAGGCTATTGACTTTTAATTACTATCTTCCTAGTAGTCACTTTATTTTCACCTGATTGTTATATCTAACCAATTTTCTATTCTTTTGCCCCCATTAGGCTCACAAGGTAGTGTGTGACTAGACAACTTGGTTAGTTCTTGGAGTCTTACATTCTCTTTTATTAATGTATTCACTTCACCTTTGTCATTTTATCTATTTTGGTTATGTTAGATCTTGGGTGGGGATTTTTTCTTTTATGATGTACTTTGACATGATTTAAGAGATTGAGGTTGTAAGACATTTTGAGTTGTAATGGTTTTTAATTCAAGTTTTATCTTGGATAATTTTTTTTTGCATTGTTTCCTCTATGATTAATTTTATTTCTTATGGATCTTAGTCTCTTTGAAAGTTTAATTATGCCTAGGCGCTACATTTTTCGTGCTACGACCCATTATGGGTATGATAAGTGGTATGTGGTATCACACCTGGTATCAAAGGCTAAGGTTATTGGATTCCTAAAATTTGGTTTCAAAAGTAAAGTATTTTTCAGGAAAACGGGATTTAAAAACAAAATTATTATGAAAAGTACAAAAGTATTACAAAAATCCCATCAAGCCAAATAAAATCTTTCTTTGATTATTTCGAATCTAAATCTCTATCTTAATCTTTATTTTTTACAAAATGGTAGATGCTCTGAATATACTCGAGATTCTAGGCACCTCTATCCATGTCTGGTTTCATAGATACCTCCAAGCTACGACAACTAGCAGAACCTCAAATGAATGTGCAAGCTGAAGCACTCACAATTGGAGCTCTCACTTATCCATATATGGAAGTAGATTTCTCTAAGCTTTATAAGGTTTTACCAATCGAGGATTTAAGATATTTGTTGGGATTGAGACTTAGGTAGAGGCTCGATTATGGATAAAGAGTTGCAAAATGATTTATGGTTAGATAAAACATGGAGATAGGGAAAGGAATCAACATCCTACTTGGTAGCTGAAGGGAGAGGATTTATATTCGTACGAAGCTACCTGAGGTAGAGGCAGGAGAGCTAGATGGGAATGGTTTCCATGAGAGGTCTGTGAGGAAGTTCTTATCGCAAGATTAGGGGGGAGCCAAATTGGAGAAGTTCTTTATCTGAATTGGGGTCATGACAATCATGGAGTATGTGAATGTGTTCAATGAATCATCAAGGTTTGGTCTAAAGCTTGTTAATTCTCAACATAAGAAGGCGTTGAAGTTTTCCAGGGGGCTAAACCAACACCTTTATGGTTTAGCGCCCAGTCATATGTATCGATCGAGGCTACTTTTGAGACTCTAGTAGAGATGTCTCTTATGTTGGAGATGGGCGAGTAGGAAGTTAAGGAAGCTCTGTAAGCAACAGTTGCTAAGAAGACTTTTGGAATAACAATAGGAGTAATAACAAGTAGAAGGTTAGGGGACTCCAAAAGGGTTATAATCAAAAAGAGGGGAAGTGCCATATTTATGGAATAGGCAACCATTATGATGAAGATTATAAGAGGGATTTGATAAGGGGAAATGCTTCATATGTGAGCAACCACGTCATATGAGTAGGACTCACCCTCAGAGGACAGGAGCTGCATAAAGGGTTGACACTCAATCAACGCAGGTTCAAGTGGTAATGGCAGCCCACCCACAAGTGGCAGATATGATAAAGGTAGATAAGTTACCGTTGAAGGTTGGATATCTATTTTAGATTTTCCTATTCGCACTCTATTTCATTCGGGAGAATCACACTCCTTTAACTCTAGCTCATTAGTAGTTTGCTTGCACTTAGTTATATCCCTAGTCACATATCCAGTTGTTTCAAACCTCATAAGGGAATCATCACACTTATCCATTACATGTTAGGGTCTAAAAATCATGATTCTAGGGGTAGAATCTGATTATGATGTATATGTTTTTGGATTTTTGGGTTATGGGATGATTTGGGGGATGGATTGGCTATCCTCATATGGTGTTATCTTAGATGGAGAGGAAAAACTCATCAAGTTAGGTACTTGTAGTGGACGTACCCTTGATATTAGATGTGACTATAGAGGGTCAGTAATGTTGATTTATTTATATTTCTTTGATGTATCCTTAGACGATATTAGCTCAGCTCTTATAGTTTGAAATATCCCTGATGTTTCTGAGGAGAGGCCTACCTCCAAAGGGAGAAATCGAGTTTTCGATTTATCTTTTTTACAATGCCAGACTTGTGCAATTACTAGTAAGACATATAACTCCAAGACAAAGGAGAGAGCTGAGAAAGCAGATTGGAGAGCTCTAGGAGAAAGGTTTTATGATATGGAGTATCTCAGATTGGGGGCACTAGTTATCTTTGCTACAAAGTAGAATCGTTTCCTCAGACAGTGTGTTGATTATCGGAAATTAAATAAGCATACAGAAAAGAACCATTATCTACTCCAATGTATAAATGACCTTTCTGACTAGTTGGTGGGAGCTATAGTATTTTATCAATCAGATTTAGCCATTGGTTTCCGTCAACTGAGAGTAGCAGAGGATAACATAGACAAGACAACAGTTCAGACACCAGGTGGATTCCTTGAGTGGTTGTTTACGCCCTTCGAGCTAACCAATGCTCCAGCATACTTCATGGACTTCATTAATAGAGTTTTCCGAGATGTCCTAAATAAGTTTATCCTAATTTTCATTGATGACCTCCTAGTTTTCTCAAGAAATAAAGAAAAGCATTTCATGCACTTGGAGGATGTTCTCTGTATCTTCCGAGCGCATAGAATAAAAGAAAAGTTCTCTAATTATCATTTTTGGAGGGGATTGGTGCGTTTTTTAGGGAATATATTCTCTAAAGTAGGTTTGGCAGCAAATCCCTTCAAGATGGTGGTGATGCAAGATAGAAAAACCTCTAGCACACTATAGAGGTAAAAAGCTTTCTTGGTTTAGCAGTTTACTATTAGAAGTCTAATAAGGATTTCATGAAGAACTCAATACGACTAACCCTTTTTACCAAAAAGAATTTAGCATTTGTTTGGAATGATGATTGTGAGGATTCCTTTAAGATGATCAATAGAGTCCTTAATAGTGTATCATTAGTACTTCTGAATGGTATTAAGCCTTCTGCAAACTTACATCGATGTATGAAGTACCGGCTTAGGTGCAACTCTGATGCAAGAGGGGATGGCAGTGAGTTACGGAGGTAGACAATTGGAAATCAATGAGAGGGACTACCCCGCCCACGACATGGAATTAGCTTCCATCGTGTTTGTAGTCAAGTCTTGGAGACAATATTTACTTAGTGAGAGATTCGAGCTATTCACAGATCATAAGCCATTAAAGTACTATTTTCCCAAAAGGATTTAAACTTGAGGCAGCAAGGATAGATGGAGTTTTTGGAATCCTATGACTTTGAGATTTCTTATACCCTTGGCAAAGGGAATGTAGTCATAGACACATAGAGCCAAAAAAGAGAAACCTTAAGTCTTTTATCTGTGTAGTGGAAGAGTTTGGAGTTTATTATTACCTCAGATTTTAAACCCTATACGGAGCTTGTTGGTATAATGAATCTAACACCCCATATTTCTTAACGTTGCTGGTATAAGGATCCCATAAAGAAATATGAAGCGTTTAGGTATAAAGTAACATCACAAAGACTAAAATTCACAAGTTAGTATAATAAAAACAATGGAACTTAAAATTTTCATTTAAAATAGAATAAAAGGTGTCATTTTATCACAGAACACAAAAATTACAGCTGTCTCATAAAAAACTACATAATCAGAGTATGATAATAAAAATTCTCCTCAATGCTAAATACAGAAATAAATAAAACATGTAAAATACATATAGAGATAGAAAACAAGACAAATGAGAATCTCTAATGGGTTGAACCGGACATAAGCTCTTTAAAGCACTAGATCCTATACCCTTAAAACTTGAGGGTGAAGGAAGGAAGAAGAGAAAAAGAAAACTAGTCAGACATCAAGCTTGGTGATTTTAGTAATTTCTAGAATGAGTGATAAAAGAGGAAATCTAGACAGGATAATAATTTAAAAAAAAACAAGAATATACTTCCATGAGCATAGTGGATTGTCAAATCATTTGATTTCTACACTGTAACACCCATCCTCCGTTAAGGTCACTTACAAAGGGAATGCATTAATTTCAGTGGAGCATTATAGATAAAAGATGCAGATTAATTACAAGACAGACAATTAATGCAGCGACAAATAAATAAAACTTTATTTCATTGATAAACAGCTTGTACAAAGATTGTTTTACAATACCAAAGTATCTTGTCTTGTTTACAAAAATAAAGAAGCATAAAATGATTTGCCCAAATAAAGCAAGAGCCAGCCATAGTAGTAGAAGAGAGAGAGTCCAAGGCAACACGTCAAAGAGTCTTCAAGCTTGGAAAGAGTAACGGTCCAAACAAACCTGAACTATTCCCTCCCTGACTACCGGGGGGAACCGAAGAAAAGAGGCAAAAGCAAACTAGGTCAAACATAAAGTATGGTAAGTCCAGTGATTCTTAGTATTTAAACGAGGAAAAGGGTCATGACATGAATAAACTAAATATAAGACTAAGCCAAAGTAACAAGATAATATGGGACAAGCATGGGATATGGCAAGATAAAATGAATGTATCGATAAACTGAATGTACTGATAAACTGAATGCACTGATAAACTGAATGCGCTTCTACACCTTCTCTGCTTCGCAACTACCCTATTTATACTGATTTATATATCTCTGCACTACCTAACTAGTGTCCAAACTAGTAATCTATGATCATATGATAACGTGATCCCAATCCCCGTATTTGCGGTTGCCTTCAGGTGTACATCTATTATGGAGATTTCGTTAATTACCTAGATCTAATCTAGGGTTTACTATCGAGTGCTTACTAAATTCAACCAGGGTTTATGCTACCCAGGGCCACTGGGGTTTATGCTACCTACTGAACGCTTCTCATATTCAGGGTTTACGCGACCTAGGTCCAATTAGGGAATATACTACCTACTTGTATTAATTTTCCGTGTGTCTGTGTCAGTCGGCCCTCTCTTGCATGTAGATACTTTGTGCTGGCCCCACCATAAGATGTATCAAGCCTTATGATAGCGACCCGGCACGATTCAAGATGCACAGTGTATAACTATTGGTACCCAATGCCTACTTTTTCTACTCCGGAGTACGAGCATGCCCGTAAACCATTGGAATCTACACTGACGTACCCCCTACCACTATTTTTGACCGTTTATAATCAACCCAGTAATCGTGCTCCACCCTGCCTAGTCTCAGGGTACCATGATAAATCTATGTGGGTTACTGCTGAAACGGGTCCCCGTTACTAGGGTTTCCTGCTGGTTAAGTTTGTGGGCCCATATATACAAATATTAACCACCTATACGAGATGTACTTAACCTCCCACCGATTCTAGCATGTTTTCTTAACGGTTAAGTTTGTGGGCCTATATGTACTAATATTACCCACCTACGAGATATACTTAACCCTCCCATCGATCCAAGCATGTTTATATAATGGTTAAGTTTTTGTGGGCCTATATTTACTAATATTACCTACCTACCCGACGTGTACTTAACCTCCTACCCGTCAAGGCGTTTTGGTTAAGTGGTTCTTATTAACTTAAACTTTCTTGCTTATCATGTTGGATTGGTTAAGTGTGATTTATTAACTTAACCCTGTTCATTCATCAGGTTATATTGGTTAAGTATTTCCCATTTAACTTAATCCCGTTCTCTCATCAAGTTATATTGGTCAAGTGTCATTAATCAATTCAAGTTAACTTAACCCATTTACCCATCACGTCATGTTGGTTAAGCGTTTCCTTCTGGTGTTGACTTGACCCTACCTCAAATCATGTTATATTGGTTAAGTGTTGTTCTCGTGTTAACTTAACCCTTCCCATACATCATGTTATATAATTGGTTAAGTATTTTCTTTTTGTATTACTTAACCCCACCACATGTCATTATATATTTTGGTTAAGTGTTACCTTAGTTTACTTAACCCTATCATCTGCTTAATTAGCATGTTACAACGGTTAACTATTCTAAATTTATTTAACCTCACTCACTTGTCTAATTAACATGTTGTAACGGTTAAGTGTTTTAATTTTACTTAACCTCACCCACTTGCCTAGTTAACATGTTATTACGGTTAAGTGTTCTACATTTACTTAACCTCACCCACTTTCCTAGTTAACATGTTATTACGGTTAAGTGTTTCCCTAATTACTTAACCTCACCATTTCTAGCTTGATTTATTCATGAGCCTTAATTAATTAATTAATTAAAGCACCAACCACTCACATTAGACGGATATTGTTGTGGTTACTGGATGTGCCGGTCGGTTCCGGGTAGATTTACACCACAACTCAGTCTAACCTCGGGTCTTTCTGGCTTGATGCACTAACCACCCGCATTAGACATATATTGTTGTGGTCACTGGATGTGCCGGTCGGTTTCGGGCAGTTTTACACAACAACCCAGTCTAACCTCGGGTTAGGCATATTTGTAATTTACTAAATTTAAATATTTACTATTTATGTAAATTTTCCGTAAATCAATTTAGCCTAGATCATATTCATTTGTCATGCAAATTAGCATATTTATATTCTATGCCCAAAACTTGATTTACCTATCAATCAGCCCAACTTGCAGTTTATAACAATTTTAAATTTAATATTCCCCTTTTACAATTCATGCCCAATCTAGATTAATATTCCAATTTACATTTCATGTCAAAACTAGATTTAATATTCTAGTTTACCATTTACGTCCAAAACTTGGTTTACGCACCAATTACACGCTTTGCGGCCAATTAAATTTATCAATTTATGCCCAAGTCTAACATGCATGTAAATCATTCACTATTATAGCAAATTTAGATTATGCCAAATTAACTTAATTAAGCTACGCCCAACCCCCGCATCATAATCGTACGTATAACATGATTTCACAAGTTTTCTTTGTACTCATGAAACGACACTAAATCAAAGGAATAGGGGATAAGCACAAGAATTGATATAAAAGATTAGGCATGTTAAAATAATGGCTCCAACAGGTTCGATGTACATAATAGTGAATAGGAATAAACTAGCCAAGTTACACACTAAATATGAGATCCACATAATCAAGGGAATATGTATAGGTGATTTGGTCCAACATAATGCCAGTTCAAGGTACAACATGATCGGTTAATTGTAATAATGGTAATAGTCATAACCAACTAACTACAACAGTCATAGGCAATTAACCACAATAGTCATGGGCAACTAATCACAATAATCTCTTAACTAATGTCATAGGCAATAGTCCCATAGTTATGATTCATAGTCATAGGCAATAATTCCATAGGCGATAGTTCATGGCCATAGTCTTAGACAAAGGTCTCATAGTCATAGTCATAGGCAATAGCTTCATAGGCAACAGTTTCATAGTCATAGTCTTAGGCAAAAAGTCTCATAGTCATAGTCTTAGGCAAAAGTCTCATAGTCATAGTCGTAAATCAGATCAAAAGGCATAGATAACTTTCGATTTGACATAAGCACGGATCAAAGATTATTAACTTGCAAATTGGTATAGTTCTATATTTTGATTCATTACATTCACAATTCCAATTACACGTTGAAATCTAAGGAATAACCGAACTTATAATGATCAGTTTAGAAAAAGGCGATTTGCTGTGATTCGAGTGACATTGCTTAAAGCAGAATGCCTATGGTCCAACTTGAAGCTTTATCTTGATTTGAATCTCCAATTTAAAGAAGAATTATAACTTTTTTTAATGGAGAATAAGATTTATTTTAATTAGGATTGAGGCAGAGTATAGCGTACTGAAGTTGTGTGGAGAAAGTGAAGTTTGGGGGCGTTTATATAGCGTACAACTCATGAATTTGGTCCAGAAATCAGCCCGGATACATAAAAATGAATTCTGCCTCGGATCTGAAAAAACAGGGCAGGTCGACCCCCATGTCGACCTATAGGGGGGAGGTCGACCCCCTGGTCGACCTAGGTCCTGGGCGGGAAATTTCCCGCCCAGCCCGCTTCTGGGTTCTGTTTTGAATTTTGAATTCAGTTTCGAGCTGTTTTCTTTATTTTGAATTTCTGAAACTTCTGAAGGCCAAAACTTCTTTATACGAAGTCCGATTTACGCAAACTCGGACTCTATCTCAAGCAGAATTCCGAATCAACGCAATGGCATAACCCGTTTCCCTTAATTCTTTACTTAAAAATTAAGTATTCTTTGATTTGTTACATTAACGTTTACAGAAAATACTGGGTGTTACATTCTCCCTTCCTTATAGGATTTCATCCCCGAAATCTTCAAGTTAAGAAGAATGTATCCTAACATCCAGAATCCATCTCCTCAACCATTCAATCACATGCATCCGTTGTCCTTAAAAATATTTCTAATGCTTTCATGTTCATATGCATAGTGTGTGTATATGTCCTTATCTAATGCAAAATCAGGCGGTCTACTGATTCAGTTGACCTCCTTAATGCGAATTATGTCAGTGCCATAAATCCATCATGTATGCAATTATTCCTAGTCATGTAAGTACTATATGCGTGCATATTCATTCATCCATAAGCAACATCCATATGATAACACATCAAGTTTTAATCCATATACAATTACATATATGCATATGCAAACATGAAAGTGACTAAGCCGATCTAGTGCCTAATGTGTGTATATGCATCCACGAGCAACCACTAGCAAACACTTGTAACCATTAATCATAACATGTTTCAATTACATGTTTACATCCAGATGGGTTCCTACCTAAGGATCGAAGATACGATCTAGGGGATATATTTAAAAGATAAACATTACAGAGAAAGTGGAATCAAGGATATACCCTCAAAAAAGGGTATGATGTGCGTATCTGGTCTTCAGTCTTTTAAGTCGCATCTTCTTGAGCTTCTCTCCTCTGTAACTTAACTAATTTAACTTTACGATCGCGAAGCTTCTTGGCCTCCATTTCCAAAACCCACTAGTAAAGATAGGACCTCACTCACTTACTATGCTAGAGGGTATCCAATGTAGTCGAACTATCCTCCCGAGAAAAACATATGTTAATCATGATACCAAGTGTATATACCTAAGATGATTAGAGGTCTCTCCTCTACTAAGCTTATCCATCATGCTGCAAATCTGAGGGTCTGAAGCTAATTGTTACTATGTGCTTATTACCTCTCTTAAGGTCAGTCTAACTTAGGGTGCCAGCCCCAACCATTTATTTCTCACGCAAACCATCCTAGTCGAACTCGACATGCCTCAAGTACAAGCCCTAAATACCTAAACCAATATCAGACAAGCACCCAAGGGATACCTCCTCTGAATTTGGACAATCTATGTGAGATGATACTAGCAAAACAACCAAACAATTGAGCACTTAACCGACTTTGGCTATCCTCGCCAATCTTGTTCCAAAACTATCGTTGATCACATAACGGATTTGCATTGCCAACTAAATATATGTGGGAGTCTGTCTCGAGTTTTAGGGGGAAAACCCCTACCCTAATCAAAACATCTTGTGTACTCATAGACTACTCCAATGGATCGAAAATCGTCGATAGATAAGTAAAGTGATTCTAGGTAGCTAAGACAAACTGATCCCTTAGGATCGTACGAAATCTCAAGGGTATTCTCGAGGCAAGTTGAAAGTCTAACTACCCTTGTTTCATAATTACTAGCTAACCAACCAGGGCCTAGAATCAAACCATAACCCAAAAACATAAGCATAAATATAGCTATTCTCAAATCCTCACAAGTCAATGGGTCGAACCAGCAATTGGATTTGAGACTATAATGGGATCCTCTACTACACAATATCTAGGGTGCAGACACTCAACTATAGAAGCAGATATATATATGGATGTAAAACGCTAAAATCGGAAGGAGTACTAATAGGATAAAAAAGTAAAAACTCTTTCAACCAAAATCTTATTGCCTCTCTCTCTCAGGTATGCTGGCGGTGAGAGCATGCACTCGCCTTCCGGAAAATCCTGTCCCCTGTTCTTCATCCTTGTGTTGTGCCCCATAGTCAGACCCTCTCATTCTCAACTTTGCCATTCTTGTGTAACTTGTTGACATGTCTCTCGAAAGCTGCTTCCATCACATGAAGAATCCTACAAAGCTCAAAAGAAAATTAGTCGCAGGTGAAACTGCTATGGTTACAGATGGAAGTTGGGCACTTGTTTGCCCTTTGACAAGTGTCGTAGTCTTGGCGAGCCTAAGGAACCATGCCGCGATGAGGTTACCTCCCAGAAAGCCAGGAGCCCTGGAGACTCAAGAAAGAAGGAAACAAGGATTCAAACAGAGGATCAAAAGATAGTGCATATGGCTTTGGGGAATATGCCTCTAAAGCAAAACTTTTCTTTTGAAAATGCTTCTTTTAAAACCGTTTTGAAAATAATTTTTCAAATCTTTTATCTGATCCGATAACCTTCAGCTCTGATACCAAGTGTAACACCCCACCTCCATTAAGGTCACTCGCAAAGGGAATGCCTTAATTTCGGTGGAGAATTATAGTTAAAAGATGAAGATAAATTACAAGACAGACAATTAAAGCAACGGCAAATAAATAAAACTTTATTTCATTGATAAACAACTTGTACAAAGATTGTTTCACAATACCAAAGTATCTTGTCTTGTTTACAAAAATAAAGAAGCATAAAATGATTTCCCCAAATAAAACATGAGCTAGCCATAGCAGTAGAAGAGAGATAGTCCAAGGCAACACGTCAAAGAGTCTTCAAGCTTGGAAAGAGTAACGGTCCAAACAAACCTGAGCTATTCCCTCTCTGACTACCTGAGGGAGGGGGGAGAACGGAAGAAAAGAGGCGAAAGCAAACTAGGTCAGACAAAAAGTCTGGTGAGTCTAGTGATTCTTAGTATTTAAACAAGGAAAAGGGTCGTGATATGAATAAACTAAATATAAGAGTCAACCATAGTAAAAAGATAATATGGGATAAGCATGGGATATGGCAAGAAAAACTGAATGTACTGATGAACTGAATGTACTGATAAACTGAATGCACTGATAAACTGAATGTGCTTCTACTCCTTCTCTGCTTCGTAACTACCCTGTTTATACTGATTTCTATATCTCTGCACTAGCTAACTGGTGTCCAAACTTGTAATATATGATCATATGATAACATGATCCCAATCCCTGTATTTGCGGTTGCCTTAAGGTGTACATTTATTATGGGGAATCCGTTTATTACCTAGATCTAATCTAGGTTTTATTATCGAGTGCTTACTAGATTCAACCAGGGTTTACGCTACCCAGGGCCACTGGGGTTTATGCTACCTATTGAACGCTTCTTAGATTCAGGGGTTACGCGACCTAGGTCCAACTAGGGATTATGCTACCTACTTGTATTAATTTTCCATGTGTCTGTGTCAGTCGGCCCTCTCTTGCGTGTAGATACTCTGTGCTGTCCCCACCATAAGTTGTATCAAGCCTTATGATAGCGACCCGACACGATTCAAGATGCACAGTGTATAACTACTGGTACCCAGTGCCTCCTTTTTCCACTCCGGAGTACGTGCAAGCCCGTAAACCGTCGGAACCTTCACTGGCGTAGCCTTGCCACTATTTTTGACCGCTTATAATCAGCCCAGTAATCGTGCCCCACCCTGCCTAGTTTCAGGGTACCATGATACATCTATGTGGGTTACTTCTGAAACGGGTCCCCGTTACTAGGGTTTCCTGCTGATTAAGTTTGTGGGCCTATATATACAAATATTATCCACCTATACGAGAGGTACTTAACCCTCCCACCGATTCTAGCATGTTTTCTTAACGGTTAAGTTTGTGGGCCTATAGGTACTAATATTACCCACCTACGTGATGTACTTAACCTTCCCATCGATCCAAGCATATTTTATATAATGGTTAAGCTTTTGTGGGCCTATATTTACTAATATTACCCACCTACCCGACGTGTACTTAACCTCTTACACGTCAAGTCGTATTGGTTAAGTGGTTCTTATTAACTTAACCTTTCTTGCTTATCATGTTGGATTGGTTAAGTGTGATTTATTAACTTAACCCTGTTCATTCATCAGGTTATATTGGTTAAGTATTTCCCATTTAACTTAACCCTATTCACTCATCAAGTTATATTAGTCAAGTGTCATTAAACAATTCAAGTTAACTTAACCCATCCACCCGTCACATCATGTTGGTTAAGTGTTTCCTTCTAGTGTTGACTTGACCCTGCCTCAAATCATGTTATATTGGTTAAGTGTTGTTCTCGTGTTAACTTAACCCTTCCCATACATCATGTTATATAATTGGTTAAGTGTTTTCCTCTTGTATTACTTAACCCCACCACATGTCATCATATATTTTGGTTAAGTGTTACCTTAGTTAACTTAACCCTATCATCTGCTTAATTAACATGTTACAACGGTTAAGTGTTCTAAATTTACTTAACCTCACCCACTTGTCTAATTAACATGTTTTAACGGTTAAGTGTTCTAATTTTACTTAACTTCATCCACTTGCCTAGTTAACATGTTATTATGGTTAAGCGTTCTAAATTTACTTAACCTCACCCACTTGCCTAATTAACATGTTATTACGGTTAAGTGTTTCCCTAATTACTTAACCTCACCATTTCTAGCTTGATTTATTCATGAGCCTTAATTAATTAATTAAAGCACCAACCACTCACATTAGACAGATATTGTTGTGGTTACTGGATGTGTCGGTCGGTTCCGGGCAGGTTTACACCATAACTCAGTCTAACCTCAGGTCTTTCTGGGCTTGATGCACTAACCACCCACATTAGACATGTATTGTTGTGGTCACTGGATGTGCCGGATGGTTCCGGGCAGTTTTACACCACAACTCAGTCTAACCTCAGGTTAGACATATTCGTATTTTACTAAGTTTACATATTTACTATTTATGTAAATTTTCCGTAAATCAATTTATCCCAGATCATATTCATTTGTCATGCAAATTAGCATATTTATATTCTATGCCTAAAACTTGATTTACCTATCAATCAGCCCAACTTGCAGTTTATACCAATTTTAGATTTAATATTCCCCTTTTACAATTCATGCCCAATCTAGATTAATATTCCAATTTACGTTTCATGTCAAAACTAGATTTAATATTCTAGTTTACCGTTTATGTCCAAAACTTGGTTTACACGCCAATTACACACTTTGCGGCCAATTAAATTTATCAGTTTATGCCCAAGTCTAATATGCATGTAAATCATTCACTATTATTGCAAATTTAGATTATGCCAACATATTTATTATGCCAAATTAACTTAATTAAGCTACACCCAATCCCTGCATCATAATCGTACGTATAACATGATTTCACAAGTTTTCTATGTACTCATGAAATGACACTAAATCAAAGGAATATGGGATAAGCACAATAATTGATATAAAAGATTAGGCATGCAAAAATAATGGCTCCAACAGGTTCAATGTATATAATAGTGAATATGAATAAAGTAGCCAAGTTACACGCTAAATATGAAATCCACATAATCAAGGGAATATGCATAGGGGATTTGGTCCAACATAATGCCAGTTCAAGGTACAGCATGATCGGTTAATTGTAACAATGGGAATAGTCATAAGCAACTAACTACAATAGTCATAGGCAATTAACCACAATAGTCATGGGCAACTAATCACAATAATTTCTTAACCAATGTCATAGGCAATAGTCTCATAGTTATGATTCGTAGTCGTAGGAAATAATTGCATAGGCGACAGTTCATGGCCATAATCTTAGACAAAGGTCTCATAGTCATAGTCATAGTCATAGACAATAGCTTCATAGGCAAAAATTTCATAGTCATAGCCTTAGGCAAAAAGTCTCATAGTCATAGTCTTAGGCAAAAGTCTTATAGTCATAGTTGTAAATCAGATCCAAAGGCATAGATAACTTTTGATTTGACATAAGCACGAATCAAAGATAATTAACTTGCAAATTGGTATAGTTCTATATTTTGATTCATTACATTCACAATTCCAATTACAAGTTCAAATCTAAGGAATAACCGAACTTACAGTGATCGGTTTAGAAAAAGGAGATTTGCTATGATTCGAGTGACGTTGCTTGAAGCAGAACGCCTATGGTCCAACTTGAAGCTTTATCTTGATTTGGATCTCCAATTTGAAGAAGAACTATAACTTGTTTTAAAGGAGAATAAGATTTATTTTAATTAGGATTGAGGCAGAGTATAGGCGTACTGAAGTCGTATGGAGAAAGTGAAGTTTGGGGGCGTTTATATAGCGTACAACTC
This sequence comes from Allium sativum, assembly GCA_030737875.1. Taxonomy (NCBI): domain Eukaryota; kingdom Viridiplantae; phylum Streptophyta; class Magnoliopsida; order Asparagales; family Amaryllidaceae; genus Allium; species Allium sativum. The sequence continues at coordinate 243,311,807 of CM060926.1, forward strand.
ATGAATTTGGTCCAGAAATTAGCCCAGATACATAAAAATGAATTCTGCCTCGGATCTGAAAAAACAGGGCCGGTCGACCCCCAGGTCGACCTATGGGGGGGGAGGTCGACCCCCTGGTTGACCTGGGTCCTAGGTGGGAAATTTCCCGCCCAGCCCGCTTCTGGGTTCTGTTTTGAATTTTGAATTTAGTTTCGGGCTGTTTTCTTTTTTTTGAATTTCTGAAAGTTCTGGAGGCCATAACTTGTTCATACGAAGTCCGATTTATGCAAATTCGGACTCTATCTCAAGCAGAATTCCGAGACGAATACAATGGAATAACCCATTTCCTTTAATTCTTCTCTTAAAAATTAAGTATACTTTGATTTGTTACATTAGCGCTTACATAAAATACAGGGTGTTACATACACCATTTACTACAATCTCATAAATTAGTATATAACCTAATTCTACACATCGATCGGCTCCTAAACACAACTATGATTACCTATGCCAACTATGGCCTCGGGTTTATCAGACCCGACCAATCAGTTTTAAGGACATAACATAAATCAACAGCGTCATAACGTCTTATCTTCATTAATCGTCATGATGCATGCTCTCCTCCCCGCCACAACGCGCCCGTACCTACCACGTTTAGACCACTTACTACCCAGTACAGTATAAGCGTGCCTCTGCCTCTTTGTGATATCTCATTGTAGTGTGATAAAAAGGAATACCGACTGATACGGATCCCTAACCAAAAATGAAAATTGACTGAAGTCACCCCTAACTTAATCGTCAATTTTTATTTAGGCTACCCTAGACCCCGATAGTATTGTCAACAATGCCGAGGTCATTTAAAATTAATTATTTTAGTTAGCTTCTTATTTTCCCTAATCAGCCTACCCTTATAGCCGTAACAGACCAATACTATGATCCCTTTATTTTTCCTAATTAGCCATCGCTATCAAAATCGATTCCTACTACACATTTTCTTAATATGCCACTTATTTTCCCTAATCAGCTTATGCTCCTGGAACGGACCACTATTACTCATGCATATTAGTTTTTTCATTTTAAACATAAGGACAATTCTTAAGTTTATTAACAAGCCTGTCTTCTTTATGTAACTTTCTGCCATATTATAGGTTATATGTAACCTTCAATTCATAAGTTATTTATAAACATCTCTTTTGTTTAATTTCATTGTACAACCAAACCTCTGCAATTTAGCATCCATCCAAATGTCATTTATTCAGTTTATCAAAGTAACAGTTCAATTGTCTTCTAGTTGCACAATTTTAATAAGCCTAATTTATCATTTTTGTACGCATTTCTTATTTTTCCCAATTGCGCTTAAATTATAAGTTTCATATTTTAAACCCAAATTGCGCATAAACAAGGAATGAATAAATGGTTTAGGCTTTTGAAGGCCTAAAGTCAACGTTAAAATAAAAAGGATAATGGGCTAGGCTTAGATAAATAAAAACATATCTAAAATAAAAATAGGACTGAAGCTGAACTCTAATAAAATTATATACGAAGAAAAATGGGTGTAGATGAACTGAATAAAACTAAACTAACAGAATAGATTACTGAATCAAATAGAAGAAAGGATAAAATAGTAATCAGATCACATTGATTATTGAAAGAAAAGAAAACAGAAAACAGAAATCAGAAGTGGTCTACAACTTATTATACTATCAAGAAAAATCCCAATTTGTGCTGAATCTTGCAATTACTAAAAATACTCATAATTTTAAGCAAATCCGATTAAGTCCCGGCAGGAAGTCTCTATCTATGAATATTCTCCAAAATATATGTAAACCCATGCCTTAATACTCCATTAGAATTACTTGAGAAGAAGGTTTTTTGAGATGGAGGCAGAGAATGGAGTAGGGAGAAACAGGTTAGGTTTGGAGCATATTTATAGTAGAGCTAAAGGATTTAGGTTCATTGGATTTTAGGTTAAAAACTTAGGCGACCAGATTAAATAAGCTTCTAGATAAACATACTCAGGCCAGTCAAAACGATCAGGCAACGTGCGCATGTTACCTTGGTGGATCGACCCATCTTTTAGGTGGGTCGATCCTTGGCCACATGGGGTCTGGGTCGACCCAGCTAGAGATGAGTCACCCCAACTAATCGTGGTTAACGGTTGAATTGATTCTTACTCAACTCGTCATTTATTCCAATTTTAAATTTGAATTTCAAACTTCTTTCTTTCATATCTTCTTCGTTTTAAGTCTAATTTCAGCAAACCAAATGTCTAATTTCATGACGGGCTCAATGGTGTAACCCATGTTGCCTATTTACCAGTATTTTTCTAATTAGTATTTATTTTGTTAATCTTTTATTTATATTGCTTTATTAAAATTTTGAGTTGTTACATTCTCCCCTCCTTAAAGGATTTCATCCCTGAAATCTCCTAGGCTAGAAAAATGTCATAAATATCATCAAACCATTAGCTACAGCCATCTACTCATCCATTGTCCTTAGGATTTCTAATGGTTTTCATGAACATATGCTATAGTGTAGTGTATATGTGCCTAAACAATGCAAGAAATTAGGCAGTCCACTGATTCAGTTGGCCTCCTTTTATTTAGTTTACATCAGTGCCATGCGTCCAAAATGTATGCAAAAAAATCTTACTAGTACATAAACTTCTATACGTGTGATACAACCATCATCAACAAAATGCAACATCCAAATGTAATCACCCAATTTTCATTCACAAACTAAAAGTGAATTAAAAGTGCACACACATCCATATGCAACTATGTTAGTGTCTTATTTGACAATCACTAATTAGTGCCTAGTGTGTGCGTATGCATCCACTAGAAAACACTTGCATTCACTTGAATCCATCAAACATAACATGTCCTAGTAACATGTTTAAACCACGTCCTACCATCCATAGGATTTTCTAAGACTCACTAATTCTAATGATTGGAAATGGATATTGTTCAAATTCAAAACTAAGAAAGGATTGAGAGCGTACTATCAAAAAGGAATGAAAAAGATGCACGAATCCTCCCCTCTAGTTCTCATGTTGCTTCACTGTTGCCTTCTCCCAATTTAACCTTGACGAGTTTGATCTCCTTGTTTCTTAAATTTTTTATCTCAAAATCTAGAGTCCATGTAGGTTCTCGTCTGACAAAAGCCTCCTTCTCGACCTCAACCTCCTTTAAAGTGCTCGACTCTACCATCACCATAGAATCATGTAGGCATTTCATCGAATGTGAGACATGAAATACATCTTGAACCGCTGACCGTCTCTCTGGTAGCTAAACCCCATAGGCCATATTGCCTATCCTCTCTACTATCAAAAATGGTCCTACAAACCTCGGTGCAAATTTCCAAACTGAAATAACCCACACCACGTTCCTAAGGGAATATACTTTAATGAAAACCATATCCCCTACGTTGAACTCAAGATTTGATCTACTTTTGTCCGCATAAGATTTATGTCTGTCTTGAGCTGCCTTCATCCTTTTTCGATTTAAGTCAATCTTGTTTGATGTTTCTCCAATCATCTTCGGTTGAAAATGAAGTCTATCTGTAGTTTCCCACCAACAAGGTAGTGATCTGCAAGGCCTTCCATACAAAGCTTTGAAAGGTTCTATGCCAATACTCATCTGGTAGCTGTTGTTATAAGCAAACTCAACCAAGGGAAGATGCTCCTCCAAGCTCCCTCCGAAGTCCAATATGCACAGCCGTAATAAATCCTCAAGAATTTGATTAACTCTTTCAGTCTGTTTATCTGTCAGAGGGTGGTATGCAGTACTAAGTCTCAGTTGTATTGCTAACACCTCTTGCAGGCTCCTCCAAACCTCGCTGGTAAAGATTGAATCTTTGCCACTAACAATGCTCATGGGAACTTCATAAAGCCGGACTATGTCTCTCAAATATATCGAAGCTAATCCATATGTGGTCCTCTTATTCCTAACTTGATGAAATGAGAGCTCTTGGTTAATCTATCTACGATCACCCAAATATTGGTATTGCCTTTCCTCGAGCTTGCAAACCATATATGAAATCCATCGAGACGCTCTCCCACTTCCACTGTGGGACATCTAGGGCTAAAATAATCCACCTTGTTTCTTTTGCTCGGCCTTAACTCTTAGAAATGATATGCATCTAGCTACAAAATCTGCCACATCTCTCTTCATCCCTTCCTAATAGAAGACCCTCTTCATATCCCCATACATATTATCTCCTCTAGGATAGATGGTCATCCGAGAGTGATAGGCCTATGATAATACCACTCTCGTCAAATCCCCTGTGCGGGGTACACATAACCTACCATCAAGGCATAACCATCCTCTTTTATCAACTGAGTATTTAGAACGATGCCTAGAGGTCTCACCTCTATCTAGTTATTCTAGAATATCTATTAGTTGCTGATCATCATGCTAATTGGATCCAATCTGCTCCAATATAGTAGGTTGCACCTCAAGTGATGCTAATAATCCTGATTCATAATTCATAGACAGCCTGAAATCAAAAGATGACATAAACCCTAAACTTGTCCACTCAATGAATAATGGGCTCAAAATCATCCTCTGCCTACTCAGAGCATCCGCCACTACATCCCCCTTCCTTGGGGTATAAGAAATCTCGAAATTATAGGATACCAGAAACTCTATCCAACGTTGCTGCCTCAAGTTAAGATCCTCTCACAAAAATAGATACTTGAGAGACTTGTGATATGCATATAACTCAAACATCTTGCCCAACAAGTAATGCCTCCAAGACTTAAGGGAAAAAACAATAGCTGCTAGCTCTAAATCATGGGTAGGATACTTCTTCTCATGTACCCTTAGTTGTCTAATCCCATAACAAGCAACCCAACCCTTCTGCATTAGGACTGCGTCTGATCCTGTACCACAAGCATATGTATACATTGTAAACATCTTAGCTTCGTCTGAAAGAGCCAACACTGGAGCAGTCATGGGAGCCTTCTTCAGTATCATAAAGGAATACTCGTAATCCATGTCCCATGAGAATATCAAGTTCTTCTTATTAAGGCAGGTAAGCAGAGCTAGAATCCGTGCAATGTCCTTAATAAATTTCCAATAAAACCCCACCAAACCTAGAAAGTTGGTCACCTCAGTTGCATTCTTAAGGAACTTCCATACTTGCACAACAACCACTTTAGAGGGATCCACCACTACACCATCTCCCGAAACTACATGCCCTAAGAATCTCATTTCCTTACGTTAAAAGTGGCATTCGAGAATTTCACCTTCAACCTCTCCCAAATGCAATGCATGCTCATCCTTGTCTCTCGAGAATATCAAGATGTCATCCAAAAATACTACCACAAACTTATTTATGAACTCCCTAAACACTCAGCTCGTTAAATCAGCAAAATATGTCGGTGTGTTGGTTATCCCAAGGGCATAACCAGCCACTCAAAAAACACATCTAGGGTTCTAAAAGTTATCTTATCCATATTATCATCTGCAACTCGAAGCTAATGAAGTAGAGTCACCAAATCTAACTGAGAGAAAACAGATGCACCCACTACAACAAATTGTCTATCCGAGGGAATGGGTATCAATTCTTCTTCATGAGATTGTTTATTTCTCTATAATCCACACATAGACGGAGAGAGCCATCTGCCTTAGTTGTAAATACGATAGTTGCTCCCCATTTAGTTATACTCCATCTAACAAAACCTTTCTCTAACAACTCACCTACCTTTATATTAAGTTCTTTCCTTTTTGTCGGAGCCATATGACATACATGTAATGCAACAGGCTTAGCATTCTCTGTCAAATAAATCTGGAATTTGATCTCTCGTCTTGGAGGTAGTTCTCTCACCTCCTCAAATATGTTGGAAAATCTCTCACCACGGTTACAAAGCCAAGACCATCACATATCTAGGGACACTAAGAGGCTCAACATGACCGACCCTTGTGGGTGGCAAGATATCTCGAGGGCCCTACCATGAAAAGTCATCAATCTTACTACCTCCTCTTGCAGTCAAGAATGACACCATACGTTGCGAGGCAAAACATCCCTAGAATAATACTGTACCCCAAACCTAAGTACATAAGCATCAATCAAAATCAATGCCTAAAATAGAAAGTCTCAAACCCTTACACATTATAGAAAAATGAGCCAAACTTTCTGTAGGGTTTTAAACTACTACTGGATTAGAAATAAGAGAAATACTAAGGTGTAGACAATCGACTAATGATGTAGAAATAAACGAATGTAAAGTAATAGAATCAAATAAGGTCCTAACTGAAAATTCATAAAGAGAGATCAAACCTTCGATTATGACCTTCTTACCCCTGTCCTGTCCTACACTAGCTTGAGTCGCCTCCAATGCATAAATCTGCGCTCTAGTTGTACCGACTCCTTACCCTTGCCTCTTAGGACACTGCCTATTGTAATGGCCCTGCTTCCATAATTATGCAGCTTCCTTTCTTAGTAGTCTTGTTGTTGGAGAATGGAGTTTTGATGACAACAACCTTATTTCAATATTAATTGATTATAAAGTATATACTAACATCTCTATCTAGAATATATATATATATATATATACACACACATATATGCAGGATTTGTATACGGGAATTAATACTGAAGACTACACAGTTTAAGAGCTTTTAGAGATTCAAGAGATTCAGAATTCAGAGATGATTCAAGACTCCTTTGATTTCAAGAGTTCAAGTATAGTAATAGAGTCTAGTTTATATAAGACTCTGAATAGCACTCCAGGTTCAAATTCTGATTTTCAAATTCTATTTCCTATTCTAATTAAGATTTTTTTAAATCTTACCTTTGATTTTAAACATAAGATTATAAGTTTATATAGTTATATATTTTCATACTTTATATTTATATAGTTTTAAACCTTATAATTTTATAAATGTGTTTATGCAGTTTATATTTATGATTTCATACGATTTTCTACGTTATAATACTTATTTATATCACTATGTTTTAATTTAAGAATTTCCATAATTATATATATGTATATCAAAACACTTGAAAAATGCCCAAATTTCAATTTTTGAATAGCATGTGTCGACATACATATGTTGATATGTCGACATATAACTGTCACATTTTTAATTTTGAAACTAAGTGTCTTTTCACTATTTGTAACATTCTAGAAGCATTGCAACCTTTCAAATCTTATAAATAGGGGCTGATTTCGAATTTTTTCCATCATTCTTCTTCTCCATCTTCATCTTCTTTCATTACACCATTAATATTTCACATTTTTATGATTTCTGCACTTATACTCTGCCAATTTCAAGTCCATATATATAAAACTTCTTCTTTTCTCACTCTCTACTCATTACTCTCTAAATCAAAGTGTTATTGAAGAGTTATAGGGCTGTTGTAATCATTTGGGATAGTTTTGGGACAGTTTGGAAACAGTATTAATTTTGTAGCCCTGGAAATAATGAGGAATATACTTGATCAAGGGTGTTTGGGATCAATGGTAATCTCGTAGCCGTGAAATAAAGAGCGTGGACACGGTGGTAACCTTGTGGCCGTGAAATCAAGGGTGTTGTACTTGGATATTGATATAGTAATAAAACTCTGCAATCCAGCGTCGCGTGGGACTGGACGTAGGAGCAATTCTGAACCAATATAAAATCTAGTGTGTTCTTTCCTTTTTTGCATTTTATTTTTGTATTTGTGTTTGATTCTGTGTTTGTGATCATCTCTGTGGTTTGATATTCATATAGTAGATTATATAAGTTTTAGATTTTCTTGAATTCCTTAAAAACACTATCCACCCCACCTCTAGTGTTAGTTTTTCCTTAACGATCCATTCTGCATTCCCTAACAATTGGTATCAGAGACTGGTCTTCCAAAAAGTTCATAATCAGGTTTTTGAAATTTTTTAGAAATGGCAACCAACACTGTTAATAATAAAAGTTATTTTGTAGAGGGTCAATCCACAGTTAGACCACCACTGTTTAATGGTAGTAATTGTTCATATTGGGCATGTAGAATGAAAATTTATTTACAAATAGTAGGATTAGACACATGGAATATCACACAGACTGAATATGTGGAACCCATAACTAATTTTGCACAATGGACAAATGAACAAAAGGCTGCTGCACAAAGAAATTCTAAAGCCATGAATATGTTATTTTGTTCATTAGACAGGAATGAGTTTCATAAAGTGTCAGTTTGTAAATCTGCTTATGAAATTTGGAGAACTTTACAAGTTACTTACGAAGGAACTAGTATAGTTAAACGAACAAAGATATATTGGTTAGTTAATCAGTTTGAGTTATTCAAAATGAACGAGAATGAATCTATCTCCGATATTTATTGCAGATTTCAAGAGATAGTGCATTCATTAACAGCACTTGGGAATACTTATTTGAAAGAAGACCAAGTCAGAAAAATATTGAGTTCATTGACTTCAGAGTGGGATCAAAAAACATTAGCAATTGAAGAAGCCCATAATGTCAGTGAAATGAGGATTGAGGAGTTAATCGGTAATTTGATGTCTTTTGAAGTCCAATTACAGAAAAGAAATGGAAAACAAGCCAACTGAAAAGAAATCTATAACATTTAAAGCAACAACAAATGATTCTGACTCAAGTAGTGAAGATGATAAAGAGACAACCTTAATGACAAGACATTTCAGAAAATTTCTGAGATACAAAAGGTAAAATAATTTTCAAAATAATAACCAAGGAAGTTCAGGAAGAAATGATGCTCGATGTTATAACTGGAATAAACCAGGCCATGTGAAGAGAATGTGTCTATATCTGGATAAATCGATTCAACAAACAGACAACAACAACTCATCAAAGAAGAGAAAGAGAGCATAGGCGACAACTTTAGAAAATTTAGACTCATCGTCAAGTGATGAAGAGCCAGAAATTGGAAACTCAAACATGTGATTCACAGCAATTTAGAATTTAGACAATATCGAAGAAAAGGATCTAAAAACCGGGTACACCTTAATTAATTTTAATTTTTTTTTTGGTTGAATGGATGCTTTGTTTGCTTTTTTTTTTGAAATATAAACTTTAAAATTCAAACTTGAAATTTAAAATTCAAAATTGAAAATTAAATTCTGAAATTCAAAATAGTAATAATAAAATAATAATTTTGGATGTTTTCTAGGATTAGAATTATTTCAGGAAATAGTTAAACCTGAAATATAAATCGAGAATTTATATCAAAAGTCATAAAAACCAAATGTCCTTTGAAATTGAACACATATGTCGACATACATATGTCCATATGTCGACATATCAACCTGTAATTTGAAATTCAAAATTTGAATTTCAAAGGTTTAAACTTTCAAACTTCCCTCCAACTTTTCACAACTCCCAAGGTCTGAAAAGGTGTCATTGATTTCTGAAAAGTTGTGCCTATTCAATTCATATCCATTCACTTTCTATTTATACATCTATTCTCTCACCTTTCATTCACAATTCAAACTATAATCTTCACATTTATACTCTTCAAAACAATCACTTCTATGGCTTCCTCAAGTTCATCTCAGAAACTGAAGTTAACCAAAAGCATTAAAGGTTATCTTCATAATGATAGATATGCTATCAAAACCTATGTTGACTATTTAGCAAATGCTAAAGTCAATACGGGTGCTTTCGCCGTCTTTAGAGACTTTTCATACTACGATCTTATCTCTCTTTTCAATCACAATGAAGTCTTGAGCTTAATTCACACTCAGGATAATGACAAAGTATGTTATCCTAAGCTTGTCAAGATGTTTTATGTGAATCTTAATCATGGATTTTCGAATGCAATGAAGATCAAATTTGGAGTACCGTCAAAGGCACGCAAATTGTTCTAGATGCCGAAATCTTGGGCAATATCTAAAATTGTAGAAGCATAGGCTCGGAGTTTTCAGATTTCAAAATTGATGAAACCGATTTAGAGACTTATCATGACGTATTTGAAAGCGATACCCAAATGGAATTCAAAAATCGCTTTTTCCGTCCAAAAACAAGAATTATAAACCTTCTCGTTCAACGTACCATCACTCCTTGTTCCGAAAACTTTAACAACCCAATTCTCAAAGTCCAAAAAGCACTCTTTGCTATTATTAGTGGCTATGACATTAATTGGGCCGACATGATCTTAAGAGAATTCAAGCCCATAAATACTTCATCAAGAGAGAACACTCTTTACTATGGAATTTATCACATTCGTATTTTCAAATATTTCGGAGTTGACCTTCACGGAAAAGAATTTGTGCCCAGAAAGGTGTTTGATTCCACAAACATACACCTTATGCAAATTCCACTCACTTTCAAACCGTATGAGACATTTAAAGACAAACAAGCTCGAATTCAACAAGAATTAGAGCCTATGGAAATCGAAGAAGAAGAAACTTCTTTAGAAAGTGTTGAGTATCTAATCAACAATACAACCATTTCCAAAGAGATGATTGTTCAAAACCAAGTGAAGATTGTCAACAATCAAAACAATCTCAAAAAGAACTTTTCCAAAATGACTAAATTCATGATCAATATAGGAAGAAAGCTTGGAATTTCATCTTCCTCCTCATCATCCGCTGAAAACTAATCTATTTATTTTAATTTATCTTTAATGTTTGCTTGTATTTGCTTTCAAATCTCGTATTTATTATGTCTCAGTTAGTTGGATGTACTTGCTTTTTATAAAGTAATAAATGGAGTTTTATTTATGTCAAAATCATTTTTAAGTTACCGTAAAAACTTTAGAGTTAAGTATAATATAATATAAGAATAAAAAATTCAAAATATGAAAATTTTCAAAATTTTCAAACAAGTAGGTCGACATACATACTTCGCTATGTTGACATATAACTGCTAGATTTTCAAAACTTTTCAAAATATAAAATTAAATAAATAACTCATGTCCATTCAAATCCAATGAATTCCAGACCCTATTTAAGCCTATTTCTTTCAGAAAAATTCTTTATTTCATTTCTCCTTCTTCCTTATTCATTTCTTATCAAAACTATGGAAAATCCTATTCATAAATTAAGTGAAAATCATGAAGAAACATTGAATTCCTTCATGAACATCCTCTCTATAATACTACGAAACCAACTTCATCTTGAATTAAGCCAAATAAAGATGTTTGAATAGCAAGATAAGCATTTTGATGCCATTTGTTGGCTAATCTCTTCTCTTTTCAAAGATGAATATAACAATCTCGCTAAGGCATCACCAACAAAAGAAGATGAAGACTGGGAGGTCATCAAAAAGGATCCTAATTTTGGAGAAGACAGTTGGGTAGAAGTCCCAAGAAATGTTTGCTTGGTATGATTTGATTGATTCGATTTGTTTGGATTTGTTTGAACTTATGATTGATTTAAAATATGTATATCGAAACATATGTTAATTAATACTTGGATTGGGGGTGCTTGGATTGATTTGTGTATATAACTCAAAACATATGTAATTATGATATATGGATTGGTTTGTATACTTAGTATTAATTATTGTATAATCATAGATTTTGGGGGTATTTTATGATTATATATTTAGAATTCAGGGGGAGTACTTTTAGAATTTCTTTTTGATAATGCCAAAGGGGGAGAGATTATAAAATATAGACTTAAAATATATAGGATTCATACAGAGAGGGGGAGTATTAGAAGCATCAACATCAAAAGGTATGTATACAGGTATGATATTTTATAAACTAAGGTTGTCATCTTCAAAAAGGGGGAGATTGTTGGAGAATGTAGTTTTGATGACAACAACCTTATTTCAATATTAATTTATTATAACATATATACTAACATCTCTATCTAGAATATATATATATATATATATATATATATATATATGTATACACACACATATATGAAGGATTTGTATACAAGAATTAATACTAAAGACTGTACAGTTTAAGAGCTTTTAGAGATTCAGAATTCAGAGAAGATTCAAGACTCATGAGTAATCAAGATTTCAATAGTTCAAGATAAATATAGTAATACAATATAGTTTATGTTATTCTATGAATAGCACTCTTGGTTCAAATTCAAATTTCTATTTTCAAATTCTGTTTCCTATTCTATTTAAGTTTTTCAATCTTACCTTTGATTTTAAACTTAAGATTATAAGTTTATATAGTTATATCCTTTTATACTTTATATTTATATAGTTTTAAACCTTATAATTTTATAAATATGTTTATATAGTTTATATTTACGATTTCATATGATGTTCAACTTTATAATACTTATTTATATCACCATGTTTTAATTTAAGAATTTCCTGAATTTTATATATATATATATATATATATATATATATATCAAAACACTTGAAATATGCTAAAATTTTAATTTTTCAATAGAATATGTCGACATACATATGTTGATATGTCGACATATAACTGTCACATTTTTAATTTTGAAAGGAAGTGTCTTTTAACTATTTGTAACATTCCAGAAGCATTGCAACCTTTCAAATCTTATCAATAGGGGCTGATTTCGAATTTTCCATCATTCATCTTCTCCATCTTCATCTCCTTTCATTACACCATTCATATTTCATATTTTTATGATTTCTACACTTATACTCTACCGGTTTCAGTCTATTTATATAAAACTTCTTCTCTTCTCACTCTCTACTCATTACTCTCTAAATAAAAGTGCTATTGAAGAGTTATAGAGCTGTTGTAATCATTTGGGATAGTTTTGGAAATGGTGTTAATCTTGTAACCGTGGAAATCAAGGGGAATATACTTGATCAAGGGTGTTTGGAATCGATGGCAATCTTGTAGCCATGAAAGAAAGAGTGTGGAAACGGTGGTAACCTTGTAGCCATGAAATCAAGGTTGTTGTACTTGGATATGGATATAGTAATAAAACTCTTCGCAATCTAGCATTGTGTGGGACTGGAGGTAGGAGCAATTCCGAGCCAGTATAAAATCTGGTGTCTTCTTTCCTTTTTTGCATTTTATTTCTGTTTATTTTTGTGTTTGTGTTTGATTCTATGTTTGTGATCATCTCTGTGGTTTGATATTCATATAGTAGATTATATAAGTTTGAGATTTTCTTAAATTCCTTAAAAACATTATTCATTCTCCACTAGTGTTAGTTTTGCCTTAACGATCCATTCTGCATTCCCTAATACTTCTTGCAGTCTCTCACAAAAAGGTCTATCTAAAGATGCGTGTACGTGCTTAGTATAGTATACACGGATCGTGTAATATGATGTACAACACTCAAGTATGAAATAATAGCTAATCACATAAATGTATAAAATAGTAAAAGCAATACAATAGAAAAATCACACCAGGGATTTTTATACTGGTTCGGAGCACCGTCCTACGTCCAGTCCCAACTTCTATTTGGATTTTCACTAACAACCACCTCACATCATCCGGAGAAACGGGTATACAACACCTGAGCAGATGAACGTGATTTCACGCCTCTAATAACACCGAGGACTTCAACACTTGCCTCTTACAACACCAAGGACTTCAATAAAGATGAATATAATTGCTGTTGACAATATTTATTCTTGATTAAGAATATTAAATAGAATTTGTTATATATGGTACATTCTTCCTATAATCTTATCCTCAAATAGAATATTTGTGTATATGAAGATTTGGAAGTGGATATCATATTGAATCAAAAGAATATTAAATAGATTCTAGGATTCAAATGAAATTATATTTAATATGAGCAATTGAGCACTTAAGAATATAGAAAGGAGATTAAGAATATAGATAGCAATAAGTCAAGTTAGTATGATAGAAATCAATGATAGGAATGATGATCTCATGGTATTTATATAAAGAATAAATAGTTGTAACCCTTTGTGAAGAGTTACAAACAATGGCTATGATTGTTGGTGAAGAGAAAGAGAAGCAACCATTGATGAAATGGAAGTGTCTATATGAAAGGTTGCTTTCTAGAAGAAAATGGTCGACATGTTAAAAAGGACCAGTAGATAGGAATTTGAATATATATATACGTTATATTTATGTGTACACGTTTATTGTGCAAACTGGGCAGAAATGGTCGACTGGTAGAAAACCAGGCGGTCAACCGGTTTCACCCAGTGTGCACTGTACACATATATATTTGTGTGTATATATTGATAATCTCGAGGTATGTGATTATTTGAGGATAGATTTTCACATAAGTAACACTACTAAAACACCAAATAATCAACCTTTAATGTAGAATACCATATGTAGATCTTTGTGTCTCTTCAAACCAATAAATATTTTCTTTTTGTTGATCATGGCTTATCTCTTTGTCAGAAATCAAAACTCTATGAAATCCTTGACTCAACACTATCATGCCGCATCCATGGCATTCAACATCCTTTATTATCTGAGCTTTATCTGGCTTCACCCCCTTCTTCTTATTAACTTTCTTGGGCCACCATTTCTTCTTCCCAAAATTATACTTAGCCACTTTAGCCTTACTTTCCACTAAATCCATTCCAAAATCTAGCAAGCTTATTAAATTGATTAACGTACTCCTTTACCGAAAGATCACCCTATCTCAGAACTAGAAATTTCTTTAATTGCATACCCTCTTCTGCTAGAGATAGAAACTTCCTTCCAAACCTCAAAGTAAAGTCACCCCAAGTCTCAAAACCACTCTGCCTCATCCATCTCCCACCAAAACAAAGCTTCGCCCTTCAATTGCCATGCAACCAACCAAACTCACCATCTTTCATCCAACTCCAAAAGTTTGAATATACGCTCTGTATTCCTAAGCTAAGCGCGGGCATTAACAAAAGTATTTTAATCAAGGAACGTCTTGTCGCTAAGAGCAGTGAAATATTTGCAAAGCATAGAGAAATCAACTGCTGCTGGTGAGTTAGGAGGATCCACCATGGTTGGAGCAGGATCTTTGGCATCCTCTTCTTCTCTTGCTAGCGTCATAGCTTCCATGAGCCTATGTGAAAAACCCCACCTCCGTTAAGGTCACTCACAAAGGGAATGCATTAACTTTGGTGAAGCATTTTAGGTAAAAGGAACATATAATTTACAAGACAGAAATATAAACAGCGGAAAACCGAAATCATTTCTTTCATAAATAGTGCGGTTCAGTCAAACATTACAAGCATTGTCTCAAAACCCAACTTCTAAATTATTACAATAAGACATCTGTCTTGATTTAAAACTCCAAGTACATAAAGAAGCATAAAACTGTAGCGACCCAAATTTCCGGTATCTTTTAGGCTGACCAAACAACACCAGTCCAACCCAAATTGTACTAGAAACCCAGATGCTAATAGAAAGAAATTAGAGGATGTGATAAGAGAGAAAGAAATATTAGAATAAAAGAAATAATAAGAAGAAAATACAACAGAATCATAGTCTCACATCGCAGCAGAACAAATATAATATAGAAATAACTTTTATTGAGAGCTTATAAAATACTTACAATCATCAGAGTACATCAATACATCTGGACTGTTATAATAACCTGTCCTTATATACACCACTCAGCGGAATAATTATCAATACGTCTGAACTCCTATAACATGTCTTCTGAACTTCGTAGTGTCCAATAACCTAAACCTGTACAACCCGGGCTAACTCGAGCATTACAAATACCGGGTCAGTCTGGTGAACCAGAGTGAGAAACCCACTAAGTGTATATAACATCCATATTGATTTTAAAGTCAAAAATCCTTTTGAAAGAAAAGGATAATAGTAAGACCAGCCCACACATAAACACGGACGGTTTTTACCTTACTTTAACTGAAAACATTTTGAAATCATATATTATTTGGATATTATAATAGTGTCTAAATACAAATAAATAACAATCTAGCGGAACGCTTGCATCTCACGCTCCACATATGTAACACCCCGTATTTTCTGTAAACATTAAAGTAACGAATTAAAGAATAATTAATCATAAATGTGAGAATTAAGGGAAAAGGGTTATGCCATTACGTTCATCTCGGAATTCTGCTTGAGATAGAGTCCGAGTTTGCATAAATCAGACTCCGCATGAAGGAGTTATGACCTTCGGAAGATTCAATAATTTAAATAAACGGCTCAGATTAAAGTTCGAAAAATTCAAAATTCGAAATCAGAAGCAGAAGCGGGCTGGGCAGGAAATTTCCCGCCTAAGGCAACATCGACCAGGGGGTCGACCTCCCCCCATACAGGTCGACCTGGAGGTCGACCTGAGGGTTGACCTCCCCCTCGGGTCAGATCTGAAATCTGACATGTCTCTTTGTGTGACGATCTGCTATGTCATTAGGGCTTGTGTGGCAAGTTCTGGTTGGTTCTCTTTGGTTTGAATGGCTTTGATTTGCTCTAGGTTAATCTGACGGCTCCTATTAAATCAAACTTCTATATAAGCAACCTAAATCTAAACTCTAAGCCACACAAAAATATTCCTAAGACCTTCATGCCGTCAACACTCAACCTACAGTAGCCACCATTCTCATTCAACTAGAAAGCAAGTAGGAATTGCAAATCAAATCTAATTCAACTAAGAGAATTCAACATCTACAACAAAGGAGAGCTATTCAACTTCAGAATACAGATCCCAGAACACAAGATTAGTCTCCTTTTTGTAAGCCCAGTTATCATTTAGACCTAAATGATATTAGAATCATGACTAAATAAATGGATGTAGAACATCGCCTAATGTAATTCTATGCCTATCCTTTTTGTTAAAACTGAATTGATTGAGACTATGATTCTTATCATGCTAAGTTGTGATCATGTTGTATGTAATTTGATGATAAATGTTAAATTCTTGGCAATGAATCCATATGTGGTATAATTTGGCAATGACATATATGTTGTGTAATTTAGTGATGACATATTATGTTGTATATTTTGGCGATGACATATTATAATTAGGCGATGGAATATCATATTGTGTAATTTGGCAATGACATACCATATTGTGTAATTTGGCGATGGCATATCATCTTGTGTAATTTGGCGATGACATACCATATTGTATAATTTGGCGATGACATTTCA
Organism: Allium sativum; assembly: GCA_030737875.1. NCBI lineage: Eukaryota > Viridiplantae > Streptophyta > Magnoliopsida > Asparagales > Amaryllidaceae > Allium > Allium sativum. The sequence goes on from CM060926.1 coordinate 243,328,736, forward strand.
AGTTGTATGATTTGGTAATGACACCTATATGTTGTATGACATTTGGGAATTTTGCTATGTTTATGCAAGTTCAACCATGATCACATATATGACCAAAACTACATGCTAATATAATTAGGTTCATGTTAAATTTGATCCAACTAATTTGCAAGTTCACAACTACATGTTAAATTTTAAGTTTATGTAGTTCTATGTAAAACCCCTATTTCATGATTCATGTTGAGTAAATCTAAATTTGCAAGTTCATAATTAAATGTATATTATTCTATGCCAAATTCATATGATACATGTATAGTTAGATCCATCTTTTTATGATGTTGGAATTATTACATGTCCCTCTTTTCCCCCTTTTGTGCATAAGTTAGGCTATGTATCGAGCCTAACATTTTATGTGATTTATGCGAATGTTTAACGGGGGTAATATTGGGGAAAAAATATGAAATTACATATAATTGGCATATTTGGCTCATAAACATGTAAATGTTTTATGGCATAAAGTGGTATAGATTTTTATACCTAAAATTATGAACCTGATTTAAAAGGGAAAGTGGGGCTTGACTTGAATGACAATAATTTACATATAAATATAAAGAGGTAAATATGTAAATTTAGGAAAGACGAATATGCCTAACCCGAGGTTAGATTGAGTTACGGTGTAAGACTGTACGGAACCGCCCGGCACATCCAGCAACCATAACAATATATATCTAATGTGGGAGATTAGTGCATCGAGCCCAAAAGAACCCGAGGTTAGACTGAGTTGCGGTGTAAAACTGCCCGGACCTGACCTGCACTTCCAGTGACCGCAACAATACCTGTCTAATGTGAGTGGTTGGTGCTTTAATGAATGAATTAAAGCTAAGTCAGGAATGGTAGGGACAAGTTAATTAAGGCAACACTTAACCAATACAACATGTTAACTAAGCTGATGGGTAGGGTTAGGTTAACTTGGATACTTAACTAATTTAACATGTTGATTAGGAAACCCTAGTGATGGGGACCCATTTCATCAGAAACCCACATAGATGTATCATGGTACCCTGAACTAGGAAGGGTGGGGCATGATTACTGGGCTGATTATAAGCGGTCAAAACAACGGCGGTTGGTGCGTCAGTGTAGGTTCCGACGGATTATAGGCGTGCACGTACTTTATAGTGGAAAAAGCAGCCACTGGACATCAGTTGTTATATACTATGCATCTTGAATCGTGTCGGGTTGCCACCATAGGATTTGATACACCCCATGGTGGGACCAGCACATGTATCTACAATTGAGCGGGGCCGTACGACACAAGTGGTAAATGCGTGCGAGTAGGAGCCGGTCGATAAAAAGGGATCACTGGGTTTGAACTCATGATAATGGTTGAAATATCTAGTAGGTGTAGAGAATATGGACATGAGTGTGATAGTATGATTCGTTTATCTTGCCTTATCCTATGTTACCTTATTTCCTCGTTATTGTCCTGTGTACAGCTTATTCAAGTCATGGTTCTCTTATCAGTTTACATGTTGAATAATCACTGGACTTACCAGACTTATGTCTGGCCCATTTTCTTTTGCTCTCTTTTCTGCCGTATCCCCTCTCCCCCTCAGGTACCCAGGGAGGGAATAGCTAGCATAATTTGGACCGTTCATCTTTCCAAGCTTGGGGACTCTGTGATGTATAACTTGGAACCTCTTATCTTTGGCTATGGCTTTGGACACACTATTACTTGGGGATTTATGCAGTTTTATTTTGTTTTATGCTTCTTTATGTTATAATCAAGACAGAGATTCTAATGTAATGATTTGGAAGTTGTTTTGAGATAGTTTGTTGTAATGTTTTTGTTATGAACCACGAATGAAATAAATTTAGCTTTTCCGCTGCTTATATATATCTGTCTTGTAAATTATTTGTCTTTTACCTATAACGCTCCACCAAAATTAAGGCATTCCCTTTGTGAGTGACCTTAACGGAGGTGGGGTGTTTCAACGTATATAGTATACAATCAAAACCTCAGGCATTTATTGGAGATTGGATTCTGACTATACAAGATATGGAACCACCTGCCGATAGTGTATCTGTAGAGGCGAATACACTGGATTCAACAAGAACGTCTTGCAACCCGGCCCACACATGACCGACCACTCATTTTGCTTCAGTGTATCGAATGTATATCACCAACGGTTGGGATCAGCAACCGTTTCCTGAAAAGGGACAACATCTGATAGAATAAAGAATGAAATGGAATTTCTATAGATAGGTGATTATACACCCTAATGGGAGCGACCCACATAGCCATGCTGCCAGCTAGATTTTTTCATTTCTCGGTTGATGAGGCTTGAGGGTACAATCTTATTTTTTAGAACATCCGATCATCATTCACACTTTGAATGCCACATCGTCAGATCCTTCAAATCACTAATTGACATCCACAAAAATATACTGGTGTTAGCTAAGAGAAGGTGTCTTCTCCGCCAACAACCAGAATACGTTTGTAAAAATCAACGTATGTGATCTTTTGAAAATACTCTGTCAGACATTCATCCATACAAGTCATCCAGGAAACGGATGAACCGAAGGCACCCTCCTACCGAATCCAAAGGATATTAGCGAGAAGTCCTTGCAATCCGCAAAATCTCAACCACGACCGAATCACAGTTTAAAAACCTCTGGTAGCTAGCCAGAGAAATTCAACAACAATCCTTCCTCTTATGAAGATCCACGGTCTTCAATGCTCCATCTCGACCATCTTCTGGTATCTCCAATGTTTACGTATTTGCTGGTCGGAATGGTTTTCGAATATAAATTCAATCCCGGACTTTCCGTACCAACAAGCGATTTGGCCAGATTTTGATAGTCGGTGTTTTAACTATCAAAATAAACAACCATCATCCACAGAGAAAAATGGATTCACTGGTCCAGTATACAGCGTTAGTTAGCCTCTTTAGTTAAACAGTCGTTAATTTGATTTCTAAAAATTTCGACATTTGGATTACCGCCTTTCCAATTTTTATTCAACTTATAATAAGTTTAAGTAGGTTTAATTCAAATTAACGAAGTAAATGATTTCGGAATTATTCTCCAATATAATCAGTGATATTTTCTGAAATGGACAATATAAGTTAGAAATCTTATTTGCATATTTTATCTTGTTATATTGGCGCTTAACATTTGAAATTTGCATTTCAAACATATTTTTAATTCACATAAGTATAGAATTGCATAGACTTATAAATATAACGATAATTTACAAAGTGTGACAAAGGTTATAAATTGCAAATAAACGTCGTATAAACAAACTGACAAACGAAGTAAAATACCATGTGCGACGCACACGTTTTAATTGTTCATTTACAAAGGACAGTCACAACTGAATAAATTACCGTGTGCGACGCACACACTTTAGTTGTTCGTTTATAAAAGATAACAAAACCTTTGGGTTTAAACAACATAGTCATATGCCCTTCCTATTGATTAAAGATCATAGTATAGAAAATAAATTATACTCATTAACTTATTCCTAGAAAACTTTAAATCCTTCGAATTATCGTTCATGATATTCTTTACGGAAATATTTATTTTAATCACTTCCACTATCCTCATTTCTAAACTAATATCATCCTTGGATAATCATGAAGTCGTTTCAAGTTAGGGTATTTTATTTACCTCTCAGACCTTGAGACGAGAACATTCTTATCTTCTGAATAGATATAAGCTTATCAACAAAATCACATTCTATCATTTTCCCCAATACTTATATTTGATTTACAATCCCTTTTTAAATAACTACTTATCTTAGTTTTGTTCAACAAGTCCGTTCATATTTGAAATATTCATCTTTAGATCTTTACCATTTGATTCTCACTTTTAAAACCAAGTTCAATCCACTAAAGTTTACGTTCGAATTCAATTCACATTAATCTTGTTTAAAGTTTTCCTTTTATATAATTTCTTTCCGGGAATAACTCATATAAATATGAGTAAACTTGTTAAAAATCCTTTTAAATCATAAACAAGGTTTTACTCAACTAATCCCCTTTATCACCATTTCCATTTCAAACTGATTCCTTTCAAACATTATTCACTTTGAAAGTTAACTTTATTCTTTTCATAGAAATCTCGACTCGATATATCAAAACAACTTGGTTTTATTTGAAAACACTATTTTATTCACATCTTGTCTATCGAGTCCCTTTATGAATTCATATTCATACCATACTTTTAAAATTCCTTTTTCAGGTTCATTCTTCGTTAATTTTCTAATGTCCTTTACCTCAAATAGTTTACCTCGTTATCGACTTTAAATAAAATAATTAATCTTTCTTAAAATGTTATCTTAAAACGATAATTAAATCCAGTAATAACTAACAGTCTAATAATAGTTTTTAATAATCAACTCTCTTTCAGGTAGTCGATTTGATCATCTCAAACAAGGTTATCTTGTTACCCATTTCCACTTAGTTATTCCTTTTAAATTAATAAATAAAATTAATTTAAATAATTCTCATTTGATTTAACAATCTAATCAAATTTAATAATCTCATATAATTGTTTATTGAAAATAATAACTAATTCAACCCTTGACCATTTTGTTAATTTCTGCTCACTTGTTTGCAAAACTCATTACCCTACGAATCTCGCTTTATATACTTGTTTATAATAAAAATAACTATTTGCTTTAATAACTTCATTTAAAAATAATCTATATAAAATAGATTTATAAACTTGTCTTTAGTTATAAAACAAATTTTATAACTTTCTATTAATTTACCTGACGGTAAATCAATCTTTTATAAAATGATTCATTTACAGGCCATCTGCCGATAATTTCTCAACCAATATCATTCATTGGTTAATATCACATAAGTGTTCAGTTTGGATTCAACAATCAACAGTCAATTAGATTGATTAAACAAACTATATAAGAAAACCATATATTTGAGGAATCCGTTTGGATTCCTCCAACATGTCCTTCCTTGCATCACAATGGTTACCTCAATTTCAATATATAGTAACTTTATTCATTTCGATAACGGAAATAAACAGTTCTATTAATAACAATCAACAAACAATTTATAATCAATCAAGCATTCAATTATTTGTCCAATACGTTTATATTATTATAAACGAAATCAACAAGGTAAGTTACCTCGTTTGGAATCTAATCGTGAGAATAACGATTAAATAAACGCTTAATTTAATCAATGAATATTAAAATATTCAGCATACGTACAAACAGTCATCCAAATATCAACCATTAGCAAACATTGCACACAAAAAAAAACCCAGCTTATAAAAGATATAAATGGGTAACTGAGTGAGTTAAACTCACCTTGCTTTCCATCTATCGTCAAACCAGTTTGTTTCTTAACATCGTCAAATTCAGCTTCAAAATGTTGCGTCTGTTGACACGGTTCCAACGTTCTTGCTTGATTCGATTCTGTCAACATATGATAATGTTATACTGCATTCACATTGTTAATTTTAAATTAGTCAGACTTAAATTAATAATTTAATCAATCGTAAATTTCGTTATACCTATATATTGATAACCATATATATGACATTAACAAAGACTTACTTACGTTCATATATAAAATTAAAGTTTGGGCTTTTATACAATGGAATAAAGGCCACATTATAAACTAATTAGCCAAACTAAAGTATGATTTGGCACATTCTTTTCTAGGCACATTTATGTACATACAAAATATCTACAATTGGGCATATTATAATTCGATCAGGTATATTCGAAACCACCCAGGTCCGTGTTTATACATATAATATATACTACTTTATTATATTACTAACTCACGTTTAATTAAAACGAACTTAGGCAAATGAAACGCGATTAGGCAAAAGAACATGGTTGGGCACTCCTAGAGATTGGATGTCTATGTTAAAAGTCACCGGGTACATTTCAAATGGCTTAGCACAGTTAAACAAGATTTGGAAAATTATTAGGCACAATTATTTAAGGGATTAGTCATGCAAATATTGGGTTAGGCACTAAGTGTATTTGCTTAACATCTATATCAGCTTATATATTAAGTGATTAGGTAATAATAACTACGATTAGGCACAAGTTAAAAGTGACTAGGCCTTGTTAAGTAAGATTAGGCATGAGATATACCGGCACTGTTCATCTTCTTATTTCAATTTGTAGTTACTGCCATTATAAACCAACTTCCTACTACTGTACATCCTCTAGCCTACCGTCCATCTGCCTTTGCCAATGTCCCCTAGCGATAGCGTCCGGCCATCCGCTCTCACTCCATGTTCCACTACACAGCTCCACCACAAGTCTCTCCAATTAAATACCCATGCTGACCGTTCTTCACCATATAGTAGCTTCCGACTCCATATTTACCTTCACCTCCACTGTAAAACTTCCACACGCCATTAGCCACACGTCACCACATATTTCTTTCCGCCCAACAACAATACGCGTAAGCTTCCCACCGTCAACTGCAAGAAACGTCCCCCACATACGCATGTTGAACCGGTCTTCACTCCACTGCCCATGCGGTCCTTTGTCTCGCTTCTAGTTTTATTTAAAAACAATAGCGCATGCTTTCCTTTTTTTTCCTCCTTCGTTAAAAGCTGGACTTCCCCATGGTCCCAGGTTCTACATTTGTTTCATCCGTTCACCTTATTATTCTTTTCCTTACTCCACTTTATATTTCATACGCACCTACCAGTCGTCTTCCTACAACACATACAGTTTTCACTGTAACCATAACTCTCCCTCTCATCACACGTTATCCCTTCCATCACACGTCCACTCCATGCACCCTTCGCCTATTCCTTCAGCTCAACGGACAACAACCACCATTAACTACCCGCTCAAAATTCCCTCTCCACCGAAAACAAAACCTGTCACCAACTTTGAAGACCTCCCACTATATATGTTCTTCATACATAAATATGTCCAACACCCCCATGTATGATCAGCCATGCACTATCCCCTTACTGCTTCTATTTCCCACCTTTCACATTACCATCCCTTCCCCAAAAATAATCTGAAACTTCCCAACTCCTTCTCGAATCCCTTGACCAACTATGTTGATCACTACCCATACCGCCAGTCTCCAGCTAGTTCACCCACCACTACCGAGTTCGTCTAACTCAGTCGGTCCCTCGACCTCGCCCTTCAGACTTCGTCTGCATCTCCAACGTTCGTCAGAGCTGAGATCACCACCTACGCCGATCAGCCCCTTAGCCTGAGCCCCGACTTTGTCTGCTTCCTTTACTTCTTCTTGGATGGAGGGAATTTGCATTCTGTGTTTTGAAAGGGGGTGCTGGGCTTTTATTTTATATGTATTTTCGAGATTTTTAGGTTAAGAGATTATATTGCTTTATTTTATATTGGTGAATGAAGTTTTCATTTTTCACCATCAATGAAGCAAAGAAAACGAAAGGATCAGGGATTTTATATGGAAGGAGATTCGTGGGAGCCAAGCAAATTTAACATAGGGGTGCAATGAATAGGTAGTAGCTGTATGCTATGGGTGGTGATTTCAAAAATCGTGGCAGGAAAGGTATTTGGGATGGATTGGAGCTCAAGTAATGAAATGGTGTGGGGCGCAAGGTAACGAGAAACAATAAAAAATTTAATATATTAAAAATATAAATAGTGTATATGATGTGTAATATAATTTGACATTTATTTCTTGCATAACCAATACGTGGGATACAGGAGAATCAAAATATGTTTTTATGAAATGATTTGTGGTAACAACAGAATCGGCAACTGTTTAGGCAACCTAAATTAATACAGGGGATGATAGAATAATATATATATAGTTTGAACTCCATTTTATAAAATAAAATCGATAGAAAATTCATTTATATCATCAAATCAATATTTAAAACAGATTTAAATATTTGAAATTAATGTTCAAAAATCTGGGACGTTACATTCTTCCACCCTTAAAAGAATTTCGTCCCCGAAATTACAAGGTAAGAAAAATGCTCCGACCCCAATTACTTAAAAATGATTATTCTTGAATTATTTCAAAATTAAGTTCAAATTCTTTAAAATTTTAGAAAATTTCGCTAGCACCTCCTTAGTACGGCTCGATCAGAACAACTACAACCGCCACTACGGGCCTCAACTTCTCCAAAAGAAAACCAAAATCCAAATGGCTAACCCAACTCGGGGGGATAAAATCCATCACTCCAATCAATATATTAAGGTTTATCTATTTGTTGGGCAACTCAATTCCAATTTCGAAGCAAATCAGCGAACTGCTCTTCGTCTTGTACTTCTAGCCTTAAGACCAAATCATCACCACAACCTTCTGAAATCTGCACTAAACGTTACTCACAATGCAAATAACAATCTGGGGTTAAAATAATTTAATTCATTCCATAACCGATTTTATTTCCAACCCATCATATGAGAATTTTGTTTTGATTCGTTCAACTTGGTGAATTTTATCCAATCCAATACTCAAACAACCAAATTATTGAATTATATTCAACATTGATACTCACCGGTCTGTTTTCATTACTATCAATCGATTAATATCCGATTGATTTCCATTATTATCCATTCGATTTCCAAATCTTATATTATCCATTTCATTTCTTGAATTAATTTTACTTAACCATGTTAAGTTTTGTTTTCAATATTCAATTCAATTTGACTGATTTATTTCTCTCAAATTAGTTTAATTTCATTTTAGAATTTAATTTGAATTCCAATCAAATCAAGCAAAATAACTAAACAACCAATATTACAATAATATAGAAAAAAAATTTCTAATAAGAATATAATTTAGGTAAAATTATTTCATTTACCCTCTATACAAAATAATTTTATAATCAATTACAAATACGTGCTCTCCTATATATATACACTCCAACTCGATCTAGAGTATTGCTAACTCCATCTCTATCGAGTTACGCCACAGAGCCAAGGTTATTACCAAACCAACAGCTCTGATACCAAATGTAGCGACCCAAATTTCTGGTATCTTTTAGGCTGACCAAACAACACCAGTCCAACCCAAATTGTACTGGAAACCCAGATGCCAATAGAAAGAAATTAGAGGATGAGATAAGAGAGAAAGAAATATTAGAATAGAAGAAATAATAAGAAGAAAATACAACAGAATCAGAGTCTCACATCGCAGCGGAACAAATATAATATAGAAATAACTTTTATGGAGAGCTTATAAAATACTTACAATCATCAGAGTACATCAATACATCTGGACTGTTATAATAACCTGTCCTTATATACACCACTCAGCAGAATAATTACCAATACGTCTGAGCTCCTACAACACATCTTATGAACTTCGCAGTGTCCAATAACCTTAACCTTTACAACCCAGGCTAACCCGAGCATTACAAATACCGGGTCAACCTGGTGAATCAGAGTGAGAAACACCTAAGTTTATATAACATCCATATTGATTTTAAAGTCAAAAATCCTTTTGAAAGAAAAGGATAATAGTAAGACCATCCCACACCTAAACACGAATGGTTTTTACCTTACTATAATCGAAAACATTTTGAAATCATATATTATTTTGATATTATAATAGTGTCTAAATACAAATAAATAACAATCTAGCGGAACGCTTGCATCTCACGCTCCACATATATATTATACAACCAAAACTGCAGGGACTTATTGGAGATTGGATTCCGACTATGACAAGTATGGAACCACCTGCCGATAGTGTATCTCTGGAGGCGAATACACTGGATTCAACAAGAACATCTTGCAACCCGGCCCACACATGACCGACCACTCATTTCGCTTGAGTGTATCGAATTTATATCACAACCGGTTGGGATCAGCAACCGTTTACCAAAAAGGGACAGCATCAGATAGAATAGAGAATGAAATGGAATTTCCCTAGATTGGTGATTATACACCCTAATGGGAGTGACCCACATAGCATGCTGCTTGCCCGATTTTTGTCATTTCTCGGTTGATGAGGCTTGAGGCTACAATCTTCTTTTTTAGAACATCCGATCATCATTCAGCTTGAATGCCACATCGTCAAATCCGTCAAATCACTAATTGACGTCCACAAAAATATACTGGTGTTAGCTAAGAGAAGGTGTTTTCTCTGCCAACAACAGGAATACATTTGTAAAAATCAACGTACGTGATCTTTTGAAAATACTCTGTTAGACATTCGTCCATACTAGTCATCCAGGAACAGGATGAACCGAAGGCACCCTCCTACCGCATCCAAAGGATAGTAGCGAGAAGTCCTTGCAATCCACAAAATCTTAACCACGATCGAATCATAGTTTAAAAACCTCTGGTAGCTAGCCAGAGAAATTCAACAGCAAACCTTCCGCTTATGAAGATCCATAGTCTTCAATGCTCCATCTCGACCATATTATGGTATCTTCAATGTTTACGTATTTGCTGGTTTGAATAGTTTTCGAATATAAATTCGATCCCGAGCTTTCCGTACCAACAATCGATTTGGCCAAATTTTGATAGTCGGTGTTTTAACTATCAGAATAGACAACCATCATCCATAGAGAAAAATGGATTCACTGGTCCAGTATACAGCGTCAGTTAGCCACATTAGTTAAACAGTCGTTAATTTGATTTCTAAAAACTTTCGACATTTGGATTACCGCCTTTTCAATTTTTATTCAACTTTTAATAAGTTTAAATAGGTTTAATTCAAATTAACGAAGTAAATGATTTCGGAATTATTCTCCTATATAATCAATGATATTTTCTAAAATGAACAATATAAGTTGGAAATCTTATTTGCATATTTTATCTAGTTATATTCATACAAGTAATGACGCTTAACATTTGAAATTTGCATTTCAAACATGTTTTTAATTCACATAAGTATAGAATTGCATAGACTTATAAATAAAATGATAATTTACAAAGTGTGACAAAGGTTATAAATTGCGAATAAACGTCGTATAAACAAACTGAAAAACGGAGTAAAATACCGTGTGCGACGCACACGTTTTAATTGTTCATTTACAAAGGACAGTCACAACTGAGTAAATTACAGTGTGCGACACACACACTTTAATTGTTCGTTTATAAAAGATAACAAAACCTTTGGGTTTAAACAATATAGTCATGTACCCTTCCTGTTGTGTAACACCCCGAATTTTCTGTTAACTATAACTTAACAAATTAAAGTATAATTAATTCTAAATTATGAAATCAAGGGAAATGGGTTATGCCATTGCGTTCATCTCGAAATTCTGCATGAGATAGAGTCCAAGTTTGCGTAAAACGGATATAGTATGAAGAAGATATGGATGAACGAAGTTGGGCAGAAAAACCAGAAACGGGTCAGAATGCACTGGCGCACTTGGGAAGTGCGCCAGAAAAAAATTGAACTGGCGCACTTGGGAAGTGCGCCAGTACAGTTTTAGCCTGGCGCACCTGCCAAGTGCCCCAGGTCAGAAAGACCTGCTGGTCAGGCACTGGCTGGCCTGGTCAGGATCTGGTCGAATTCTGAGGCTTGGCTGAGTCACTAGGGCTTACATGTCACTTTCTGATTGGCTTCTCTTGAGATGGATGGTCTGAATTCACTCTAGCTTCATCGAAGACTCTAATTAGATTGAAACTTTATAAATACAACTCAAGTCTAACCCTAAATTCACATAAATAATATAATACTAAAGCCGTCATGCTGCTGGAAAGAAACTAGGAGTGGCCGTCAATTAGAAAGCCTAGAGACAAGCCAACACTAAAGCTAAATACGAATCAAAACAACGTTAGTCTACCAAAAGGAAAGCATTTCAAATCCAGAATTCAAAATCCAGAATCCAAGTTCGTCGTTCGCTGTAAGTATAGTGATTTTTCAGATGAGAATAAAACTAAGAATTGATTCGATGTAAATTGGAAGTGGAATTGTGCTATTTTGTAACGACGATGTTAATTCATATCTATGTTTTGAAATGATTGTGTTGTGAATGAAATTGGGATGTTTGTGATATAATTAAGATTGATGTTGATCCTATTGTACTTTTAGAATGACAACAACATCACAAGCAAGTTGTATAGTTCTTGATTATGTGATTATATAGATCGTTTGTGATTAGAACCTCATGTATATACTTTATGCTAGAAAATCTTTATGCTTAAATGGTTATGTTCATATACATGCCCCTATGTTTATGTAAAAGTTACAAGTTCCTAATTGGATCTATGTCAAGATCCACTTTAGTACATGTTTCATGTTGCAATTAGATATGCGATTGGATCTAGTTCACACCCTTGTCATAAAGTTATGCATATTTATGAAAAAGTCATATTCTTGTCATATGCTAGTGATGTTTGGTGTTATGCCTAGATCCAAAAACAAGGTTGGACCTATGTTGTCTAAATCATACGCTATTTCATGTGACACCTATTTGGTTAGACCCTTATTTCAATGCAAATTCACAATATATGTAAATTGATTTAGGCTATGTTGCAAATTCACATATATGAATATTGACTATTTTGCAAGTTCACATCTATGACATTCATGTTGGCTATTTTGCAAGTTCACACCTATGATGTTCATATTTACTATGCCAAAAATGCCAAGTTTACACCTATGTTATGTTTGTGTTTACAAATTCCCTTATGCCTATTTGTGCGCGCTAAATTAGGCTAAGGTTTTAGCCTAATATTATATGTTAAGACTATGCGAACGAAAATTAGGCTAATATTGTTAGCCTAATGTTTAAACAGGGTAACGTTGGGAATATTAGAAAACTTGTCATAAATTATATAAAATTGGCATGTTTGTCACATGCCAAAATTGGTGGCATTTAAACGGTATAAATTCTTTATACCAAAAAGGTTAGACTTGGAAAGTGGGCCACAACATTTAATTGTTGACAAATTTACATATATTAAGTGATAAAGACAAATATGTAAGTTTAGATACTACGAATATGCTTAACACGAGGTTGGATTGAGTTGTGATGTAAATCTGCCCGGACCCGCCCGGCTGTCCAGTAGTCACAACAATACCTATCCAATGTGGGTGGTTAAGCATGAAGCCCAATAAGGACTCGAGGTTAGACTGAGTTACAGTGTAAATCTGCCCGGAACCGACCGGCACATCCAGTAACCGTAACAATATCTGTCTAATGTGAGTGGTCAGTGCTTTAAAAGGCTAAGGACAGATGGTAGGGTTAAGTTAACTAAAACACTTAACCAATTCAACATGTTAATGAAATTGATGGGTGAGGTTAGGTAAATACAGGCACTTAACCACTTAGCATGTTTGACTAGAAAACCCTAGTAACGGGAACCTGTTTCAGCAGTAACCCAATTAGGTATCATGGTACCCTGAAACTAGGCAGGGTGGGGCACGATTACTGGGTTGATTGTAAGCGGTCAAAGCGACGATGGTGGGTGCAACAGTGTGGGTTCTAACAGAGTGCCGGCGTGCACGCACTTCGGAGCAGACAAACAGGACACTGGGGGCACCAATAGTATAACCTATGCATTCTAAGGTCTGTGTCGGGTCGCCACCATGGGACTTGATACACCCCATGGGGAGCCAGCATAGGTATCTACAATTTCTGGGGGGCAGTAAGACACAGAAGATTATGCGAGTAAGAGCCGATCTTTAAAATAAGGGGATCACTTTACCCTCAGCATAGGGTGCATCTTTAGAAACGGGATCACTTTACCCTCAGCATAGGGTGCATCTTTAGAAACGGGATCACTTTACCCTCAGCATAGGGTGCATCTTTAGAAACGGGATCACTTCACCCGCAGCATAGGGTGCCAGTCGGAATAAATACAATAAGTGGAGAGATATAGCGTGGGGTGCGATAGTATATTCGTTTCAGAACTACCTTATCTAGTTTATGATACTTTCCTGTTCCAGGTTGTACCTATCATGCCCTTATTCTTATTTTCATACTGAAGAGTCACTAGACTTACCAGGCTTTATGTCTGACCCAATTTTCTTTCATCTTCTTTTCTTCCCCCCCCCCCCCCCCCCAGGTCCGCAGGGAGGAAATAACTCGGCTTAGTCAGATTCTCTAAAGCTTCAAGATAGTTGATATACGATTTGGAGTCTCTTTCCTTGGCTATGGCTGTTGGTCACACTCTATGGGGATTTATGCAATTTTAATCACATTTTATGCTTCTTTATTTTAAAACCAAGACAGAAATGATGTTGTAATGTTTTTGGAAGTTGTTATGAGACAATTATGGAAATGTGTTGTATGAACAAGTATTTTATGAAATAAAAGCTCTGATGTTTTCCACTGCTTATATATATATAAATATATGTGTGTGTGTGTGTGTGTGTGTTTATATCTGTCTTATGTTTTATCGGTGACTGTTACTTACAAACCTCCACCAAAGTTAAGGCAGTCCGTTGTGGGTGACCTTAATGGAGGGTGGGGTGTTTCATGTTGGTTAAAGATCATAGTATAGAAAGTAAATTATACTCATTCACTTATTCCTAGAAAACTTAAAATCCTTCGAGTTATCGTTTACCATATTCTTTACGGAAATATTTATTTTAATCACTTCCACTATCCTCGTTTCTAAACTAATATCATTCTTGGATAATCATGAAGTCGTTACAAGTTGGGGTATTTTATTTATCTCTCAGACCTTGAGACGAAAACATTCTTATATTCTGAATAGATAAAAGCTTATCAACGAAATCACATTCTATCATTTTCCCCAATACTTATATTTGATTTAGAATCCCTTTTTAAATAACCACTTATCTTAGTTTTGTTCAATAACTCCTTTCATATTTGAAATATTCATCTTTAGATCTTTACCGTTTGATTTTCACTTTTAAAACCAAGTTCAATCCACTAAAGTTTACATTCGAGTACAATTCACATTAATCTTGTTTAAAGCTTTCCTTATATATAATTTCTTTCCGGGAATAACTCATATAAATATGAGTAAACTTGTTAAAAATCCTTTTAAATCATAAACAAGGTTTTACTCAACTAATCCCCTTTATCACCATTTCCATTTCAAACTGGTTCCTTTCAAACATTATTCACTTTGAAAGTTAACTTTATTCTAATCATAGAAATCTCGACTCGATATATCAAAACAACTTGGTTTCATTTGAAAACACTATTTTATTCACATCTTGTCTATCGAGTCCCTTTATGAATTCATATTCATACCATACTTTTAAAATTCCTTTTTCAGGTTCACTCTTCGTTAATTTTCTAATGTCCTTTACCTCAAATAGTTTACCTCGTTATCAACTTTAAATAAAATAATTAATCTTTCTTAAAAGGTTATCTTAAAATGATAATTAACTCCAGTAATAATTAATAGTCTAATAATAATTTTTAATAATCAACTCTCTTTCAGGTAGTCGATTTGATCATCTCAAACAAGATTACCTTGTTACCCATTTCCACTTAGTTATTCCTTTTAAATTAATAAATAAAATTAATTTAAATAATTCTCATTTGATTTAACAATCTAATCAAATTTAATAATCTCATACAATTGTTTATTGAAAATAATAACTAATTCAACCCTAGACCATTTTGTTAATTTCTGCCCACTTGTTTGCAAAAATCATTACCCTACGAATCTCGCTTTATATAATTGTTTATAATAAAAATAACTATTTATTTGCTTTAATAACTTCATTTAAAAATAATCCATATAAAATAGATTTCAAAACTTGGCTTTAGTTATAAAACAAATTTTATAATTTCTATTAATTTACATGACGGTAAATCAATCTTTTATAAAATGATTCATTTACAGGCCATCTGCCGATAATTTCTCAACCAATATCATTCATTGTTAATATCACATAAGTGTTCAATTTGGGTTCAACAATAAACAGTCAATTAGATTGATTAAACAAATTATATAAGAAAATAACATATTTGAGGAATCCGTTTGGATTCCTCCAACATGTCCTTCCCTGCATCACAATGGTTATCTCAATTTCAATATACAGTAACTTTATTCATTTCGATAACGGAAATAAACAGTTCAACTAATAACAGTTAACAAACAATTTATAATCAATCAAGCATTCAATTATTTGTCCAATACGTTTATATTATTATAAACGAAATCAACAATGTAAGTTACCTCGTTTTGAATCTAATCGTTAGAATAACGATTTAATTCGATTAAATTAAATAAACACTAGATTTAATCAATGAATATTAAAATATTCAGCATACATACAAACAGTCATCCAAACATCAACCATTAGCCAATATTGCACACATAGTAAAAACCCAGCTTCTTTGAGATATAAACGGGTAACTGAGTGAGTTAAACTCATCTTGCTTTCCATCTGTCATCAAACCGGTTTGTTTCTTAACATCGTCAAATTCAGCTTCAAAATATTGCGTCAGTTGACATGGTTCCAACGTTCCTTCTTGATTCGATTCTGTCAACATATGAGAACGTTATACTGCATTCACGTTGTTAATTTTAAATTAGTCAGACTTAAATTAATAATTTAATTAATCGTAAATTTCATTATACCTATATATTAATAACCATATATAGGACATTAACAAAGACTAACTTATGTTCATATATAAAATTAAAGTTTGGGCTTTTATACAAAGGAATAAAGGAACGTTATTAACTAATTAGCTAAACTGAAGTATGATTTGGCACATTCTTTTCCAAGCGCATTTATGTACATATAAAATATCTACAATTGGGCATATTATAATTCGATCAGGTATATTCGAAACCACCCAGGTACGTGTTTATACATATAATATATAATACTTTATTATATTACTAACTAATACTAACTCACGTTTAATTAAAACAAACTTAGGCAGATGAAACGCGATTAGGCAAAAGAACATGGTTGGGCACTCTTAGAGACTGGATGTCTATGTTAAACGTCACCGGGTACATTTCAAATGGCTTAGCACAGTTAACGGGATTTGGCAAGTTATTAGGCACAATTATTTAAGGGATTAGTCATGCAAATATTGGGTTAGGCACTAAGTGTATTTGTTGAACATCTATATCAGCTTATATATTAAGCGATTTGGTAATAATAATTACGATTAGGCACAAGTTAAAAGAGATTAGGCTTTGTTAAGTAAGATTAGGCATGAGATATACTGGCACTGTTCATCTTCTTGTTTCGATCTGCAGTTACTGCCATTATAAACCAACTTCCTGCTATTGTACATCCTCTAGCCTACCGTCCATCTGCCTTTTCCAACGTCCCCTGGCGATAGCGTCCGGCCATCCGCTCTCACTCCATGTTCCACTACACGGCTCCGCCACAAGTCTCTCCATTTAAATACCCATGTTGACTGTTCTTCACCATATAGTAGCTTCCGACTCCATATTTACCTTCACCTCCACTGTAAAACTTCCACACGCCATTAGCCACACGTCACCACATATTTCTTTTCGCCCAAATACAGTACGCGTAAACCTCCCACCGTCAACTGCAAGAAATGTCCCCCACATACGTATGCTTAACTGGTCTTCACTCCACTGCCCATGTGGTGCTCTGTCTCGCTTCTAGTTTTATTTAAAAACAATAGCACATGCTTTCCTTTTTTTTTCCTCCTTCGTTAAAAACTGGACTACCCCATGATCCACGTTCTACATTTGTTTCATCTGTTCACCTTATTATTCTTTTCCTTACTCCACTTTATATTTCACACGCACCTACCAGTCGTCTTCCTAAAACACATACAGTTTTCACTATAACCATAACTCCCTCTCTCATTACACGCTATCCCTCCCATGTACACGCCCGCTCCATGCACCCTTCGCCTTTCCCTTCAGCTCAACGGACAACATCCACCATTAACTACCCACTCACAATTCCCTCTCCACCGAAAACAAAACCCGTCACCAACTTTGAAGACCTCCCACCGTATATGTTCTTCACACACAAATATGTCCAACACCCCATGTATGATCATCCATGCACGATCCCCTTACTGCTTCTATTTCCCACCTTTCAAATTACCATCCCTTCCCCAAAAACAATCTACAACTTCCCATCTCCTTCTCGCATCCCCTGACCAACTACGTTGATCACCACCCACACCGCCAGTCTCCAACTGGTTCACCCACCACTACCGAGTTCGTCTAACTCCGTCGGTCCCTCGAGATCGCCCTTCAGACTTCGTTTTCATCTCCAATGTTCGTCAGAGCCGAGATCACCACCTGCACCGATCAGCCCCTTAGCCTGAGCCCCGACTTCGTCTGCTTCCTTTACTTCTTCTTAGATGGATGGAGGGAATTTACGTTCCATGTTTTAAATGGGGGTGTTGGGCTTTTATTTTATATGTATTTTTGAGATTTTTAGGTTAAGAGACTATATTGCTTTATTTTATGTTGGTGAATGAAGTTTTCATTTTTCACCATCTCTGAAGCAAAGAAAACGAAAGGAGCAGCGATTTTATATGGAAGGAGATACGTGGGAGCCAAGTAAATTTAACATTGGGGTGCAGCGAATATGTAGTAGATGTATGCTATGGGTGGTGATTTCAAAAATCATGGCAGGCAAGGTATTTGGTATGGATTGGAGCTCAAGTATTGAAATGGTGTGGGGCGCAAGATAACGAGAAACAATAAAAAGTTTATTATATTAAAAATGTAAATAGTGTATATAATGTGTAATATAATTTGACATTTATTTCTTGCATAACCAATATGTGGGATACAGGAGAATCAAAATATGTTTTTACGAAATGATCTGTGGTAACAACAGAATCGGCAACTGTTTAGGCAACCTGAATTAATACAGGGGATGATAGAATAATATATATACATATATATATAGTTTGAACTCCATTTTATAAAATAAAATTGATAAAAAATTCATTTATACCGTCAAATCAATATTTAAAACAGATTTAAATATTTGAAATTAACGTTCAAAAATCTGGAACGTTACAAAAACAGTAATAAAGCAACATAAATCCCCAGTAAAAGTGTAAACACGGCCATATCCCAAGAAAAGAGAATCCAAGCAATACATCTGCTCTCTTCAAACTGGAAAAGGTCTACACTAAGCTAAAGTATTCCCTCCCTAGGACCCGGGGGGAACGGAAGAAAAGAAGGCAAAAGAAAACGGGTCAGACATAAGCCTGGTAAGTCTAGTGATCCCTTTCTCTGCACCTACTAACGAATGTTTTAAGGCAAGATAAACTGAATATACTATTGCACTCATTTCCATTTCTCTGCACCTACTAACGAATGTTTCAACTACCATCATGTGTTAATAACAAAGTGATCCCTTTCCCGATCGGCTTCTACTCGCATGCATTTATTACTTGTGTCATTCGGCCCCGCTTGATTGTACATACCTGTGCTGGTCCACCATGGGGTGTATCAATTCCTATGGTGGAAACCCGACACAAATTCAAGATGCACAGTGTAAACTACTTATGCCCAGTGCCTGCTTTTTCCACTCCGGAGTGTGTGCATGCCCATACTCCGCCGGAACCTACACTGTTGCACCACCCGTCGCTATTTTGGTCGCTTATAATCAGCTCAGTAATCGTTCCTCACCCTGCCTAGTTCAGGGTACCGTGATACATCTATGTGGGTTACTGCTGAAGTGGGTCCCCGTTACTAGGGTTTCCTAATCAACACGTTATAACGGTTAAGTGTTCTTAAATTAACCTAACCCCACCCATATGTTTAATTAACATATTGTATTAGTTAAGTGTTGCCTTAATTAACTTAACTCTACCATTCTTAGCTTGTCTGTCCCTTAGCTTTAATTCATTCATTAAAGCACCAACCTCTCACTTTAGATCTATATTGTTGCGGTCGCTGGATGTGCTAGTCAGTTTCGAGCAGTCTTACACTGCAGCTCAATCTAACCTGGGGATTTTGGGCTTAATGCGCTAACCTCTCACATTAAATCTATAGTGTTGCGGGCATTGGATGTGTCGGGCGGTTCCGGGCAGTCTTACACCGCAACTCAATCTAACCTCGGGTTAGGCATGTTCATCTTTAGCCAATTTACATATTTGTCATATGTGTCCAAGTCTAGGTCTTTTTATATCAATATTCTCCAAGTGTAGTCAGTACAAGTTTTATGCCACATTCACTTGTTATGCCAAAAATTTACATAATTAAATTATACCAAATTTTTCCCGCGTTATAATTGCATGTACAACGAAATTCAATCTAAGTTCCGAACAAACCTAGTATTCATAAAAGAAAATAAAAAACGAAAAATAGAGAAGGAGCATAAGAATTTACATAAGGAAAAATAGGCATGTAATGGTGTACCTAATTCAAGAATCATATTTCCAATAGGCATGTTGCACATTAACAATAAGTATGGGAAAGCTAAGCAATTTACACCATTCGTATAAAGATTAGATAGAATTGGACTTAAGAGAATCACTAATTTTGATGTACAACATGATAAATTCCATTATATCAATCACAATAGTCTCATAGGCATAGGATGTACAACATCATAGGTTCCATCATATCAATCACAATAGTCTCATCGCATGATAGGTTCCATTATGTTAATCACCACAGTCTCATAGGCATGATATGCTTCATTATATCAATCACAACAGTCTCACAGGAATGATAGGTTTCATTATATCAATCATAATAGTCTCATAGGAAATTCAGATTTGACAAAAGGATAAGCATGAATCAGAGTTAGGCATAGTTATAGATCCGATTATTGCAGTCATGATTTTTGTTAGGTGTTCAAATCTGAATAATAACTGAACTTACAGAAAAATGAACGGATCTTGTATTCTGGGATCTGATTTCTGAATTTGTTAAGCTTAACCCTTGATGTAGACGTTTCATTCTCTAGTTTGGATTTGGTTTGGAGCTTTCTACCTTTAGTTCTAATTTGGAGAAGATGGAGGCAAGGCTAGCTTAGACATGGACAGCATGGCGGCTTCATAGAATAGGGTTATGAGGTCTAGGGTTGAGGTTTGGGGGTGATTATATAGAAGTTTAGGATTAATATGGGCCTTCAGATCAACCTAGGAGTCATCAGAGCCGTGTGGTCCAAGAAAATGTGTCATCAAGAAAATCAGAAGTCTCCACATAATCCTATGACTTAGAAAATCATCACTGTCCAGCATAGTTGGTAAGGGTAGACCCCTACAGGGGGGTCGACACCCATGTCGACACCCCTATAGGGGGTCGACTCCCATGTCGACACACCTTGGAGGGGTCAACGCCCCAGAGCGGGAGATTTCCCGCTCAGCCGATTTCTGAGTTTTTGAATTTCGAACTGAATTGATTATTTAATTATTATTTTTTAATTTATTTTCTGCTTACACTAGAAATTTTCTAACCACCATAACCTCTTCATACGGAGTCCGATTCACGCAAACTCGGACTTTATCTCTAGGAGAATTCCGAGATGAACGCAATGGCATAACCCGTTTCTCCCAATTCTTCTTTTTTTAAAAATTAAGTGTTTTCAGATTTGTTAATTTTAATATTCATAGAAAATACGGGGCGTTACATTCTCCCCTCCTTAAAGGATTTCGTCCCCAAAATCTCTAAGTTAAGAAGAATGTATCTTAACATCCAACATCCATCTACTCAACCATCAATCATAGGCATCCATTGTCCTTAAAAATATTTCTAATGCTTTCATGATCATATGCATATTGTGTGTATATGTCCTTATCTAATGCAAAATTAGTCAGTCTACTGATTCAGTTGACCTCCTTGATGAGAATCATGTCGGTACTATGAGTCCATTATGTATGCAATTATTCCTAATCGTATTTTGTAACTTATACATGAGTGCATAATCATTCATACAAATGCAACATCCATATGATAGAACATCAAGTTTCAATTGACATACAAATACATATATGCATATGCAATATGAAAATGACTAAGCCGATCTAGTACTTAATGTGTGTATATTCATCCACGAGCAACAACTTGCAACCATCAATCAAAACATGTTTCAAATACATGTTTACATCCATTGATTTCTACCAAAATATTAAGAATAGGACCAAGGAGATATACTTAAATGATAGATACAAACATGAATAAACTTATGGAAAAAGAGATCAAGGATGTACCCTCAAAAAGATAAGGATAGGATGCGCGTATCTTGTCTTCAGTCTCCCAAGTCGCGTCTCCTTCAGCGTCACTCCACTGTACTTTAACTAGCTTGACCTCACGATTGCGTAGCTTTTTAACTTCTGTACCCAAGATATGAGCTGGAACTCTTCTCACCGTCGCTTCTCGCTCCACTTCTACTTCCTCTAGTATGCTCGGCTCCACAACTTTCGCAGACTCATGTAAGCACTTCCGTAGATGAGAGACATGAACAACAATATGAACTCCAGCCAATCTTTCGGGTAGCTCTACTTTATAAGCCATCTTCCCAATCCTCTCAATGATAGGAAATGGCCCTACAAATCTTGGTGCCAATTTTCCTACAGACCTAAAGCGAACGACATTCTTCAAAGGAGATACTTTAAGAAAAACTCTGTCTCCAACCTCGAACTCGAGGTTGGTCCTTCTTTTATCAGTGTAGGACTTCTGCCTATCTTGTGCGGTCTTCATTCGTCTAAGTATCAAGTCCACCTTCTCTAAAGTTTCTCTGATCATGTCAGGCCCAAGTATGAGCTTGTCTATAGACTCCCACCAGCAAGTTGGTGATCAGCATGGTCTTCCATATAAAGCCTCAAAGGGTGCCATGCCTATGGTGGCTTGGTAGCTATTATTGTAGGCGATCTCCACCAAAGGAAGATGATCCTCCCATGTTCCTCCAAAATCAAGAATGCACAATCTCAAAAGATCTTCTAATACTCTATTCACCCTTTCCGTCTGACTATCGGTTTGAGGGTGATAGGCAATGCTTAAACATAGCTGTGTGCCTATAGCGTCTTGCAAACTCTTCCAAAACTCGCTCGTAAAGATAGGATCTCAATCACTTACTATGCTAGAGGGTATTCCATGCAGTCGAACCACCTCTTTAAGATAAATTGATGCTAACGATGAGGCATTCCTCCTACTCTTAACAGGTATAAAGTGAGCGCTTTTAGTGAGCCTGTCCACTATTACCCAAATAATGGTGTTGCCCCTTCTTGACCTAGGCAAACCAACAATAAAATCCATCAAAATGCTATCCCATTTCCACTGTGGGACCTCTAGAGGATGAAGCAGACCACCAGGCTTCTTCTGCTCTGCCTTGACTAGCTATCATATCAAGCATTTAGAGACAAACTCAGCTACATCCTTCTTCATGCCATTCAAGAAGAAAACTCTTTGTATGTCTTTATACATCTTGTCCCCACCTGGGTGTATGGTCAACTTAGAATGGTGTGCTTCTTCGAGAACGGTTTTCACCAAATCCCTTGCTTGTGGGATGCATAGTCTTCCGTCCTGTCTCAACCAACCCTTATCATCGATGGAGTATCTATTAAGGTGACTAGAAATCTCACCTCTAATTAGCTTATCCATCACATCAACTAGCTGAGGGTATTCACGTTGCATGAATCCTGTTGAGTCCAAAAGAGTAGGCCGCACCTCTAGCGATGCTAACAAACCAGGTACAAATTCAAAGGAGGGTCTAAAGTCAAAGTTTGCCATGTACTCCAAGCTTTGCCTTTCTATAAAGAGAGGACTTAAGGTCAACTTTTTCCTACTTAAGGCGTCTGCTACCACATTGCCCTTGTCATAGGTATAAGCAATCTCAAAATCGTATGAGGCAAGAAATTCCATCCACCTTTGTTGTCTTAAGTTAAGATCTTTCCATGAGAAAAGAAACTTTAACGATTTATGGTCAGTAAACAATTCAAACCTTTCTGCTAGAAGGTAATGACGCCATGACTTAACAGTGAAAACAATGGCAGCTAGTTCTAAATCATGAGTTGGGTAGTTCTTCTCATGTACCTTCCACTACCTTCCCCCATAACAAACTACCTTGCCTTCTTGCATCAAGACATCGCCTAGTCCGGTACCGCATGCGTCTGTGTATACCGTAAACATCTTACTCCCATCAGGCAATGTCAGAACTGGGGCCATTGTCAGAGCCCTTTTCAGTCTTTGGAGAGCAACATCACAATCCAAATCCCAGTCAAAAGTTAGGTTCTTCTTTATCAACCTAGTAAGTGGGGTTAAGATCTTTGCAAAGTCCCTAATGAACTTTCTGTAAAAGCCCGCTAGCCAGAGAAAAATTCATGCTTCGGTTGCATTCCGTGGAACCTTCCAATCTTGCACCGTAACTATTTTTGCGGGATCCACATCTATCCCCTCTTTGGACACCACATGTCCAAGAAACCTTACTTCTTCTCTCCAAAAATGGCATTTGGAGAATTTTGCTTTCAGCCGATGTGCTCAAAGAGAATTCATAACTTCCCTTAAATGCAAAGCATGTTCTTCCTCACTTTTTGAGAAAATCAAAATGTCGTCCACGAAGACCACTACAAATTTATTAAGGAACTCTCTGAACACCCTACTCATCAAGTCTAGGAAATAGGTAGGTGCGTTTGTCAAACCGAAAGGCATGACAAGCCATTCGAAGAAACCATCCGGGGTCCTGGACGTGGTCTTATCTATGCTGTCTTCAGCCACTCTTAGCTGATGAAATCTGGTGGCCAGATCTAGTTGGGAGAAAACCGAGGTACCTACTAGTTGGTCGAACAAGTCAACTATTCTAGGAAGTGGGCACCTATTCTTCTTGGTCAGCTTGTTTAGCTCTCTATAGTCTACGCACAGGCGAAGTGAACCATCCGCTTTGGTTGCAAAAACACTGGAGCACCCCGTTCAAAAATACTCCGCCTTATGAACCCCTTTTCAAGCAACTCTTTAACATGCTTGCTAAGCTCTTTCCTTTCCCTTGGAGCCATGTGTCTAACGGGTAAAGCAACAGGTTTTGCATTATCAACAAGGTATATGCGGAAGTCTATCTCTCACTTTGGAGGTAAATCCTTCACCTCTTCAAAGACATCCGAGTATTCACGGACTAATCTAACAGACTGCAAGTTTTCAGCGGACGCATCAAGAGATTCTAGATAGCTAAGAATAACAGAGTTCATGGGATTACAAGAGATTTCGAGAGTGTTACCAAGGCGAGTCATAAGTTTAACCACTCTCCTTTCACAATCAAGGATGGCACTATTATCAGATAACCAATCCATGCCTAGAATCAACCCATAACCCGTGAAACCCAAAACATAAGCATTAAATCTAAACCCAACGCTTAGTATAGAAATTTCCAAATCCAAACAAATCATTGACAAATAAGCCGAACCCTCAATTGGATATGAAACAACCATGAGATCCTCTACTATACTGGCATCTAGGTGTAGAGATTCAACTAAAGCAGTAGATATAAAAGAGTGCAATGCACCAGAATCAAAAAGAGGATGAACTGGATGATCAGAAAGATAAACTAAACTCTTAACAGAAATATTTCTACCTCTTTCTTGCGGAGGTGCAATAAGAGCGTGAATCTGCCCTCTAGAAGTAGATCCAGTCCTCTGCCCTTGCCTTCTTGGGCAATCCTTAGCCATATGTCCTGTCTCGCTGCATTGAAAACAACCACCCATCTTCCTTTTCTTCTTTCTGCAGTCCTTAATTAGATGTCCAGGTATGCCACAAAATTTACACTTCCTCTTGTCATGGGGTTTGTTATTCTTCCCGCCTTTCTTGGAATCCGTCTTCTTATTCTGCGATCCCTCCACTTTCTTGTCTAGAGGTACTTCCACCTTTGCCTCTTTCTTGCCTTGTCTTCCTCCTGTAATTGTGCCATGTCCACCAGTCTCTCAAAAGTCGCACCCATATGTATATGGGACATAGTTAGGTAGTGCAGTGGCTCATTTAACCCTCTAACGAATCAGAGAGCCTTTTTATGTGGAGTGTTTACTAACTCCAGACCGAATCTAGCCAGCTGGTTGAATTGGTTGACGTATTCCTTAACCGATAGGCTTCCCTGTTTGAGTGCTAAGAACTTCTTCATCTATAGGCTTCGTTTAGCTTGCGGGAGGAACTTCATTTCAAATCTTATTCTGAAATCCTCCCAAGTTTCAACTGGTCTCTCAACATTAGTAACGTCCCACCAGTAAGATGCTTCGTCCTTAAGTAACCATACAACCAATTGTATCTTCTGCCTGTCGTCCACTTCAAAGATAACAAACAAATCTTCTGTTTCCTTGAGCCAGTTTCTTGCTTCCACAAATGACTCCGTCCCATTAAAGTTCTTTCCACCCATAGCTCGAAAGTCTCTACATATCTTCGAGAAAGCATTCACGCACGGAGGAGGAGGAACGGCTGCAACTGGGGGAGGAGGAACGTCTGCTGGGCCTTTAAAATAAAAGGTCACTCACAAAGGGAAAAGAAAAGGTTCAAAACAATGGATAGAAAGATAGTGCATATGGCTTTGGGGATTATGCCTTTAAAATAAAACAACCCATTTCTTGAAAATGCTTCTTTAAACTTCTTTTTGAAAAATAATTTTCAAAAACTTTTATTAGATCTGGTAAACCATCGCTCTGATACCAAGTGAAACACCACACCTCTATTAAGGTCACTCACAAAGGGAATGAATTAACTTTGGTGAAGCATTTTAGGTAAAAGAAACATATAATTTACAAGATAGACATATAAACAGCGGAAAACCGAAATCATTTCATAAACAGTGTGGTTCAGTCAAAACATTACAAGCATATTCTCAAAACCCAACTTCTAAATTATTACAATAAGACATCTGTCTTGATTTAAAACTCCAAGTACATAAAGAAGCATAAAACAGTAGTAAAGAAGAATAAATCCCCAACAAAAGTGTAACCACAGCCATAGCCCAAGAAAAGAGAATCCAAGCAATACATCTACTCTCTTCAAGCTTTAAAAGGTCTGCATTGAGCTGAAGTATTCCCTCCCTGAGGACCTGTGGGGGAAAACGGAAGAAAAGAAGGCGAAAGAAAACGGGTCAGACATAAGCCAGGTAAGTCTAGTAATTATTCACCATGTAAACAGGGAAAAGGATCATGACGTGAATAAACTGAACATAGGACAATACCATAGCAATAAGATAACATAAGATAAGGCAAGATAAACTGAATAAACTATCACACTCAATTCCATTTCTCTACACCTACTAACGAATGCTACAACTACCATCATGTGTTCATAACAAAATGATCCCTTTTTCGATCGACTTCTACTCACATGCATTTATTACTTGTGTCATTCGGCCATGCTTGATTGTAGATACCTGTGCTGGTCCCATCATGGGGTGTATCAATTCCTATGGTGGCAACCGAACACAAATTCAAGATGCACAATGTATACTACTAATGCCCAGTGCCTACTTTTTCCACTCCGGAGTACGTGCACGCTCATACTCCGCCGGAACCTACACTGCTGCACCACCCACCGCTATTTTGACCACATATAATCAGCCCAGAAATCGTGTCCTACCCTGCCAAGTTCAGGTAACTGCGATACATCTATGTGGGTTACTGCTGAAATGGGTCCCCGTTATTAGGGTTTCCTAATCAACATGTTATAATGGTTAACTGTTCTCAAAATAACCTAACCCCACCCATTTGTTTAATTAACATGTTGTATTGGTTAAGTGTTGCCTTAATTAACTTAACCATACCATTCTTAGCCTGTCCTCCCTTAGCTTTAATTCATTCATTAAAGCACCAATCTCTCACATTAGATCTATATTATTGCAGTCGCTGGATGTGCTGGTCGATTCCGGGCAGTCTTACACCGCAACTCAATCTAACCTCGGGGTTTTGGGCTTAATGCGCTAACCTCTTACATTAGATCTATATTGTTGCGGTCGCTGGATGTGTCGGGCGGTTCCAGGCAGTCTTACACCGCAACTCAATCTAACCTCGGGTTAGGCATGTTCATCTTTAGCCAATATACATATTTGTCATATGTGTCCAAGTCTAGGTCTTTTTATATAAATATTCTCCAAGTGTAGTCAGTACAAGTTTTATGCCACATTAACCTATTATGCACAAAATTTACTTAATTAAATTATGCCTAATTTTTCCCGCATTATAATCGCACGTACAACAAGATTCAATCTAAGTTCCGAACGAACCTAGTATTCATAAACGAAAATAAAAAGGGAAAAATAGAGAAGGAGCATAAGAATTAACATAAGGAAAAATAGGCATGTAAAGGTGTACCTAATTCAAGAATCATATTTCCAATAGGCATGTTGTACATTAACAATAAGTGTGGGAAAGCTTAGCAATTTACACCATAGGCATAAAAATTAGATAGAATTGGACTTAAGAGAATCACTAATTGTGATGTACAACATGATAAGCTCCATTATATCAATCACAACAGTCTCATAGGCATAGGATGTACAACATGATAGGTTCTATCATATCAATCACAATAGTCTCATAGGCATGATAGGTTCCATTATGTCAATCACAACAGTCTCATAGGCATGATATGTTTCATTATGTCAATCACAACAGTCTCATAGGCATGATAAGTTTCATTATATCAATCGTAATAGTCTCATAGGTATAGGCAATTCATATTTGACAAAAGGATAAGCATGAATCAGTATTAGGCATAGTTCTAGATCCGATCATTACAGTTATGATTTCCATTAGGTGTTCAAATCTGAATAATAACTGAACTTACAGAAAAAAAGAACGGATCTTGTATTCAGGGAGCTGATTTCTGAATTTGTTAAGCTTAAACCTTGATGTAGATGTTTGATTCTCTAGTTTGGATTTGGTTTAGAGCTTTCTAACTTGATTTCTAGTTTGGAGACGATAGAGGCTAGGCTAGCTTAGACATGGACAACATGACGGCTTCATAGAATAGGGTTATGAGGTCTAGGGTTGAGGTTTGGGGTGATTATATAGAAGTTTAGGATTAATATGGTCCTTTAGATCAAGCCAGGAGTCATCAGAGCCGTCTCGTCCAAGAAAATGCGTCATCAGGCAAATCAGAAGTCACCACGTAGCCTTATGACTCAGAAAATCGTCACTGTCCAGCACAATTGGCAGGAGTCGACCCCTATCGGGGGGGTCGACACCCATGTCGACAC
Source organism: Allium sativum (assembly GCA_030737875.1). Taxonomy (NCBI): domain Eukaryota; kingdom Viridiplantae; phylum Streptophyta; class Magnoliopsida; order Asparagales; family Amaryllidaceae; genus Allium; species Allium sativum. The sequence goes on from CM060926.1 coordinate 243,357,712, forward strand.
CACTATAGGTGGGTCGACTCCCATGTCGATATCCGGGGGTGGTCGACACCTCTAAGCGGGAGATTTCCAGCTCAGCCGATTTCTGAGTTTTTGAATTTCGAACTGAATTGATTATTTAATTATTATTTTTTAAATTTATTTTCTGCTTATACTAGAAATCTTCCAACCTCCATAACTTCTTCATACATAGTCTGATTCATGCAAACTCAGACTCTATCTCAAGCAGAATTCCGAGACGAATGCAATGGTGTAACCCATTTCTCCCAATTCTTCATTTAAAAAAATTAAGTGTTCTTAGATTTGTTAATTTTAATATTCACAGAAAATGCGGGGTGTTACACTATGAAAATAAGTTGAAATGGGACACCCTCAGGAAAAATGGGAGCCCAAACATGCTGCGAACGAAGAAAAGAGAAGAACTCAGGAATGGAATCAAGGGAATATTGTAATTGACTTGAGGGGATAATTTTAAAAAATAACTTTTTATTTTGTAAACACTTTTCCTTAAAAGACTTTTTCCTTTAAAAACAAATTTTTTTACTGATCTTGTGGCCTTAGGCTCTGATACCAAATGTAACACCCCACATTTCTTAACATTATTGCCCGCATAAGGATTTCATTAAGAAACATGAAGCTTTTAGGTATAAGATAATATCACATAGACTAAAATTCACAAGATAGTATAATAAAAACCTAACGGAACTTAAAAAAATCATTTAAAACAGAATAAATGTGTCATTTCATCACAGAGCACAAAAACCACATATGTCTCACAAAAAACTACATAATCATAGTATCATAATAAAATTCCTCTTCAATATCATATAATGTGGAAAAATACATGTAAAGAGGTAGAACAAGACAAATGGGAATCTCTAATGGGATGAGCTAGGCCAAAGCTCTCTCAAGTGAAAGATCCTCCACCCAGAAAACCTGGGGAGAAAGGAAAGAAGAAGAGGGAAAAACTAGTCATACATAAAGCTTGGTGAGTTCAGTAATTACTAGCATGAGTGATAAAAGAGGAAATCTAGACAGGATAATAATTTGAAGTTCAAACACATAAATAAGAACAAGAATATAATGCCATGAATATAGTCGATTGTCAAATCATTCGATTTTTGCACCATTTACTACAATCTCATAAATTGGGATATAACCTGATTCTACCCATCGATCGGCTACTAAACCACAATTGTGATAACCTATGCTGACTATGGACTTGAGTTTATCAGACCCGACCCGTCATCTCTAAGGACATAGCGTAAATCACCAGCGTCGTTGCATCTTATCTTCTCTAATCGGCACAATGCACGCTCCCGTCCTGCCGGAACACGTCAATACCCAGCACGTTTGGATCCCTTACTACTCGGTACAGTACAAGCGTGTCTCCACCTCCTCGTGAGACCATGACGTAATGTGATAAAACGAATACTGACTGGTATGGATCCCAACCCAAAAATGCAAATTGACATAAGTTAACACTAGACTTAGTCCCCAATTTTTATTTACTAGCATCAAGGCCCATATAAAATTATTGTTGACCGCCTAGCTACCCTAGACCCCCATAGTATTATTAAAAACGCTTAGGTCACTAAAAATAAATGATTTAATTAGTCTCTTATTTTCCCTAATCAGTCTACCCCTACCATCGGAACAGACCAATATTACGAGCCTCTTATTTTCCCTAATCATTCGTCATTGCTGGAATGAACTCCTATTACTACATATTTTCTTAATAGGCCGCTTATTTTACCTAATCAGCTAATGTTGTTGGAACAAACCACTAGTACTCATGCTTATTTTTTTTTCATTATAAAGTTAAAATCAATCTTAAGTTTATTAATAAGCCTATCATCTTCATGTAACTTTCTGTCATATTATAGGTTGTATGTAAATTTTATTTTACAAATTGTTCATAACATATCTTTTGTTTAATTTCATTGTACAACCCAACCCCTGTCATTAGCATATATCCAAATGTAATTTATTCAGTTTATCAAAGTTACAGTTTAATAATCTTTTCACTTCACAATTTCAATAAGCCCAGTTTATCCTTTTTGCATACATTTCTTATTTTTACTTATTGCGCTTAAATTATAGGTTTCATATTTTAACCCAAATTGCGCATAGACAAGAAAGGAATAAATGGTTTAGGCTTTTAGAGGCTTAAACTCAATGTCAAAATAAAAATGATAATGGCCTAGGCTCTCGCATGGCCTAAGCTCAAATAGATAAGTGCAGATCTGAAATATAAATAGAGCTGAAACCGGACTCTAATAAAATTACATATGAAGAAAACAGGTGTGTAGATGAAATGAAAAAAAAACTATAATATCATAATAGATTACTGAATCAGACAGAAGAAAGGATAGAACAATAATAAGGTTATAGGTTTTTGAAAGAAAAGAAAATAGAAATAAGAATGAATCTACCACTTATTATACTATCAAGAAAACCCCCAATTTGTACTAAATCTTGCAATTACTGAAATTACTTAAAATTTTAAGAAAATCCAATTAAGTTCCTGTAGAAGTTTCTATCTATGAATATTCTCCATAATATATGTAAACCCAAGCCTTAGTACTCCATTAGAATTATTTGAGAAGAAGGTTGTTTGAGGTGGAGGCAGAGAATGGAGTAGTGATAAATAAATTAGGTTTGGAGCATATTTATAACAGAGCTAAGGGATTTAGGTTCATTGGATTTTAGGTTAAAAACTTAGGCCATTAGATTAAAGAATCTTCTAGAAAAATGAACCCAAGCTAGCAAAAACGATTGAGCAACGCGCGCACTTGGTTGAGTACATCACCCAGGTAGGTCGACCCACTTGGAATCTAGGTCGACCCTCTGGTTGACACAGCTGCTCGTGATTAACAATTGATTTGTTTCTTATTTAATTCATCATTTATTCCAATTTCAAATTTGAATTCCAAACTACTTTCTTTCAAAAAAAATTCAATTTCAGCAAACCAAATGTCTATCTTAGCCAGAATTCCGTAATGGACTCAATGGCGCAACCCCCGTTGCCCATTTTCTAGTATTTTCCAATTAATATTTATTTTATTGATCTTTTATTTATATTTATTTATTAAAATTTTGGGTTGTTACAATGAATATGATCAGCAAAGGAGAGGCCTTAAGGCACCTCTAATGTTATTCCATAGATTCCAATTTATGGATGAGAAGGGATGGAGTGTCATATCTGCTCTGTAACAGCCCGCATTTTACGTATTGGAGGATCATAGTATTTTTGTTTTATTCCCTGAGGGTTGGATCATTTCATATTTTGATATGTTGGTTACGGGGATGTGAGACATTTCCATAATTTTTACCAATTTTATTTATGATAATTTTTCCCCTATCAGTCTTGTACAGGGTATAACTTTTGACTAGGATCGAATCAGGTGTTGAGATCGGTCTCATCGGAAAGGAAATAGTGTTGCCAATTCCGTAGAGTGGTCACATTAAAGATTTGGTTCAGCGGTTTGGAAGGAATCGATGTTTTAATGTTTCACAATTTCTGTTTAGGTTTTCAAGCCATTAGTGGGCTGATTTGAGGAGGCCCATTAGTGGGCTAGTGGGAGGCTATAAATAGGGGTTTAAAGGCATGAAGAATAATTTACTTTCTTCATTCCCTCATTTGGTTGAGCTCATGACCCTCTTTGCTCAATCAAATATACCTTTCCACCATTAAAATTCTAGATCTACATAATAGAATCAAAGATCTAAGTCAAGTGAAGATTTTGCATAAAATCAAGACATTTGAAGCATGTTCTTCACTTTCCGGATTGAGAATTTGACGATTTCGAGTTATTTTGAAGAACTGGTGAGTGATAAGCATCTCTTGCATGGATTCAATCAAGTATATGAGTTGCTTGATCTTATTTTTCATCATTTCAAGTTGTTTTCACCTAGATGTGCATCATGGTAAGTATATTTTCACAGAATCACCATAGTATGTAATCTAGCAACTTAAATCGGTAAATCTTATGTTAATTCATATGTTAGGAAAGTTTAGATCCATTATTTTGTTCTTTTATTATTTTATCATGATATGGTGAATTCTAAATGATTATATGATGATATTTCTTGTGTTATTGTTTGTTTGATGGTTGCTTGGATTATTGAATGGTTGATTGTTTTGCATAAGTTTGATTCGGATTCTTTTCAAGTTTGGTGATGGATCTGTGACAGATGGATTAGCTCGGATCTGTGATGGATCTATGGCGGATGGATCGGCTCAGATCTATGATTGAATGGGTTGGCTTAGATCTTTGATGGATCTATGATTGAATGGATCGTCTTTTGTCTGTGACGGATCAGTGACGGAATGGATTGGTGACGGATGGATCGCGCAAAGATCGGTAATGGATGGATCGGCTTAGGTCTGTAATGGATCGGTAATGCAATGGATTGGCTAAGATCTGTGATCGGTGGCAGATTAGTGATGGATTGGTTAAAGATGGATTGGTGATGGTTGGAACGACCCAGATCTATGATGGATGGATCGACTCAGATTTATGATGGATCGATGACGGATGAATCAGTAAAGGATCAGTGATGGATTGGTGACAGATTGATCAGTGACGGATCAGTGATGGACCGATGATGGATGGATCAGTGACAGATCAATGATGGATCAATGACAGGGGATATGATAGCATTTCAAAAATGCTATAAATGACTAGATGAACGCTGTGAAAGCCAGTTTTGTTTAGTTTTTCACACTAGATTGATGGAGAACTGAACTATGAGATATAATAACATTTTAGAAATGCTGTAAAAGGCTGTTTTGACATTGTAACCATTTTTTCATAACGAAAAAGCTGGAATGGCTGTGAAATGCAGTATCGATCAAACAAAACTTGTTTTTGTGTCGACGGTGGTTCTAGGTTCGACGTGAATTCAAGGAGGAATGTCTGAAGCATTGTGAAGTGTTCGTTGATCGTAAAGATGCAACGAATGTGATTCAATTTGGACTTGAAGGATGTTCAAAATGTTGTGAAGTTTTTGTCGATCGTGGAGATGCAACGAATATGAAGATGATTCAGGTTGGACTTGATCTCCGGGATAATGTTTGCTCGATATGGTATCTGGGCTTGTTGATAGTCGCCAGCGATGTCGACTACAGTTATGAAGGATGAGAGATTATCGTTGTCGTAAGTTCTAATGGGCTCAAAGTAGGGGTATAATAGGGACATCTAAAAGGCTAGTTGGACTAGTCAAGTACCCTGGACCCATTGGATTAGCCTAGTTGTCTCTGGGAGGAAAATGTACGTTGGACATGCAGTAGTCTGGTTAGAACTAGGTTTACCATTAGACCTTGACGGAAGGCAAGGCGTTTAGCCGGTTATACGATTAACGATGGTTTCAAAGCAGGATTGTTGGTGATAGCCTTAGTAATGGATGTTGATGTTTTGTTTGTATCGTATTGTGTAGATTACTCAATGTCGAAGCAGATATTTCTAAGATGCTTGTCTGATGTTGGTTTAGGCCTTCGGGGCTTGTGTTTGAGAGATGTCGATATTAACTAGGATGGTCTATGCTTGATAACTGATTGCCATGAATGTACTATTATTTCAACTTGGTTGTTTGTAAAGGCTATCACTGTCGGATGTGGGGAAGATAGTTTGGGCTCTTCTCTGGTAGGTTGGTAGATTAGTTGGATAAATCTGCCTATTCTCATATACTTTATTGATGATGTTAGTTAGTTGTTTTATGACTCACTAAAACTTTTGTCTAACTCAAGGTTTTTTGTCTCCCCTTATTACCTTAGGTTGTTCATCAGGTTTTGGATGAGCAGACTAAGTAGCAGGTGACAAGTGATCGATTGGTGAGGAGATGTTGTAAACAGAGACGGGCAGGAGGCTTACGTACCAGTTTCTTATTATACATATTATGATGTTTTTCTGATGTCTGTTGTATACTATGAGTGTCGTAGTGAGGCCTCTTTGTATAGAGATTATTGATGTGGTCCAAAGATCTTATGGATATTCTGTGATGATATGGAGGTTTAAGTTTCTATGCAATTATGCTACGCTATTATTGCATGTTGTATATGTTCTATTATATTTTATCCTTGCGCTGTGAGTTATACGACAGGTTATGCTTGTGTTATCCTACCTTGATGATCGTCCATAGTTGCTTGGTATGTATTCCAATGTATTATTCCCCTTGTTAAGTGCAGGAGTTATGGGCGGTCATCATAAACTCTGCACTAGTGGTTTGGTAAGTGCACACATTATCTAAGGCACACCACTCGCGGATGACTATCTGTCCCATTGGATATAAGACATATAAAGGTTTGAGGAGATTTTTCATTTGGAAAGGGATAAAGAAAGACGTAGCAGAATTTGTAGCGAAATGTTTGATTTTCCAAAGATTAAGGCAGAGCAAAGAAAGCCCGGAGGAATGCTACATCCCATAGAAGTGCTCCAGTGGAAGTGGAAAAGCATATAAATGGACTTTATAGACAGCTTAACCTAATCTAGAATGGGAAACACTAGTACTTAGGTGATTGTGAATAGAGTGACTAAGAGCGTCCACTTTATACCTATTCAAAGTAAGATATCTACAACTTCATTGACATCCCCATAAATCAGAGTGGTAGTCCAACTCCATGGAGTCCGCTCCAACATTTTAGTGATAGGGATCCAATCTTTATAAGAGAAATGTAACACCTCGAAATTTTAACGACACTAAAGATGATGAATTAAGGAATAATTAATGTGGAATACATTATTAATAATGAATTAAGGAAAACTTAATTAAATATTCAGAATTAAGTAAAACGGACCATGCCATTGCGTCTGTCTCAGAATTCTAGTCACGTTAGACACCAAGTTTGCGTAAAACGGACTTCGTATGAAGAAGTTATTAAGGTTTGAAGTTTGTATGCATATAAGGAGAATATATATATAAATTAAACCAGAATTCAAAAATTCAAAAACAGAAAATCCGGCATGTAAACATAGAAAGGGCCAACCGTTTATGGTCGACCCCTCCTTCCCCCAGATCTGGGCAAAATTCATATTTTGAATGTTGACTTGTTCGTGGCTTGGTTCGTTGCTTCTAAGCTATAAAAAGGACCCTAAACCTAGGTTTTATTCGTCTAAAAAAATGATGCCGATGGCGGAGCTCTGCTGCAACGTAAATTGAATGGCCTTTTCTTCTCCAAATCCAATTCAGCAAAGATTATACAAATTCGACGATTGCTAAAAACAACAAATACAACGTGGTCTTTGCAGTAATTTGGATCCATTTCCTTAGATCTATTCACTGTGAGTTCGTGTTATATTTAGATCTAAATATTTAATTGATAATCATAAAATTTATATAGAAACTGGATATTGGATCTATGCCTAAACAAGTTCTATTATGACATAATTATCAGATCTACCTTTATATGTTCATACCGCCACTATATTAAATCTTGTCATAATATATCTATTCAGTTTTATGCCTATTTCTATCACTTTATTATTGATTCGCCATTATGCCAGTTATGATTCTCTTTTTTCCCTTTTCTTCCCTTTTATTTTTATATAGCCAGACTACTTCCGAGCCTAGGTCTAACGCTGAAATATGCGAATGTGAGAAATTGGGAACGATTAGAAAAGACATAATTTGGGGCATAATTGGTATTGGACAATATGAATATAAATTTGGGCACAAAATTTGGAAATATACGAATATGGATTTGGGAATATATGTCGTGTTGGATAATGTGAATATGAATTTAGGCATACATTGGAAAATTTGATTTGGTCGTAAATTGGAACACATGTAAAATATGATTTAGCATATGATTTGGGCGTAAATTGGAACATATGATTTGGCATATGATTTGGGCGTAAATTGGAACAGACGTAAAATATGATTTGGCACATGATTTGTGCGTAAGTTGGAACATATATAAAATATGATATGGGCGTAAATTGGAATATATGTGAAAATGAATTTGGGCATTACTTGTGCTAAAATATGTGAATATGAACTAGGGACATAAATTAGCAAATATGTGAATACGGATTTAGGCATATTATATATATCTTGATTAATGACTTGGGAAAAGGGGCGTATTGTGCATAATGAAATATGAATTAAAAAGGGGCATGAAAATCTATAATTGGAATAGGAATATTTATTAATATGAATATGCCTAAAATAATGGAACCCTAGTGGTGTCTATACACGAGGTTAGATTGCACTTGTGGTATAAGTCTGTCCGGAGCCGCCCGGCATATCCAGCGACCACAAGTGGTTAATCTAATGTGAGGGGTCTAATGCATAACAACACCATGACACGAGGTTAAGTCTAAACTTGTGGTTTAAGTCTGCCCGGAGCCACCCAACATATCCAGCATCCACAAATGGTTGACTTAATGTGAGAGGTCTGGGGCATTAACATGTATGAACAGAAAATATAAGAAGTTTAGGCTTGTCCTAAGGACAAGTGGAAATTATAACTTAGGTTATAATAAATGAAAAATGGAATAGACTAATCTATGTAAGTGGATAAGTTGTACTTAATTTTAAATTAAGTTATTTACAAGAATAAGAATATGAGATCTACGGATGAGGACAACATAAGTTTTATTTATGGAAAGGAAACTTATTAGTAAACCTTAGTTAAGAGAACTAGTTAGTAGGTAGACAATGATAAGATGGAATTATGATTAAATGAGAAAGAATGAGGAAAACTTGTAAAATGAAATAAGTTGTATTCAATCATAAATGGTAAGTGACATGTTAATTAGAAAACATGTGAATTGAGATATACTTAATAACATATTAAGTAGAACATGTTATTGTAATGATGTAGCCAAGCAAGAATTCTAAAGAGATTGTGGATTACAGACCTCGGGCCACAGTCTAGAGAACATGTTGTGGGCTTATTAATGAGATTAAATGGGTTAAGTTTTATAACCAAAATTAATAAGCAAGAGGAACTTGGTAACTTGGTTAAGAGTTCAATATGAATGAGAATAACCAAGTTAAATGAAAATCTGATGAGATAAGGCAAGCGCGTAAAAGAATGTTTAGACATTGGGTCTAACAACATCTTAAAGTGAAGTGCTTGGACTAGTCCACACGTTTAAGGGTGAATAACCCAACGGGGTAGATCATCGTGGTGTTATAAGGCATGAGGGGGAGCACACATTCATCTGATTATTCTGTCAGCTCCGAAGGACTGGAGGAGGAAGCACGAGGCTTCCTTAGGTACGTAAGGTGCTCTTAGTAGTCCTCTGTGTGGTGGTAGATGTTTTAAGCTGTGCTCGCAGAGGTTAGGCCTGCGCGTAACTACTAGGTGGGTGGGCCTTGACTGCAGAAGTAGCTATGCAGTCAAAATGCTGTGACGCGGTGACGCCAGAGTGATTCGGCGGTTTCCTCAACAAGGAGACGAAGGGTCACGACCAATAAGGATAGTAGATCGTCGGATACCCGTCATCGGAAGCCAGTGGGATGCGGAAAGACTAGAGCTAAAACCAATAGACTATTCACCATTCACTATCAGGGTATAGTGGTTGAAGGAAGACACCAAATTGATGTTTAGATTGTTTTCTTTAGGGGCAGTCATTTAGCTCTTGTAGTCTTTACTAGTTGAGGGAGGGGTCGGGGTGGGGCCATAGCTACCATGAAAACAGACCCTAGGAATATCTGTAGAGGCTCTTAAATACGGGCCTATGCAGATATGGAAAAGCTCCCGACCGAGTTCTGTGTTTCTTATATCACTCTACCACGGAACTCAGTGCACATTAGAGGACGTGCGATCGAGGCATCGAGCTATAATTATAGTACATACGTGGGACAGTCTAAATACATGCATGACTACTCTGGGTGATGTATCATATACTTGAGTGCATTACTCCGGAATGAAATCTGATTCGATCAATGGTGGAAGTCCATACGTTTACGTAGCATAGTAATGACAGATATATGCGGAACGTAACATTATTATAAAGAGATCTGTGTGTAACTCCGGCATAGAATGAGGGACTGCGTACTTTTCTGTGGTATTACGAGGGAGATCGTGCGAGTGGGATGCCATGGGGTGTACCTCAGTATTGAAAGGTAGCTACATATATACCATATTAGGTTAGTCCACTAGAAGTAAATGGGTATGACGTGTGTATAAACGTTGAGTGCCGTTAACCTAAGTAACCTAAAAATCAAGAAAATGTATTGGAATGGTATTTGTAGAGATCATTCTGTTTCAGAGATACTAGTATTGGTACGGTACAGAGAAACGTATTTAAGAAGCGCAGTATATTCTGTTCAAACTTATCTTGCTCGGTTCACATTTGTCCTTGTTATTGTTATCTTGTTCTTCCAGTTTTTATATACCTTCCATGATACTTTTATTTATTTGTATTTAAAATTAACTAGACTCGCCAGACATTATGTCTGACCCTTTTTGTTTCCTCTTCTCTCTTTTCCATTCCCCCCACCCTCAGGTTCTCAGGGTGGAAGTGCTTAGAGTTGATTTTGGATATTGATTTACCGTTTTGACTTCTTGTCAACTCTCTTATGGCTTCGCAAGGGAAATATAGTTTTATGCTTTTGAACTATGATATTTTTGGCAAGACTGATTATTAATGTAATTGATTATTTCAAACTTATGATGTAAACTCGGTATTTGGGACCATGATGTTTTGATTTAAATAAAGTTTTTAATTCCGCTGTTATTTTACGTATCTGTCTTGTAATATTATGTTCTTATTTACTTATAACGTTTCACGAAACTTAATGCATTCTATATAGAGTGACATTAATGGACGTGGGGTGTCACAAGAAATTTGGAAGAGTATACATTGTGTTGGGGAGAAAGTTGAGATTGAGTGTTGCCTATCATCCTCAAACAGATGGTCATACATAAAGGGTGAATAGAGTCTTGGAGGACCTGTTGAGTATGTGTATTCTTGATTTTGGAGGGACTTGGGAGGAGCTCTTACCTTTAATATAGTTCTCCTATAACAATACCTTTGAAGAAAATATTGGAATGGTTCTTTTCGAGGCTCTCTATGGAAGACCATGCAGATCACTTCCCTTTTATGGGAGACCACAGATCGACTCCTACTTGGATCCGACAAGATTTGAGAGACTTCAGAGAGGATTGAATTGATTAGAAAGAGAATGACAGTGGCCTAATATAGTCAAAAGATATATTCCAGCAAGAGGAGGATAGATATAAAGTTTGAGGTTAGAGATTTGGTCTTTAACAAGGTATCACAATTGAGCAGCGTTATGATATTTCAATCAGTTAGGAAGATTTCCCTTAGATTTGTAAGACATTTCCCTATAGTTAAGAGAGTAGGAAAGATGGCTTATAGAGTAAAGATACTGGAGAGACTACCAGTGTACTTGATGTCTTTCATGTCTGCACTTGAGAAAGTGCTTTCATAGTTCAGCGGTAGCGGTGGAGCTAAGTGGGCTAGAGGAGGTTGAGATTAACAGAGAGTCTTTGGTACCCTTTATTCCTACTCAAATCATAACGCATGATGATAAGAAGTTAAGGAATAAAGAGTTTTGACTTGTAAAGGTGCAATGGGATGATAACAAGGAAGAAGCAAAATGGGAGGCTGAGGAGAAGATGCGTGCCTCATACCCTTATATTTTTGTTGGTATGCCTTTGAATTTTTCTATCTTAAGCTTTTTCCTTTGATTATGATCTTTATTTAATATCTTTGGTAGGGTAGATCTTAGGATTAAGGTTATAGATAATAGGATTGGTTATAAACATGTTATTAGAACACCTTATGTATAGCGGGTGCAAATGGTTGAAAGCGTGTGCCAGTGGAAGCAATTGGACGCATATATACTCATTAGGCACTATTATCCTTTATGAATCTACCAATTAGGTCATAGAAGCATATACATAATATGTATTATGCATTTTATTATTTATTCCAAGATTGACATAAATGGATGAATAACATATTGATGTTGCATACGGACGATGGTTGTAGCACACATATAAAGAACTATCGATTATTATTAGGATTTTTGCATACGTTCGGATGCATGACACGAGAATTTTTTTATAAATAAGAGGTCGATCGAATTAGTAGGCCATTTATTTTTTGCATTAGTTTAGAGACACACATGTACACTACAAAATTGCATTAGAAATTTTCAGGACAATGGATCAAATGGATGGTATTTGAGTAGAAGGCCATAGACTTTGGTTATAGTTTTATTTACCTTTTTCTCTCCTTGGAGATTCAAGGGGCGAAATTCTTTTAGGAAGGAAGACTGTAATACCCCAATATTTTACTAAATAAGATTGATTAAGAAATTAGCCAAATAAGAAAGTAAGTTTATTAAATCATCTGAATTTGGCTAAGTACGTTTATTAAATTATCCGAATTTGGTTATGGAAGTTGCACCATTGAGTCTATGGAAATTGTCTAGACAATTTTCATATATAACTTGTTAAAATCTAAATTAACACAGAAAAGTTATGATAGAATTCAGTGATCAGAAGTTAGGGTCTGACATATAAGTTTTTAATGCCAAGATCAAAACAAAAAACATATAACTTGACATAGGTCGCTTGTTATCTAGGGTTGATCAACCGCTCATGTTGGGGTGCGTCAACTTGCATGAGCGACCTTCTCTGAAAAATGGTCAGATTCGAATTAAAGAGTGAGATTTGGATTTTTATAAACCTAAGACGATGGATTTTGAGATGGTGTGTAGTATTTTGAGATTACAAATTTAATCATGTTGATACTACAGTTCAAGATCCTTTAGCATACCTATAAATATAACCCCAATCTAGCCATTTTATTTCATGCATTTCTTCTTCCTCTCCCTCTGGGTTCCCTCTCAATTTTTAGAAGTTGAACCTCAAATCAAATATTTTCTTAAGAAAGAAAAATACAAATAAAAATATTAGAAGGCTTGAGGAAGGGGATCAAGGAGGACCGCAGGTTTCAGCATACGACAAAAGTTAAATGGAAAGTTACTATTTAGGATCAGATTAATTAAGAATTTAAAGTTTAAAAATAGTTTTAGTTTACAGCTTTAGTTTAATTACACAGATTTAGTTTTCATTTTATTTTTCATTTTAGTACAAGTTCATTTTCAATTTATTTTTTTAGTTTAAAATTGTTTGTTCCTAAATTTGCATTCTATTTACATTTATTTTTTACATGTTAAAATATTACACAATTGTGTAAATGTTAGATTTAAAAAGTAAATATAATCTTTTAATTTATGTGAAACATAACAGTAAAGAGAGAAGTTTTCATGTAACACGGATTAAATAGAAAAACACAGAATTTACAGAAAAACATAAAACACATGTAAAATATATAAATCTACAATGAAATAAAATGAACTTTTCTACAAGTAAAGAGATAAAAAATTAACTTGTTGAGGAATTATAAGCTTAGTTACAATTAAAAGGAAAAGAATACAAGATTATCATGATATTAACTCATGAAAGCGGGAACAGTTTTTAAATAGAGACTATCTTGAAGAAGTAAAAGACCCAGACAGAATATCATTATAATAAAATAGCATAGCTAAGACCTAGTTATATGGGACCGAGGAGGGAGCGAATCTAAATATTGTTTAAGATCGGGCTTGTGCCATCAACAAACCAGACACGCTTGTCAGAAGTTGGTAAATAAGTATCCCTGTAAAGAAAGGGCCTCAGCCAGTGCGTACCAACGAGGACCGAGCGTATAGCATTGATTAGAGTAAATAATTTGCTATTGTGTCTTAGCACTAGATAGAATTCCATATGAATCGATCCATAGACAGGGATTTGCAGAGTGTAAATAAGTAACCACTTTCACGGTGGCTCATATAACGATTCACATCCAAGCAGATTCTGGTTTGGTATAAGGGCATCGACTACCATGCCAATTAACTTCTTGGTAGAGGATATAGGCTGATCTAGGAAGAAGTAGGAATCATTCCTAATAGTTCTTTTATAGTAGAAATTTTAGTGCAAAACCTAAGTTATCGTCCTAAGTATAGCATGGACACTTAACCTTTGTAACACTAGAACTGTTCTTAAGTCTATTATCTCTTAATTATTATCTTCCTAGTAGAAACTTTCTATTCATCAGACTTTTATGTTTGACTCATTCTCCATTCTTTTTTCCTCATTAGGCTCTATGAAAACAGCTGGGATAATTCTTCATGCAGTATTATATTCTATTTTGTTGATGCATTCACTTCATCTTTGTCATTTCTTCTATTTTACTTACATTAGATCATGAGTGGGGATGTTTTTCTATGATGTACTCTGATATGATTTCAGAGATTGAGATTGTAAAAAATTTTGAGTTGTGATGGCTTTTTAATGAAGTTTTATCTTGAATGACAACATGTTGGTTTCTACAATATTTCCATTATAATTTATTTTTTGTCTTGTAAGTTTTAGTCCCTATGAAAGTTTTATTATACAAGACACTACACGTTCCTTGGTCTGACCCATTAGGGGTATGTTAAGTGGTGCAAGGTGTCTCGTTAATTATCTTGATCAAACCATCCTATATACATACCGATCCAACCCTTATCAAACTTATTCACACTTAATGATCGCTATGAGGCCATCTTGATTACAGAACAACCTGGCCCTTTCTAAGTGCGGAGGGATTTGACGATCCTAGTCTCGCTGGGCTCTTGTCGAGCATGACAATGCTCGAAGATCCTGATCGAACCTACCTACTTCTAGGCCTATCCGACCCTTTATGATGACCTCCATGTACCTCCTGCACTAAACTATAAGAAAGTTGTGTTGCATGAAGAGTCAGGCTAATAGAGGATGATCATCAAGGAAAGTAAACTGACATAGTTGTTGTCATTTAACTCGCAGAATTATAAAATATAAAACATGATATAGTAGTGAAGCATAACAAAGGAGTAAATCCCATCTCCATAAAAGCTCAGAACATCAAGTACAAAACATCTCAGTAACTGAATATCTGAATAGATCAGGCCTTATTATATCCCTCATTATAGTACATAACGAAAAAAAAACAAATCATCCAAATAGCTATATAGTAACAACAAGAGCACACTAGCCACCTTCTCGTCATCACACAACATCATCACCACCAACCTATCACCTATACTTAGTCTTCTCATCAGCATCATCAATGAGCGCCCTAAGGTAATAAGAGAAAACATAAAACCTTGAGTCAGACACCAATATGGTATAAGCGATAAAAGGCTATAAATAGCTACACATGATAATATGATAATAAATAGTTCATGTCTCATCTGACTTGTCCATGCAACCAAAGAGTTAGCATATAGTAATATCATTAAATATGCTATTCAAACACACAGAAGTAGATAATAGTCAGAATACTATTCCCAATCCCTACTTCTCTTCAGTAACCTACGATGAAACCTACTTAGAGAAATAGAAGAGAACACACAAGCAACCATAACATCTATAATAGACAATAACCTAATTATCACCGACTAAAGCATTAAATATGTCGATATCGAATGAATGGCCATTTTCATCCATCAAGGGATAATGGAAAATCCCGGTTCTATTCGAACTGCTGTAGATTACATGCATGGTTGTCTTCCTAAGGCAACTAGATCACTTCCCAATAGATCCAAGTTACTTGATATCTCAGACCCTAACAGGCGTGCCCACGATACCTCTTCTTCGAGTCCGCTAGAATCTTGACCAACCAACAATTCCTTAGCACTCCCAGTCATATAAGTCATCCGTGACCCCATCTTATAGCTTGAGTCCTACTCCAGCTCATCCATTGTCTCGCACTGTCATTCCACTTTTAGATGCCTATCATTTTTCCATCGACCACTCTGACCTGAGTTTACAGTCGAAGAATCAACATTACTTTGATGATAACTTCCACCTCGTGGAAGTGATTGACAAACAGAGACCACCAGAAACCTCCAGAAGAGACCTGCTTATCATATCCAGAACCTCGGCCCCCAACTCATTAACATGATAGACCAATACCAGTCCTTCCCTTATGGATCGGTACCGTTCTCTACACTTAGCCAATTTATGGTTAAGTGTTGGAGCACTTAATTTTTTATCTTGAATAAGTCCCTCCAGTCCATTCATGTCTTGAATCGCCTTTCCAAAGCTTCAACGTCGGCCCATATCCATGCACTCAAGCGATTTTACTTCGACCCGTCCAATTCACTTCAAACTTTGCACATAACCCGCCATTAATCCCCTGAAGCCATGCATGAAGTTTCGTCTCTCCTCGACCAACCGTGATGGATCGACATCGTCCATAGACTATGGACCGATACAGGTCCATGTACTTAGGGAATTTCCACTTGAAATTTTATCGTAGCTTCCTTGAACTCCCTAGATGTCACGGCCAAAACCTCGATCCCATCTGAGTAGTTGTGACGGATCGGTACCAATCCTCATACTTAGTTGATTTCGATACGAATTTTTTCGTATCGTCCTCTAGAGCTTCTCCACCAAGTTTCATGTGAACTCGATAATCTGAACTTTGATTTTCTCTGTTCTTCTATTCAAAGTCATGCAACACACAATTCTAAACAAAAAGAATCATGTATAACATACAATTCAACAATCGAACAACAATTCATCTAATATCGAACATGAACAATCATGTGAACATATACAAACATGATTCATATCATAATAATCACAAACCTAGCATAATTTGATATTAGACACATATAAAACATGATGTATCTAGCAAACTACATAATGTATTAACAAATTAGGTTACCTTAGGGTGTCTAGTTGAAATAAACATATATGATATTGTTTTAGGATAAAATTAGAATGTGAGGTGTTTGATTAACATAATTAACACATATAATCTGTAGTAAGCATGTGAGAGTTCTCTATCATTCATCAAAACCTATATCCAATGCAATAAAAATGATAATAAATCTGGACGGCAAAAAAACAGTGAAGAAAACCCTTGAACTTGATGCAAATTGGCGAGATCTAATCCTCCTTAATGTAGATCTTGTCTTTTGATGGGAGCTAGAATGATTTGATGAAAGAAATTTGGGTTCTAGGGATTAGGTTGAAACGAAGATTCCAAGATGCCCAAACTAGTGTTTGCAATAAGGAGAAGAACCCTAATTATCTTCTCAAACCCCTATTTACAATCTCAGGTAATTAGGCAAATAGGCTCACTAATCAGCCCGTTAGCTGCTAATTAGCTTATCCAGCAGAAATAAAAACTTAAATCAACGATTTCTCTTAAACTACTGGGCCTAATCTTTAATGTGATCACTTTACGCAATGACCAACCACCATTCCGATCCAATGACACTAATTATAGCACCTTATTTGGTCCCGAACAAAAGTTATAGAAAGAACGATAAATCGTAGTGGTAAAATGTTGCAAAATGATTCGATAAAAATCATGAACATGTATTTCATCCCCATGAACAATATATCAAAATTTGATAATGATAAGTCCATTAAGGAATTATATAAAATTATTGTATAATACTACGATACGTTAAATACAAGTTATCACACCCTTGCCAGGTGTTATTCATGCTTGATGATACCGACTGAGCCATCCCATTTGAGGAATGATTTGACCTTTTCCAAACACGTATTTGTTTAAAGATCTTGAATTGAGCCATCTAGTTGCTAGAATGATTAGACCCTTGTTAGACAGGACAACACTTGATGATCCTAAATTGACAGCCTTGTCAATTTCGTAACAAAACTGTCTACCCCTTGTCATGCGTAAGTCACATGACAATCCTTAAATTATTTATCATTGAAATTTTTTGATAGTTTTCATATTCGATGAGCATGAGAAATACTTACCAAATACTTTTATTAAAGTTATTAAATCATAAGTAGCTTGCCAAGGGATCTCTTCGGTTTTCCGTACAAGTGTAAGTGTCTTAGCCATTTTTATTACAACTTGAATAAAAAAAGTGAAATGAAAGAAGGCTTATCGCCAACTAAGAGTAAGCCTAATGACCAAATCACAATCTCGTACATGGGTAGTCGACTTAGCCATTTATACAGATTCCTATGCCATCAGTTGATGATAATCCCTCGCATGGAGTTAGGACCACCACGATATGTGCAAATTATGGCTTTTCTGGTTCCACCACCTCAGTTCGTTTAAGACATACTATCATAATTGCCCTTTTCTTGACTAGTTCATTGACTTCATTTTTCAAATGATTGCATTCATTAGTCACAACCATTAATGTCATCGAACTTACACTGTTTTCCAGAGGTCCTCTCCCATTCTAAGGGATCCCACTTTGCTAGCCTTCGGTATGGAAGGCGATCCTTAGTGCCTAGATAAATTCTTTCCAAAGATACATTCATATTTATGCACGAAGTGAAATAGGTCCTCTTCTCATGCTTTCCGACCATTCCTCGTCATCATTTGACTTTCGTTTCCTTTTATCTGCTCCAGAGCTGGATGATCATTTGTCTTTAACAGCATTAACCTCGAAGGCTTCGCGATGTGCCTGTGCATCTTCCTTTTTAAGAAATCTGTCGCCTTCGTGGAAGAATTCTGTGTGATCTTTAGGCAATCTATTTCTAGTTATATCTAAAAATCAAAATTATTGATCACTTCTGACACACTTCCATTAACATCATCGATGGACCTGGTTAATCCACCAAAGCGACTGCTACGTTGAATCCTTTAAGAAATTTCCATAGAGTCTCACAGGTTCTCTTTCTAATAGTAGTTAAATTCGTCACTTTTCTTGGTAAAGAGATGCAGACCCGAAATTGTTCAATAAATTTTTTCATGAGGTCATTTTAGCTTCCAACAGAACTGTTTTCCAGCCGTCGAAACCATGTTGTAGCTGTATTTGATAGAAATAATGTGAATAAATTAATGATAACTTCATTTTATTCACCCAGTACATCTATATGACATATATATCTCATCAAATGAACGGTAGGATTATTCCTCCTTTCATAAGCCACCAATGTTGATAATTTGAAATTTGGTAGATTCCTTGACTTCCATATGTTCAAAGTGAACGAATTTTGATTAACACAATCCAAGTCTTGCTGGCTTAATCCACCTTTTAAAGCATTTCGACTCAAATTCATTATTTAATCATCATCGTTCAAAAGTTGTTACCAAACACCAAAACCAACACCCGTTTTCAGAGTGCCTTGCGTTTCCAAGAAAAAGCAATATCCACCTCCGATTGCTAAATTCAGGTTGGTAACGACCTGATTTCCTTTAATAACACCAATCGTCATTCGATCCAATTTGATATCTTGAATTGTATATGCCTAAATTCCATTCCGAAGCCCTAAATCTTGAGTCTAAATGGATTCAAAAGCTAGTCCAAAGTCAGTAGGGTGATTGCCTCCTGTTCGCACCGGGTCGATACCAACTCGAGGATTGGGATCGCTGTCGATCCTTTATGATATGGGAAGTTCCCCCTTGTTTTATCCTGAGTGCTCGAGTGTTGCTAGGTCCATGTAATGACCCGGATTCTTATGGGTTAATTTTAAATATTTAATATGGATTTAAATATTTAGGTGATAATATAAATGGAATTATTTATATTAAGTTATCAATTATATAAAATCAATTTCAATTTAATACAGAATATATTAAATTGTCAGAATACGAACATGGATTTAGTTGAATTCAGAATTTTATTTGAATTAAATACAGTTCAAATAATTTATAGGAAATTTTATCTGAATTAATAACAATAATAATATTTATTTATTATCGAGGAGAATAAATTGTCTGAAATTAATTTATATTGGTTTAAACTAATATCGCCTCAAGACGATCAAATCAGACTTCGTGACCCATCCCAGTGTGTCCGGAATAGGGGTATCACCCTAAAATTGTCACTTGTTGGGTTCAGAAAGGAGTTCGACATCATGGGTATTTAATTTAAAGGATACCGGTTCAATTCAAAGTAAAATAAAATATAATAAAAATCATAAAAGAAAATCCTTTTTTTCCTTTGTGGACTTTAATGAAACACCCAAGCCTAAAAATGGAAGGAGTTAAATTGGCCACACAATCTGTTTTAAACCACATAACAAAACCAACTCGTTGGCCATTTTCTCACCACCTATGAAAACAACTCGTGGGCTTTTACTCTCCATCCGGCCACTCTATATATCAAGCCTAATTCTTCCTTCAGAAAATATAAACTGAAGTCGTTCCCGTCTTTCAGTTCAATCGAAATTCTTTTTCTCCTCTGTCAAAAACTAATTCGAAAGCCTCAAATCCAATTGAATCAAATCCTATAATCACTAAACCCTTTTCCCTCAAACTCGTATGGATTCAGTCTTCAAGAAGGTGGAGCGCGATGGTATTTAGATGGAGCAGGAAGGGGCATAACTTCTGGCAGTTCGAGATTCGGGGACAACGCAAGTTAAGGGAAAACCGAGTTCAAGAGCAAGATGTCAGTAGAGATTAGAGTCGCGATCACTAATTAAGGTTCTGGTGTCAAGTTCGATGTTCTGAGGGATACGATGCTTCATGATAACTCAAGTTGGTGCGTTGTGGTTCTAGGGTTCTACATCTCGAATTTTGGGTTGCGAAATGAGAAGGCGGGAGGGGTTCGATCGATGTAGTACGAAGGGATGAAATGGGGAGTTCGATTTTTATTCTTGTCGCATGCCTGTAGTTGGAAGTTCGAAGTTGTAACAATAGGGAGGGTTCGAGTTGATCTCCTACAAGTCTGGGAGGTGGTTAGGATGTGTACTTGCAGCAGGAGGGGAGCAGATTCTAACCATACAGGAAAGAAGAGATTTTAATGAGGATTAAGGTTGAATCAATCAAGTCTTGTGGGTTTCGTAGTTGCGAGGGATACAAACTAGAGTTGGATTTTTGGAATGGCTTAGGATTTGATATTTAAAGTCAGAAAAAGTCGACAATTAAAAACACTATGAGTAAATCTCACTCTGCTTTATTTAGAATTATTTTTATCAGTTAGGAATAATTGTTTTGTTGCGATGCTTTAAATATTTATTTATTGCTGTTAAAAATATATTAGTTATCTAGGATTGGTTGACTATTATATATATATTTTGTTGAGATTGGATTGATTCCCTCAGTCTCATTAGCGGATGCCCGCGGTACCATAGCGGATGATTTCCCTATGCCCCCCCCCCCCCCCCCCACAAATATATATAAGTGGATGACCTTCATACCGTGATATCCTGCCTCGTAGCAGGATGGGTATTACTATGTTGACTAATGTCTGTGGATGCAGGAAAACAGGTTGGAGAAATCCAACTGGATTCCTCAAAAATATATTATCTGTTTGTTTATTTGTTTGCATATATACTGTCACATATGATGTGTTAGAAAACCCGTGATTTGATAACGGACTGTTTTGGATATTTAAATATCACTGGGGCTTGAATATTGATTTATAAAAATATCGAAAAAGGGTATTTGAGATTTAAAAAGGGAATTCTATTTTTATGAATAGAATTTGAATTTTTAATGAACTATAGAAAATATTAACTTCTTTTGAATATATATAAAAGGAGTATTGAATTTATAAACTTTGTTTATAAATTTATAATGTTGGATTTGAATTGAATTTATAAACTCTGTTTATAAATTAAAATGTGGGATTTGAATTGAATTTATAAACTTTGTTTATAAATATATAATGTGGGATTTTAAGTGAAGGTATAAACGTTGTTTATAAATAATGCATAGAATTGAATTTGAAATTTGAATATATGAAATTCAAATGGAATTGAATATAGAAATTCAAATGGGGTTTGAATATAGAAATTCAAATGGAATTCAAATATAGAATTTGAATATAGAAAATATAAAGGAATTCAAATATAGGATTTGAATATCGAAAGTGAAATGGAATTCGAATATAGAAATTCAAACGGAATTCGAATATAGAATTCAAATGGAATTCAAATATAGGATTTGAATATATAGAATTTGAATATAGAATTCAAATGGAACTTAAACTATAGAATTTGAATAGAATTTGAATGGAATTTGATATATAGAATTTGAATAATAGAAGTGATATTAAATTTGAATAGAATTAACTAAGTCGAAGAGGAATTAGTTAATCGAGTTTCGAATTTGAAGTTGAACTTTGAAAGGTGAATTGGATGTATAAATGTATATTTGAAATCGAATATTGAACTTAGAATTGAAATTTGATTTCAAATTAGTTAATAAGCAAGTTAAAATATATTTGAACATGATCAAATATAAAAGTGAAATAGACTAAAGAGATAATTAACAAATTAATTAACGAATTGAGTTAAACGATCGGGTATAGTTGAAATAAATTGGACAGGTATAGACATACAGGTGACAGGTATGGGATAAGGATAATGAAGGAATATAGATAGAATGCCTGACAAAAGGTATGTATTTAATTCATATATGAGATTTTATGCGCCGTATCGGCGAGCCGCTTGGCTTTTCTTTTTCTTTTTGGATTGGTGAGGGCCATGGGAGGCTATTTGAAATATCCCGATGCTCCCGGTACAAAGGAGGTTATGGAGAATTTTTCCGGGAATTTAAGGAGTTATAATATTTTTAAGATAATTTGATAGTTAGAAATCAACGTATCGATATATATATAAGTCGATAAGAAAACGAACTTAAAAATAGAATAGTATGATAAAAAAAGAAGTCTAAGAATAAAATCCATTAAGAATAGAAAGAGAAAGTGTACGTGTTTAAAAATGAATAAGTAGTTGTATGGTATTGATTATTCGAGTAAGTAGTCATATCTATTTTGACGTTATAAATGTTATTCAGTCAAGGTCTGAGAGGTAGTTATACCCCAACTTGATTGATTTCATTATTAACAAATAAATAGTAAGATTTCAGGCTCGAAAATCAATGTTGGATAAGTGTTAGTTGAATATAATATTTGGGTTGTCGTAACGATGTTTTACACAACATCCATTTTAACCAAAATAAGTGTAAGCTTGGAAATATAATAAAGAATATTTCCTAAGTATAGAAATAAACGAGATCGGAAAAGAGATAAGTAATTAGAATATTTTCCAATTATAACTAGCATATATTTTCTAAGTTTAGAAAATAAAGGAAGGCGATATTCGGAAATGTTTTCCAAATAACGTAAATGGCCAATATGGTTATTGAAAATATTTAGTTAACAAATATTGATAAAGAAATAGAGAAGTGATTTAATTAATGGAAATTAATTAAGGGCTCAGTGATTGTTTGATAATTGGATGAACACTTGTTTTCTTCGATAGTTAAATCATCGACTATCGAAACACTTGTTTTTATTCGATAGTTAAATCACAGACTATCGAAGTTTTGACTATCGTTGTCAATATGGAGAGACCGGTTGGATTATTATCCGAAGAACCACTTTGTATTAGCATGAGCGTTGCGAATCATATATGCTAAAGAAAATTGAAGACGGAGTAAAGAGCAAGGGCTATTGTATAAGTCTTAGATAACAGTAACTAAGATGGATGTACTGAATAGTGCCTTCGGTTCATCCTGTTCCTGGGTGACTCGTATAGATGAATGTCTGACAGAGTATTTCCAGAAAGGTCACGTACATTGATTTCTTCAACCGTACCAAGAGTGGAAGTGAAGAAGGAAACTTCTTTAGCTAACACGTAATGTACTGTTGTAGACGTCGATTAGTGATTGTCGATGGATCTGACAATGTGGCATTCAAAGTGAATCTGATGTAATGATAAAGCGTAACCTCAAGCCTCATCAACCGGTAAATGACAGAAATCGGGCAGGCAGCATGGCTATGTAGGTCGCACCTATTAGGGTGTATAATCACCTGATTTAGAGTTTCATCTACTTCTAAAAATCTATTCTTGATGATGTCCCATTCGGGAAATGGTTGCTGATCCCAATCGTTGGTGATATACATTCGATACACTCAAGCGAAATGAGTGGTCGGTCATGTGTGGCTGAGTTGCAAGATGTTCTTGTTGAACTCGGTGTATTCTCCTCTAGAGATATACCAGCGGCAGGTGGTTCCATACCTTGTCATAGTTGGAAATCCATTACCCAATAAGTGCTTGCAGTTTTGATTGTATATATATGTGGAACGTGAGATGCAAACGTTCCACTAAATTGTTATTTACTTGATTTAGACATTATTATAATATCAAAAGAGTTTGGTTTAAAGATTATCGTTCCTTTCAAAGGGATTTTGAAAGTTAAATCAAGTGTTTGGATTCTCCTAAGGGGAAAACCCGTTCTGTGTTATACGGCATGGTCTTATGAGATATCATTTAGTTTTTCTGAAACTGTTTAAAACTGTTTACTCATACCAGTCCATGACTGACCCGGAGTTTATTTTGTTTTGTTCTACCTAAACTCTTAGGTGCCTAAATTTGTACGGGCAGTCAAGTAGTTCAGGATTTTACAGATCTATCTAAAGGAGCTTGGAGGAGGAGACTTCAGCATTAGTTATATAGAGTTTTGTTCCGCTGTGTTGCAAGTGTTGTACTCTGATAAGTGCATGTTATACAGTTAAGATTTTGTATTTCAAAGATATGATATATTATATTTTGTTCCGCTGCAATGTGAGATTCTGTGTTGTTGTTTCTGTTCTTCTTCTATCTTTTTCTTCTAAAAAAAATGTTTCGTATTTTCGTGATATTTGGGTTGGACGTATGAAGTATATAGTCAACTCTGATATTATGGATTTGCGGGTCATTACAGTTGGTATCAGAGCTTAGGTTGAGCGAATTCCTTGGCTTGTTGGAATATGCTCATTCTAGGGTTAGTAGTACCTTAGAATGAGTTGAGTGTATATTTATACGAGAGAGCGTATTTGTTATTTGATATAAAAACTATTTTATATTGTGTTGGCTAGTCTGTTGGGTGAATTATGAATTCTGATCGAATCGTGGGACGCCACGATGTCGATAGGAGTTTATAAACACTTAAACAGAATATTGGACATGATACTGTTTTAAATGGTTAGGTTGATTGTTAGGATTATAATCAAATTAGATTATAAAAACTGAAATAGTTATATATAACCAATAGAATTTGTATATGAAATCAAATATACAAATGAGATGAATTAAAATTAGATGCAAACAAGAATTCAGAATTTAAATTCCTAGGAGTTTGGAAAATATTTTTCTAAATGGATTTTGAAAGAAATATAGCACTGAACTCACTTCGGTGGCTGGGATATAATTTTGATGATGATCGCAACCTCATTAGTGTTCATTTTCGAGTTTCTAAGTGATGAATTGCTGCGTTAGAAAAGTTTTGATGGAAATTTGTTTGAAAAGAAAACAAGTTGTTTGAAAATTCAAATGTTTTGAATTTGAGATGGATATAAATATATGTATATATTTTATATTACTTCAAAGGAGTTTGGAAATAAAACCATGGGAATTTGAATGATTGAAATTAAATTTAACTTAAGTAAGTTAAATGGATCGAAATGAATAAATTGAGTAAAATCAATGTGAATGAAATATGAATTGGGTGTGAATAAAGGAAAAACCAAAAGAGTTAAAAAGAAAATATATTTGTAAAACAAATATAAAGGAATTATATATGTAACACAAATACAAAGGAAGTTATGTGCAAACAAATAAAAGGAGAGATATTTGTAAAAACATTTACAAATAGAATTTAAAAGGGAATATTTGTAAAACATTTAAAAACAAATTAAATGGAAATAATTATTTATAGAAAATAAATAGAATGTTATAAATGAGATATTTATTTGTTAAATATATAGAATTTGATCAAAGGAATATTTAGAAAATGAATAAAAAATGGAAATCTGTTTTTAACAAATAAATAGAAAAGATTAATTTATAAAAAAAATAGTTTATAAATTAAATTAAATATTTATCATTCGATAAATGGAATATATAAGTCTGAACTAATATAGAGAATAGATATTGGTTTTTTACACCGATAGTTTTAAATAGAAGGGGTACACAACACTTGTATAAGTGAAGTAACGTTATTAAAGAGAACATTTATAAAGTGAAGAACCGTTACTAAAAGTAAATCTTTATAAATGAATAAACGCTATCCAATAGGAGTTATTCGAATAGGAGAAGTCGATTAGAGTCAGAAATAATCGATTAGAGTTAGAATAAATCGATTAGAGTAAGAATTAACCAGTTAGAGTTAATCAGTTAGGGTTAATCCATAGAGTTAATTGAATATTAGTTATTCAATTAGAATTTATCGAATATTTGTTATTCAAATTAAGAGTTAACCAGACAGAGTTAATTGAACATAGTTAATCGAATTAGGATTTAATTGAATGTTAGTTATTTAATTAAAGTTGATCGAATACAGTTATTGAGATATAGTTAGTCAAACATAGTAACTCAGGATAAGTTGCCATTTTGTACGACTGCTAGCGTAACTCGCAGGGCTGCAGATAGCCTAGGGCGGTCGGATGTTTCCTGAGGGAATCAGGCGTAACCATTGTGATCGCTGCGATCTAGAGTCAAGCGAAAGGAGTTAAATCAAATATTAGTTATTCGAATAGAATAAAAGGAGTTTATCGAATATAGTTTATTCGAATGGAGTTAAAGGAGTTATCGAATATAGCTTATTCGGAAGGAGTTAAGTGAAAAGAGCTAATCAAATAGGGTTAATCGATAAGAGTTAAATCCAATAGAGTTAATTGATAAGAGTAAATTGAATAGAGTAAATCGAATATAGTTTATTCGAAGAAGGCTTTTCGAATCTAGTTATTTGATAGAGAGATTATCGAATATAGTTATTCGAAGGGAGGAGTTATCGAATAGGGATTTATTCGAAAGAGAGTTACGTAAGGAAGTTCGAAATGTTGAGTATCAACATAAGTGTGTTTTTGAAAGGATAAATGGGTTTGTAGCACTTTTTCTACCTTAGCAATTTCGAGGACGAAATTATTTTAAGTGGGGAAGATTGGAATGACCCGGATTCTTATGGGTTAATTTTAAATATTTAATATGGATTTAATTATTTAGGTGATAATATAAATGGAATTATTTATATTAAGTTATCAACTATATAAAATCAATTTCAATTTAATATAGAATATATTAAATTGTCAGAATACGAACATGGATTTAGTTGAATTCAGAAATTTATTTTAATTAAATACAGTTCAGATAATTTATAGGAAATTTTATCTGAATTTATAACGATAATAATATTTATTTATTATCTAGGAGAATAAATTGTCTGAAATCAATCTATAT
Source organism: Allium sativum (assembly GCA_030737875.1). NCBI lineage: Eukaryota > Viridiplantae > Streptophyta > Magnoliopsida > Asparagales > Amaryllidaceae > Allium > Allium sativum. Next base: position 243,384,878 of record CM060926.1, read on the forward strand.
TGGTTTAAATTAATATCGCCTCAAGACGATCAAATCAGAATTCGTGACCTATCCCAGTGTGTCCGGAATAGGGGTATTACCCTAAAATTGTCACTTGTTGGGTTCAGAAAGGAGTTCGACATCATGCGTATTTAATTTAAAGGATACTGGTTCAATTCAAAGTAAAATAAAATATAATAAAAATCATAAAAGAAAATCCTTTTTTTTCTTTGTGGACTTTAATGAAACACCCAAGCCTAAAAATGAAAGGAGTTAAATTGGCCACACAATCCGTTTTAAACCACATAACAAAACCAACTCGTTGGCCCTTTTCTCATCACCTATGAAAACAACTCGTGGGCTTTTACTCTCCATCCGGCCACTCTATATATCACGCCTAATTCTTCCTTCAGAAAATAGAAACTGAAGTCGTTCCCCTCTTTCAGTTCAATCGAAATTCTTTTTCTCCTCTGTCAAAAACTAATTCGAAAGCCTCAAATCCTATAATCACTAAACCCTTATCCCTCAGACTCGTATGGATTCAGTGTTCAAGAAGGTGGAGCGCGATGGTATTTAGATGGAGCAGGAAGGGGCATAACTTCTGGCAGTTCGAGATTCGGGGACAACGCAAGTTAAGGGAAAACCGAGTTCAAGAGCAAGATGTCAGTAGAGATTAGAGTCGTGATCACTAATTAAGGTTCTGGTGTCAAGTTCGATGTTTTGAGGGATGCGATGCTTCACGACAACTCAAGTTGGCGCGTTGTGGTTCTATGGTTCTGCATCTCGATTTTTGGGTTGTGAAATGAGAAGACAGGAGGGGTTCGATCGATGTAGTACGAAGGGATGAAATGGGGAGTTCGATTTTTATTCTTGTCGCATGCCTGTAGTTGGAAGTTCGAAGTTGTAACAATAGGGAGGGTTCGAGTTGATCTCCTACAAGTCTGGGAGGTGGTTAGGCTGTTTACTTGCAGCAGGAGGGGAGCAGATTCTAACCATACAGGGAAGAAGAGATTTTAATGAGGATTAAGGTTGAATCAATCAAGTCTTGTGGGTTTCGTAGTTGCGAGGGATACAAACTAGAGTTGGATTTTTGGAATGGCTTAGGATTTGATATTTAAAGTCAAAATAAGTCGACAATTAAAAACACTTTGAGTAAATCTCACTCTGTTTTATTTAGAATTATTTTTATCAGTTAAGAATAATTGTTTTGTTGATTGTTGGATGCCTTAAATATTTATTTATTGCTTTTAAAAATATATTAGTTATCTTGGATTTGTTGACTATTATATATATATATTGGGTTGAGATTGGATTAATTCCCGCAGTCTCATTAGCGGATACCCGCGGTACCATAGCGGATGATTTCCCTATGCGCCCCACAGATATATATTAGTGGATGACCTTCATACCGCGATATCCTGCCTCGAAGCGGGATGGGTATTACTATGTTGACTAACGTCAGTGGATGCAGGAAAACAGGTTGGAGGAATCCAACTGGATTCCTCAAAAATATATTATCTGTTTGTTTATTTGTTTGCATATATACTGTCACATATGATGTGTTAGAAATCCCTTGATTTGATAACTGACTATTTGGGGTATTTAAATATCACTGGGGCTTGAATTTTGATTTATAAAAATATCGAAAAAGGGTATTTGAGATTTAAAAAGGGAATTCAATTTTTATAAATAGAATTTGAATTTTTAATAAACTATAGAAAATATTAACTTGTTTTGAATATACATAAAACGAGTATTGAATTTATTAACTTTGTTTATAAATTTATAATGTTGGATTTGAATTGAATTTATAAACTCTGCTTATAAATTAAAATGTGGGATTTGAATTGAATTTATAAACTTTGTTTATAAATATATAATGTGGGATTTTAAGTGAAGGTATTAACGTTGTTTATAAATAATGCATAGAATTGAATTTGAAATTTGAATTTATGAAATTAAAATGGAATAGAAATAAAATTGAATATAGAAATTAAAATGGGGTTTGAATATACAAATTCAAATGGAATTCAAATATAGAATTTGAATATAGAAAATATAAAGGAATTCAAATATAGGATTTGAATATCGAAAGTGAAATGGAATTTGAATATAGAAATTCAAATGGAATTTGAATATAGAATTCAAATGGAATTCAAATATAGGATTTGAATATATAGAATTTGATTATAGAATTCAAATGGAATTTAAACTATAGAATTTGAATAGAATTTGAATGGAATTTGATATATAGAATTTGAATAATAGAAGTGATATAAAATTTGAATAGAAATTGAATAGAATTAACTAAGTTGAAGAGGAATTAGTTAATCGAGTTTCGAATTTGAAGTTGAACTTTGAAGGTGAATTGGATGTGTAAATGTATATTCGAAATCGAATATAGAAATTAGATTTGAAATTTGAATTCAAATTAGTTAATAAGCAAGTTAAAATATATTTGAACATGTCATGTTCAAATATAAAAGTGAAATAGACTAAAGAGATAATTAACAAATTAATTAACGAATTGAGTTAAACGATCGGGTATATTTGAAATAAATTGGACAGGTATAAACATACGGGAGACAGGTATGGGATAAGGATAATGAAGGTATATAGATAGAATGCCCGACAAAAGGTCTGTATTTAATTCATATATGAGATTTTATGCGCCATATCGGCGAGCCGCTTGGCTTTTCTTTTTCTTTTGAGGTTATGGCGAATTTTTCCAGGAATTTAAGGAGTTAGAATATTTTTAAGATAATTTGATAGTTAGAAATCAACGTATCGATATATATAGAAGTCGATAAGAAAACGAACTTAAAAATAGAATAGTATAATAAAAAAAGAAGTCTAAGAATAAAATCCATTAAGAATAGAAAGAGAAAGTGTACGTGTTTAAAAGTGAATAAGTAGTTGTATGGTATTGATTATTAGAGTAAGTATTCATATCTGTTTTGATGTTATATATGTTATTCAGTCAAGGTCTGAGAGGTAGTTATACCCCAAATTGATTGATTTCATTAGTAACAAAAGTAAGATTTTAGGCTCGAAAATCAATGTTGGATAAGAGTTAGTTGAATATTGTATTTGGGTTGTCTTAACAATGTTTTACACAACATCTGTTTTAACCCAAATAAGTGTAAGCTTGGAAATATAATAAAGAATATTTCCTAAGTATAGAAATAAACGAGATCGGAAAAGAGATAAGTAATTGGAATATTTTCCAATTATAACTAGCATATATTTTCTAAGTTTAGAAAATAAAGGAAGGCGATATTCGGAAATGTTTTCCAAATAACGTAAAAGGCCAATATGGTTATTGAAAATATTTGGTTATCAAATATTGATAAAGAAATAGAGAAGTGATTTAATTAATGGAATATTAATTAAGGGCTCAGTGATTGTTTGATAATTGGATGAACACATGTTTTCTTCGATAGTTAAATAATCGACTATCGTAACACTTGTTTTTATTCAATAGTTAAATCACAAACTATCGAAGTTTTGACCATCGTTGTCAATATGTTTTGACCATCGTTGCCAATATGGAAAGACCGGTTGGATTATTATCCAAAGAACCACTCTGTATTGGCATAAGCGTTGCGAATCATATATGCTGAAGAAAATTGAAGACGGAGTAAAGTGCAAGGGCTATTGTATAAGTCTTAGATAACAGTGCCTAAGATGGATGTACTGAATAGTGCCTTTGGTTCATCCTGTTCCTGGGTGACTCGTATGGATGAATGTCTGACAGAGTATTTCCAGAAAGGTCACGTACATTGATTTCTTCAACCATACGAAGAGTGGAAGCGGAGAAGGAAACTTTTTTAGCTAACACGTAATGTACTGTTATAGACGTCAATTAGTGATTGTCGATGGATCTGACAATGTGGCATTCAAAGTGAATCTGATGTAATGATAAAGCGTAACCTCAAGCCTCATCAACCGGTAAATGACAGAAATCGGGCAGGCAGCATGGCTATGTAGGTCGCACCTATTAGGTTGTATAATCACCTGATCTAGAGTTTCATTTACTTCTAAAAATCTATTGTTGATGTTGTCCCATTCGGGAAACAGTTGTTGATCCCAACCGTTGGAGATATAAATTCGGTACACTCAAGCGAAATGAGTGGTTGGTCATGTGTGGCTGAGTTGCAGATGTTCTTGTTGAACTCGGTGTATTCTCCTCTAGAGATATACCAGCAGCAGGTGGTTCCATACTTTGTCATAGTTGGAAATCCATTACCCAATAAGTGCTTGCGGTTTTGATTGTATATATATGTGGAACGTGAGATGCAAACGTTCCACTAGATTGTTATTTACTTGATTTAGACATTATTATGATATCAAAAGAGTTTGATATAAAGATTATCGTTCCTTTCAAAGGGATTTTGAAAGTTAAATCAACTGTTTGGATTCTCATAAGGGAAAAACCCGTTCCGTGTTATACGGCGTGGTCTGATGAGATATCATTTAGTTTTTCTGAAACTGTTTAAAACTGTTTACTCATACCAGTCCATGACTGACCCGGAGTTTATTTTGTTTTGTTCTGCCTAAACTCTTGGGTGCCTAAATTTGTACGGGCAGTCAAGTAGTTCGGGATTTTATAGATCTATCTAAAGGAGCTTGGAGGAGGAGGCTTCAGCGTTAGTTATATAGAGTTTTGTTCCGCTGTGTTATAAGTGTTGTACTCTGATAAGTGTATGTTGTTATACAGTAAAGATTTTGTATTTCAAAAATATGATATATTATTTTATGTTCCGCTGCGATGTGAGATTCTGTGTTGTTGTTTCTGTTCTTCTTCTATCTTTTTCTTCTAAAAAAATGTTTCGTATTTTCGTGATATTTGTGTTGGACGTATGATGTATATAATCAACTCTGATATTATGGATTTGTGGGTCATTACAGTCCAATTCCATCCTAACCTCCTAGCTTTCCATTCTATCAAATTTGATTTAGGGAATTGATCCTCATTTCTTCTTATTTCAGCAAAAATCCCTTTTAATGTTCAAGTCTTGTTTCCAAATTCTTGATGACTCCAACCATATCTTTCCGAATGAGATAGACATAGTGATTTCCTCCAAAAGAAGCTTCCTAACTTCCTTTTGTTGTAGCTTCTTTATGTTGAGTATATTCTTTCTTACTCTTAACTTTTGTTTCCTAAGTAAAAGATATTACCTCAGTTCAAGTAGTGTGACCCTTTCTGGTGCATCGAAATTATTAGAGTAGAATTTGGCCAATCCATCCCAAGACCCTAAAGTATTCAATCACAGATTAATATCCAAACAACATCCAGACGATATCAAATTATAGCCATTAAAGAGATATCATACTTAAGGTATCATATTACACCTAAAATGTAGTACTTTGAGATTTGTAGCACTCTACTTTTAGTTTTGATGCACTCTAGTTCAAGTAAAGAAAATCATTTTTCTTCGACTGGCTTGAAGCGAAAGCCTTCAAGTCACAAACCAGTCTGTCTTCTAATCACTATTATTCCTTCTCTCTAATCCAAGTCATATCGCTGTGAAGTACTATACTTTTCATCTTAGCACTAGAACATTGGAATGATGATATATTAGTTTCAATGGTACTTGTTAACGATATTTTTCATCAACACAGGAGATAGGCCAATGGGAATGAATCTAAGAGAAAAGAGATAGGCTGTTTATCTTTAGCGATTCTTGATTGGATGGTGACTCCTAGGTGCCAAGATCTAGAGGAGAGGGATCACTAAACGCCACTTTTGACCAAGGGTTCAATGGATATCAGAAAGGAACTTTACACCAAGTTCGTGGAAAGATCTAAACTTATAAGGATAACCTAGATTGGAAGGATGGATTTAAAGCTATGGAAAGAGGAGTTTCATCCAATCTGCAGATAGGATTGGGCAAGAATCCACGCATACATAGAAAGAAAATAGTAAATCATAGAAATAATAAATAGGAAATAACATGATAAAATCATAGGAAAAAACATTTTGAGCATAGATGCGTTCTCAATTAACCCTTTATTTAGGATACATGAACAAGACGGAAGAATTCCTCCAATGGATCCCTTCTTTTCGCTTTTAGAGAAGGAGTACAAGAAAAAATGGAATCCCCCTTAGATGTGATTAATGGGGTCTTGTTTACAGAGAACTCGGGGTCCTTTCTCTATTGGGTTATTGGGCCTTTATAAGCCGCTTTCCTTTTCCCTTGGTTCTGTGTATTTGGCTTTCGGCCGCTTCTTATAGTGTTAATTATAGCCTCCAAAATGAGGGTCCTGGCCGGCTGGGTCTTCTTTGAGATCGTGATGAGCTAGTCGATGTGATGACTCTTGAAAAACACGTGAATCTCCGGTAGTGGCTCCCGGTTGTAGGCTCTCGGATGTAAGCTTCCAGATGTAGGCTTCCGGCTTTCCCGTGTATATTTAAAGGAGCTAGCCTTCCCAATGTATGTGGATACCTGCTGGATTGAAATTCGATGTCGGTGTCTGTACTAAGCAGATTAGCGTGAATTTCCTGTATCTCCACTAGGGTTGTGGTTAGCCTTTCGATAGAGCCTTTTGGGATGGTCCGGTCCTCCGAAAAGTAGCTCCGGGGGATGTATTGTTTTCTATCAATGTGACCTTTCGGCACTTGCACTGCAGTTGTTTCGGAAGTCGGTTCCAGATGATCCTTGCGCACTTCTGGCTTGGTACCTTCGATGCCTTCTGATCTATCGGTATTAGGCAGGTTAACGCTAATAACCCTTCTGAGTTTCAAATAGTAGAGCTCATATCTTCTTTTTTCTAGATTTCTGACTTACATGCCTTTGCTAGGGAACTTCTCGTCGAACAGGTTCTGTCGGATGACCCCATCGGATGAACTTAGTTGATATTATATTTCAGTTCCTTCCTTTCGGGTAGGTGTCGGTTTACGCTGCTTTCCGATCATACCCCTTGGCTTGCAGTTTTTTTTCTTACTTGGATTCCTACTTTCAGAGGATCCCTCTGTGCTTGTGTTCTTCTAATACCCCATCACTTTTAACTGGTTTTGGGAGCTAATTTTGGTAGTGACATTTGCCCTCTCCCAGTGAAGGGGTGTTTTTGACTTTTCAAGTCAAACTCTTTGTCTTTTCCAAAGTGTCACTTCAATGTCTTTTTATCTCCCCCGGTCGGAAGCGTTGATTGTTTGCCTATACGGTTCAGATCGGTCTTGAAATTTGAACTTAAATTCTTCTTCTCCCTCGTTTTTGCTTTTTCACCAGCAAATCAAGTCTTCGAACAAGATTGTTGTTCCTTTAAGAAGCTGCCCAAAAATTTCTTTTTGGAAATTCAAACTCGATCCATTGTGAGTATTTTTACTTTTTATGTGAGTCATAATCTTAATTACGCGCCAAGATTGACAGGAAAGTTGGTTAGGATTACGACTATCATAAAATAGGTTTAGATATCAATCTCTTCTTCCCCATGCCTAATGTCCTACATTAGCGACCGTCAATTTTGCAGGTTACTTTGTTTTAGTTAATGTGATTTACAATGTAAGACACACAACAAGGAAATAACTTTCTTAATAATTGAAATTCCATGCCGCCGACACATAATGCAAGGGTTCTACCATAGTTAGGGTCAACTTTCTTGCACCGTTGGTGTTGGCTTGTTTAGATTTTGGGGTGATAATGTTTAATTTCCCTGGAAAAATAACGAAGTCAGTATACGTTTACCCCTTGTATAAAAGACTTAGCTGTAAGCTAACAAAGTGCAATCGATATAATCCTCCTAAAACACCATATTTGGATTTTCGTCCAATTGACTTTTGCGTTATTCAAGATGCAATGGTACTCATTTATGTTTGATTGATATATGTGTATTTGTGTAAGAGAAATGTGTACTAATTGCATTGTTATGGAATGATGTTACCTGGTAGAATCATGTCTAACAAAAGCCCTGCTAAGGAGAAGACCAAATATTCCAAGGCCTCTCGTCCTAAGAAGGCATTCGTGCCCAAGCCGTCCTTAATCGTTTCTCAACGTTTTGTGGATGCCATATTGGATAGCTTTGGCATGGCGAATATGGATGCTATGATAGTTTCTTCTCTGAATTTCCTCAAGAATCCCCCAGAAGGGACTTTGCGTATTCGAAAGTTCATATCTGACATGGAGGCTTTCTTCCTTTTCCCCTTTTTCTACAAAGGCTCTTGGTTGACTTGAAAATTGCTCCTATTCAGCTTTCACTTAATACATACACAACCCTCTTATGCTTGGAGGCTCTAGCGCTTGCTTCAGGTAGGGTTCTTTAAGTCCTAAACTCATCGATTATATGATATGATTTTAAAAACGCTCTGAGTTGCCGATATGGAGGGACAATCATGTGAGGAGACTGGTTAGTGATGGTATTAACAAAACTAAGACGTGGTGGGACCAATTTTTGCTTGTCAAGTGCTCCCCCGACATATCAGGCAAATTTATTGATGACGGTAGGTTTCTTATATCGGAAAGTAAAATGTCCCATACTTGTGGTTTTAGTTTATCTGTATCTTACTCTTATCGCAGAACCCCCTCAAAAGAAGTGATTTTAACCTCGGAGGTGGCTCGAGTGTTCGAGGTTATCTTTAAAGCACCGGCGAAGCACATATGCCGGTCATCTCTCTTGACTGCTGATAGGCTTCGTGAATATGGATTGCTTCCTTCTGGACACAAGATATTGGGGAAACTTCCCATCTAATTTTCTGGTTCTAAATGATTACTGTTGAATTCTAATTCCTTCAACACAGGCTCTCCCATCCATCCAGGTGATTTGGATGAGATTTATTCATTTGTCTCGGCAACAACCATCATTCTTTCTTTGTTTTATGGTTGTTGCATTCTCTAATTCATCCTTCTCTTGTTTAGGATCCTCAGCTGTTTGCGAACAAATTGAACAATTGCGAACAATTGTTAAATTTGTTCGGATTTCCTAAACAACAAGGGTTATTGTAGAGGGTGTCGAAATATGGGACCAAAATTATTTTAATAATATATCCAATCAATGTTTATTATTTTATGACGATTATTGATGACTCTGACGATAATATTTTAATAATAAATCCAACCTAATCTAAGAACTCATAAGACATAACGATTATTGATGATTTTGACGATAAGACCGTTGATGAAAATTTTGGAAAACCACTTGTGCAGAACACTGATTTCTGTGAAACTGAAATTCAAACTCAAACTGACGCTTCTGCTGAAAATTCAACTCTTACTGAAATCGAAAATTTTCAACTTACAACTTTTGAAATTGATGAAAATCGTAATGAAGTTGTTGAAATCTCTGTTATTGATTTAAATTTAAATTCTCTTGAAAACGAAGATGTCAATCTTCAATTTGATCTTCCTCTCTCAGATTCTGAAAAGTTTGAAAAGTTAGCAACTTTGGATTGTTAATCTGAAAGAAATGATGAAGTAGGTAACAACTATTTAAGTGAGGACGACTTTGATGAGCGAAAACTTCTTGAACTGATTGTCGATAATGTTGTTGGGTCTGAAATTGAAAATGAAACATTTGAAAACCTGGAAATTCTTGAGGTTGAAAACAACGAGACTATTGATTGTGATCTTAAACACAATGACATTTTTTCTGAAACTGTTGAAACTCCTTGTGACTTGATCGTTTCAACTAAACCTCACTGTGATCACTTGTTTTTCAATGATAAATTTCTGCTGCATATGAACTCTTTCTGGAATAACACTGTTTTTGAGAAAACACGATTTCAAAATTTACTGAAAATTCATTTGTTTGGTTTTAACTTTAGGGTTTATAAATGAACCTTTAGTCAACAAAATTTCAAATATCAAAGCAAAGCCAAACAATATTTCCCAAAACAAGTGTGGGGGTAAGAGTGATGCACACATCTTTCAATTTATATGTAACGGCCCAGAAATCCGTACCGATTTGAGCTGAATAGTATTCTACACATTCAACTCAAATTGCACGAAAATACAGGTCTTTAATAGAAAGAAATTAGAGGGAAAGAAGGATAAGATAGAACTAATAGAATAGAAGCAGAAGAAGATCTAAACTGAACAGAATCAGAGTAAACACGAAACTCACAGCAGAACATAAAAAATGTATTATATAACATATCTTTGAAATACAACTGTATTGTATATACATACCATTATCAGAGTTTAACACATCATATCACAGCGGAAATATTCTCTAAATATCTAATGGTGAAGCCTCTTGCTTTGAGCTCCTCCAAGTGAATCTGTAAAGTCCAGAAACACTTGACTACCCGTACAAATTTGGGCACCCAAGAGTTTAGGGGAAACAAACAAAATAAATTCTGGGTAATTCATGGGACTGGTGTGAGTAAATTCCAACCATAGTGTTTAACTTTGAAATTCCTTTTTAAACAAAAGGATAATAGTAAGACCAGCCCACACATAAACATGGACGACTTTTACCTTACTATAACCCAAATTATTTTGATATCAAAATCCAATGATATTATAATAATGTCTAATCAAATAAATATCCAAATAGGAGAACGCTTGCATCTCACGCTCCATATATATATATAGTACAAAATCATAAACCGTAGGGCGCTTATTGGAGATTGAATTCCAACAGACAAGGTATGGGAGCACCATTCGACCAGTGTACTCTATAGGGTATACACTTGCGTTCAACAAGAACGTCTTGCAACCTAGCAACACATGACCGCCCACTCATTTAGCTTCAGTGTAGCGAATATATTATCACCCACGGCTGTTGGCCATCGAACCGTCATCCGAAGATATAGAGTTGAAAAGAAGAACAAATATGAATTTTCTCTAGATCGGTGATAGTACACCCTGCTTGGGTATGACCCAGCTAGCCATGTTGCCGAACTCAACTTTTCTTACTTCCTGGTTGTGAGGTTAGAGGCTACGTCTATCTTCAGAACATCTGATCACCATTCACTTTGAATGCCACATTGTCAACTCGTTAATTCACTGATCGATTCCTAAAAAAATCACGGGTATAAAAAGCTAGGAGGAACGAATTCCTCCATCACCAGACGTAATACCTTTAAGAGATCAACTATACGTGATTTGTTAGGTATACTCTGTCAGACACTCGTCCATACAAGTTGTCCTAGGACTGGACAAACAGGAAGCACCATCCTGGAACAGGACGACCCTTGCATTTCACTCCATCATCAATATTCTCCAGCATAATATAATTCATAGCGCTTATGCCTATACGGAATGGTTTTCAGATAATATATCCAACCGGTCCCTCCGCATTGACAATGATGGTCATAACACTTCGATAGTCGGTTATTTAACTACAGAAATAAAAACAAACATTCATTTAAATGTACAACTAAACATCACACAATCACGGCCCTTTTTATTTAACATTCATTCTTATTATTCAAGTTTCTATATCTTACCAAATATTTCTCAAACCCTTTTTTAGCCTTTTCACACTTCTTTATTTTCTACACTTGGATATTATAACCTATCTACATTGGAAAAATATTTCCAATTTCATTATAACTCATTTACACTTCTTCGGGGAAAAACATAGTGAATTTCCAACCTTTCTACGGAATAGTGTTATATATAATAATCACATTTAAACTTGGTTAACAACGTTAATTTATCGTTATAGTAAAAACTTACAATGCGCTGTAATATTCCCCTTATAACAAATCTCGACATAACAGTCGCGCTTAAACCTAGTCAACAACATTATTTTATCGTTATCGTTTATATATTAAATTAACATAACGTTGAATTTAAATTCAACATGGTTCAAACAGTGCATATACAAAACAAGCAGTACATATAAATATTGAGGAATCCGGTTGGGTTCCTCTAACCGGTTTCCTGCATCCACAGATGTTAGCCAACACAGATTACACTAATTCCATATTATGGAATATTATAATCGATGGAATCAGTATCCAACCAATGATAGGTATATATACGATGATATATATATATATATATTTCAACCAATTTAATTGTAATCTACCTAAACGACTATGACACAGCATTCAACCAATATTAAAATATAATTATAATATTTTAAAATAGATCGGAGTTAGTTAATTTACTCTCCTTGTGCGTTAACCGTTAAATAATGATTTGCGTTGTTTGATTCCAACGAGCGTAAGTGATTCCAACGGCTCCGTTCTCCATGAAATCAGTTCCAAAAATGTTGATCGATCCGGTCACGCTCAATTCTACGTAAATCCGCAATGGCTCCAAACTGTTCCAAATCAGTTTTATAATGTAGCATGCATATACACGATTTCCATGTGATAATCAACTCATCAAGTATTTTCTTAATTACCATCTTTATCACTTAAATCGCGTGGCTTCAAATAACCTATGTAATAGATTCTAACCTTTTCTTTCAGATAATTTGAATGCTCGGGCTATCTCAGTTCCACCGCACCTCTACACTGCTAGCCACCACTTCATCGTCAGTGAAGATCGCGCCAACCTTAAGCCTCTCAATGCCAGTCGCCTGACCTTGCCATCACCCTTGTCCATTCCTACCCTTTTGAAATTCCCATCTCCAGAAAATGACTACAAGCATTTTTCCTCATTTCTGGGCTTTCTTCTTTTACAACCGGCCCAACCACACTTCAAACCCATTCGAAACTTCTATCTCACGAAAAACCTGTTCAGGTTATTCTTGTTTATTTTAAACCCCAAGCCCAACAATATTTTACAGCCCAACTACCCTAAATCACGTTCAACACTACTGGCTCTACTACTTCCCTGTATGAACACAACTGCTCCTCGTGCCATGGTCCATCACTCACCAATAACGAACCCACCCCAGCTGTCTTCGTCGTTCAAGAGAACAACATGACCTCTTCACCTTAAACCCTCTTAACATTTGTTTTGATCCCTTTACTTTACACCGTGCCATCTCAGCATGATATTACCCAACTCTTCTTCTCCTGTACACCACCATTTTCGTCAATCACTTCACTATATACATTACTCTATCATAATACTACAGCCTACATTCATGTACAAAGCAAAATCATACACCATCGCAACGTCCCCTTGTGATACCGATACTTCCATTTTTTGCACTCACGGAATTCCCATTTTACCATCATTTTACTTTGTTTACAAACTGTTCCTGTACATTAGAACGCAACTTGCCCCATCCCCACACTCACGTTCCTCCTCTTTTTGTTTGCATTGCCATTTCACTCATGACTTCAGTCCGTCTGCTACGCATAAGCATGCTACCCTTCTTCAAAAGTACCTGCGCTCCACTCTTTTATCTTGACAACACATCCCTTCTATGCTCCATCGTTTCCACCACTTACATGCACTACTTTCACTCCCCCTTCAATCCCTGATTGTCACGAACCTCCCACTGCTATGCACAGCGACCAACGCCCCAAGGCCACCGAGAACCACCCCTTTATCACCGATGACAGTCCCACCAGCCAACACCATTTTCCGACAGTGTGTTTTCTCACGCCACTACAGTAAACGCAACACCTTCGATACATACGAAATACCTGGTTTTGGAGTTTAAGGTGGCGGTTTGATAAGGGAAGAAGGAATGAATGATTTTGTTCAAGGTTTCTGTTTTCGAAGAAGAATCAAACGGAGATGCTGAGTTTTGTTTTAGTTATTGTTTCGAAACGAGAGGCTTCGCCTGTATTTATAGATTGAAGCTCCTTAGTGGTTAAGTATTAGTATAGTATAGGTTGTATGCAGCGGTGTGGCGTGCCATATCGGAGGTATATCTTAGGGTAGATTACAGTTCCAACGTTGGCTTTGGAAGTTAGGATTGGGTATAGGGAATGGTCGGTTGCTTCATAGCTAAGGTAAGTATATTTTTATATTTTTATTTATTCACTTATGTACATATAAATTTAACATTTAAGTGGTACCTATTACAATGAATTCTGTTCGCTTATGAACTGCTATGGACTGAAATAAGGATATAGTCATGTCCAGCGAGGTGCCACGATCCAAAAAATATAATAATACCGGTAGGTTAACTTATATCGTGAAACCCCAAAATCTTGATACAAGGTAGAAAATACTTCAAATAAAAAGTTGTGTTTTTAATTAATTAAAAATTACAGTAAAATTCTAAAAATTAAATTATCACTATGTCTCAAAAGAATCTTGTATAAATTCGAAACCCATATCTAGTTATATCAAATAAACCGTTATGGTCGATAAACGATTCTATAGCGACTATTTGAAAGTTTGATTTAGACATAACTCGCAATCTGTAACATGAAATCTTGGTTTTTCATTTCCATTAGAAAAATACAGTTCAACGGATTCCAACGTTTCTTGTTTCGAAGAAATCCGATTAATAACGGGTCTTGTACACACAGTTGAAGTTCAAAACGTTAAATTACGAACTGCCGCGATATTACGGGCTCGATTATATTTAATATATATTTTTATACATTCAACTTCATTTTAATTAAATATATAAATCCACTTATATTACGAATTCAATATTTAAACTGATTTAAATATTCAAATACAAACCGATAAAAATGCGGGACGTTACATTCCTTCCCCCTTAAAAGAATTTCATCCCTGAAATTACTAAGGTAGGGAAAATGCTACAATCCATATTATAAGAAGTTTAAAAATCTTTTATTTAATTTCTTAAATTTAGTTTCCAATAGAATCGATTAATTCTAATTAAAACACTAATTTCTTCTTATTAGTGAATATTTCCAGAAATTCTGAAAATTTCCTAATAGCTTAAATTTTCGGAGAATTTCGTCAGCATCTCCTCTGCATGGCTCATTTGGTACTACTACACTTGCTTATCCGGCCTTTCTCCAATTCAATAGAAAATCAAACATCCAAGTGGCTTTTCAAAGTAGCTCAAAAATCTCATACTTAAACATAATATAAGCATATACCTTTTTATCGGGCATTCAAGTCTTTTCTATTCCATTTGCTATCCTATCAGCATGTAAAGATGCATTTCCATTTGATCTCCAATCAACTTATTCTTCAATCCAATCATTCGCTTATGCTTAAGCAAAATTCCCTTTCAATTCTAGTTCAAACTCCAATTCAAATTCCAAATTCTTACTCAACAATTTAATTCCATAAACATATTCAGTTCCATTCTAAAAATCTTATTTCACACGTTTAATTACTTTGCCAAGTTAAATTCTGTTCCAATACGATTTTCACTTACTTGGCTTCAATTCAGTTTTATTTAACTTAGTTAAATTTTCTATTTATTTACTTCATAAGTAAATTTTTAAATTTCAGAATTCAAATTCCTGGGGTTTTTTTATTTCAAATCATTATGAAATCATATATACATAATAATAACAATTCAAAACATTTGAATTTCTAAACAACTTATTTCCTCAAAACAAAATCTTTGGTAGTAATCCATCACTTAGAAACTCGAAAATTACACTGATGATGCCATGGTTCATCATCAGGGTTATTTTCCAGTGATCAAAGTGAGTTTAATACTATATCACTATCAAAACTTATTTTCAAACACTTTTCAATTTGAAAATTTCTTCAAAATATTATTTCCAAATGCTTGGAATACATTTTCAAATCTCTCCCAGGATTTTAAAATTCCCTTATATTTAATCCAAAATTCATTTACGACATCTTTCCAAGTTTCTAGAATTTTATTTCAATTCTAGTTTCAAATTCAGATTCAATTCACCTGATTTATATATTATACTCATGTGAATTCTTATTGGTTATTTATAACCAATTCAATTATAACATTATTTGATTATAATTTCAACCGACACATTCAATATATATATATATATATATATATATATTGTAATAATTCTAATATAAATACTTTTTCCATATCAAAATATATTTTTGGGTGAAATTATTTCATTTACCCTCTTTTCCAAAACATACTGTGTTGAATTACTCTATTCAAGAGTTTAGAAACACCTATCGACACAGTTTGCATTACTGTTTCGACCAGAATTCATAAACTACTCGACTGACCAGTCAACACAATATAAAATAGTTTTTATATTAATTTACAAATACGCGCTCATATATATACACTCATACTCAATCTAGGGTATTACTAACCCCATCTCTATTGAGTTACGCCACAGAGCCAAGGTAAATACTCAACCTTCAGCTCTTATACCAACTGTAACGGCCCGGAAATCCGTACCGATTTGAGCTGACTAATATTCACACATTTAACTCAAAGTGCACGAAAATACAGGTCTTTAATAGAAAGAAATTAGAGGGTGAGAAGGATAAGATAGAACTAATAGAAGCAGAAGAAGATCTAAACTGAACAGAATCAGAGTAAACACGAAACTCACAGTGGAACAAAAAAATGTATTATATAACATATCTTTGAAATACAACTGTATTGTATATACATACCATTTCAAAGTTTAATACATCATATCACAGCGGAAATAATCTCCAAATATCTAATGGTAAAGCCTCCTGCTTTGAGCTCCTCCAAGTGAATCCGTAAAGTCCTGAAACACTTGACTGCCCGTACAAATTTGGGCACCCAAGATTTTAGGGGAAACAAACAAAATAAACTCTGGGTCAGTTATGGGACTAGTGTGAGTAAATTCCAATCATACTGTTTAACTTTGAAATTCCTTTTTAAACAAAAGGATAATAGTAAGACCAGCCCACACATAAACATGGACGGCTTTTACCTTAGTATATCCCAAATCATTTTGATATCAAAATCCAGTGATATTATAATAATGTCTAATCAAATAAATACCAAAATAGCAGAACGCTTGCATCTCATGCTCCACATGTATATAGCATAAAATCATAAACCGCAGGGTGCTTATCGGAGATTGGATTCCAACAGACAAGGTATGGGAGAACCTTCCGATCAGTGTACTCGAGAGGGTATACACTTGGGTTCAACAAGAATGTCTTGCAACCCGGCCACACAAGACCGCCCACTCATTTAGCTTGAGTGTAGCGAATATATTATCACCCACGGTTGTTGGCCATCCAACCGTCATCCGAAGATATAGAGTCGAAAAGAAGAACAAATATGAATTTTCTCTAGATCGGTGACAATACACCCTGCTTGGGTATGACCCAACTAGCCATGTTGCCTAGCCCAACTTTTTTTACTTCCTGGTTGTCAGGCTAGAGGCTACGTCTATCTTCATAACATCTGATCACCATTCACTTTGAATGCCACATCGTCAAACCTGCTAATTCACTAATCGATTCCGAAACATATCATGGGTATAAAAAGCTAAGAGGAACGAATTCCTCCGCCACCAGACGTAATACCTTTAAGAGATCAACTATACGTGATTTGTTAGGTATACTCTGTCAGACACTCGTCCATACAAGTTGTCCTGGGACTAGACAAACAGGAAGCACCATTCTGGAACAGGATGACCCTTCCATTTCACTTTGTCTTCAATTTTCTCCAGCATAATATAATTTGCAGCGCTTATGCCTATACGGAGCGGTTTTCAGATAATATATCCAACCGGTCTCTCCGTATTGACAACGATGCTCAAAACACTTCGATAGTTGGTTATTTAACTATCGAAGAAAAAACAAATATTCATTTAAATGTACAACTAAACATCACACAACCACATCCCTTTTTTATTTAACATTCATTCTTATTATTCAAGTTTCTATATCTTATTAGATATTTCTCAAACCCTGTTTTAGCCTTTTCACACTTCTTTATTTTCTACACTTGGATATTTTACCCTATCTACATTGGAAAAATATTTCCGATTTCATTATAATTCATTTACACTTCTTCGGGGAAAACATAGTGAATTTCCAACCTTTTTACGGAATAGTGTTATATATCATAATCACGTTTAAGCTTGGTTAACAACGTTAATTTATTGTTATAGTCAAAATTTGCAATGCGCTGTAATATTCCACTTATAACAAATCTAGACATAACAGTCAAGCTTAAACCTAGTTAACAATGTTATTTTATCATTATCGTTTATTTATTCGATCAACATAACATTGAATTTCCATTCAACATGGTTAAAACAGTGCATATATAAAACAAGCAGTACATATAAATATTGAGGAATCCGGTTGGGTTCCTCCAACTGGTTTCCTGCATCCACAGATGTTAGCCAACACAGATAACACTAATTCCATATTATGGAATATTATAATCAATGGAATCAGTGTTCAACCAATGATGGGTATATATACGACAATATATATATATACACATTTCAACCAATTTAATTGTAATCTACCTAAACGACCATCACACAGCATTCAACCAATATTAAAATATAATTATAATATTTTAAAATAGATCAGAGTTAGTGAATTTACTCACCTTGCGCGTTAACCGTTAAATAACGATTGGCATCGGTTGATTCCAATGAGCGTAAGTGATTCCAATGGCTCCGTTCTCCACGAAATCAGTTCCAAAAATGTTGATCGATCCGGTCACGTTCAATTCTGCGTAAATCCGCAATGGCTTCATATAATGTAGCATGCATCTACACGATTTACATGTGATAATCGGCTCATCAAATATTTTCTTAATTACCATCCTTATCAATTAAATCATGTGGCTTCAAATAACATATGTAATAGATTACAACCTTTTCTTTCAGACTAATTTGAACACTCTGGCTATCTCAGTTCCACCGCTCCTCTACACTGCTAGCCACCACTTCATAGTCAGTGAAGATTCCGCCAACCTTAAGCCTCTCAATGCCAGTCGCCTGACATTGCCATCACCCTTGTCCATTCCTACCCTTTTGAAATTCCCATCTCCAGAAAATGACTGCAAGCATTTTTCTTCTTTTTTGGGCTTTCTTCTTTTGCAACCGATCCAACCACACTTCAAACCCATTCGAAACTTCTATCCCACGAAAAACATGTTCAGGTTATTCTTGTTTATTTTAAACCCCAAGCCCAACAGTACTTTGCAGCCCAACTAC
This sequence comes from Allium sativum, assembly GCA_030737875.1. Classification (NCBI taxonomy): domain Eukaryota; kingdom Viridiplantae; phylum Streptophyta; class Magnoliopsida; order Asparagales; family Amaryllidaceae; genus Allium; species Allium sativum. The sequence continues at coordinate 243,403,767 of CM060926.1, forward strand.
CCTAAATCACGTTCAACACTACTGGCCCTACTACTTCCTTATATGAATACAACTGCTCCTCGTGCCATGGTCCATAACTCACCAATAACGAACCCACCCCAGCTGTCTTCATCATTCAAGAAAATAACAGGACCTCTTCACCTTAAACCCACTTAACCTCTTAACCTTTGTTTTGATCCCTTTACATTACACCGTGCGTTCCCAGCATGATATCATCCAACTCTTCTTCTCCTGTACACCACCATTTTCTTCAATCACTTCATCATATACATTACTCTATCATAATACTGCAGCCTCCATTCACGTACAAAGCAAAAGCATATGCCATCGCAACGTCTCCTTGTAATACCGCTACTTCCCTTTCTTGCACTCACGGAATTCCCATTTTACCATCACTTTACTTTGTTTACAAACCGTCCCTATACATTAGAACGCAACTTACCCCATCCCCACACTCACGTTCCTCCTCTTTTTGTTTACATTGCCATTTCACTCATGACTTCAGTCCATCTGCTACGCATAAGCATGCTACCCTTCATCAAAAGGACCTGCGCTCCACTCTTTTATCTTGACAACACGTCCCTTCTATGCTCCATCGTTTCCACCACTTGCGTGCACTACTTTCACCCCCCCTTCAATCCCCGATTGTCACAAACCTCCCACTGCCATGCACAGTGACCAATGCCCCAAGGCCACCGAGAACCACCCCTTTATCACCAATGACAGTCCCACCAGCTAGCACTATTTTCTGACAGTGTGTTTTCTCATGCCACTACAGTAAACGCGACACCTTCCATACATACTCGAAATACCCTATTTTGGAGTTTAAGGTGGTGCTTTGATATGGGAAGAAGGAACGAATGATTTTTTTCAGGGTTCTAGTTTCAAAGAAGAACCAAACGGAGATGTTGAGTTTTGTATTAGTTGATATTTTGAAATGAGAGGCTTCGCCTGTATTTATAGATTGAAGCTCCTTAGTGGTTAAGTATTAGTACAGTATATGTTGTATGTAGCGGTGTCTCATAGCACGTGCTTTTATTTAATTCATGTATGGCGTGCCATACCGCAGGTGTACCTTAGGGTAGATTACAGTTCCTGCGTTGGCTGTGGAAGTTAGGATAGGGTCTAAGGAATGGTCGGTTGCTTCATAGCTAAGGTAAGTATATTTTTATATTTTTATTTATTCACTTATGTACATATAAATTTAACATTTAAGTGGTACCTATTACAATGAATTCCGTTCGTTTATGGACTGCTATGGACTGAAATAAGGATATAGTCGTGTCCAGCGAGGTGCCATGATCCCAAAAATATAATAATACCGGCAGGTTAACTTATATCGTGAAACCCCAAAATCTTGATACAGGGTGCAAAATACTTTAAATAAAAAGTTGCGTATTTAATTAATTAAAAATTACAGTAAAATTCTAAAAATTAAATTATCACTATGTCTTAAAAGAATCTTGTCTAAATTCGAAACCAATATCTAGTTATATCAAATAAACCGTTACATCAATAAACGATTCTATAGCGACTATTTGGAAGTTTGATTTGGACATAACTCACAACCTGTAACACCAAAACTTGGTTTTTCACTTCCATTAGAAAAATAAAGTTTAACAGACTCCAACATTTCTTGTTTCGAAGAAATCCGACTGATAACGGGTCCTGTACACTCAATTGAAGTTCAAAACGTTAAATTACGAACTACCGCGATATTATAGGCTCGATTATATTTAATATATATTTTTATACGTTCAACTTCGTTTTAATTAAATATATAAATCTACTTGTATTACGAATTCAATATTTAAACTGATTTAAATATTCAAATACAAACCGATAAATATGTGGGACGTTACATTATACATCACCTCAACAAATCAAACTTTGTTTTTGAAACTTTTACCGAACTCCGGCTCGATGACCTCCCTTTAGTTGCTATAGAAATTCAATTTGATTTTATGATCAATTGTAAGCCCAAAATTTTAAAATTAGCATCTCAAACTTTTGAAAAAACAAAATGTGTTTATCCAAATTTGAAACGTGATATAAAATTCTTTTTGATTTGTTTTTCTGTGCTAAAGCCGTGTCTCATAATCTTAGTGAGGCTGATCCATTAGTCCATTGTGGACCAGTTCGTCTATTCGATGACTATGTATTTTCTGCACGTGTACCCAGTAAGCCGTGTTGACCCTATTATTTTATTTCCCTTTCTCTAAGATATGCCTGATTAATGACTGTGAGGACACAGTCACAATCAAGTGTAGGGAGGAATTAACATTATATCAGCAATCAAATTTTATGAACTAGATCATTCATTGAACAAGGACTAATTTAAAATTCATAAATAACACCATGGTTCTTGTTTTATAAGTTGAATTACTAGGTGATGGGAATGAAAATTCTTTATTCATTGAGTCGTAATGTGTCTTTTTAAGATGCTAGCTTGAGACTGTGCAGACGTTAGTCGTGTTCTGGAGTAAGCGTGTCAACCCTTATTATGCATGTTAGAATGTGCAAGTAAAAAAAATCAAATAAAAATGATTTTGCATCTACATATGCTGGATTTTCTGAGTTCGTTTTCATGCATAATATTTTTTTCTCACTCAAATTTTTCAAATTCGTAAGTTCTAAAATCCACTTGGCCCAATTAAGGAGAAATGACTCATTGTAACGTTCTTCTTCGATACCCCACATTATTCAAACCCAAGTTTTAGTCGAATTACATTCATGTTTCGACAAGTTTTTCTTATATTGGTATACTCAAAAACCTTTTTAATGATTCATTGTTAATATTAAAAATGTCACTTCTTATACCAATATTACACTATCCACTCCGTACTTGTTTTAAGGTAGGAACCATATACTACATCTTATTTTATATGGGTTATCTATCTTACAAAACTTTTCGTATCATTCATTTCAGTTTTTTATATAACATCAATCTAGACTTGTGTGTTGAATTTGGGTAATAGAAGTAGAGTAACTAGGGCACAAAACTTTGCTTTCATGAAGTGTTGGTTATGATTAGCTCAGTAGAGGTGGAATCAAATGAAATAATATATGGTATCATTCCATTCAATCTCCACTTATCATTCATCATGCAAAAAAAAGAGGGAGAGAAAGAAAAGAAGAAAAAAATTGCAATGAAGAGAAAATCTCTCAGAATAAAATAGTCACCCATCATTGTTGACTATAAAACATTCATTTCCATCCACATCCATCATACAATATTTTGAAGCGAGGATTGTAGTTGAGGAGATGAAAGGAAACAAAAAAATGTTCATATGTGCCCTAGTATTACTTTATCTTTTGTAGCCTGAAGTTCAACTAATACACTTTCCCTCTTATCAATAACATTTTTAGAACTTACAAAATTTTCCTTCATCTATGCATAACTCACATCCAATACAATACAGTTACACTGGTGCAAAATTATTCATAAAAAAAGAATGAGTAAATGATTGGGTGCACATTGTCGATGTGTAGAACTTTGGTTGACACCACGCTCTTAACCTTCAAGACAATTACAGTGTTATCAAGGAATTACGATTCAGTTTGAAAATTTTTATTCATTTTTGCACCAATTATGGGATGGACAATTTAGGACTGAACCGTTATTATTGAAGTTAGGTAAAGTCCTTGGAATTTGAAAGATCTTAAAAATATCATTTGATTCATTCGCGTACTTAAGATACTTTGGATTTTGTTTGTAGTATCCACTGAAAACCCTTACGAGACAACATTCGTCCTACTAGGGACACCTAGGGGTTTAACGACTTGTTGCATACACTAAATGCAATTGTGTTTCCTATGGAAGTGTTACATATCTTAGTTTAGTTTATTCGAGGACGAATAAAAAGATAAGTGTGGGGGTACTTGATATACACATAAATGTGTATATTTTATCTGCTTATTTATCTTATTTTCCCTTTAAAATAATTGATATTGTGTATTCATAGCTGTGTTTTCAGATTGTTTATAAAAAGCATGGTTTAGAGCATTTGATGGATAAAACATGAAGAATTTGCTTTAAAAGAGTGAAGTTTGAAATTACTAAAGCTTGAAGAGTGTAAAGCTTGAAGAACGGTTACAAATAGTGTTCAGTTAGGAAGATTTGGCTTAATGACTACTCATGATGCATTCACATTGGCTCATTTGCAAGGCCTCTTACTCATGCTGCATTCACATTAGCTCATTTGCAAGGCCATTCACTCTACAGTTGCGTTCACACTGGCTTATGTGTTATTTGGGCTAATTCTTTAGTTCCGCATTATGTAATTAGCTAATAGCCTTTGTCATATTAGCTATAAATACACTCATATCTTGTTCATTTAGAATCACACTTAGTTTTATTCTGTAATCTTTAGTTTTTATTTCACTCTTGGAATAAATACACTGAGTGGGTTGTGGGTTATGTTTTCAGGTGCTTCATCGAATAAGCTTATTGAAGTGAGCAGAGGCTGTAGTTATTTACGAGCACTGCTATATTTGTTTTGTTTTGTTTATGTATTGGAAATATTATTATTGCCTATGTATTTAAACTATGACCAATCGATGGGGGCATCCTCATATGTTTCTCTCGGAATATATTTTGTAATAATCATGTACTTTGTGAACGGTTTATGAAAAGGAATGTATGAATGAATTGGCAATCAATGAATGTTTTATAAAGTTTTTCATACTCCCATGTATTCTAATGTTATGGTTTATTAAGTTCATGTTTTCTATCATCGAAATTCGATGCTAGAGATGAATACAACATCTGTGGGGTTATGGTTTTGATCTTGGATAATGTGGTATTACAAATTTTGTATCATAGCATAGGTTTATACAAATTTAAACAATCTTTTTTATAAGGATTTTCAAAATAATAAACCAAAGATCAGAGAAACTCTGAGGGTTGGGATAATGAAACTATTACATATTTGTATTTTAGTTATATAAGTACATGTATTCCCCTTAGTCTTATGTTAACCCTTTGGTATCTTACTAATGTTTATCTACAGAAGGAAGAAGTAAAATATGAAAAAAAGGATTGCTAGACAAATACCGATGGAAGAAGCACTACGATTGATGGTAACGTTCAACTCAAAGAGGAAGGCCAGGGCCGAAGGTCCAGTAAGAACCAGGGAATGTCTAACCCAACGATGGATATAGGGAACTTGTTCTAGACTTTTATCCAGATGTTGCATGCCGGAGCTGCTGCCAGTCCCGAACGGGTGAATCCTGAAGCGCAAGTTAGAAACAACTATGCGAAATTGAGCAAGGATTACACTAACTTGGGAGGAAATCCTTTTCTTGGAACATAAGATGTTGTCGTTGTAGATAATTGATTGTTTCATTGTGAGAGAATCTTCGGGGACTTTGGTTTGGTTGATGAGAAGAAGAGAAGATTGGTCTCGAGACAAGTATAAGGCAATGCTTTCCATTGCCGAAACGATGTTATGACTACGATACTGAATGAGGGAATCACTTGGAAAATTTTCAAAGGAGTCTTAAGGCAAGGTTTGCGTCAGAAGCTGCCCAATCCAAGGTGATGAGGAATTTTGCTGATTTAAAGCAATGGGATATGACAGTAGTGGAGTATGCTGCTGCCAGATTAAACGAATTATCTCGCTATGCTAGGGGAAAATTGACATTGTCGTATTAAGGAATGAGAAGTTCATAATGGGGAAAAGTTTTGAGATCGCAAAAGCAACGATGCTTCACTTACGGACACTAGTGATGTGATGGCGGAGATGGTCATTCATAATGAAGAGATGCTTACGGAGGTGGGGAATCAAGGCTATCAGGAAAGGAATAGGAAATTCTTCAAAATCGGGAAGGCACAGAAAGCGGGAAAGTCCAAAAAGAATAAGGCAGAATTTGTTTGCTTTAAGTGTCACTTAACGGGTCAGTATTTGATAAAGTGCACGGCGGTGGAAGCTAAGACCACTGCTGGAAAGCAGAATGTCAGGTGCTTTAGTTACAACCATTTTGGGCATTATAAGGATAAATCAAGTAGCCAAGGGTAAAGTGATGGTTGTGGAACCTTCCTCCTCCAAACCTACTACTGCGGAGAAAGGGAAGGCAATATTAGAAGGTACACTTTTGTTTCATAGCATATCTGTTAGAGTTTTGTTTGACATTAGTGCACCACATTTAGTTATCTATATTTATGTAGTAGATAAATTATTTTTGGAACCATTATACCTTGTTGCTTCCTTTAGGATGGTTAATCCTATCCGGGGTACACAACTCTGGTTTTGAGATGTGATAGCTTAGAATTTCAATTGGAAGGTTATACATTTGTTTGTAACGTGTATGTGTTTAATTTCGAAGGTTTCATAATTATTACGGGTATGGATGCGAGAGTGTTGTGTCGTAGAAGGGAAGTATCGTTGAAGCATCCCAATAGAAATGATAGAATTGTGTTCTTCAAGGGGAGAGCAATTCCGTAGATGTTTTCTTTGATGTGTGGTTTGGAATTGGAGGAAGAGGTAAGTAGTGTTCTTATTGTTAAGGAATTTGCTGACTGTTTAAGACATTGGAAGGATTGCAGCTGGAAAGATCTATATCGTTCTTATCCCAAGAGCAAAGGCAGTGAGTAGGCCGCTTAGCCCAATGAACCCTTCGTAGATGAAGGAGCTAATGGTGCAACTTGTTGAGTTAGATGGTAAAAGCTTCATTCATCGAAGTAGTTCTCTTTAAGGCGCATCGGTAGTATTTGTGAAGGAACACAATGGATTCACTATGCCAATTAGGCTGTGCTCACGGCCGTATCTAAATCCATTTAGCGATGCTCTAGGCCATATCAAAAAATGACGTCTTTGTTACTTAGATGCGGGCATAACCCGTATCAAATTCACAAATTGATATGGCTTAAAACCGTATCAAATTCGTGGTCTTATATGGCTCAAAGGTGTATCAAATCATGGGTTAATACGACTTTAAGCTGTTTCAAACTCTTAGATTGATACGGCTCATGGCCGTATCTATTTGAAAATTAGATACGGCCATGAGCCATATCAAATTAAAAAAAAACAATTAGCTGCTTCATTACAACAAATTCATTACAACACAGTAGAGAGTATGATTGACTGTAAATTCATACAATATATATTACACACGATTCTTAACCAATACACATAGACAGTCTAAACAAATTTGTTTTGCTCATATAGAATACAATTTGCTCACATCATTGATTATTATCAAATATTTAAATGTATCATTACCAAGTATTTAAATGTACCAATGTACACATGAAAAATACAACTCACAACATTGATCAAAAGCTTTTCAACCAAATTGTTGTTGCCTGCCCATTATGAATAGCTATAGTGCAAAATAGAATGTCCAATTGTTGATCAACTTTTTCGTTAATTAAATATTCATGAGGCACATGTTGATATTGGTCAAAATATAATGTATACCGATTCAAATTCAACACATGAAACTACCTCACCTCTGTGTGTCGATCCATTCTTCATGCATCAGCCCACCTCTGCGTTGCTAAACCTCTGTTTCTCTTACCTGCACCCTTGTGTCAACGTCACCATCACCACGTCAGAGACCAGTGCACAATCTTTCAACTCGCACTCTGGTAGCAAACGAATCAGAATATAACAATTCAACTTTACTTTATATCTCACTTATGCTATTTATTGAATCCCACTCTTTAGAGATGTAAGTTCTAATGTCATGGTGCCACGCTTGAGTTTAACTCAGATCAAAACTGAGTTTATAAACACAGTTCGAAACTGAGTTTGCAAACTTAATTTCGAACTGAGTTTACAAAATCAGTTCGAAACTGAGTTTGGAAACTTAGTTTCGAACTGAGTTTGTAAACTCAAGCGCGATACCTTAAGCTATTATATTTTATTGTAGGAAAAGGCTTGACTGAAAGATATTCCACCAAGTCCACTTTCCCTGCATGTGCCTATAATGTCATGGTGACCCAAAATGCCATATATAATGTCTTACACGTCGCATGCAAGTATACAAGAGTTTAGTCAATATAACAACTCAAGAACATGCATTAATTAAAAAGGAAAAAGAGAAACTAACCATTATGAACATGGACCCCTCAGGTTTAAGTGGACAAGTGATGCAGTCAACGTCCCCAACCAGTGCAGGTGGATCAACTGCAAACGTAATTCTTAGCCAATTCTTCATTCCTACAGCAACTCCTAAAATGAAAGAATATAAGCTTGAATAAATAGGCCAATTTCCAAAGAAGATTTGAATAAATAAATGAAAATTCCAGAGTTTAAATCTCTTTTGATCTATTTCAGTATGTACTACTTCTGATATGAAGTTAAATCCCAGAAAGAGAGAATATACCACTGTCGGACACAATTGTCTTTCCCAGTCCAAAATTAGAAATAAGAAGTTAATTTCATTCATAATTTACTAGGAAGAATAATAACAGACTCTTCTTTAGCTAATTTGCAGCAGAAGTCCATGCAATCTGTAATGCCCTCCAAGTAAGGAAAATTCAATTAACCTGAGCAAAACAGTATTAAAGAGTTCAGTCAATCCTCATTTAATTTTGCACTCTCTTCCCTCTGTTAAGCCTTCTCCCTTCTAGTCTGGGATTTTATCTTGTATTCCCCGCATTAAAAATCTGTTTCATGTTAAATTGGGAGATGGAGAATCTTGTTTATTCTGGCATGACATTTGGCATGGACATATGCTTCTTTGTCAAGCTTTTCCTTCTCTATTTCCTTTCATTGCTAATGAATTTTCCTATGTTGAAAACCTGTTGCATATTGGTCCCTCAGTGCTATGCCCTTCCACCATTTTTAATGCCCAAGTCCTTGATAATTTCCTGCTAGCTTCCAACCTAATCATGCATACCTAACCTTCCCTATCTCCTGATTGCCATTTTTGGGCTTTATCACTAAAAAGAGGTTTTTCTGTTGCTTCAGTATATAATTATATCAATTTTTCTGGAAGATTATTTTCTTTTTCCAGAATCTGGAAAATCCATCTTCCTCCAAAGGTTCTTTTTTTCAACTGGTGCTTGATTCATGGTAAAATCAATACAAGAGCTAAGTTGCATAGACTTAATTTGATTGAGGATCCTCATTGTGCTCTTTGCTCCGATCATGTTGAGACTATTGATCATCTTTTTTTGAATGTGAATATTCTTTCCCTGTCATTGCAGCCACTGGGTCCTTCTTGCTTTGCTTTGTGCCTGAAATTAATTCAGTGTTTGATTATTAGGAATTTAATGATGCAAATGCAACTTTGTACTCCTTTTTAGCAATATTTTGTTGGTGTATTTGGAAAGAAAGGGGCGCAGTGATATTTAACAAACCACTGAAGCAATTTAGAGGGTTATGCAAACTCATAATTTTCTGTTTTAACTCATGGTCAGGTCAAGCTCCTCCCTCAACCAATTTCATGCTTGCTCTGCCGACAACCAACAGCCCAGCGGAGTCAGTGGACTCTAACCATGGCGATTCAAGTCCGGACTTGCACTGATTTGCACAAGGTTGTTCGTGTCAACATGCTATATTTCTATGGTTCCTTTTGGCTTTTAGAAGATCTATTTATTTCCTTAGCTGTGTTTTGGGTGGTGTAGACACTGTTGTTATGCTTGTTTTGGCTTGAACTATTGTATTTCTATCACTCTTTTGCTATAGTACTATGGGCCACCAGTTGGGCTTGTCAACTGGGCTATTTATATATATTAATATTATGTTTAATCGGCTCTGTAGTTTCGTTCTACACATCCTTCCTACTCAAAAAAAAGAGTTCAGTCAATATAACAATTCAAGAGCGTGCATTAATTTAAAAAGGAAAAAAGAAACTAACCATTACGAACATGGATCCCTCAGGTTTAAGTGGAAAGGTGTTGCAGTCAATGTCCTCTAGTCTCTCGTATAGAACGTCCGAAGCATGTTTCAACAAATTTACAATTCTATTGAAGAAATCATTTTTTGTGTTTTGAAGAATATTGGGTAGTGCTTCCTGCAAACAAAAAAGAAAAACAACAAATACAAATGTAAATAAATTGGAAGCTGTAATTATAAGTGGTGCATACTGAAGTGAAGGTGCAAAGGGGCGTGGTTTCAAGTTTTGTAAAAGGTGACGCCAATGATGTTCCTAGCATCCCTACAGTACATAAGGAAAGGTTAGTGAATAGAGACATGGTTTGCAACTATAATAGCATTAAAAAATGAAAGAAGAAGATGCAGGGGTTGATGTTTCCGAATCTCAACGACTTTCATGAGTTTATCTGTTGAAGTTCAACATTATTGACATACATAAATTTATTATCCATCTATGATTATGGATTCATTTTCTAGAACCGTTAAAACTTGCTAATATATTCAGTTAATACAAACAGTAAAATGAAGGCATATTTTTTTTCTAATGGCAAGGCATGTTGAAGTGTGTTCAATGTTGGAAGTAGAATTATGAACTTGCACTGATTTTTTTTATTCTAATTGATTATTTTATTCACACATACTCATATCATTTTTCTTATGTTTGTATGAGCTAATCTAACTGAGGAGCAAACATATTGGCATTACAAAATCATACAGGTTTGAATCGACATTAATTTTGGCCTTGCTGGTTTACCTGTATCATTTGTCATAATATTTTTGGTTAAACCTATTTCATTAATATTTGCATTCACCTTTCAAGGTTATATCTCTTTCGAATTGTAATATGAATCTGTATCTGATCCTAAGATAGTGAAATAAAACAATATTCATGATGTGTGTATGTTCTATTTATCTAACTTAACTCTGCACAGTTGCAGGATCAAAATGGACAAATCTGCAGGTCACAATTCCCATAAGTGATAAAGAGATGTACATATGTTGCTGAATGCAAAACCCTTTGTTATAGCATTCAAGTCCCTAAACACCCTGAGCACCCGATTTCAGTGTAAATTTACACAGTATACATCAAGACTAAGTGGAAATCTATATACTTCTTTAAGCATGCTATCTTCAAGCACTCAACTTAACATAAATTAGTCAATAAGCAAAAGAATTGCCCTTTTATGACCAAAAGACTTCTAGAAGTTGGATCATCCCACACAAAAATCAAAATCCTTATCCCTTCTTGCGACTCTAGATTCATATGATAAATTTGTTGCATTACAAAAATCATAACAAGTAACTGAACTAATTCAATGATAAATATTATAAATACTTTTATTTTGGAAGGAATGCCATAGTTCTTCTGCAAGTAAAAGTATATTGATCGGGTTTTGATAGCGTAAAAAAATTAATTACCATGGAACGACAACAGCTGACTCTGATATTATTTGTTCAAAGTAAAACCTTGCCTGTCACATATCATATAAATGCATATTCATTAATTTGTCAACAAATGCATGATAGCGATCTGTTTTGTTTCTAGCATCTACACTGATATTTCAAATTCAAGGAAAAATACATAAATTAAGGATTCATAAAGATTCCTAAAGCTCAAATAATCCTAGTGCTATTTCAGGAATTGCAAATAACTGCAATAAGAAAGCATTGTGAACACATCAATAGATGAACGAAAAAGTGTAATTCGGTAAACGTTTACTCGACAGAACTACAAACAAAAATCTTTTTTTTTTGTAGAAAAATCAAATTGAAATCAGTATAGCATGTTGTTATGATTAAATAGTTCATAGGAATTGTATTCCTCAAAAAATATTAGATTTACAATAGTAGGAAAAACCTAGAAATCAAAACAAGGCAAAAAACAAAACATAAAAGAGAAAAACAAATCAAAATGCCTTTGAATACAAGATGCTTCAATTCAGGTATGTTGCTTCTTATTCCTCATCCTGTTCTCCCTTTTGATTACTGAATTTAGATCCAATTAAACTCCTGGATCGAGAAGGCTGCAATTTATTCCAGATTGCATTTTCAAACAAAAACCATTATGAAGAAATAACATGCTATTAAATAACCTGCTGTTAAATCATCACTTGCTTCCTTTATACCATTAGATATACGCAACACTTTATATATTTGTAATTTAAGATATGAATAAATGGTCATTTGCGAAAAATGTACTTATAAGATAATAATACGACCTTTGTTTACTGATCCAAACATTTCACTTCACTTTCAGTAAATCTCAATACCATGTGCAATTTCTTTTGCATCATTAATGCATTCATCCAGTACAATATCATTTGCTATTATATCATCATAACCAATTCCATGTTCAAAATATACACATTGATCTGAATTAGTAGCTAAATTTGTTTTTTGGGAAAATATTTGTTAAGAGATCCTCTTAATGTTATTCGACCATCGCTTCATTTTTATTTTATTTTCCTTATTAGAACTTCCAGTTAGTTGTTTTTGCGAAAAAAATACAATAAGCTCTTATTTTTTTCATCTAGAATTGTGAATCCTGTAAAAAAATCGTATAAGATAAAATCATATGATTGTTACAACACTTTGTCCATCACAAGTATAAATTATGTTGGAAATTGTTGATGGAAAATGTCTTTCTGCTTGTTGTTTTGATTTTTATGCTTTCACTATTGATTTTCCTGTCCTTCATGATTTCTGTTTTCTTTTATCCCAACAACTTTGTCAAACAAATTTCAGAAGTCCATGAAAAACTTTAGTTAAAATAGTAAAAACTCATATTAAAATAGATGATCAAATGTTGAACTGTAAACATATCAGAAATACATTTTTCACTTTCAAATTTGTCCATGTGGAAAGAAAGCATATTTTGTCACTAAGTTTTGGATAAGGCGCACTCTCGAGTTTGTAACTACAGTTTGTCTTACTAGACTAATGCCATTAAAAAAATTGAAGTCAAATACATATTTGTTTATAGGATAGCAAATTATAGTTTCTTATGATAAACTCTTCTTCATATTTTAATACATTTATAATGACCCGGACTCAAATAGGGATATTCTCAAGTTATGTGCGCTTATCTCCGCTTAGAAAGTTATTTCAATAATCCTTGTAATAAAAGTTAGTCTTGTAGTTCACTTTTTATTACTTTTAACAAATATTTTAAACTTATATTTTATTTTTATTACTTGCAATAGATTATTCCATTAGTAGGTCAGTATAAGTATCCCTTTCTTTTATTTTAATCCCCTTTTGGCTGAAATTACAAAGTTGAAAACATACGTTTTGATGGTTACTCATACCCTTTGCTATAACAGAAAGATTATTCAAACCATGTTAGCCCATAAAAACTTGTGGAATAAATATTATATGAAAAACAACTGAACATTAAATACTGAAGTTATACGACATTATAGACAAATAGTTGAGCAAGATAGTACTATTTCTTGTTTGTATGCAATGTTCAAAAATGTGCAAAAATTCCTTCTTAGTCGTTAACCAAAAATTAAGAAAATTTGAGATATTAGGGTTACTACCTCAGTGATGTTATTCCTGTTACAATTGTTGGATTTTAGGTCAGCTCCCTCAATCCAAAGGCCAAGGTCTTGATTCTTCAACAAAATAGAAATAGGATTTTAATTCCTTATGAAATCAACCGCTCCTCTCCTCTGTGCTGATCGATCGAATAATACCTCTAGCTTGATTTCCTGTCGATCGATCGTTGTTGTATCCAACCTGCCGTTTGATTCAGAAAAATGGATGAAAGGGGAAAATGAAAACTGGTTGTGAGAAATGAAAATAATACGCAGATTTGGGGAGAAATGAAAAATTAGATACGGCTCAAACCAGGGCCAAATTAACTAATTCGAAACTTCAACCATCAACGGTTAGATTTTAGGAGTTGAGGGAGGTGCCGATTGGTTGAGCTGTATCAAATGAAATTTGATACGGCTAAGAATTGTATCAAATTTATATGACTTTAAGCCGTATCAAATCTCTACATTTTGGTCTGCCAAATTTTCTGTTTTGGTGTAGTGATCGTTGAAAGTGTGTATTGATTAATGAAATCATAATGAAAGGACAGCAAAGAATATGTATCCTTTACCTTGCATTGATGATATGTTTGATCAATTGAGTACAATGAAATGTTTTCTCGGTTGGATTTGGCTACTGGGTTCACTAACTGAAGGTAGCAAAAGAGAATGTTCCGTTGATAGTGTTTTATGTTAGGTACGGATCATACAAATGGATGGTTATGCCTTTCAAACTGACGAATGAACCAGCTTTCTTCGTGGATTAAATGAACCGAGTGTTTTGGGATTACTTAGGGGGATTTTTGTTAGTTTTCATTGATGATGTGTCAGTGTATTCGAAGGATGCAGAAGAGCATGGAACTCACCTTCGTATAGTTTCGTAAACTTTTTGAAAGCACTAATTGAGAGCCAAGATTTCTAAATGTCAATTTTGGGAGAAAAAAGTGAATTTTTTCGGTCACGTGGTTTCGAAAGAGGGACCATCGATGGATCATGTGAAAGTTAATGTTATCGTTAATTCGATGAGGCCTGAAAGTGTTATGGAGGTCCGAAGCTTTCTAGGATTGGTTGGTTACTATCGAGGGTTTATTAAGGGTTATTGCGGATAGCGACACTGATCACTCAGCTATCAAGAAAGCATGTTAAGTTTGTTTGATTTAAAAAGTATAAGGAGGCATTCCAGAATTTGAAACACTTGTTGACCAATGCTCCTGTGTAAATAGTGCCGCAAGGGGTTATTTTTACTTCTGCTTGCAGAGCAGGGTTTGGTACTTATTTATGCAAAAGTAAAGGGTTATTTCTTATGCTTTATAACAGCTAAGTCATCATAAAGTCTAATACTCAATGCATGATCCTGAGTTAGATGTTGTTGTCCTTGCCTTGAAGATTGGAGGCATTACTTATTGGGTGAAAGGTTTGAGTTGTTCACAGACCATAAGTCCTTGAGATATTTGTTTTCTCAAAAGGAATTGAATATGTGACAAAAGAGATGGTTAGAGTACCTGGGGATGTATGACTTCGGCATATAGTATACCCCAGGGAAAGGGAATAAAGTTGTTAATGCCCTTAGTATGAGACATCAAGGGTTGGTTTTAACTATGTTGAACGAATGCAAATACTTGGAAGCTTTAATCACATGTAACATGAGGATTTGGTCGACAACGAGTTTTGGCAGAGGTACAATGATCGTGTCATGATTAGAGTTCGAACATCTTTGATTGAGAAGACCACTTCTAGACAGGAAGAGGATTCTTCATTGGCCAAAAAGATTAGAGAGCTTAGAGATGGAACAAACGGGAGTAGCCTTGGAAATTTTGCTCTCGACTGGAACCGTTGGTTACGAAAACACAGAAGGATACATGTTCTGAAGATAGGTGATTTGAGGAAGGAAGTCCTTAGAAAGTGTCATTGCTCTAAGTTTACGATACATCCCCACAGAACCAATATGTACCAAGACATGAAGAGAAGCTTCTTATGGGAAGGAATGATGAAAGATGTTAGCTTATGAATGAGGTAATGTATGAATTACCAGTAGGTAAAAGTTGAACATCAAAAGCCTAGTGGTTTGTTACAACCATTAAGCTAAATGAGAGGTCTACTAGGACGGCATCGGTTTTGGCTGAGTTATTCATGATAATACAGTGAGACTTTATGGAGTTCCTAGTAGTGTTGTAAGCGGTAGACATCCATTGTTTACAAGTGTGTTTTTGAAAAGTTAACAGAAGGCAATGAGGACGAAACTCAAAACGAGTATGGCTTATCACCCACAGAAAGATATGGTAACCGAGAAGGTGGATAAGATACTGGAAGATTTGTTGAGAGCATGTTTTCTGGACTTTGGTGGTTCTTGGGAGGACCATTTGTATTTAGTGGAATTTTCCTATAATAACATTTTTTAGGCTACTATAGGAATAGAACCTTTCGACGCTTTATGCGGAAGACCATGTACGTGCCATTGTGTTGGCTGGTGATAGGAGATAAGGCTAATTCTTGGTTCATAATTAGTGAGGGAATCCGCAGAGAAGATTGAGTTCGCTTGGGTTCGGATGAAGGAAGCTCAATCCGGGCTGAAGAGTTACATGGATAAAAGGCGTAAGGATTTGGAATTCTCTGTTGAAGAAAGGGTTTTCAACAACGCGTAACCTATTAAAGCCATGTTCCATTTCAGAAAAGTAGGGAAGCTTGATCCAAGCTTCGCTGGATCTTTATTGGTTTGGAAAAGGATAGGAAAGCTTGCCTATTGGGTAGAAATACTAGATAGACTAGTGGGATTCCATAATGTGTTTCATGTATATCAATTGCGAAATTATGTATAAGATCCTAACACTACCATTGATCCGAGAATATTGGAAGAGTTGGTAGTAGAACCTAATTTGACTATCGTGAGACAACCTATGCGTCTTGTGGATAGAGACGAATGAAACTTGAGATACAAGACGGTTAAATTGGTGAAAATTTAGTAGAGTTCTAATGGAGGTGAACTTACTTGGGAGATGGAGGCCAAAATTAGAGAGGATTCTCTTGATTTTCTTTCGGTAAGATATATATTGCTTTATAGATCAATTACTAGTGGAGTACGTTGGTATATGTTTGTAATAGCATTGCTTGCTAGGTTGCTATGATTGCTTTGCTTGTTTAGTCCTTGACCGAATTTCGAGGATGAAATTCTTTTAAGGAAGGGATGATGTAATACCCCAAATTTTATATAACATTAGTCATTAGTTTAATTAGGAAAATTAAATGGGAATAACGTAGTGAAGGAGGAAATAATATTTGCGTTTAATGAATTAACTTGTAGGTTAGACCTAAAAATAATTAAACTAATGCATAAGGAAGATGGCAAATGAGAGGGGCGAAGTGGTAAAATTTTGGTCCTTATATCTACTCATGTCCTACCACATTTTATTTTACTTTTCATTCACTAAAAAGTAAAAGAAAACTAAGGTGGACAACCATTAAACAAGGAAAGAAGAAAAGAGAAAAAGAGAGGATTTATACCTTGGAAACTTCATCAACAAATCTCACTAGCTCGGCTAATCAGGGTGAATAACACTCTTACCTTTGTATTTGGTCACTGGGGAAATAGCCGAAAGTAATGTTTATTCATGATAGTTTTTCATGATTGTTATGATGCTAATTAGTGGTAAATCAATAGCTATGGTTGACATGTTTATACGATTTTTATATACATGAAAATGGTTAGGTTTAGGGTAAAACCTATAGTTAGAATCTTCAAGCGTTATGGATTTTGGTATAATATTTTTTGTATGATTTTGGAGTGGTTTCAAATTTCATAATTTTTCATGGATGTATAAATTAATAATGAATTTTCTAAGTTTGAATTGCTTAGGGAAAGCTTTCATGTTAATTAAAATGATAGGAATATATGTATAAATATTTTATACATGCCCGGTACAAAGGTACTATAAAAAGACTATATGCGGTCAGTATTTTAACTTATAAGCCAATGAGAATTCAAGAAATATAGCAAAGTAAATACAAAGTAACACTTTATAAGAAAATGAGTCAATATGACTGTGCCACTGTATTTTCGGAAGCAACTTTCTGACACTCTCGGAAGTTATATTTCGGCAACACTAGATACTTGGAATATCACATGTATGGTATAGGAATTATTCAGTCATCCGCCTCTTACCTTCCCAAGGAGCTTTGGTATTAATACTTATAAAAAGTTAACCTCTTAACTAGAGGCTTTTGCCTCCACCCTTTCATTAGGAACAAAAGGAGGTCTTTTATAAGAAAGAATTTTTTTGTTTAAGGACCATCTTTTTGGGGAATCGGAAGGGATTCCAAAACCCTTGAAGCCATTGCCAATGATGACATAGATAGCAAGCTGAAATGAAATCTTTTAATAAAGGATTTGAGGCTTTGCCTAAATGGCTTCAGCATTGGCAATGTCAACGAAGAGGACTTTATTTTATGATTGTGTAAAGGAGTTAAAAGCTTTCTTCCTCTATACTCTACCACCGTGATTTTGATGCTAGATTGTAAATGATCGTCTATTTTATGAAGCCAAAAGAGGTTAGGCTTCGGAGATGAATAATGAATGATGTCGAATAGATTTGCCTTCAGAGTAATTGACTATTGTTTTACTGAGCCAGAAGGGGGTTCCTTTCAAAGATAAATGTTTATTTAATTTATTAGGATTCCATTCAAAGTTGCACATGTTATTGATGGAAAACCATAGACATGACATTTGCATTTGTGCGAACATTAGGGGAACCATTGAGTGAAATAGATTAAGGGACCCAATGAGGAAGAATTAGGGGATCCAACTAAATAAAAGGACAAGCCCTCGGTTCCGTGGTTAACTTACGAAGCATGGTGTGACTAACCAAAAACCTTCAACTTTGAATCGACTGTAAACCGCACAAGTCTAGCCCAAAAAAGTAAGCATCCTTGGAATCATGGGATAAACTGAATTTCCGATCTTTGATAATCGACACTTAACACATCCACGGTGTTCGTTTACCACAAAACCAAATATCGCAAACTCAATTAATCCGAGGTTTTATCAGAGCAAACACAGCGGAATAGAAACAAAAGAAAAGAACAGAATCTCACGGTAGAATAGAACAAATATAATATTCCCTATAACTTTACAGCGGAAAATTTGAAAATTGTAATAGCATACAAGGGGTAGTTATAAACACCATCATTATATAATACAACCACGACATCCGAGTATAGAACAAAGAACACACCCTGCCTTCTGACGAAGGTCAACAGCTTTTCTGGAATCGTCTGGGGACTCCTCAAATCCTATCTAAACCTGAAATACACTCGGATCTGACCCAAGTGTCAAACACTCAATTCAGGCTTGGATTAACGAGCTTGAGAACTAGACAGCAAATCATATGAATCTCAAAACTATTATCAAAAAGGGTTGTCAAAACTTCGTGCATGCTTTTTGGAAAATGTAGTTACCATAAGAACCGCATCCCATCACACAATGCAAACACACACCATTAACAGAAGGTTTTGCCTTATGATAACCAAATATGCTTGGTATGAGAAAATCGTTTGATATTATCATTAGTGTCTATCTTTGAAAACTTTTCAAAATAAATGTATCGATCCTAGCTGATGTAGGTACCATATATTACGTCTACATACATATATTACAATTAAAACCGTAAAGCTTCGTATTGGAAGTAGGGTTCCATCAATGACCAGAACATAGAATCTTCCTTAACCGCGATTCAGACACACCTTTAGCAGGATGTCCCATGATCAAAAATGCTTCTTTTGTGTCGGCGAAGCTGGCCCATCTATACCAGGTGTAGTTCGGGTTTCTCCTGAACATAATGTCCCACGGTCTTTACTGATCATTATCCAAGGCGCCTCGTTCCATCATCCACTAAGAAAATTTCTTGGGTTCCATACCATTGCATCACTTCCTCAAATAGAAGGAAACACTAGTTATTGTATCTACTGTACTTCATCCTGTTTCGGCTGATTACTGGTCGTGAGGCTTGAAGTCACGCTTTTACGCAAAACTCTTCTTTTAAATATAAGCTTTGATCATCAATAGCTCATCACTTAACATGACACATTATCAAGTCACAACATATAATAGGTGTCTATTAATATATAAACTCTGAATACATAAGTCTCAGAGGAGGGTGATAAGCTAAAAGGATAAATCATTCGCAACCAACTGATATATCATCAATAGAAACCTATTGGTTATGCCGAAAAATAAAATGTCAGGTCGCCGCCAAAATATAACCCCACAATTGGGTGGCCACCCAAGGCATCAACAAGAAATCCTTATGATGTCAAGTTTTCTGGTCTTCAATCACAATCATTGCATTTTCATTTGCTCTCATCACATCGTATAGTTATTCATAATGGATCGAAACCCGGTCATCTGAATAACTAGCGCATCTTCAAAATCAATAAAGATATATAAGGTTTCATGAGTCTTATTCCATTTTGGGAATATTCTTTTACTCAAATTATTATTTTATTTTTGAATTACTTCCTTTAAATCTTATCAAAGATTTACATACTTTATACTCTTGTTTAGTCTTTATTTGGAAATTATTACAATTGATTATAGAATCTTATTTCATAGATTTAACTCACCACACTTTATCAGGGTTATCGAACCTTATGAAAAAATTATTTCTCGAATCATTATCCTATTCCCATCTTATTCATCCCATGAAGCAAAAATGGTAGTACACCAAATCTAATTGCCCTCGTATTTTGGTAAGTTTAATTACCATTATAAATACCATTCTTTAAATTCAAATCTTTACTTAGAGATTTATTTAAAACTCTAACTTAGTTTTAAATCTTCCAAATCATTCTTTAGTGATTGCTTAACTTGAAACTCGGGTTGAATCTTCCAAACCATTCATTGATCATTGAGTAGGGTAGATTACTTTATCTTTCCTTGATCATATCTTTATCCTAAAATCGTATTTACATTTTCTAAATATTTTTGTTAAGGACTCGCTTATCTCTTTAAACTATCCTTAATCTTTGTTCGTATTATCATTTGATAGGGGAAACTCATTCATTAAATATTTATATTCAAATCAAATAAAGATTTCTCTTCAACTTATCTTGGAAAATTATCTTTCCTGTAAATGGATTACAAAACAACAGTTATTTAAGACATCGTTCACGATAAACCTAAAATCATTCTTTTAATTTAATCAAATCTTTGCCGAAACCATTTCCGCTCATAATCGATATAAATTCCTGTGTCGGACTTATACTATACTCAAAATAACGGCAAAGCTTTTCAAATTCCTTAAACAGTAGAGGTCTTCATCTATAGAGACTTATCTCAACTAGAACCAAATCGATTACCATCCAATTTCAGTTTCAATTTTATTTTCAAAACTTAGCTTTGGTTTAAACTTTTCAAATCCTAAATATATCTTAAAATTTTCGTTTTAATCCTTTGGATATGCTTGCAAATCATTGGTTATCTTGAAACCTTTTAAATTTAAATTGTTCGAAAAAATCATAAATAGCGCTGCTGAAACAAACCAATTTTAGAGAATGACTTTTAAGCTTTTCAAAACTTTGTAAATTCAATACAAATCTTTTTCAAATCATTTATTATGATTTATCATTGTAACAGTCCAAAGTATTGAGTAGTAAATATTTGAATACCAAGATTATCCTAATATTTAAATCCTGGATATAATGTTATAAAAGTGATTTTATAACCTTGTTAAATCCCTTTACAAATATTAATTAATGATGTTTTTTTTGTTTTTAAGTAGTTCGAAGTAATATCAGTAATGTAACCAAAAACCTTTTTTTAATAACTTGTTAAAAAAATTAGAATTTAATGTGCATTGCAACATACGAACACATAATTAAATTCTTATTTATCTCCTATAGTATAAGCATGAGTTAACTAATGTAAGAATGTGTTAGGAAGTAAATTAATAAAGATTTGGTTTGACATTTAATTTGACATGTCATAAAAGTTTGATTTCATATTTGATTTGACATGTCATAATAATAAAAGTTTGATCTAACATGTCATAATATTAAAGTTTTTATGTGACATGTCATAATAATAATGGTTTGACTTGACATGTCATAATAATAAAATTTAACTATAAATGAAATTGTAATGCATATGCCACTTAGGTGTAAGCTTCTAATACACCTTGAAGGACAATTAAGGGGGCATGCATTATCATCCTAAGGTATGCATGGAAGATGAAGGACAAGTGTCTTAAGAAAGAAAAAAGATAGGAGTTTAGTGGCTTCACTTAGAAGCAAAATCTTAGTGGCTTGTCTTAGAAGCCTAAGTGTTAGCGACTTCTCTTAGAAGTCTAGTCATACCTTAGTGGCTTCTCTTAGAAGCCTAAGTATTAGTAGTTTCTATTAGAAGCCTATACTTAGTGGCTTCTCAAAGGTGCTTCGCTTCACCTATATATGTGGAGTTCATTTGCAAAGAGAGAGCGCTAACTTCTTATGTACGAAGAAAATCCTCCTATGCATTTCGGCCATATATCCCAATCCATGTTTGATATGCTAATTTAATGCGAAAGAGAGTCAAAATGTGTCAAACCTGAGAGAAAATTTGTAAGTTGATGTGAGCTTAGCGATTATTCGAGGAAGACATTTGTTTGCTTTGAGGTGGTGGTAAGAATTATAATATGTATAACACCCCACGTCCATTAATGTCACTCACAAAAGGAATGCATTAACTTCCATGGAGGTTTTAAGTGAGTATAGAACAGTAAAATTACAACAAGACAGATATAAAATAGTACTTGGAAATTTAAAACTTTATTTCATTGCAGCAGAAGTCTAAACATGTTTGATTACATCATAATACCATAAATCAGAGTCAAGTACAATATCCATCTTGATAAAACAAAATACATATTCCCATTACATAAATAGCTATTAAACAAAAGATAACAAGCTGGACTTTACTTTAGCAGTCCAAGCTCTCCAAAAGAGATAAGCAATCCAATCAAACACCACTAGAGCTGGGCCCAACCTGAGGACCTGGAGGGGGAAAAAGATAGAAATAGAGGGGGTCAGACATAAAGTCTGGCGAGTATGACAATTCTAACAATACTATTTTCAAAGTAGTCAGACTAAGGCATAAGCTGGAAAATAAGGAAATGCCTATGAACTATTGGGTGTGACAGAACAGGCAAAGGAAATGAGGTTAACCATGGTAACATTAAAGGCATACCTACTAAAGAATAATTACTACGCTGCACCACACCCGTTACTAATCACTAACATTAATGACGCTTCCTAATCAATATAGGATAATTACTATACTCTACCGTACTGTACCGTGCTGTACTGTACAAGCACTAACTGCACCCCTACTAGTCACTTTGATCCCTAAATAGAATGATGATAGCTTCGTGTACAACTAGATGTACCCACTATCCTCCACGTTTGACTGTGTATCTCTAGTTGCTATCCTAGGTACCCAACGTGTACCTATCCCTACTAGATGTACCCCCTTAATAATGGTAATTCCACGTACTCCTAGCTGACGTCATAGGTGCCGTCTGCCCCTGTCTCCACTAGGTGTACCCCTTTAATACTTATTTAATAATTGTAGCTTCGTGTACTACTAGGTGTACCCACTACCCTGCCCCATTCGATCGGCTCCCTAACTCGTAGATACCCGTGCTGGCCCCACAGTGGGGTGTATCACTCCCCTAAAGTGGCAACCCGATACAATTTAAGGATGCACGGCTTATACCTACACGATGCAACAACGTCTTACCTACCAGCCCGGGTCCACTCACGCATATGAACCCGTTGGACTTGCGTTGCCACCGCTAACCCGTTTTGGCCTCTTATAGTCAAGCCCAGTATGCATGTCCCGTCCTCGACTTGGGTCGAGCCCACAAAGATACGTTTGGGATATTGGTTGAAATGGGCCTCCCACCAAGCTTCCCACCTAGGCTTGGTCCCCTCTAACACATTCCACTTAACCCCCTTCATGTCCACTTACATGTTTTAAATTTGGTTAAGGGTTTCTGTTAGTAATTCCACATGCCACCCAAGGCACCCACTTAACCCCTATGTCCCACTTACATATTTAATTTGGTTAAGTATTACTAATCGTATTTTCTCATGCCACCCAAGGCACCTACTTAACCTCTTCTTAGTCATGTTCATTTGCATGTGTGTTTGGTTAAGTCTTACTAATCGTATTTCAAATGCCACTAAAGGCAACCACTAGATTCCTCATGCCACCCAAAGCACCCACTAGATTCCCATGTCCCACCACATGTTTTCTTTCTAAATTCAAGACCATCCCGTTCATTGGGTCAGTTAGAGATAGCCAGGGAGGGCAGGAAACTTGTTTTCCAAACCCAAGCCTAGACACTATCCTCTCTGTCACCCTAGAACCTTCTGGTGTATGTAGATAGAAAGAATGTTAATTATCTTAAGTGATTAATTAATTAATTAATCTTTCCCAAATTTGAATTAACTTCCCTATCCAAATTAATAATTTATTCAAAATTTAATGATGTCCATAATTGACTCAATTATGTCCATCCATTTATGGTATGATAAATCATACCCTTTTTCACCACAAATTCATTATATGCCATTAAAGGCATTTTATACCAATTTCTCAATCCCTATTCAAATTCAAATTCAAATTAATCCATAATTAACTTATGACCATTTCTACACATTAATTTTCCAATTAATGTCTTAATTCCATTTTTCGCCTTTTAAGGCAATTCACATATCTCAAATTTGTTATATGCCTTTTTAAGGCTATTTCGTGCAAATTCTCAATATTAATTCTTTTAATATCACCCCTATCCCACGTTGTACGTTCATACGTTAAACGTAAAATATACGTTAGACTCGAATAGTCTAACTCATAGCACAAAGATAAATTATCACAACAACAACATATATGTATATGACTAAAATAGATCTACTCATAAAAAGGGGTGAAACTTGCATATGTGATAGAGGTCCAACACTTAAACTTGCATAGGCTAAGACTATAACTTGCATAAGCTACACATGTTAAAGGTGTCAACTTGTTTGGTTAAATGTCACAGTCTACAAAATATAACCCAAATTCATGTATAAACTTGCAACATAATGGTGGTGTGAACTAGTATAGAACTCACACATGTCATGGATCTAATTTTAGATCTAAAATAAGTGTCATGAAACCTACACAATTTTTATTAATCAGTGCCAAAACTTGCATAGGTACATGTATGAATCATCATAGCCCAAACATATATAACATCATGATTTGACTAACATGAACTAACCAACATGGATACTAACATCGTGACTATGTAACATATGTGACATCATTTACAACATATCATCATCTAACTTAATAACATAGGTTCATGTATATGGGTACATCTAACTTAATAGACAAATTCCCATAGTCATGATCCAGGGATAATCATGTATATGGGTACATCTAACTCAATAGACAAATTCCCATTATCAAAATCCAAGGATAATTAAGAATCATGTATATGGGTACATCTAACTTAATAGACAAATTCCCATAATCAAGATCCATCTAATTTAAGAACATAGGTTTTATAACATACTTGATAGCATAAGCATAAGGTTTGCCACATACATGATAGCATAGGATCTACAACATGATAGCATAAAATTTGCAACTTGTATAATCAACATCATGATTCATAGGCTAACTACAACATAATAACATCGTGGTTTTTTGATAACTTAACATAGCAACTTGCAACATATATAATATCATGACATGATTTACACCATATAGGATATCATCATCGCCTAACAAAACATTTAGAACATACATGATAACATAAGATTTACAATAACATATATGACAATTCACGTCATTTTCTTATGATCCATTTACATCTTAATCAAATTAATTTGCTAATAATCTTGTGAGAATCATCATACTCACAATTTAAGAAGAAAGAGAGAGTCTAGATTGCTTTCAGAATTGAGTAGAATTAGTTTGTTGATTAGCTTCTCTTCCTCTTTAGTTTGTGGCGGCTACACTGAGTTCTATGGTGATGGTGTGACAGCGGCTTCTCAATTTTTCATGTGAATTAGAATGAAAGACTACCCACTTATTTATAGAGTTTTAGGATTTGTTTAGACCATTAGATTTAACCTAGAAATAACCGCAGCCGTTCAGACAAGATGGGGTTTATCTTATTGACTCAGCAAATTAATAAACTTCCATTTGTACTAAATGTTCATCTTTTACTGATTTACATATTTATGGTTCATATGTAAATCATTCACCATTAAATTATAACATTAATTATGTTCCTAATTAACGGTATACCAATTATACCGTTTCATACCAATTACCCAAATTATGTCTACTTAGTATATATAAATAAATATATATATTTCTCTTTTTAATTAATATCAATGACAAATTAACACTCATCTACAAACTAATTTCAATCTATGCATGTTTACATTAACTGCCCATATATATAAATATAAATAAATATATATATATATATACACACGCACCTATTCATAAATTCAAATAATGCAAATTAATTGCTTGCATGAAAAAAAAGGAAATCGAGCATATAATTTAATTTCCCCTTTTTTTTCTCTACTTTCCTTGCAACATGCAAAATCAATGCATAGTGAAGTTACCTACATATATACATATCTACTTATGCATAAATCTTTCCCTCCAAATAAATTGACTGTATTTATCTTCTCAATTATAAATATATATATATACATATATATATTCAATATATATATATTTAATTTTTTTGAACCGCGTTCACACGAAGCCGCTTTTTAGCCATTCCCCTAAAACAAAAATATGGCGTTGGCAGGGATCAAACTCTGCACCTCTTGTATGCAAGTCACATGTTCCAACCAAATGAGCTATTATGTCTTTTGCTTACAATTCTTAGAACAATGTTAAACATTATTCTTTTCTCATTCCTCTTTTTCCATGTTTTGCTGCAATATTTAATTTAAGGATATCTTTTTCATACGGAGTCCAATTTACGCAAACTCGGACTCTATCTCAAGCAGAATTCCGAGACGAACGCAACGGCGCAACTTGTTTCACCTAATTATTTTTCTAAAAATTAATTATATCTTGATTTT
This sequence comes from Allium sativum, assembly GCA_030737875.1. Classification (NCBI taxonomy): domain Eukaryota; kingdom Viridiplantae; phylum Streptophyta; class Magnoliopsida; order Asparagales; family Amaryllidaceae; genus Allium; species Allium sativum. Next base: position 243,430,261 of record CM060926.1, read on the forward strand.
TTTTATTTTTATGTTCACAGAAAATACGGGGTGTTACATTCTCCCCTCCTTAAAGGATTTCGTCCCCGAAATCTTCAAGTTAGGAAGAATGTGTCCTACCATCCAATCATCCATCTACTCAACCATCTGGCACAGGCATCCATTGTCCTTAAGAGACTTCTAATGCTTTCATGTTTATATGCATAGTGTGTGTACATGTTCTTATCCAATGCAAAAATCAAGCGATCTACTGATTCAGTTGACCTCCTTAATGCGAACCATGATAGTGCCATGCGTCCATTATGTATGCAAAAGATTCCTAATGATACATATTATTTCTATATGCGTGCACAACCATTCATCTTAATGCAGCATCTGTAACACCCCGAATTTTAGTTAATACTAAAATTCACTAATTACAGGATAAATAATCTCAGATGTGGGAATTGGGGGTAACGGGCTGCGTCATTGCGTTCGTCTCGGAAAAATACGCGAAATAGAGTCCGAGTTTTCGAGAATCGGAGTCCGTATGGCCCGGTTATGGCCCAAAGAAGTTTTCCAAAAATTCAAAGTTAAAAACAGATTTAGAAATGCAAAATCAGATTTCGAAATTGGAGCCAGCAGGGGGCCAGGCGGGAAGTTTCCCGCCCTACCCATGTCGATAGGGCTGTTGACAGGCCTGTCGACTGGGGAGTCGACTTGCCTGTCGACCTGGGCGCGGCGTCCAGGGAACCTGGGTGCACCAGGTTGGGTTTTAGGCTGGCTTGGAGGGCTGGGTTCTAGAGATTTCCTAAATCTAACGGACCTAATCTAACCTAGGGTTAATCTAAGGGCCTAAAACACTCACCTAATCTATAAATACACCCTAAACCTACCCTAATCCATACTAAAAATAGTAATGATTGCCTCATGCCGCCAAAATCAAACTTGAGAGAGCCTCCACTAGTTTATGAAGGAAGTTGCAAGCTAATCACTCTCTAATCAACCTCTAATCATCATCTTCTTCATATTTAGCAACTAATTCCACTTCATAAGTTTGCTAATCTTGGGTTTGGTGAGTTTCTATCACTTTAATATCAATTGCTAAAGTAAGTAGATTGGGTGTAATGAGACTTATGGTCTTAAATGCGGATTAGTGAGTTTGAATCATTTGTAATGATATGCTACTCTATGTTTTCCTATGTTTATGCATGTTTAACAAGTGGGTTTATGCATGTTTAATAAGTTGGTTTATGCATGTTTAACAAGTGGGTTTATGCATGTTTAATAAGTGGGTTTATGCATATCTAATAAGTGGGTTTATGCATGTTTAACAAGTGAGTTATGCAAGTTCATATGCAAGTTATGTGTATGATGTTATGTAAGTTATGTGTAGATTGTTATGCAAGTTCATATGCAAGTTATGTATATGCTTAAATGCAAGTTTAACATGATATGCAAGTTATGCATGCTTATGCAAGTATGTGAATGCTTATGCAAGTATGTGAATGCTTATGCAAGTATGTGAATGCTTATGCAAGTTATGTGTATGCTTAAATGCATGTTTAACATGTTATGCAAGTTATGAAAATGCTTATATGCAAGTTCAACATGTTATGCAAGATATGTGTATGATAATATGCAAGTTTGGGTTAAATGTGGTTGGGTTAATATATGCTCATATATGCAAGTTGACATCCTCTTAACCCATGACAAAGTTATATGCTAAGATTTGGTTAAACCCATGATATTTGTGATGGATCTTCCCTTTATTATGTCATGAAATGAGAACGATTTACGTGGGGAACGATGGGGTTAATAAATATGTTAATAAAAGTATGATTGGGTATGATTAAGCATACCATAAAAAGATAAATTAACATAAGTGGGAATTTACCTATTGAGTTAGGTCTACCCCATGGGAATTTACCTATTGAGTTAGGTCTACCCATGTTATGAAAAACTTGATATTAATTAGGGATAATTAATATGGGGGTGATTAATTAGGTGTAATTAATCAACTAAGACACGAGGTTGGACCCTTTTGTAGCGGAAGTCTGCCCGGAACCGACCGGCCATCCAGCGGCTACAAATGATTGGCCCAATGTGAGAGGTCTTAGTCATAAATTAAATACGTGATTAAAGTAAGGACACGAGGTTAGACCCTTTTTACGACAGAAGTCTGCCCGGAACCAACCGGCATATCCAGCAGTCATAAAAGATGGTCTAATGTGAGAGGTCTTTATGAGGTCATGATCTTAATTAATTAATTAAGAAACACTTAACCATATTAGCATGTAGAGGGACATGAGGGGTTAAGTGGGTGCCTTGGGTGGCATGTGGAAATCTAGTGGTTGCCTTGGGTGGCAATAGAAAATACGATTAGAATACTTAACCAAGTGGAAACATGTAATTAAACATGATTAAAGGGTTAAGTGGGATACACTAGATAAGTGACAAGCTTAGGTGGGTAGCTTGTGGGGGCCCATTTCAACCAATATCCCAAACGTATCTTTGTGGGCTCGACTCTAGTCGAGTGACGGGACACGCATATTGGGCTTGACTATAAGAGGCCAAAACGGGTTAGCGGTGGCAACGCAAGTCCAACGGGTTTCATATGCGTGTGTGGGCCCGGGCTGGTAGATAAGCCGTTGTTGCATCGTGTAGATATAAAGCCGTGCACCGTTGATATTATCAGGTGGCCACTTTGGGGAATGATACACCCCATTGTGGGACCAGCATGGGTATCTACGGTAGGGAGCCGATCGCTGGGGAGTAGTGGGTACACCTAATAAAGACAGGGGCAGATGGCACCTATGTAGGGGTACACGAAACTACTGGGTAAAATTACTAAGTACACCTAGAGGAGATAGGGGCAGACGGCACCTATGTAGTGAGCTAGGGGTACACGAAACTACTGGGGAAATTTTCTAAGTCCTTGGGAGGGATCAACCTTTAAGTAGGAATGACTGGTGTGGTGCAGTGTAGTAATTATCCTTGGGTGGGTAGATGCGTCTTTACAGTTATCTTAGTTTATCCTAAGTCTACCAAGCTGCTTAGTGTAGCCATTCATCCCCAGACATTACCGTAGGTCAAGTTTATGTCTTCTCTGGTTACTTTAATGATTGTATTGTTAAAGTTATAGGACTCGCTCAGACTTATGTCTGACCCCGTTGTTTTTATCTTTTTCCCAACCCTCAGGTCCTACGGTGGATCCTAGCAGTAGTGGAGCTTGATCGGATTGCTGTTCCAGTCTTTAGGAGCTTGGATAGATGTAAAGCTCCAGTTACCCAGTTATCTTTTCTTTTGTCCTGGCTATTGTATGAGAGAGTGGGATTATGTACTTCTTTATTTTGATGGATATTGTACTTGACTTTTATTGAGGTTTTATGATGTAACCAGACATGTTTACTTCCGCTGTTATGAGATGATGTTTTAAATTTCAAGTACTATTTATATCTGTCTTGTTGTAATTTTTCTGTTCTATATTCACTAAAATACTCCACCGATGTTATGGCATTCCCTTAGAGAGTGACCATAGCGGGCGTGGGGTGTTACACGTGGTATCAGAGCAAAGGTTACCGGAACAGATAAAATTTTTAGAAAACTATTTTTCTAAAAACATTTTTGGAAAAGATATTTTCAAAAACATGTCTTTTAAGAGAAAAGTTTTTGAAAGAAAAGCATAATCCCCAATAGCCATATCTATATCCTTCGAATTCTCCGTTTTGAATCTTTCCTTTTTCGTTTCAGCATGGCTGAGGATCTTAACTTTCCGGAGGGTGTGACGGTACCAGTATGGTATAGGAGATTGATGGAGGCTAGGGCCACCACTGCGGGTCCAGCAAATGTTCCTCCACCAACCGTAGCACCCGATCTTCCTCCTCCCCCTCCTCCTTGCACGGATACTTTTGCTAAGACTTGCAAGGAATTTAAAGCTATGGGAGGGAAACCTTTTCAAGGATCTGAAACTTTTGTGGAGGCTAGAGATTGGCTTAAGGAGGTGGAAGATTTGATAGATATCTTTGAGATGGAAGAAGGGAAGAAAGTCAAGTTAGCTGCTTGGTTAATGAAGGGAGAGGCCTCATTCTGGTGGGAGGTCACTAATGGAGAACGCCCCGTTGACTCTTGGGCGGATTTTAGACAAAGATTTGTGGCAAAGTTTCTCTCAAGGGCGGAGGAAAACTTGTATATAGAAAGATTCTTGACTTTAAAGCAAGGAAATCTCTCAGTGAAGGAATATGTCAACAAGTTTAATCAATTGGCAAGGTTTGGCCTAGACATGGTGAATACACCGGAGAAGAAGGCTTTGAGGTTCGTGAAAGGCTTGAATGAACCGATGCATGGGTTGGCTATGACTCATATCCCTATGGGGGCCACCTTTGAGAAGCTAGTTGACATGGCACTCATGCATGAAGAAGAGAAGGGTCCCAATGCTAATAGGGCACCCGAGAAGAAGGGAGATCAAAAGAGACCTCAGCAACAACAACAAAATAAAGGTGGGAAAGGCAACGGTGGCAAGGGCAAGAAGAAGAAGTGTTTCAATTGTGGGACACCTGGCCACCTAAGCAAGGATTGTCGCAAGAAGAAGAAGACTGGCTGCTTCCACTGTGGCGAAGCAGTGCATCTAGTGAAAGACTGTCCTAAGAAAGGGCAAAGGACGGGATCTACCTCAGGAGGACAGGTGCAAGCTCTTATGGCACCGGGTCAGGCTAGGGGGCAAGTACAGGCTCTCGCGGTTCCACCGATTCAGGAAAGAGGTAGAACTATTTCCGTTGAAAGTTTGGTTTTTCTATTTGATCATCCTGTCCGTACATTGTTTGATTCAGGCGCATCGCATTCGTTTATCTCATCATCATTAGTTGAGTCACTGCACTTAGACACCAGTCTGGTAGATGATCCCTTGGTTGTTACAAACCCAATTGGGGGCTCCACTTATTTGTCCATGATATGTTTGGGTTTGAAGATTTCTATACTTAGCATTGAGTTTAGATGTGATGCTTTTGTGTTGGGCTTCACGGGCTATGGGTTGATTTTCGGCATGGACTGGTTATCCAGTAATGGTGCCGTTCTTGATTGCGAAAGGAGAGTTGTTAGGCTCATGACCCGCTTGGGTAACACTCTCGAGATTTCTTGTAATCCCATGGATTCTGTTATGCTAAGTTATCTTGAATCGCTTGACGCTTCGGTCGAGAGTTTACAATCTGTTAAAGTGGTCCGGGAATATCCGGATGTGTTTGAGGAGGTGAAGGGCTTACCTCCGAAGCGGGAGATTGACTTCCGAATATATCTGGTGGATAATGCTAAACCTGTATCTTTACCAGTGCGCCACATGGCTCCTCGTGAGAGGAGGGAACTCCATAAGCAAGTAGGGGAGTTGCTTGAGAAGGGGTTCATAAGACGAAGTATATCGGAGTGGGGTGCTCCAGTAGTATTTGCTACAAAGGCGGATGGGTCCCTCAGACTTTGTGTAGACTATAGAGAACTCAACAAGCTCACAAAGAAGAATAGACACCCATTGCCGAGGATTGATGATCTTTTCGATCAGTTGGTTGGCGCTTCAGTATTTTCTCAGTTGGACTTAGCCACGGGGTTTCATCAATTGAGGGTGGCTGAGGATAGCATAGACAAGACTGCCTTTAGGACTCCGGATGGTTTCTATGAGTGGCTGGTGATGCCATTTGGGTTGAAGAACGCTCCTGCATACTTTGTTGATTTGATGAGTAGGGTGTTCAGGGAGTTCCTTAATAAATTCGTGGTGGTCTTTGTGGATGATATCTTGGTATTTTCTAAGAGTGAAGAAGAGCATGCCCTACATCTTGGGGAGGTATTGAAGACTCTTCGAGCACATAGCCTTAAGGCTAAATTCTCTAAATGTCACTTCTGGAGGAAGGAGGTGCGGTTCTTGGGGCACGTGGTCTCCAAGGAAGGGATAGCTGTGGATCCCGCGAAGGTAGTATCAATTCAGGATTGGAAGGTTCCGAAGAATGCTACTGAAGTAAGAAGTTTCTTGGGGTTGGCGGGTTATTATAGGAAGTTTATTAAAGACTTCGCGAAGATATCAGCCCCATTAACCCGCTTAACAAAGAAGAATCTTGTTTTCGCATGGGACGTAGATTGTGATGATGCGTTCCGACGGTTAAAGAGAGCTTTAACCACTGCTCCAGTTTTAGTGTTGCCAGATGGGAGCAAGCCATTTGTTGTCTATACTGATGCTTGTGGGACAGGACTAGGCGCAGTCTTAATGCAAGAGGGAAGGGTGATAGCCTATTGTGGAAGGCAGTTGAGAGTGCATGAGAAAAATTACCCTACCCATGATTTAGAGTTGGCCGCTATTGTTTTTGCGCTTAAGATTTGGCGCCATTATCTTCTTGGTGAGAGATTCGAATTGTTCACTGACCACAAATCATTGAAGTACTTGTTTTCTCAGAAGGATTTGAATTTGAGACAGCAAAGGTGGATGGAGTTCTTAGCATCCTATGATTTCGAGATAGCGTATACGTGTAAAGACCCGCAACTTCCCCGTAAAGGAAAGCGTCGGATAGTTCGAGAACAAACCACAACAGAACAAATACAGAAGAACATTTCATTGTATATTACAACAATGCATCAGATTACAAGAATATACAGAGTATAAATGAATATTACACAGAAATATCAGAGATTTAAATTACATTTAAATATATAGCAGCGGAAAATAATACAATACACAACTAGAAAGAGATATACGGATACAAAGCTTTCCGGATATCGTTCCAGCTGTAAACCAGGATCCTGTGAATATAAATCTGCAAAACCAAAACTACTAGCTGCCCGTGTCAAAATAGGGGCACCCAGAGTTTAGGTTAAAACAATAAACTCCAGGTCAGTCATGTGACTGGTGTGAGAACTAAAACAGTTAATCTTTATTTTAAATCATTAGGTAAATCAAGGGACCACGCCGTATAACACGGAACGGGTTTCCTCCCAAGAATACCAGTGCATAAAACAAACAGCGCAATGCTAAATAAATTTCACGTCGATATTATTTAAAATAATTCATTTTAAATAATCAAAATTCGCTAAAATTGCCAAAATAAAAATTTTAAACTGGCCCAGATTTTCGGGTTGTTACAATACCCCTGGCAAGGGTAACGTGGTGGCGGACGCCTTGAGCAGAAAGAGGTTGTCCTTGAGTCCATTGTTCGTAGAACAACGAAGCTTGGAATTTATCTCGATGTTTGATTTCAGACCTTCCATTGATTATGTACCCGGTTTGCTAGCTTCCTTGGAGGTTAGACCTACTCTTTTGGGGCGGATTGGAGAAGCACAGAGGGACGACCCACAGTTGGTTGAGTTGGTGGAGAAGCTCATAAGGGGGGAGTCGTCCAGCCATTTGAGTAGGTACACCCTAGACGATAGGGGGTGCTTGCGTAGAGACGGTAGACTTTGTGTACCACAAGACGAGGGTTTGAGGAAGGTTATTCTTGATGATGCACACCGCTCTAGGATGACCATTCATCCCGGTGGGGACAAAATGTACCAAGACATGAAGAGGGTTTTCTTCTGGGCCGGTATGAAGAAAGATGTGGCCGAGTATGTCGCTCGATGCTTGGTGTGCCAACAAGTGAAGGCGGAGCAAAAGAAACCAGGTGGGTTGCTTCACCCATTGGAAGTTCCGCAATGGAAGTGGGATAGTGTCTCGATGGATTTTATTGACGGGTTACCCAGATCAAGAAAGGGTAATACGGGAATTTGGGTGGTGGTACACAGACTTACTAAGAGCGCCCATTTCATACCTGTGAAGAGCAAGAGGACTGCTCCATGGCTAGCTTCAGTATATCTTCGAGAGATAGTTCGATTGCATGGGGTACCCTCTAGCATAGTGAGTGATCGAGATCTTATCTTCACTAGCGAGTTCTGGAGAAGTTTGCAAGAAGCAGTGGTGACTCAATTGTGTCTGAGCACCGCATATCATCCTCAGACGGACGGCCAGACTGAGAGGGTGAATCGTGTTCTAGAAGACCTTTTGAGGCTTTGTATCTTAGATTTTGGAGGTACATGGGAAGAGCATCTTCCATTGGTGGAGTTCGCATATAATAACAGCTTTCAGTCCAGTATTGATATGGCTCCTTTCGAAGCTCTCTATGGAAGGCTTTGTCGATCACCTACATGTTGGTGGGAATCTACGGATAAGATCTTGCTTGGGCCTGATATGATTAGGGAGACTTCTGAGAAGATTGACTTGATTCGAAGAAGGATGAAAGCAGCGCAGGATAGGCAAAAATCCTATGCGGACAAGAGAAGGACGGATCTTGAGTTTGAAGTTGGGGACATGGTCTTTGTCAAAGTGTCTCCGTTACGAAATGTGGTTCGCTTTGGATCTGTTGGAAAGTTAGCACCAAGGTTCGTAGGGCCATTTCCCATTAAGGAAAGAATTGGACGGATGGCATATAGAGTGGAGTTGCCTGACAAACTTAGTGGTGTACATGATGTATTCCATGTGTCCCATTTGAGGAAGTGCTTACATGAGACCGCAGAGGTGGTAGAGCCGAGCTTGCTTAAAGAAGTGGAAGTAGAGCGTGATGCGACTATTCGACGAGCTCCTACTTGCATCCTTGGGTCAGAGACTAGGAAGTTGAGAAACAGAGAGGTTCAACTAGTCAAAGTGCAATGGGGAGAAGATGAGAGCAACGCAACTTGGGAGACGGAAGCGAAGATGCGTTCATTGTACCCATTTCTTTTTGAGGGTATGACTTTACTTTCTCCTCTATCGTTGTCTAGTACTTATCTTATCTTTAGTATATCCTCTCGTTAGTACTGGTTGACCTTTAGATAGGGTAAACCTATGGTTGAAACATGTGTTTGAGACATGTTATGGTTGATGGATGCAAGTGGATGCAAGTGTTTGCTAGTGGTTGCTCGTGGATGCATATACACACACTCTAGGCACTAGATCGGCTCAGTCACTTCATATTGCATATTGCAAAAAATTGTGTGTAGGAAGCTATATTAATGGATGTATAATGATTGTGTTATCATATGGATAATGCATTTTGGTGAATGATTGTGCACTCATGTAGATATTGTATGTGTCGATAGGGTTCTCTCGCATACATAATGGATGCATGGCACTATCATGGTTTGCATATGTTCATACATTAGATAAGGAACATATACACACACTTTTTGCATATGCTCATACATCATTAGAAACTATTTAAGGACAATGGATGCCCGTGGTTGATGGTTTGAGTAGATGGTTGTTTGGATGGTAGGATATGCATTCTCCTTAGCTTAGAGATTTCGGGGACGAAATCCTTTAAGGAGGGGAGAATGTAACACCCCGAATTTTAGTTAATACTAAAATTCACTAATTACAGGATAAATAATCTCAGATGTGGGAATTGGGGGTAACGGGCTGCGTCATTGCGTTCGTCTCGGAAAAATATGCGAAATAGAGTCCGAGTTTTCGAGAATCGGAGTCCGTATGGCCCGGTTATGGCCCAAAGAAGTTTTCCGAAAATTCAAAGTTAAAAACAGATTTAGAAATGCAAAATCAGATTTCGAAATTGGAGCCAGCAGGGGGCCAGGCGGGAAGTTTCCCGCCCTACCCATGTCGACAGGGCTGTCGACAGGCCTGTCGACTGGGGAGTCGACTTGCCTGTTGACTTGCCTGTCGACCTGGGCGCGGCGTCCAGGGAACCTGGGTGCACCAGGTTGGGTTTTAGGCTGGCTTGGAGGGCTGGGTTCTAGAGATTTCCTAAATCTAACGGACCTAATCTAACCTAGGGTTAATCTAAGGGCCTAAAACACTCACCTAATCTATAAATACACCCTAAACCTACCCTAATCCGTACTAAAAATAGTAATGATGGCCTCATGCCGCCAAAATCAAACTTGAGAGAGCCTCCACTAGTTTATGAAGGAAGTTGCAAGCTAATCACTCTCTAATCAACCTCTAATCATCATCTTCTTCATATTTAGCAACTAACTCCACTTCATAAGTTTGCTAATCTTGGGTTTGGTGAGTTTCTATCACTTTAATATCAATTGCTAAAGTAAGTAGATTGGGTGTAATGAGACTTATGGTCTTAAATGCGGATTAGTGAGTTTGAATCATTTGTAATGATATGCTACTCTATGTTTTCCTATGTTTATGCATGTTTAACAAGTGGGTTTATGCATGTTTAATAAGTTGGTTTATGCATGTTTAACAAGTGGGTTTACGCATGTTTAATAAGTGGGTTTATGCATATCTAATAAGTGGGTTTATGCATGTTTAACAAGTGAGTTATGCAAGTTCATATGCAAGTTATGTGTATGATGTTATGTAAGTTATGTGTAGATTGTTATGCAAGTTCATATGCAAGTTATGTATATTCTTAAATGCAAGTTTAACATGATATGCAAGTTATGCATGCTTATGCAAGTATGTGAATGCTTATGCAAGTATGTGAATGCTTATGCAAGTTATGTGTATGCTTAAATGCATGTTTAACATGTTATGCAAGTTATGACAATGCTTATATGCAAGTTCAACATGTTATGCAAGATATGTGTATGATAATATGCAAGTTTGGGTTAAATGTGGTTGGGTTAATATATGCTCATATATGCAAGTTGACATCCTCTTAACCCATGACAAAGTTATATGCTAAGATTTGGTTAAACCCATGATATTTGTGATGGATCTTCCCTTTATTATGTCATGAAATGAGAACGATTTACGTGGGGAACGATGGGGTTAATAAATATGTTAATAAAAGTATGATTGGGTATGATTAAGCATACCATAAAAAGATAAATTAACATAAGTGGGAATTTACCTATTGAGTTAGGTCTACCCCATGGGAATTTACCTATTGAGTTAGGTCTACCCATGTTATGAAAAACTTGATATTAATTAGGGATAATTAATATGGGGGTGATTAATTAGGTGTAATTAATCAACTAAGACACGAGGTTGGACCCTTTTGTAGCGGAAGTCTGCGTGGAACCGACCGGCCATCCAGCGGCTACAAATGATTGGCCCAATGTGAGAGGTCTTAGTCATAAATTAAATACGTGATTAAAGTAAAGACACGAGGTTAGACCCTTTTTATGACAGAAGTCTGCCCGGAACCAACCGGCATATCCAGCAGTCATAAAAGATGGTCTAATGTGAGAGGTCTTTATGAGGTCATGATCTTAATTAATTAATTAAGAAACACTTAACCATATTAGCATGTAGAGGGACATGAGGGGTTAAGTGGGTGCCTTGGGTGGCATGTGGAAATCTAGTGGTTGCCTTGGGTGGCAATAGAAAATACGATTAGAATACTTAACCAAGTGGAAACATGTAATTAAACATGATTAAAGGGTTAAGTGGGATACACTAGATAAGTGACAAGCTTAGGTGGGTAGCTTGTGGGGGCCCATTTCAACCAATATCCCAAACGTATCTTTGTGGGCTCGACTCTAGTCGAGTGACGGGACACGCATATTGGGCTTGACTATACGAGGCCAAAACGGGTTAGCGGTGGCAACGCAAGTCCAACGGGTTTCATATGCGTGTGTGGGCCCGGGCTGGTAGATAAGCCGTTGTTGCATCGTGTAGATATAAAGCCGTGCACCGTTGATATTATCAGGTGGCCACTTTGGGGAATGATACACCCCATTGTGGGACCAGCATGGGTATCTACGGTAGGGAGCCGATCGCTGGGGAGTAGTGGGTACACCTAATAAAGACAGGGGCAGATGGCACCTATGTAGGGGTACATGAAACTACTGGGTAAAATTACTAAGTACACCTAGAGGAGATAGGGGCAGACGGCACCTATGTAGTGAGCTAGGGGTACACGAAACTACTAGGGAAATTTTCTAAGTCCTTGGGAGGGATCAACCTTTAAGTAGGAATGACTGGTGTGGTGCAGTGTAGTAATTATCCTTGGGTGGGTAGATGCGTCTTTACAGTTATCTTAGTTTATCCTAAGTCTACCAAGCTGCTTATTGTAGCCATTCATCCCCAGACATTACCGTAGGTCAAGTTTATGTCTTCTCTGGTTACTTTAATGATTGTATTGTTAAAGTTATAGGACTCGCTCAGACTTATGTCTGACCCCGTTGTTTTTATCTTTTTCCCAACCCTCAGGTCCTACGGTGGATCCTAGCAGTAGTGGAGCTTGATCGGATTGCTGTTCCAGTCTTTAGGAGCTTGGATAGATGTAAAGCTCCAGTTACCCAGTTATCTTTTCTTTTGTCCTGGCTATTGTATGAGAGAGTGGGATTATGTACTTCTTTATTTTGATGGATATTGTACTTGACTTTTATTGAGGTTTTATGATGTAACCAGACATGTTTACTTCCGCTGTTATGAGATGATGTTTTAAATTTCAAGTACTATTTATATCTGTCTTGTTGTAATTTTTCTGTTCTATATTCACTAAAATACTCCACCGATGCTATGGCATTCCCTTAGAGAGTGACCATAGCGGGCGTGGGGTGTTACAGCATCCATATGATAATACAACCACTATTCATTCATTAATTTGAATATGCACACATATTTATATGCAATATGAGAGTGACTGACCCGATCTAGTGCCTAAAGTGTGTGTATATGCATCCACGAGCAACCACTGGCAAACACTTGCATCCACTTGCATCCATCAAACATAACATGTCTCAAACACATGTTTCAACCATAGGACTACCCTTCTAAAGGTCAAAGACTTAAACGAGAGGATGTACTAAAGATAGGACAAGTATAAGCTAGGCGATAAAGGAGAATATAAAAGACATAACCCCGAAAAGGAAGGGGTAAAACAAACGAATCTTCTCTTCCGTCTCCCAAGTAGCGTCTCCTTGATCTTCTTCCCATTGCACTTTGACTAGCTTGACCTCTCGGTTTCTCAACTTCTTAATCTCCGACCCAAGAATGCATGTAGGAGCTAGTCTGATCGTGGCATCTCGCTCTACTTCCACTTCCTTAAGTGTGTTCGGCTCCCCCACTTTCGCCGTATCATGTAAACACTTCCTCAAACTTTCGTCCCGTAATACACAAAGTTTACCGTCCCTACGCAACCAACCCTTATCATCTAGGGTATACCTACTAAGATGGCTTGATGACTCCCCTCTTGTGAGATTCTCTACTAACTCAACCAACTGTGGGTCAGCTCGCTGTGTCTCTCCAATCCATCCCAAAAGCATAGGTCTGACCTCTAAGGATGCTAGCGAACCAAGTACAAAATCAATGGATGGTCTATAGTCAAAGGTAGAGATAAACTCTAAGCTACGCCGCTCAACAGACCAAGGACTCAGTGTCAACCCTTTTCTACTTAAGGCCCCCACCACAACGTTACCCTTGCCAGGGGTATATGCTATTTCGAAATCGTAGGACGCCAAGAACTCCATCCACCTTTGCTGCCTCAAGTTCAGATCTTTCTGAGAGAACAAATACCTTAGCAACTTATGGTATGAAAGCAACTCCTAAGTCGTGGGTAGGGTAATTCCCCTCATGGACTTTCGATAGTCTTCCTCCATAACACATCACCCTTCCCCAGAGGCTTCCCTAAGATGTAGGGCATGCTCTTCTCCGCTTCTAGAGAAAACCAGGATATTATTCCATTCAAAATTTGTCACAACTGTCCATCTCTCACGCAGACCATCCTAGTCGAACTCGACATCCCCCAAGTGCAAGCCCTAAAGGCCTAAACCAATATCAGACAAACACCCAAGGGATACCTCCTTCGAATTCAGATGACATACATGAGATGATACTAGTAAAACGGCCAAATAACTGAGAACTTAACGGACTCTGGCTGTCCTTGCCAGTCTTGCTCCAAAACCATCGTTGATCTCATAACTGGCTTTGCATTATCCACTAGGCACACACGAAAGCTTACTTCGCACCTCTAGGTAAACCCCGCTCTACATCGAAGACATCCCCATACTCACGGACCACACAAACAGATCCCAAATCATCGTTGGATACATCAGAAGATTCTAGGCAACTAAGCATCACTAAACTCCTATGGTCACAAGAAATATGAGGGTCTTTCCATAACGAACCAATAGTCTAACTACCCTCCTTCCCCAATCTAGGATGGCACCACGCCTGGCTAGCCAATCCATCCCTAGAATCAAACTATAGACCGTGAAACCAAGAATGAAGGCGGTGCATTCAAACCCAACGCCCAAGATAGACACTCTCAAATCCCGACAAACCATTGAAGGATGAACCGAACCACCAAAAGGATTTGAGACTAGGATGGGATCCTTAACTAGACTAGTATTTAGGTGCAGTGTTTCAACTAACGAAGCAGATACTAACGAGTATGAAGTGCCAGAATCAAACAAGGTTCGAACAGGATGATAAAGAAAACCAAATTTCAACCTAGACGGTCCTACCCCCATCAGGTATACCAGCCGTGAGGGAATACAACAACCCTCCAGAAGATCCTGTACTTTATTCTTGCCTCATTGGACAATCCTAATAAGGTGTCCTATTTCTCCAAAACAACTAGCCTTCTTCTTCACATTCTCCATTCGTGACCTCCCACCAAGATGAGGTTTCGTCCTTTATTAACCTAACAGCTATTTGAACCTTCCTCCCATCGTCCATCTTAAAGGTTCCCACAACCCTCCACCTCCTTGGACTAACTTCTAGCCCGACAAACGTCTAAGTCCCTTGAAGTGGTTCTTCCGTCCTTCGTACGGAAGTCCTTATTTATCTTAGAAAAAGCATCTATACGTGGAGGGGAAATTCAAAAAGAGAAAGAGGAAGAGATTCAAAACGGAGAATCGAAGGATGGATATATGGCTCTTGGGGATTATGTTCTCAAAATAAACCTTTCTTTCAAAAATACTCTTCTACAAACATATTTTTGAAAGTATTCTTTATAAAAATGCTTTTGAAAAATAGTTTTTCAAAATATCTTATCTGTTCTGGTAACCTTAAGCTCTGATACCACGTGTAACACCCCACGTCCGTTAATGTCACTCACAAAAGGAATCCATTAACTTCCATGGAGGTTTTAAGTGAGTATAAAACAGTAAAATTACAACAAGACAGATATAAAATAGTACTTGGAAATTTAAAACTTTATTTCATTGCAGCAGAAGTCAAAACATGTTTGATTACATCATAATACCATAAATCAGAGTCAAGTACAATATCCATCTTGATAAAACAAAATACATATTCCCATTACATAAATAGCCATTAAACAAAAGATAACAAGCTGGACTTTACTTTAGCAGTCCAAGCTCTCCAAAAGAGATAAGCAATCCAATCAAACACCACTAGAGCTGGGCCCAACCTGAGGACCTGGAGGGGGGAAAAGATAGAAATAGAGGGGGTCAGACATTAAGTCTGGCGAGTATGACAATTCTAACAATACTATTTTCAAAGTAATCAGACTAAGGCATAAGCTGGAGAATAAGGAAATGCCTATGAACTATTGGGTGTGACAGAACAGGCAAAGGAAATGAGGTTAACCATGGTAACATTAAAGGCATACCTACTAAAGAATAATTACTACGCTGCACCACACCCGTTACTAATCACTAACGTTAATGACGCTTCCTAATCAATATAGGATAATTACTATACTCTACCGTACTGTACCGTGTTGTACTGTACTAGCACTAACTGCACCCCTACTAGTCACTTTGATCCCTAAATAGAATGATGATAGCTTCGTGTACTACTAGATGTACCCACTATCCTCCACGTTTGACTGTGTATCTCTAGTTGCTATCCTAGGTACCCAACGTGTACCTATCCCTACTAGACGTACCCCCTTAATAATGGTAATTCCACGTACTCCTAGCTGACGTCATAGGTGCCGTCTGCCCCTGTCTCCACTAGGTGTACCCCTTTAATACTTAATTAATAATGGTAGCTTCGTGTACTACTAGGTGTACCCACTACCCTGCCCCATTCGATCGGCTCCCTAACTCGTAGATACCCGTGTTGGCCCCACAGTGGGGTGTATCACTCCCCTAAAGTGGCAACCCGATACAACTTAAGGATGCACGGCTTATACCTACACGATGCAACAACGTCTTACCTACCAGCCCGGGTCCACTCACGCATATGAACCTGTTGGACTTGCGTTGCCACCGCTAACCCGTTTTGGCCTCTTATAGTCAAGCCCAGTATGCATGTCCCGTCCTCGACTTGGGTCGAGCCCACAAAGATACGTTTGGGATACTGGTTGAAATGGGCCTCCCACTAAGTTTCCCACCTAGGCTTGGTCCCCTCTAACACATTCCACTTAACCCCCTTCATGTCCACTTACATGTTTTAAATTTGGTTAAGGGTTTCTATTAGTAATTCCACATGCCACCCAAGGCACCCACTTAACCCCTATGTCCCACTTACATATTTAATTTGGTTAAGTATTACTAATCGTATTTTCTCATGCCACCCAAGGCACCTACTTAACCTCTTCTTAGTCATGTTCATTTGCATGTGTGTTTGGTTAAGTCTTACTAATCGTATTTCAAATGCCACTAAAGGCAACCACTAGATTCCTCATGCCACCCAAAGCACCCACTAGATTCCCATGTCCCACCACATGTTTTCTTTCTAAATTCAAGACCATCCCTTTCATTGGGTCAGTTAGGGATAGCCAGGGAGGGTAGGAAACTTGTTTTCCAAACCCCAGCCTAGACACTATCCTCTCTGTCACCCTAGAACCTTCTGGTGTATGTAGATAGAAAGAATGTTAATTATCTTAAGTGATTAATTAATTAATCTTTCCCAAATTTGAATTAACTTCCCTATCCAAATTAATAATTTATTCAAAATTTAATGATGTCCATAATTGACTCAATTATGTCCATCCATTTATGGTATGATAAATCATACCCTTTTTCACCACAAATTCATTATATGCCATTAAAGGCATTTTATACCAATTTCTCAATTCCTATTCAAATTCAAATTAATCCATAATTAACTTATGACCATTTCTACACATTAATTTTCCAATTAATGTCTTAATTCCATTTTTCGCCTTTTAAGGCAATTCACATATCTCAAATTTGTTATATGCCTTTTTAAGGCTATTTCGTGCAAATTCCCAATATTAATTCTTTTAATATCACCCCTATCCCACGTTGTACGTTCATACGTTAAACGTAAAATATATGTTAGACTCGAATAGTCTAACTCATAGCACAAAGATAAATTATCACAACAACAACATATATGTATATGACTAAAATAGATCTACTCATAAAAAGGGGTGAAACTTGCATATGTGATAGAGGTCCAACACTTAAACTTGCATAGGCTAAGACTATAACTTGCATAAGCTACACATGTTAAAGGTGTCAACTTGTTTGGTTAAATGTCACAGTCTACATAATATAACCCAAATTCATGTATAAACTTGCAACATAATGGTGGTGTGAACTAGTATAGAACTCACACATGTCATGGATCTAATTTTAGATCTAAAATAAGTGTCATGAAACCTACACAATTTTTATTAATCAGTGCCAAAACTTGCGTAGGTACATGTATGAATCATCATAGCCCAAACATATATAACATCATGATTTGACTAACATGAACTAACCAACATGGATACTAACATCGTGACTATGTAACATATGTGACATCATTTACAACATATCATCATCTAACTTAATAACATAGGTTCATGTATATGGGTACATCTAACTTAATAGACAAATTCCCATAATCAAGATCCAGGGATAATCATGTATATAGGTACATCTAACTCAATAGACAAATTCCCATTATCAAAATCCAAGGATAATTAAGAATCATGTATATGGGTACATCTAACTTAATAGACAAATTCCCATAATCAAGATCCATCTAATTTAAGAACATAGATTTTATAACATACTTGATAGCATAAGCATAAGGTTTGCAACATACATGATAGCACAGGATCTACAACATGATAGCATAAAATTTGCAACTTGTATAATCAACATCATGATTCATAGGCTAACTACAACATAATAACATCGTGGTTTTGTGATAACTTAACATAGCAACTTGCAACATATATAATATCATGACATGATTTACAACATATAGGATATCATCATCACATAACAAAACATTTAGAACATACATGATAACATAAGATTTACAATAACATATATGACAATTTACATCATTTTCTTATGATCCATTTACATCTTAATCAAATTAATTTGCTAATAATCTTGTGAGAATCATCATACTCACAATTTAAGAAGAAAGAGAGAGTCTAGATTGCTTTTAGAATTGAGTAGAATTAGTTTGTTGATTAGCTTCTCTTCCTCTTTAGTTTGTGGCGGCTACACTGAGTTCTATGGTGATGGCGTGACGGCGGCTTCTCAATTTTTCATGTGAATTAGAATGAAAGACTAGCCACTTATTTATAGAGTTTTAGGATTTGTTTAGACCATTAGATTTAACCTAGAAATAACCGCAGTCGTTCAGACAAGATGGGGTTTATCTTATTGACTCAGCAAATTAATAAACTTCCATTTGTACTAAATGTTCATCTTTTACTGATTTACATATTTATGGTTCATATGTAAATCATTCACCATTAAATTATAACATTAATTATGTTCCTAATTAGCGGTATACCAATTATATCGTTTCATACCAATTACCCAAATTATGTCTACTTAGTATATATAAATAGATATATATATATATTTCTCTGTTTAATTAATATCAATGACAAATTAACACTCATCTACAAACTAATTTCAATCTATGCATGTTTACATTAATTGCCCATAAATATAAATATAAATATATATATATATATATACACGCACCTATTCATAAATTCAAATAATGCAAATTAATTGCTTGCCTGAAAAAAAAGGAAATCGAGCATATAATTTAATTTCCCCTTTTTTTTCTCTACTTTCCTTGCAACATGCAAAATCAATGCATAATGAAGTTACCTACATACATACATATCTACTTATGCATAAATCTTTCCCTCCAAATAAATTGACTGTATTTATTTTCTCAATTATATATATATACATATATATATTCAATACATATATATATATATATATATTTAATTCTTTTGAACCGCGTTCACACTAAGCCGCTTTTTAGCCATTCCCCTAAAACAAAAATATGGCGTTGGCAGGGATTGAACTCTGCACCTCTTGTATGCAAGTCACATGTTCCAACCAAACGATCTATTATGTCTTTTGCTTACAATTCTTAGAACAATGCTAAACATTATTCTTTTCTCATTCCTCTTTTTCATGTTTTGCTGCAATATTTAATTTAAGGATATCTTTTTCATACGGAGTCCAATTTACGCAAACTCGGACTCTATCTCAAGCATAATTCCGAGACGAACGCAACGGCACAACCCGTTTCACCTAATTATTTTTCTAAAAATTAATTATATCTTGATTTTTTTTATTTTTATGTTCACAGAAAATACAGGGTGTTACAATATGTCCTACAAGGCATTTACATGAAGTTAGCATGGAGTACTATCTTTCCGGTATAAAGGTGGTTTGATATTGTTTATGAAGGAGTTTTTACGTAAGGAAGTTGATTATTATTTAAAATAGAAGATGTGTTTGCGAACAAATTATACAATTGTAAACAACTGTAAAATTCGTTCGTCTTTCCTAAACAACAAGGATTGTTGTAGAGGGTGTCGAACTCTGGGACCAAATTATTTTATTAATAAATCCAATCAAGTTATCCCTAACTTTTGATTGGTGGAAAAAAAAGAAAATAGCAGAAATTAAATAAAAGAGAGTTTTAACAATAAGTGAAAGCAATTAGGGGATAATGACATAAATCAGATTCATAATCATCAATAGCCAAAAGATTAACCAGATCTAATACATGTTTCTGTCACAAACATGAATCAACGATAATAGGTTTTTAGAAACAAATATGTAAATAACGACAAGCATAGCCTATGCAGGAGCTCAGCTCTACAACCATAGACTATCAGGACAGATTCACTAATTAATTTCTAAAACCCTAAAATTAGATCTAAATCTGATAATTGTTAGACCGAACACGAATATACCCTGTGGAGGAGCATAGCTCTTAAACGACACAGGATATTAAGGTTCAGATCTAACCCTTGGTTCGGATCTAGATCTATATACATGAATTCCTCATCCTTTGGCTATGTGATTCATATCGAATCATATCTATTAGCGTCATCACCCCCTAATCAAAGGGGATTAGCTAGACATAGCTAAAGAAAATGAGAAAAACAAAATAAATAACATAAACATAAATAAAATAAAATAACAACAGAGAAGAGAAGGAGAAGAGTTTTATTCCAAGCAGAGGATTACAGAATAAAACTGAGTGTGTCTTACAATGAATGAGATAAAGTGTATTTATAGCTGATATGACACAGACTAACTAGCTAATTACACAATGTGGGACTAAAGAATTAGCCCAAATAACACATAAGCTAGTGTGAACGGGGTTGTAGAGTAAGAGGCCTTGTAAGTGAGCCAGTGTGAACGCGTGTAGTGCATGAATGAGACGCCTTGCAAAGGAGCTAATGTGAACGCTACATGAGTGAAATGGTCTGCAATTGAGCCAATGTGAACACAATATGAGTCTTTAGTGAGCCAAATCTACCCATCTGAACTCTATTTGCAACCGTTCTTCAAGCTTTGAACTCTTCAAGCTTTAGTAATTTTAACTTCACTCTTTTTCAGCAAATTCTTCATGCTTTATTCATCAAATGCTCTAAACCAAGCTTTTTATCAACAATCTGAAAACACGGCTATAAATACACAATATTAATTATTTTAAATAGAAAATTAGATAAATAAGCGGATAAAATATACACATTTACGTGTATATCAAATACCCCCACACTTATCTTTTTATTCGTCCTCGAATAAACTAGACTAAGATATGTCACACTTTCGTAGGAAACACGATTGCATTTAGCGTATGCAACAAACCGTTAAACCTCTGGGTGTCCCCAGTAGGATGAGTGTTGTCTCGTGAGGGTTTTCAGCGGATACTACCCACAAAATCCAAAGCGTCTTATGTACGCGGATTAATCAAACAATATATTTAAGGTCTTTCACATTCCAAGGACTTTACCTAACTCCAATAATAACGGTTTAGTCCCAAATTGTCCATCCCATAATTGGTGCAAAAATGAATAAAAATTTTCAAGATGAATCGTAATTCCTTGATAACACTGTAATTGTCTTGAAGGTTAAGAGCGTGGTGTCAACCAAAGTTCTACACATCGACAATGTGCACCCAATCAATTATTCAACTCTTTTTTTTTTTTTTTGAATAATTTTGCACCAGTGTATCTGTAATGTATTGGACATGAGTTATGCATAGATGAAGGAGAATTTGTAAGTTCTAAAAATATTCTAGATAAGAGGGCAAGTGTATTAGTTGAATTTCAAGCTACAAAAGATAAAGTAATACTAAGGCACATATGAACATTTTTATTTCCTTTCATCTCGTCCACTACAATCCTCACTTCCAAGTACAGTAGAATGGATGTGGATGGAATGGAATTGAATGCTTTTATAGTCAAGAATGATGAATGACTATTTTATTCAGAGAGACTCTCTGTTTATTTCTTTTTTTTTTCTTCATTTTTTTCTTTTCTTTTCCCCTTTTTTTCATTTTTTTTTCTTTTGCATGATGAATGATGAGTGGAGATGGAATGGAATGATACCGTACATTATTTCATTTGATTCCTCCTCTACTAAACCAACACTTCATGAGAGGAAAGTTTTGTGCCCTAGTTACACTACTTCTATAACCCTAATTCAACACACAAGTCTGGATTGATGTTATACAAAAAACTGAAAGGAATGATAAGCAAAGTTTCGTAAGATAGATAACCCATATAAAATAAGATGTGGTATATGGTTATCCTACCTTAAAACAAGTACGGAGTGGGTGGTGTAATATCGGTATAAAAAGTGACGTTTTTGACCTTTAAACAAAGGTTCTTGAGTATACCAATATAAGATAAACTTGTCGAAACATGGATGTAAATCGACTAAAACTTGGGTTTGAATAATGTGGGGTATCGAAGAAGAATGCTACAATGAGTCATATCACCTTAATTGGGCCAAGTGGATTTTAGAACTTACGATTTTGAAAATTTGAGTGGAAAAGAAAATATTATGCATGAAAACAAACTCAGAAAATCCAACAAATGTAGGTGCAAAATCATTTTTATTTCTTGATTTTTTTTTTTTGATTATTTTTACTTGCACATTCTAACATGTATAACAAAGGTTGACACGCTTACTCCAGAACACGACTAACGTCTGCACAGTCTCAAGCTAGCATCTTAAAAAGACACATTACGACTCAATGAATAAATAATTTTCATTCCCATCACCCAACAATTCAACTTATCAAACAAGAAACAAGGTGTTATTTATGAATTTAAGTTAATCCTTGTTCAATGAATGACCTACTTCATAAAATTTGATTGTTGATGTAATGTAAATTCCCCCCCACACTTGAGTGTGACTGTGTCCTCACAGTTATTAATCATACATATCTTAGTGAAAGGGAAATAAAATAAGAGGGTCAGCACGGCTTACCGGATGTGTGTGCAGAAAATACGCAGTCATCGAATAGATGAACCGGTCCACAATGGACCAATGGATCAGCCTCATTAAGCTTATGAGACACAGCTGAAGCACAGAAAACCAAATCATAAAGGATTGTATATTACATGATAGATTTGGAAAAACAAATTTTGTTTTTTCAAAAGTTTGAGTTGCTAGTTTTAAAAGCTTGAGCTTACAATTGATCCTGAAATCGAATTGAATTTTTATAGCAACAAAAGAGAGGTCATCGAGCTGGGGTTCAACAAAAGTTTCAAAAACAAAGTTTAACTTGTTCAGATGATGTATAAATTGAGAGGCATGTGCATCGTTCTCACCCCCACACTTGTTTTGAGAAATATTGTTCAATTTTGCTTTAATATTTGAAATTTTATTAACTAAAGGTTCATTCGTAAACCTAAAGTCAAAACCGAACAAATGAATTTTCAGTAAATTTCGAAATCATGTTTTCTCAAAAATAGTGTCATTCCAGAAAGAGTTCATATACTGCATAAATTTATCATTGAAAAACAAGTGATCATAGTGAGGTTAAGTTGAAACAATCAAGTCGCAAGGAGTTTCAACGGTTTCAGAAAAATCATTATTGTGCTTGAGATCACATTCAGCAGTTTCGTTATTTTCAACCACAAGAATTTCAAAGTTTTCAAATTTTTCATTTTTAGTTTCAGACCCAACAACATTATCGTCAATCAGTTCAAGAAGTTTTCGCTCATCAAAGTCATCCTCATCTAAACAATTGTTACCAACTTCGTCATTTCTTTCAAGTTGACAATCGAAAGTTGCTAAGTTATCAAAATTTTCAGAATTTGAGAGAGGAAGATCAAATTGAAGATTGAAGTCTTCATGTTCAAGAAAATTTAAATTCAAATCAATTATAGAAATTTCAACAACTTCATTAAGCTTTTCATCAATTTCAAAAGTTGTAAGTTAAATATTTTCGATTGCAGTCAGAGTTGAATTTTCAGTAGAAGCATGAGTTTGAGTTTGAATTTCACTTTCACAGAAATCATTGTTTTGCACAAGAGATTTTTCAAAATTTTCATTTTCATCAGCAGTCATATCGTCGGAATCATCAATAATCGTTATGTACTGTTGTGACGAAGTTAATGGCTGACTATTTGTTTCAAAAGAAACATTGGTAGAAAGTTTTATGTCACTAGATTGGGATTTGTAGTTGTTGAACAAGTTTGTAACTTCAGTTTGAAGAAGAGAAATTTGATAAATAATCCGATAAGAAACTTGTTCGCTATTGTCCATTCTTTGAGCCAGTTCTTCAATGTAAGTCAAGCCAAGTTTCATGGAATCCTCAAAGTCATCAACATCATTAATTCCCTCAAGTAATTGATTTTCTAGATTTTGCCAAAATTCAATGGTGTATTGAGATAGTTGTTCAATGATACACATGTTTTCTATATCTTTATTTTCAGAATCTTTTTCATCTAAAGTTTGCACCCATTCCTTGATTTCCTCACGACAAATCCAAATTTCATGCATTATTTGATCAATTTTACTCAGGCTTTCTTCAAGAAAATTGGTAGACACATTAGATTTCAAAATGTTGCTTTTTAGATTCATCATTTCTATGCGTTCCTCATTGGTTGACCTTAAAAATTCATCCACTTCATCTCTTAGAAGTCGTCGGTTATTTATTTTCCACAACCAACATTGCCAGAAATTTAATTTGTTCGCAACACATTTTTCATATTCGATAACCATCGTATTATGAAAATCATTTTGGTGTTCAAAATTTTCGTTGAAACCCGTGTTGAAATTGTTTTGAAATTCAGCATTTTGCTTATCCATTTGCGCTAATAGTCTCCTCATCTCAGATAAATTCTTCTCAATCGTAGAATGACAGTTTTCATATTGTGGAGCAACAGTTTGTTGAGCGTTGTGGAAATTATTCGAAAAGTTTTCAACTTGAAATTCATTTTGATTTGAATTGAAACCAAAATCATTTAAATTTTGAAAAGAATCGAAATTTTGGTTATACATGGGGCAAGCGCGCATGTACTAGAAGAAGAGAGTTTTTTTTTGTTGTTGTTGAAGAAATCAATTGCAAAACTTGTCGCTCAAAAGAAGCTCCTAAAAAATATGTTAAAATTAACAACTTCGGATTATATAAATACAAGTCTGGGCCAGGTTCGGACAGGGATTATCAGTGTGCCACGAATCACCGTAGAAACACGACTGAAGTTTTAAGAACCTGTTTGAGTTCTAGACTCTACCGTTCCTTAGACACCTCAGAGAGTATCAATCCTAATTGTCAATTTAACAAATATTTTGTCCTATGAGCTTTGGGGAATCCTCGATTCGATTTCAAAAATAAACTTTTCAATTAATCTCATGTTCGTTTTAAAATTTTAAACCACATATCAACAGAAAAATATTCAGTCACAGAACAAACACAGAATAATACATTGCAGAAATAAAATTTTTACAAGCAAGACGCGGCACCTGCAGAAAATTTTTACACACAATTTCTATATATTTTTTTCTTTGTAGCAGAGCACCTGTATGGTTTAGAAAATTTTACAGTGATCGGCAGTCCGTCCAGTGCAATTGAGAAGCGCTAGCGTTTTCACACCCCACTTAGTGTGCAACCGCCCGTACAATGAATAGTCTGCTGCTTTCTGTTGTTGCCTCCTATTAATTGCTTGACTGCGCTGCGGCACGGGTTCGGGTTAGGAGTCCGAAAAAAAAATTAAGACTTTTTCTAATATCCACTGTACCTGCTTTCGAAAGGTTTTTCCTTTTTTTTGTTTAGAAAGGAAATAAAATAAAAGTAAAGAAAAATAAAAACTAAGTCGGAAGGGAAACACAAACTAAACTAGACTAAAAACAGACTAGGCTAGAAAAAACTAAATTCAACTAAAAAAAATAAACAAAAAAAATAAATAAAAAAAAGGATAAAAATAAACTGAACTGAATAGGAATTTACTCTACCAGAACACAAGACACGCTGATCAAATGGTCAAACCAAGCTTGGTGTTTAAAGAAAACCATAGAACAACAGTTATTCAAAAGAAAAAAGAAAAACAGGCGCACACTAGAAGCAAGGCCACGCGTTCACCACCTACATAGGCCCTCTGTCTGCCTATTTCTTTCTCAGTTTAGATCCAACTAAGTAAGGACAAAATCACACTCCCAATATATATGGCTGCAAATCCCAGTAAATAAAAATACTCGTGAACCCAAAAAAAAAAACTTTCCCTCTTTCAAATCGCGTTTGGGACTCTCGAGTTGGATTTCTCGGATCATTGAGGCTTCTAATCGGTTTTGGGGGCTTCGAACTTGAGGCTAGGGTTTAGACTGGTTCTCAGTTCAAACTTGTGATGAATTCGGTTCGAAAGGGGTGGTGGGTTTAGGTGAGTTCGAGTGTTTGGTGGAGCTTGCATGAAATTCAGGAGTGGGGTTGTCTGAAGGGGTGCGATTTGGAGGGTGTTTGATATGTGGCAGTGGTGATCTGATGCCGATTTGGGGCAGAGGAAGTCAGGCGTTGTTGTTTGAGGTGGAAGGGGATGCGGCTTGGTGTAAACGGGTTGGCCAAGGGTTTGAAAGGGGGCTGATTTTGTTCTGCCTGGAGGTGGATTGTATGGTGTATTTGCGAGATTTCGGTTGAGGAGGATTTTCGAATTGGGGTTGAAATGATTGATGTGAACGCTGTGGTCTGCTTGGAGAAAAAAAAACACGGTGATTGAAGTGAGTTGATTCGGGTGGAAGGTGATTCGGTGGCCAGGTAATTTTAGAAGCGGTTTGGGTTTGGGTAGAAAGTTGGACGGTGGGTCAGGTGATCGGCAAAAACTCAATCAGATATGTCCGCGGGTTTGGAACCTAGATCAAACTGGGTTCAGTGATTGTTTTTTTTGGGTATTTGCGGTAATGTATGAATCGATGTATGGTGGCAGTGGATGATTTTGGGATGAAGTGGTCTGTCTGTTGAAGGGGGAGTTTGAATGTAGTGAATGGTGACTGGTAGATAAGGATGGTGGAGGCGAGGGTGTTACCGGTGAACGTGAATTTATAGACAGCAATTCTCAAGGCATAGAAAAAGAAAAGAGTTTTTTTTTTTTTTTTGGAAATAAATTATAAATAGAAGGAAGGAATAATTATGTAGAAGAAAAATGAAAAGAAAACAGAGAAAGAAATCGAATTGAAAATTTACAATCTTTTTTTTCTTGTAGAAAAAGAAATGTAAAGATGGGAAAGGAATAAGAATGGAAACAATCAAACAAAAATTGCAGTTCTTCTTTTTTTTCTCTTGGTAGGAAGATTACAGTGTCATTGACCAACACCAAACCAAACCAATCAAGATTTTTTTCTATCTATGCTAGAAAATAAAAGGGAACAAAATAAAATAAAAATATTTTCTTTTTTTGTTTTTTTTATATGAAGAAAAATAAAAAATAAGAAAATTATAACTCAAATGATTTAAAAATAAAAATTATTTTGGTCCCCGGCAACGGCGCCAAAATTTGTTTGCGAACAAATTATACAATTGTAAACAACTGTAAAATTCGTTCGTCTTTCCTAAACAACAAGGATTGTTGTAGAGGGTGTCGAACTCTGGGACCAAATTATTTTATTAATAAATGCAATCAAGTTATCCCTAACTTTTGATTGGTGGAAAACAAAGAAAATAGCAGAAATTAAATAAAAGAGAGTTTTAACAATAAGTGAAAGCAATTAGGGGATAATGACATAGATCAGATTCATAATCATCAATAGCCAAAAGATTAACCAAATCTAATACATGTTTCTGTCACAAACATGAATCAACGATAATAGGTTTTTAGAAACAAATATGTAAATAACGACAAGCATAGCCTATGCAGGAGCTCAGCTCTACAACCATAGACTATCAGGACAGATTCACTAATTAATTTGTAAAACCCTAAAATTAGATCTAAATCTAATAATTGTTAGACCGAACACGAATATACCCTATGAAGGAGCATAGCTCTTAAACGACACAGGATATTAAGGTTCAGATCTAACCCTTGGTTCAGATCTAGATCTATATACATGAATTCCTCATCCTTTGGCTATGTGATTCATATCGAATCATATCTATTAGCGTCATCAACCCCTAATCAAAGGGGATTAGCTAGACATAGCTAAAGAAAATGAGAAAAACAAAATAAATAACATAAACATAAATAAAATAAAATAACAACAGAGAAGAGAAGGAGAAGAGTTTTATTCCAAGCAGAGGATTACAGAATAAAACTGAGTGTGTCTTACAATGAATGAGATAAAGTGTATTTATAGCTGATATGACAAAGACTAACTAGCTAATTACACAATGTGGGACTAAAGAATTAGCCCAAATAACAAATAAGCTAGTGTGAACGGGGTTGTAGAGTAAGAGGCCTTGTAAGTGAGCCAGTGTGAACGCGTGCAGTGCATGAATGAGACGCCTTGCAAAAGAGCTAATGTGAACGCTACATGAGTGAAATGGTCTGCAATTGAGCCAATGTGAACACAATATGAGTCTGTAGTGAGCCAAATCTACCTAACTGAACTCTATTTGCAACCGTTCTTCAAGCTTTGAACTCTTCAAGCTTTAGTAATTTTAACTTCACTCTTTTTCAGCAAATTCTTCATGCTTTATTCATCAAATGCTCTAAACCAAGCTTTTATCAACAATCTGAAAACACGGCTAAAATACACAATATTAATTATTTTAAATAGAAAATTAGATAAATAAGCTGATAAAATATACACATTTACGTGTATATCAAGATGGTTATCTTTTGAAAGGAAGTTCTACAAGAGATATATGTTTTTCAAATGAGTATTTACAAAGAGTATTACCCTTACTTGGTATAAAGAGTATTTTGGAAATAAATACTGATTTTAAATGCTTTGTGTAAAGAAGAACAGAGTTGCTTGATTTTGTATCTAATTGCTCACTCAATTAGATAAACATACGTACGCAGTCACAAGTGGTAGTAATGCAGCTGTTATATTTATAAAATAGTTTTTGTTATTACGTCTTGTGTTGGTGCATCTTTCATGTTTATCGTCTAAGCTATGCTTACGTATTTATCAAGTGTGTAGGTACAAATATTGATATCCATCTCGTTAGAGTTGCACAATAGTAGATTTACGGTAATTGTGTTTAATTCATATTTAAGAACACCTAGTGAATTAGATGTAAAACTTTGATAAGTGGTATTTATTGAAATTCTGTCCAATGCATTTAGTGGTGTTGTATATTTATTCAAATAAAAGGGTAGATGTCATTATTTATTTTGGACGGACGGCTTTCGATAATTTCGATTGGTTCGAAAATTCCTGGTTGTTACAAATTGGTATCAGAGTCTAGGTTAGGTGCCTAAATAAAATTTCACCTAAGATTGAAAAAATCATCCTAGAAATTTTGAAATGAAGCTACCTTAATTTGATAAATAAAGCTGGATAGCGTAAGGCACTATACCTTTGACCAGAGTTATGGATAGTATTTATTTTAGGTTGTGTTTGGCACAGGTCCCTGTTAAACTTCAAAATTAGGCCCACATCCGGTCCTAAACTTATTATAAATTAGGTCCCTGTTTTTCGAGAATTCATTGAAAAAATATTAAAAGATATAAAAAAATAACGTGAATTCGTATTTAAATAAAATATGTCATCGTCATAAATTTCAGATAAAAAAACCACAAAAAACCGCATCAAAAATAACAAAATACAAAAAAACAATGAAACTGCGGTAATTTTCGTCAAATCATGCAAGTATTTGAAATTCTTGCATACATCTGTGCAACTGTTTTGGTCATGCATCTGCGTTGGCTTTTTTGCATACACGCATGCAAGTATTGCACAATTCTTGCATACAAACATGCAATAAGTCACAGGCTTGCAAATCAGTTCACAGTTACTTGCATACATGCATGCAGGTATTCAGAATACTTGCACACATGTGTGCAACAATCTGTAGGCACAAATATCATTTCATTTTTACTTGCATACATGTATGCAAGAAAAATAGAATAATTGCATACATGTCTGCAGTAATTCATGCATATTTTCAGTGTAAACTGCTTCAGGAATTCTTTCATACATGTGTGCAACTATTGTGTATACTTGCATGCATGTATGCAAGTTTTTTTTCCATGGTCTTCTGGGAACGTTTGCAAATTTTAGAATTTCTTTTTTTTTTTGTATGGCAATGCACAAATTTCTGGCAAAAACACGTAGCTCCAATTTTAGGGACCCTCTTTGAACGTAAAACATGGGAGGGAGACCATTTATATTTTGAAAGTTTTTAAGGATGTTGTACTAATTTTCACTTTGTTTTATGTGTTTAACTTTTGTTTAGTGTTTATACTAGTAAAAATAATGTGTTGACTCTTTATCAAGCATCACATATAGAGGTTTAACGAAATTGTAAGTGCATATGATTAGTTATAAAGTAACGAAGTAGTGAATGAAGTGGTTTATAAAGATATGTATGTAGTAGCTTGAAATGGATGCAATGGACTGGCCTAAAAGGAATGTGGAATAACAGCTTATCAAGTAAGGAATTAAATGAGCTTGAGCAAATAAACTTGAGGAAGATCAAGATAAGTATATTGAACACTACATTCATGCAAAACCAAGGTGAGAAAATCTATTTAAATACTTATGTCATTACGTAATATGATATTAAAATTATTTTGCACGGATGATGTTAGCTTAAAGCTGCTAAAACATCCCTCAGCAATTCGATTATAACTTTTGATTCCTTGTTTGGGTTTGATTGAATCTAATCTTATTAGGAAGCTAGATTAATTATCCAGAATACTTACATCATATGCATTTTAAATTTTGAAAATTTGTTATCTTCAAACATTGATGCAAATTGACTATGTGTTTGACATAAAAAAGAGATCATTCAATGTGAATGTCGTAACTAGTGACACATATAAGATTTCGAAATACATAAGCAATTTGAAAAGACTGATATGGGATTAAAAAAAAAAAGGTTCAGATGAATTTCAAAGTTGAGAGTATGGATTTTTTTTCAAAAGAAAATGGTTAATATATTAAAGTAATGATAACGAAGTATAAAAGTACTGTGAGAGAACACTTGTTTATACTTATGGAAGATTTTAATGGATCATTTCATCAATGATGGTACTTTCAGATGACAATGACGATGTGTGGTATAAGACAATAGATCTTGGGTAGTGCACTATTACTCTATCTGGTATTGAGCCAGTAGAGTACATCCCTACTTAGTGAGGGGATGACGGCCGCAATATGATGGTTATCTTCAGATGATGAGATGATGATGATGTGCGGTATAAGACAATAGATCTTGGGTAATGCACCATTACTCTATGTGGTATTAAGAAAGTAGAGTACTCCCCTACTTAGTGATGGGATGCCGACCGCAATAGGATAAAATATCCTACACTGATTGTGTGGCTTGGATCCACTTCGATGAATATAATCATCTTTTTGAAAAAAAACTTACTTGAAGATGTTATTTGGGATATCTATCTTAAAAATCTTATTCTTTGGTACATTTCGATGCGTACCGCAACAAGGAGAGTAACCATTGCTTGATGAGTCGACACTAGTCGAAATATGATGAAATATCTTACATTGAGTGTGCGATATAAATCTACTTAGATGAATAAGATGCTACTTTTATAAAAGTATTTGTTATCAAATTGCTATTGCAAACTTGTTTGATTTACTTTTGGATATCATTTGAAAGTCTATCTCAAATATCATTTTGAACTTTGATGTGATATTATCCTGACAAAGTTAATTACTATAAACTCAAAGTTCCTTAAAATACGACCGCCACGATTACTCTTTGGTACATTTCGATGGGTACCACACAAGGAGAGTATTTCTTTATTTGATGATTTGATACGATCCACAAAAAAAGAGGCTCTAAGATCTACTCCAAATTGAGTATATATTCACGGGAGGGAGACTGGGTATCGATGTGGATTGATATGAACATGATCCTGAATTTGCGCATAAGAAGAAGCTATGGTGAGCCTAATTCACAAAAAGCTTACAGTATTGATAGAATTTTGATCACAAATTGAGAAGTTCTAATTATATAATATTCAGATATGTCTTATACTCTAATTCCAAATTTCAATTTATTGAATTAATTTGAAGATATAATTTCAAGAAAAAATGCCCTGGATACATAGAGTTTCTTTCGTGGAATATTTGGATTTCTTTTGATTAATTATTGCTAGAATTTCGGGGACGAAATTCCTTTTAAAGGGGAAAGAATGTAATAGTCCAAAGTTTTGAGTTATAAATATTTGAATATCGAGATTGTTCAAATATTTAAATCCTGGATATAATGTTATAAAAGTGATGTTATAACCTTGTTAAATCCCTTTACTAATATTAATTAATGATGATAAATTTTGTTTTTAAGTAGTTCGAAGTAATATCGGTAATGTGACCGGAAACCGTTTTATCGATAAACAACTTTTAACTTGTTAAAAATTGTTAGAATTTCATGTGCATTGCAGCATATGAACACATAGGTAAAGTGCTAATAATCTCTTATAGTATAAGCATGGATTAACTAATGTAAGATGTGTTATAAAGTAAATTAATAAAGATTTATTTTACATGTCATAAAAGTTTGGTTTGACATATCATAATAATAAAAGTTAGAGTAGACATGTCATAACAATAAAGATTTGATTTGACATGTCATAACATTAAATGTTTGATTTGATATCTGATTTGACATGTCATAATAATAAAGGTTTGATTTGACATTTGATTTAACATGTCATAATAATAAAAAGTTTGATTTGACATATCATAATAATAAAGATTTAACTATTAATGAAATTGTAACACGTATGCCACTTAGGTGCAAACTTCTAGTAAACCTTAAAGGACAACTAGGGGCATGCATTGTCTTTTTTAACCAAATATAAATATTATAACAAAAGGGAGAATCTAGACATTCTCCAACGACTCACAAAAAAAATTATGTAGAAATGGCTACATAAATTGTGCACACACACAAATAAGAATATACAAGAATAACAGCTGACGAACAAAAATAAATACATCCAGAAACAAACGACAAGGAGAGCAAAAGCAAAAGGACCCTCTGTAGTCAGTCACCTCCATTGCGGAAGACGCCAAAGACTCCACAAATCCAATGAACAAGGAATGAGTTCCAGCACAAGCAGCTCAAAGTGAAAAAATGCGAAGCCAGATAGGTGAAATCTCCAGCTCCCATACAGCTATAATAATCCAGTTGAAAGCTCCTGCTCCATATCTAAACCTCTATCTCCAGAATGCTCCAGATTAGCTCCTCTAGCAAATTCCAAACAGAACCTATAAAACCAGGATCTGCGCCAATAGAAAACATCATAAGAGATAAAAACGGGGGGAGGGGGAGAGGTGATGGTGTGAAGAGGAGAGTGGGTAAACCGCCCCAACTCACAAAAGTCCAGAGCGGATTCAGCCAATCCCCGCCCTAGGGGAAGGCGGTACTGTGGAAACAAACATAAAACCCGCAAACCTCCTCGAGCGGGAGCCAATAACTCCCCTAAACAGCCTACCACGGAATTCAACAAAAATACCATTTCTTACCCGTCGAATGATGGTATGAGGATCCATAGGAGTTTCATCAAATATTGCCTTGCTCTGCGAGCACCAGATATGCCAGCAGATAAGGCAAGGTATAAGACGAAATAGGATCGAGCGAATAGATTTACCTAAGATGCCAGCCCACCAGTATCTCGGTAAATCAGAAAGAGAAGTGGCATTACCTCGGAGACCAACTATATATCCGAAGTAATTCTAGACAACGATATTAGAATAGCTACGAAAAAAAGTGAGTTAAGGATTCCAACTCACCTGATCTGCATGCGTTTCCATGTCTCACTAACGTAGGACGAGGATCCAGTGTAATTCGTACCCAAAAGCTTGTGGTACTTAGCATGGAGGAACGTTGCCCATAAGGAATTGCACGCTCCAAAACTTTTCCATAACTTGCAAGCAAAGGCAGTACAGATATCCTTTGGATTTTGAAGGCCCAAACCTCCCTCATTTTGGGATGATAAATGACATCCCAATAGATCCAATGGTGTCAATGAGTGTTAACCTTTTTACCCCATAAAAATAACAAAGCCAACGAATGATAAGAGTGGAAGAAGGAAGTAGCAAGAGTCATAGCAGCAAAAACATGTGATCCTATAGAGTTGAAGGCAAATTTTATGAGAAGCAGTTTTCCTGCTTGAGAAAGAAGAGCCGCATTCCAGTGAACGATCTTACCCCTTGTTTTGTCTGTCAATGGACCAAAAATGACATTGAGCTTCCTACCTCTGTATAGGACACTACCTATGTAAGGCAAAGGAAGAGAGGCGGCCTTAAAACCAGTTAAGGCTTCGATACAAGAAGATCTAACCGAAGGTAAGTCTTCCGCTAGAACGAAGCAGCTTTTAGCAGAATTAATGAGTTGGACCGAGCACCTCTCGTATTGTTGAATGAGGCTAAGCAGACGATGAATAAAGAGTTGACTACCATTAGTGAAAATGATAATGTCGTCAGCAAAAGATAAGAAAGCGATAACTGGGAAACCCCTAGGAATGCCAAACCTCTGAATCTGACTTGCTATCGTGGGGAATTCAACCCACATACAAAAGACTGGCAGCAATGACAAACAAAGAAGGTGAAAGGGGATCTCCCTGACGAAGTCCCCTCCCCACAAAAAAATATTTGTTGGTCAATCCGTTAATAATAACGGAAAACCAACAGTTGGGGATGAGCCTCCAGATAAAATCGATAAGGGGTTCTGGAAAGTCGAAAGCCCTCAGAATCTTAATAACAAAAGACCAAGACATGCGGTCATAAGCCTTAGCCATGTCCAACTTAACGACCACATTATAACCTCTGACCTTTCAATTGATCTTGGATTCAAATTCCTGGGCCAAAAGGACATTGTCCGTGATCAAGCGTCCTTTTACAAACCCCACCTAAGAAGAAGAGATAATACGTTCCAGAAACGGCGCTAGCCTAGAGGCTAGTGCCTTAGAGATAATCTTATTAGAGAAGTTGCATGAGATGAATGAATGAAAATCTACGTGTGAATGAGGATTCTCACACTTGGGAATAAGAACCAAATTGGTGGAAGTCTATCCCCGAGGAAGGGTTCCACGTGAGAAGAAAAACTGAATAGCCAGACAAAAATCTACTTAGATAATCCGCTAAACACTACGACAAAAGACCCCATTGAAACCATCAGGCACATTCGCACTGTCCTTACTGAGTGCAAAGACGCAAGCACGTATTTCTTCCGTGGAAGGAGGTATGGCAAGGTCCACACACTCCGATGGAAGAATAAGTCTGAGAATAAAAGATAACAGGGTCGGATCAGAAACAGACATTGAGAGAGTACATAAAAAGGTTTGGAAATGAGATAGAATAGTCTCTTTGACTTCCTCCGACGTGGAAGCCAAAGTGAGATCAGGGCGAAGGATCTGTCGAATCGAAAGAAGCTTATTATTCTTATGGGTAGAGGAATGGAAAAATTTGGAGTTCGTATCTCTTTCAACCAACCACTTTATCCTTGCCTTCTAGTGAAGATAGTCATTTTCAATATGAGGTTCTGAGGAGAAGGCAAGCCAGGTTAGTGCCTAAGCCTCCTTATTAGCTGTTGAAGGATCCTCATCAAAGGACTCTTCAGCTATGATAAGCTTCTCTTCGTCCGTTGTAACACGGTTGAAGATGTTCTTGAAAACTAGCACGTTCCAAACCTTCAGGCAAGCCTAGGGACGATGCAGCTTACGAGAGAACACAACAGTAGGAGAGCCAATAGAAGAAGTATTCCATGAATATTCCACCACTTGATGGAAAGAGTGATGGGATCTTCACATACTGTGGTGCCGAAAAGAAGGACCGGAAAGGGACAAAGGAGAACAATGAAGAACCATAGGAGCATGATCCAAGAAGGTAGATGAAGATGAGAGACAGAGTACGTAAAGGGAAGGTTAAACCAACCTTCCTATCCGAATACTCTGTCAAATCTGGATAGAATCCGATTAGGACCTTCCTAATTGTTACACCAAGTAAAGGCTGAACAGACGAAGGAAACTGTAAAACCCCGTATTTTCTATGAATATTAAAATTAACAAATCTAAGTACACTTAATTTTAGAAGAAGAACTAAGGGAAATGGGTTACACCATTGCGTTCGTCTCGGAATTTTTCTTGAGATAGAGTCCGAGTTTGCATGAATCGGACTCCATATGAAGAAGTTATGGAGTTTAGAAGATTTCAAAAATAAATAGAAAATAATAATTAAATAATAAATACAGTTCAAATTTTAAAATTCGGACAGTACAGGCTGAGTGGGAAAATTCCCGCTCAGGGTGTCGACCCCCCCAAGGGGAGTCGACATAGGTGTCGACCCCCCTATAGGGGAGTCGACATAGGTGTCAATCCCCCGTAGGGAGTCGGCCCCTTTGAGATTTGCTTCCTGTGATGAATTTCTGTAGTCCTGAGCTGATGTGGCCTTCTCTGATTGGCCAATGACTAATTCCTGAGGTGTTAGGGCTTATGTGTTGTGCTATGGTTGGTTGGATGACACATCTCTTTAGTTTGATGGCTCTGATTTCTCCTAGACTAATTTAAGGCTAGAATTAATCCTAGGCATCTATACATACGTAGCGAAACCTAGACCCTAACCTCATAACCCTAAGACTATGGTGTCGTCATGCTGTTCGTCTACAAGCTAGCCTAGCCTCCTTCATCTTCTCCTAACTAGAGAATTAAATCCAAACTAGTAATCGATTAGAAGAACTTCAAATCAAACATCTACATCAATGGATAACTTTTCAAATTCAGAAATCAGATCCCAGAATACAAGATCCATCCTTTTTCTGTATGTTTAGTTATTATTTAGATTTAAATATCTAATAGAAATCATGACTGTAATAATCGGATCTAGAACGATGCCTAATTCTGATTCGTGCCTGTCCTTTTGTCTAATCTAAATTGCTTATGCCTGTGAGACTATTGTGATTGATGTAATGGCACTTGTCATTCCTATGAGACTGTTGGATTGACATAATAGAACCTATCATGCCTATGAGACTGTTGGACTGACATAATAGAACCTATCATGCCTATGAGACTGTTGGACTGACATAAATGAACCTATCATGCCTGTGAGACTATTGTGATTGACAGGATGGAACTTTTCATGTTGTACAACCTATGCCTATGAGACTATTGTGATTTATCAAATGAGACTTATCATGTTGTACATTAAATTAGTAATTCTCTTAAGTCCAATTATATCTAATCTGTATACCTATGGTGTGAATTGCTTAGCTTGTCTACACATAGTGTTAATGTACAACATTAAAACATGATTCTTGAATTTGGTGCATCTTTACATGCCTATTTTTCCTTATGTCAATTCTTATGCTCCTTCTATTTTTCCCCTTTTTACTTGCTTTTTTGAATACTAAGTTCATTCGGAACTTAGATTGAATCTCGTTGTACGTGCGATTATAATGCAGGGAAAATTGGGTATAATTTAATTTAGTAAATTTTGGGCATAGCTTGGGAATATGGCATAAACTTGTGGAAATTTTGACACGTAGATTTGGACATATATGACAAATATGTAAATTGGCTAAAGATGAACATGTCTAACCCGAGGTTAGATTGAGTTGTGGTGTAAGACTGCCTGGAACCGCCCGGCACATCCAGCTGCCGCAACAATATAAATCTAATGTGAGAGGTTAGTGCATTAAGCCCAAAAACCCGAGGATAAATTGAGTTGCGGTGTAAGACTACTCGGAACCGTCCGGCACATCCAGCGACCACAACATTATAGATCTAATGTGAGAGATTGGTGCTCTAATGAATGAATAAAAGCTAAGGAACAAACAGACTAGGAATGGTAGGGGTAAGTTAATTAAGGCAACACTTAACCTACACAACATGTTAGAAAAACAGATGGGTGAGGTTAGGTAAATTTTGAGAACACTTAACCGTTATAACATGTTATTAGGAAACCCTAGTAATGGGGACCATTTCAGCAGTAACCCACATAGATGTATCACAGTACCCTAAACTAGGCAGCGTTTGTCACGATTACTGGGCTGATTATAAGCGGTCAAAATAGCAGCGAGTGGTGTAGCAGTGTAGTTCCGACGGAGGGGCGTGCACGTACTCCGGAGTGGAAAAGCAGGCACTGGGCATCAGTAGTATATACTGTGCATCTTGAATCGTGTTGAGTTGCCATCATGGGAATTGATACACCCCATGATTGGGGCCAGCACATGTATCTACACACGAGCGGGGCCAAATGACACAAGTAAGAAATGCATGCGAGTAGTAGCCAATCGGGAAAGGATCACTTTGTTATGAACACACGATGGTAGTTGAAACATTCGTTAGTAGGTTCAGAGAAATGGAAATGAGTGTGATAAGTATATTCAGTTTATCTGGACTTATCTTATGTTATCTTATTTCTATGGTATTATCCTATGTTCAGTTTATTCATGTCATGATCCATTTACTTGTTTACATGCTAAATAATCACTGGACTTACCAGACTTATGTATGGCTTATTTTCTTTCTCCTTCTTTTCTTCCTCCCCCCCCCCACCCCCCCGGTCCGTAGGGAGAGAATACTTTAGCTTAGTGCAGACCTTTACCAGTTTGAAGAGAGTAGGTGTATTGCTTGGATTTTCTCTTCTTGGGCTATGGCTGTGGTTACACTTTTATTGGGGATTTATGCTGCTTTACTACTGTTTTATGCTTCTTTATGTACTTGGAGTTTTAAATCAAGACAGATGTTTCATTGTAATAATTTAGAAGTTGGGTTTTGAGACAACGCTTGTAATGTTTTGACTGAACCACGCTATTTATGAAATGATTTCAGTTTTCCGCTGTTTATATGTCACTCTTGTAAATTATCTGTGTCTTTTACCTAAAATGCTTCACCAAAGTTAATGCATTCCCTTTGTGAGTGACCTTAACGGAAGTGGGTGTTTCACTTGGTATCAGAGCGATGGTTTACCAGATCAGATAGAAAATTTTGAAAACTATTTTTCAAGGAGAAGTTTGAAGAAGCATTTTCAAGAAAAGTGTTGTTTTATTTTAAAGGCATAATCCCCAAAGCTATATGCATTATCTTTCTGTCCTTTGTTTCAAATCTTTTCTTTTCGTTTCATCATTTCTGGGGATCTTAATCTTCCCGAGGCGTACCGATACCTAGCTGGTTCAGAAGGTATCTAGAGGCTAGGGCTAATGACGCAGGCCCAACAGACG
Source organism: Allium sativum (assembly GCA_030737875.1). NCBI lineage: Eukaryota > Viridiplantae > Streptophyta > Magnoliopsida > Asparagales > Amaryllidaceae > Allium > Allium sativum. The sequence continues at coordinate 243,469,082 of CM060926.1, forward strand.
TTCCTCCTCCCCCAGCTGCAGCTGTTCCTCCTCCTCCTCCTCCGTGGGTGAATGTTTTCTCGAAGATATGTAGGGACTTTCGAGCTATGGGTGGAAAGAACTTTAATGGGATTGAGTCATTTGTGGAAGCAAGAAACTGGCTCAAGGAAATAGAAGATTTGGTTGTTATCTTCGAAGTGGATGATAGGCAGAAGATACAATTGGCTGTATGGTTACTTAAGGACGAAGCCTCTTACTGGTGGGAAGTTACTAATGCTGAGATACCAGTTGAAATTTGGGAGGATTTCAGAAGGAGATTTGAAATGAAGTTGCTCTCGCAAGTTGAGCGAAGCCTACAGATGGAGAAGTTCTTAGCACTCAAGCAAGGAAGCCTATCGGTTAAGGAATACGTCAACCAATTCAACCAGCTGGCTAGATTCGGACTGGAGTTGGTAAACATTCCACATAAAAAGGCTCTCCGTTTCGTGAAAGGGTTGAATGAACCGCTGCACAACCTAGTTATGTCCCATATACCTATGGGTGCGACTTTTGAAAGACTGGTGGACATGGCACTATTACAGAAGGAAGACAAGGGTAACAAGAAAGAGGCAAAGGTGGATGAACCTCTAGACAAGAAAGTAGAGGGATCGTAGAATAAGAAGACGATTCTAAGAAAGGCGGGAAGAATAACAAACCCCGTGACAAGAGGAAGTGTAAATTTTGTGGCATACCTGGACATCTGATTAAGGACTGCAGAAAGAAGAAAAGGAAAATGGGTGGTTGCTTTCAATGGGGCGAGACAGGACATATGGCTAAGGATTGCCCAAAAAGGCAAGCGCAAGGGCAGAGGACAGGATCCACTTCTAGAAGGCAGATTCACGCTCTCATTGCACCTCCGCATGAAAGAGGTAGAAATATTTCTGTTGAGAGTATAGTTTTTCTTTCTGATTATCCAGTTTGTTCTCTTTTTGATTCTAGCGCATCACACTCTTTTATATCTACTGCTTTAATTGAATCTCTGCACCTAGATACCAGTATAGTAGAGGATCCCATGGTTGTTTCAAATCCAATTGGGGGCTCGGCTTATTTGTCCATGATTTGTTTGGATTTGGGAATTTCTATACTAAGCGTTGGGTTTAGATGTAATGCTTATGTTTTGGGTTTCAGGGGTTATGGGTTGATTCTAGGCATGGATTGGTTATCCAATAATGGTGCCATCCTCGATTATGAAAAGAGAGTGGTTAGACTTATGACTCGCGTCGGTAACACTCTCGAAATCTCTTGTAATCCCATGAATTCTGTTATACTTAGTTACCTAGAATCTCTTGATGCGTCTGTTGAAAACTTGAAATCTGTTAGAGTAGTCCATGAATACTCAGATGTCTTTGAAGAGGTGAAGGGTTTACCTCCGAAACGAGAGATAGATTTACGCATATACCTTGTTGGTAATGCAAAACTTGTTTCTTTACCCATTAGATACATGGCTCCAAGGGAAAGGAAAAAGCTCAGCAAGCAAGTTAAAGAGTTGCTTGAAAAGGGGTTCATAAGGTAGAGTATTTCTGAATGGGGGTGCTCCAGTGGTATTTGCAACCAAAGCAGATGGTTCACTTCGCCTATTCGTGGACTATAGGGAGCTAAACAAATTAACCAAGAAAAATAGGCACCTACTTCCTAGAATAGACGACTTGTTCGACCAGCTCGTGGGTCCCTCAGTTTTCTCCTAACTAGATCTGGCCACCGGATTTCATCAGCTAAGAGTGGCTGAGGACAGCATAGATAAGACTGTGTTCAGGACCCTGGATGGTTTCTTCGAATGGCTTGTCATGCCTATCGGCTTGACAAACGCACCTGCCTACTTCGTAGACTTGATGAGTAGGGTATTCAGAGAGTTCCTTAATAAATTTGTAGTGATCTTCATGGACGACATTTTGATTTTCTCAAAATGTGAGGAAGAACATGCTTTGCATTTAAGGGAAGTTGTGGATACTCTTCGTGCACATCAGCTGAAAGCTAAATTCTCCAAATGCCATTTTTGGAGAGATGAAGTAAGTTTTCTTGGACATATAGTGTCCAAAGAGGGGATAGCTGTGGATCCCGCAAAAGTAGTTGCGGTGCAGGATTGGAAGATCCCATGGAATGCAACCGAAGTACGAAGTTTTCTCGGGCTGGCAGGATTTTACAGAAAGTTCATTAAGGACTTTGCGAAGATATCATCCCCACTTACTAGGTTGACAAAGAAGAACCTAACTTTTGCTTGGGATTTGGATTGCGATGTTGCTTTCCAATGATTGAAAAGAGCACTAGCAACAGCCCCGGTTATGATATTGCCTGATGGGAGTAAGATGTTTATAGTGTACACAGACGCATGCAGTACAGGATTGGGTGATGTCTTGATGCAAGAGGGCAGAGTAGTTTGTTATGGAGGAAGGCAGTTGAAAGTACATGAGAAAAACTACCCAACTCATGATTTAGAAATAGCTGCCATTGTTTTCGCTCTTAAATCATAGAGTCATTACCTGCTAGGAGAAAGGTTTGAATTGTTTACTGACCATGAATCGTTAAAGTACCTTTTCTCATAGAAAAATCTTAACTTAAGGCAACAAAGGTGGATGAAATTTCTTGCCTCATACGATTTTGAGATTGCTTATACCCCTGGCAAGGGCAATGTGGTAGCAGACGCCTTAAGTAGGAAAAAGTTGACCTTAAGTCCTCTCTTTGTAGAAAGGCAAATCTTGGAGTACATAGCAAACTTTGACTTTAGACCCTCCTTTGAATCTGTACCTGGTTTGCTAGCATCGCTAGAGGTGCGGCCTACTCTTTTGGACTCAACAGGAACCACGCAACGTGAGGGCCCTCAGCTAGTTGATGTAATGGATAAGCTAATTAGAGGTGAGACTTCTAATTACCTCAATAGATACACCATCAATGACAAGGGTTGGTTGAGACGGGATGGAAGACTATGCGTCCCACAAGCAAGGGATTTGGTAAAGACTGTTCTCGAAGAAGCACATCATTCTAAGTTGACCATACACCCAGGTGGGGATAAGATGTATCAAGACATAAAAAGGGTTTTCTTCTGGAATGGCATGAATAAGGATGTAGCTGAGTTTGTCTCTAAGTGCTTGATATGCCAGCAAGTCAAGGCAGAGCAAAAAGAGCCTGGTGGTCTGCTTCATCCTCTAGAGGTCCCACAGTGGAAATGAGATAGCATTTCTATGGACTTTATTAATGGGTTTCCTAGATCAAGAAGGGGAAATACCAGTATTTGGGTAACAGTGGACAGGCTCACTAAAAACGCTCACTTTATACATGTTAAGAGCAGGAGGACTACCTCATCGTTAGCATCCATTTATCTTAAAGACGTAGTTCGATTGTATGGAATACCCTCCAGCATAGTAAGTGATAGAGACCCTATCTTTACGAGCGAGTTTTGGAAGAGTTTGCAAGAGTCTGTAGGCACACAACTATGCTTAAGCACTGCTTATCACCCTCAAACCGATGGTTAGACGGAAAGGGTGAATAGAGTATTAGAGGATCTCTTGAGATTGTGCATTCTTGATTTTGGGGGAACATGGGAGGATCACCTTCCTTTGGTGGAGTTCACCTACAACAATAGCTACCAAGCCACCATAGGCATGGCACCCTTTGAGGCTTTATATGGAAGACCATGCCGATCACCAACTTGTTAGTGGGAGTCTACAGACAAGCACGTACTTGGGCCTGACATGATTAGAGAAACTTCAGAGAAGGTGGACTTGATACGAAGACGAATAAAGACCGCACAAGATAGGCAGAAGTCCTACGCTGATAAAAGAAGGACCAACCTTGAGTTTGAGCTTGGGGACAGAGTTTTTCTTAAAGTATCTCCTTTGAGGAATGTCGTTCGCTTTGGTCCGTAGGAAAATTGGCACCAAGATTTGTAAGGCCATTTCCTATCATTGAGAGGATTGGGAAAATGGCTTTTAGAGTAGAGCTTCCCGAAAGGTTGGCTGGAGTTCATAATGTTTTCCATGTTTCTCATCTACGAAAGTGCTTACATGAGTCTGCCGAAGTTGTAGAGCCAAGCATACTAGAGGAAATAGAAGTGGAACGAGAAGCAACAGTGAGAAAAGTTCCAACTTGTATCTTGAGTACAGAAGTTAAAAGGCTACGCAATCATGAGGTCAATCTAGTTAAAGTATGATGGAGTGATGCTGAGGAAGATGCGACTTGGGGGATTGAGGACAAGATACGCGCAGCCTACCCTTATCTTTTTGAGGGTACATTCTTGATCTCTTTTTCAAAAGTTTATGCATGCTTGTATCTATCTCTTAAGTATATCTCCTCGGTCCTATTCTTGATCCTTAGTAGAAACCAATGGATGCAAATATGCATTTGAAACATGTTATGATTGATGGTTGCAAGTGGTTGCTCGTGGATGCATATACACACACACTAGGTACTAGATCAGCTCGGTCACTTTCATATTGCATATATGAATTTATATATGGATTGAAACTTGATGTGTTATCATGTGGACGTTGCATACAAATGATTTTGCACTCAGTAGAAGTTAAAAATACAATTAGGAATAATTGCATACATGATGGACTCATAGCACTGACATGATTCACATCAAGGAGGTCAACTGAATTAGTAGACCGCCTGATTTTGTATTAGATAAGGACATACACACACACTATGCATATGATCATGAAAGCACTAGAAGTCTTTTAAGGACAATGGATGCCTGTGATTGATGGTTGAGTAGATGGATGTTGGATGTTAGGATACATTCTTCTTAACTTAGAGATTTCGTGGATGAAATCCTTCAAGGAGGGGAGAATGTAACACCCCGTATTTTCTGTGAATATTGAAATTAATAAATCTAAGAACACTTAATTTTTAGAAGAAGAATTAAGGGAAATGGGTTACACCATTGCGTTCGTCTCGGAATTTTGCTTGAGATAGAGTCCGAGTTTGTGTGAACCGGACTCCATATGAAGAAGCTATGGAGTTCAAAAGATTTCAAGAATAAACAGAAAATAATAATTAAAAAAATAAATCCAGTTCAAAATTCATAATTCGGACAGAACAGGCTGAGCGGGAAAATTCCCGCTCAAGGTGTCGACCCCCCCCCCCCCCCACCAGGGGGAGTCGACATAGGTGTCGACCCCCCCCCAGTAGGGAGTCTATCCCTTTGAGATTTGCTTCCTGTGACGAATTTCTATAGTCCTGAGCTGATGTGGCCTTCTCTGATTGGCCAATGACTAATTTCTGAGGTGTTAGGGCTTACGTGTCATGTTATGGTTGGCTGGATGACACATCTCTTAGTTTGATGGCTCTGATTTCTCCTAGACTAATCTAGAGGCTAGAATTAATCCTAGACATCTATATATACGTACCTAAACCTAGACCCTAACCTTATAACCCTAGAACTATGGTGTCATCATGTTATTCATCTACAAGCCAGCCTAGCCTCTTTTATCTTCTCATAACTAGAAAATTAAATCCAAACTAGTAATCGATTAAAAGAACTTTAAATCAAACGTCAACATCAAAGGATAGCTTTTCAAATTCAGAAATCAGATCCCAGAATACAAGATCCGTCCTTTTTCTGTAAGTTTAGTTATTATTTAGATTTAAATATCTAATAGAAATCATGACTGTAATAATCGGATCTAGAACGATGCCTAATTCTGATTCATGCCTATCATTTTGTCTAATCTAAATTTCTTATGCCTATGAGACTATTTTGATTGATGTAATGGCACCTATCATGCCTATGAGACTGTTGGACTGACATAATAGAACCTATCATGCCTATGAGACTGTTGGACTAACATAATAGAACCTATCATGCCTATGAGACTGTTGGATTGAAATAAATGAACCAATCATGCCTGTGAGACTGTTGTGATTGATAGGATGGAACTTTTCATGTTGTACAACCTATGCCTATGAGACTATTGTGATTGATCAAATGGGACTTATCATTTTGTACATTAAATTAGTAATTCTCTTGAGTCCAATTCTATCTAATCTTTATATCTATGGTGTGAATTGCTTAGTTTGTCTACACATAGTGTTAATGTACAACATTGTAACATGATTCTTGAATTTGGTATATCTTTACATGCCTATTTTTCCTTATGTCAATTCTTATGCTCATTCTCTATTTTCCTCCTTTTACTTGCATTTGTGAATACTAAGTTCATTCGGAACTTAGATTAAATCTCGTTGTACGTGCGATTATAACACGGGGAAAATTGGGTATAATTTAATTTAGTAAATTTTGGGCATAGCTTGGGAATGTGACATAAACTTGTATTTACTAGACTTGTGGAAAATTTGACACATAGATTTGGACACATATGACAAATATGTAAATTGGCTAAAGATGAACATGCCTAGCCCGAGGTTAGATTGAGTTGCGGTGTAAGACTGTCCGAATCGCCCGGCACATCCAGCTACCACAACAATATAAGTCTAATGTGAGAGGTTAGCACATTAAGCCCAAAAACCCGAGGTTAGATTGAGTTGCGGTGTAAGGTTGCCCGGAACCGTTCGGCACATCCAGCGACCGCAACAATATAGATCTAATGTGAGAGGTTGGTGCTTTAATGAATGAATTAAAGGTAAGGAAATGACAGACTAGGAATGGTAGGGTTAAGTTAATTAATGCAACACTTAACCAATACAATATGTTAGCAAAACAGATGGGTGAGGTTAGGTAAATTTTGAGAACACTTACCCGTTATAACATGTTGATTAGGAAACCCTAATAACGGGGACCCATTTCAGCAGTAACCCACATAGATGTATCACGGTACCCTGAATTTGGCAGGGTAGGGCATGATTGTTGGGCTAATTATAAGTGGTCAAAATAGCGGCGGGTGGTGCAGCAGTGTAGTTCCGATGGAGTATGGGCGTGCACGTACTCCGGAGTGGAAAAGCAGGCACTGGGCATCGGTAGTATACACTGAGCATCTTGAATTGTGTCGGGTTGCCATCATGGGAATTGATACACCCCATGATTGGGGCCAGCACATGTATCTACACAAGAGCGAGGCCGAATGACACAAGTAAGAAATGCATGCGAGTAGAAGCCAATCGGGAAAGGGATCACTTTGTTATGAACACACGATGATAGTTGAAACATTCGTTAGTAGGTGCAGAGAAATGGAAATGAGTGCGATAAAGTATATTCAGTTTATCTTGCCTAATCTTATGTTATCTTATTTCTATGGTATTGTCCTATGTTCAGTTTATTCATGTCATGATCCTTTTACTTGTTTACATGCTGAATAATCACTGGACTTACCAGACTTATGTCTGACCTATTTTCTTTCGCCTTCTTTTCTTCCGTCCCCCCTTCCCCTAGGTCTGTAGGGAGGGAATACTTCAGCTTAGTGCAGACCTTTTCCAGTTTGAAGAGAGTTGGTGTATTGCTTGGATTCTCTCTTCTTGGGCTATGGCTGTGGTTACACTTTTATTGGGGATTTATGGTGCTTTACTACTGTTTTATGCTTCTTTATGTACTTGGAGTTTTAAATCAAGACAGATGTTTCATTGTAATAATTTAGAAGTTGGATTTTGAGACAATGCTTGTAATGTTTTGACTGAACGACGCTATTTACGAAATGATTTCAGTTTTCCGCTGTTTAGATGTCTATCTTGTAAATTATCTGTGTCTTTTACCTAAAATGCTTCACTAAAGTTAATGCATTCCCTTTGTGAGTGACCTTAATGGAGGTGGGGTGTTTCTGAAACCTTCAAAAGACCCGAGCTGATGATGAAGTCATTGAAATCCGCAACAGCTGCCCTGTTAACAACATTGCCACCGAATTTTTCAGATTCACAGGTGGCTATATTAAAGTCGCCTCCCAAAACTAAAACCTCAAAACCAAAGTCAGCGAGAGAGATGATGTCGGACCGAAGGGTCAATCTCTACCCAATCACACTTGGTTTAGACTTCCAAAAACAGAAAAGGTGATGCAACAGACTGGGTGGAGTAGACCACCGAGAGATGCTGAGCAGAATCAAAAACCGTAGGAAATACAACATCTTTGGACTAAAAAAATCCAATTATTAGCAGTCACGTTGGCGAAATCACCCCCAAGACCAATAGACAAGACCGATTTAATGACTTCACCTGGACCCAGAAATGGATCCAGAAGAGCTACTAAGCAAACAGAGTGCTTCCTAACGATGCGCCACAACCTAGCTGTCAACGCATCATTACCGATACCATGAATATTCTAGAACAAGAAATTCGCTATCCAAAGACATAAAAGAAAAAGAAGAAAAGAAATAACTCCTGAGTGAGGGGACACCAAAACATAGCTCAGATAAGAAGCATATGTCGAGTAGATCGAACGATCTGCTTGAACGCCACAACAGAGCGTGTGCAAACGATGCGAGGAGTACGAGGAGATGCTCTTGGTCTTCGACGCAAGAAGCCTCTCTCGGTCTTCGACACAGAGGCATGCGTTATCATCCTAAGGTATGCATGGAAGATGAAGGAAAAACCTCTAAAGAAAGAAGAAAGATAGGATTTTAGTGGCTTCACTTAGAAGCAAAATCTTAGTGGATTCTCTTAGAAGCCCAAGTATTAGTGACTTCTATTAGAGTCATACCTTAGTGGTTTCTCTTAGAATCCTAAGTATTAGTAGCTTCTATTAGAAGCCTATTCTTAGTGAAGCTTCGCTTCACCTACATATATGGAGTTCATTTGGAAAGAGAGGAAGCTAACTTCTTATGTACGAAGAAAACCCTCCTACATATTTCGGTCATATATCCCAAGCCATATTTGATATGCTAATTTAATGTGAAAGAGATTCAAAATGTGTTAAACCCGAAAGAAAATTTGTAAGTTGATGTGAGCGTTGCGATGATTCAAGGAAGAAATTTTCATGCTTTGAGGTGGTGGCAAGAACTATAATATGTCCTACAAAGCTTTTACATGAAGTTAGCGACGAGTACTATCTTCCCAGTATAAAGGTGGTTTAAGATTGTTTATGAAGGAGTTTTTGCATAAAGAAGTTGATTATTATTTAAAATAGAAGATGTTTATCTTTTGAAAGGAAGTTCTATAAGAGATATATAGATGTCTTTCAAATGAGTATTTACAAAGAGTATCACCCTTACTTGATATAAAGAGTATTTTGGAAATAAATATTGAATTTAAATGTTTTGTGTAAAGAAGAACTACGTTAGTTTGATCCTGTATCTACATGCTCACCCAATTAGATAAAGGTACGTAGGCAATCACAAGTGGTAGTGATGCATCTGTTATATTTATAAAATATTTTTTGTCATTACATCTTATGTTGGTTCATTTTTCATGTTTATCGTTTAAGTTATACTGATGTATTTATCAAGTGTGCAGGAATGAATATCGATGTCCATCTCGTTAGAGTTGCACAATGGTAGATTTATGGTAATTGTGCTTAATCCATATTTAAGCACATCCTGTGAATTAGATGTAAAACTCTAATAAGTGGTATTTATTGAAATTTTATCCAATGCATTTGGTGGTGTTGTCTATTTATTCAAATAAAAGGGTAGATGTCATTGTTTATCTTGGATAGACGGGTTTCAACAACTTCGATTGGTTCAAAAATTCTGGGTCATTACAATTATGATTTATTCCTATTTTTAATAATTTAAAGATAGCTCATTTCATTAGAATCCAGTTTCAGGTCACTAATAACACTGGCACTGTTTTTATTCAAATTTGACTTGAACTTATTTCAAAATCTAATCGTTGGATTATAAAATTTTAGATTTCATTTGAAATCTCTTTTCATTTCGAACTAAACGTTTTTCGTTTAGGGAAAACCTAATGGTCGGATCTCCCGGTACATCAATTTAAAGTTAGCGGTCGAACTTCGTCAACTACCACTGCGCGACTAGTTCTACTATAACCAAACTTCGATTCATAATTAAAATCGATCAAATTACTTTCAAAATAGTTTATTAACTATATAATAACATTTGAAAACTATATTTTCAATTTTTATCTTTAAATTCAAATATTTCCTTATTTAAATATTATAATATTATTTAAATAATTAAAATAATATTATTTTTCAAACTTTATCTTTTGAAATAAAAACTTTCCTGAAGTCTAGGATATCCAAAACAAACATTACTTTTCAAAGTTACTATTCATTTTTAAATTCAAATTCAAAAACATGCTTTAATTACTTAGAAACTTCTTCAAATAAATTTTCAATCTTTACGAAAATTATTCATAATTACTTTAACTATTTTTCCAAATCATTTTGGATTAAGAATTCAAACTTTTATTTTTCACTTAATATTTTATTATTAAAATATTCAATTAAATTCCGATTTAGAATAAAACTCAATCAATTACCATATAATTCAACTAACATGGGTTTAACACATCATGAACAATCATTAACAACCATTAGCTTCCAATTATAACATAACTGCATCATTAACTTAGCGTTATGGTCATTATCACTTTTTTCAATGGGGAAATATAATATAACAAAAGGGAGAATCTAGTCATTTTCCAGCGGCTCACAAAAAAAGTATCTACAAAAAGCAGAAACCGTGCACTCACACACAAACAGAGGAAAAAGAACTAAAAACATAAGAGGGCAAAAAAGAGGGTCAACAACCCAAAAAAACAAAGAAAGAAAACTAGACAACAAGCAATGCCGCAGCGGACTGGCGCCATAGGTAAGAGCGCCGCTAAAAACTCCAAAGCTCCACAGCAAGAGCAAGAGCAAAGGGCGAGCCCTGCAAGGAAGACAAGTAGGAAAGGATAGGAAGCCTAAATAGATGCTCCAGAATCACCGCTCTAGCCATCTCCTCATGCTCCAGCTCCACCTGGTCCCAAGACCCAATTGGAAAATGGCAACAACCCGCTCCAGACATACCATTACCAACAACCTATTATCCAGAACCTGCAAAACTAGCAAACGACATAAGATCTTGGGGGGTGAGGGTCAGTGTGAGAAAGTGATATAAACAGCAGTAAACAAAAGAACAAGAATCAACCAATCCCTGCCTTGGGAGTGGCTGATACCGAGATAACATCAAAGGTAACAGCCAAGCTCCTGGACCTAGAGCTAAAAACACCCAGGAAAGGCCTACCTCGAAACGCAAGGAAAAAATCATTCCTTACTCTTCGAATAATGGTAGGAGGACCATAGCCACCTCGTCAAATACTACCTTATTCCTCGTGCACCAGATGTGCCAGTAGACAGGACAATGAATTAGACGCAGCAGGATCAACCAGAACGATTTACCTGATATACCTGACCACCAGAACCTCAAAAGATCTTCAAGAGATGTGGCATTACTTCGACAGCCCATCATATCCCCGAAGTAATTCCAAGCTCACCTGGCACAAGAACCGAGAAAAAGAAATTGAAAGGAGAATTCAGAACAACCAGAAGTGCAGCACCTGTAGCAAGACATAAACGGGATGCCGGTTCTTTGAAGGTTCTCATCTATTGGTAACCCATCATGCAAGGTTTTCCACATAAATAGAGATACCTTAGGGGGAAGTCGGACATTCCAAACCTTAGGGGGAAGTTGGTCATTATCACTTAATTACTTATACAAATAACTTTAACTAAATTATTAACCATCATTAATAATTTGTTTGCTATAATTAGCAAATCCAATCATGTCCAATTAATGTTGACACACATCACACCAAGTTGTCAATTAATGTTACATAAAAAGTTATTGATGTTATAACATGACAATCACGTTATCAAACAAATTAACCGATTATTTATTTTCGGTTTAACTCCATAATCATTAGGGTGTTTACATTAATAACCAAACTGTCAAGTAGTTTACTTATCAACTTCCATTAACATCATTAATCGAAAGTTACTTAACAACATAACAATTACTATTCATAACGTAATTAATTCAAAACGTGAACTAAGTGTGTTGACTAACTAAATTAATTAACCAAACGTGAGCAAAATTATCTCATTATAGCTTATCCACTCCGATAAACATTAGCATAGAACCATTTAACTTCTCCGCAACTTCAAACTTCGCTACACAACTAAGACTGCGTCTTTTCTACTTCAAGCACACCACGAATACTAGATACACTCATATACTTATACTTGTGTTTAAGAGGAGCAAGATGCTATTTTTAACGGTTTAAGGGGTTTTAAGGAGGTGAGGCCCACAGCCTAGAGGTAAGGTAGTTTTGTAGGGCCTGCGCACATGTAGGTGGGGGTAGAGGAGAGTGGTGGTGGTGGTTATAGAGAGGTATGGTGCTTAGAAAGTGGTTAAAGGTGATGTTTCCAAGTGGTTACGGTGGAAAAGGAGGGAGATTTGGACAAATAGGGCCCACGTGGTGGAGGTGGAGGGGCTGCTGGGCACGATGGGGCTGGTAGGGGGGTGTTGTCAACGATGGAAGGGGGTAGCGGTGATGGAGTTTGAGTTTGAGAGGAAGAAGAAGGAGGAATAAAAGAAAGAGAAATGAAATGGAAAGTGGCACTACACTAGAAAATACTTTTGGTAGCGTTGAAAAAACGCTACCATAACTTGTAGTAGCGTTTTAGAGACGCTGCTATATGACATGCAACTAAAAGTCTGAATTTTTTTGTTGCGTTGTATTAAACGCTCCAAAAAAAACCATATTGCAGCGTTTTTAACATGCAACTAAAGTTTTTTCTTTAGCGTTTTTTATACGTAACTATATAATTATTTATATTACTTTACATTCATTTCTGTAGCATTTTTAAAACACTACTAAAAGTTATTGGTTGTTTAACAATATATTTTACTGTTATTATTTATGATTAGTAAGTTGTACCATTTCCAATAACCGCTTACATATTATCTATATCAAAATAAGTGATCAATCAGATGATTTTCATAGTCAAACCAATAATCAAACAACATAAATAACATATATAAACAGACAATCAATCATATCATCATCATATTCAAATAATTTTAAAAACACACTAATCACATAATCAAATTTAATATCCATAATCAGTTTGATTGTAGGTTTTAAAAATAGTCACATACCATAAGCATTCACAATCAAGTTTATACAAATAGCACTAACAAAATATGATAACATACATAACAATTAAAGCCTCGTTCATTGCTTGATTACCGATAATTCTTTGTACATGTCTTTTTGGTGCGTCTTTTAGACCCTAGAGAGAAAAAAACAATGACATTAGTAGATTTATGATAACAGGTATTGAATTATTAATACTGAATCATAGCAGGTATTTTAGTTTTTTAACACTTAAGAAATCACTTAATGGATGATATTAATGTAGTTGGTTTTTATTTAGCATGCAATGAATTAATGTAGTTGGTTTTACTCACCTGGATACACCGACTGGAGATGAACTGAAGCTTGCACTTCATAGATTTCAGCTCCAGCAACACAAGAAAACCAAAGCTTGCACTTCATAGATTTCAGCCCCAGCAGCACAAGAAAAAAGAAAAATTGACCGTCCTTTTTCTCCGTATGCTGCCAATGCAAGTTTATATGATTCTTTGGATAAAGTGGGATAATTATTAGGACAGAGAACACATATAAGATATACAAAACTAAGGAAGAAGGAACAAACCTTTTCTCGTCTGGGATATAATGTTCTTATCTCAGTTAATATAATGTTCTATGTTTGCCATCAGTCTGGGATATTAATGTGCTTACCTCACTTAAAAATAGCTTGCACTGATGCATCAACTTGAAAGTCTCTGGATTATCCAGCCATGGGAGCTGCATGTAAATGACCAATTCAAGCTAGGCATTGTTATCAACGTCCAAAAACCTATTCAAGCATAATTAATCATTGGTCAGTTAAAGGATCATTTAGCTATAAATTTCGAATTATGGATAATACATGGTCAATACTTAAGAATTGGTTAGAGCAAGTGTTGAGAGCTCAGGAATTTGTAATTTAGTCGGCATATTTACAATTATCTTCATTAAACATAAACAAAACCATGTAATACTCATTTTACAAAGAAAAAGTTCATTGAAATTGACATATATAATAATTGAGCAAGAGCTAAAGCACGTAGGCAAAGTTCTTGCAGCACAGAGCATATACCAGCTGCTTCTTGAGTAGTGAAACAGCTGTAGCTTGGACAGTGGAGATGATGTAGCTCGGACATGAAGTTGTTGCAACTTAGATGTCACTTCTGCAACCATCTTATGCCTTCACTGCCATGCACACTACCACTACTACTTAACATCCATAGCCAAAAAAAACAACAACCCAGCATCAACTGCATACGTACTGCCTTCAACCTCCTCAACCCTCCATGAATCACAACCAACAAGCATTGTTAATTCGACTAACCACCTGCATCTACACAATCCAATACAAGCCAACACTCATCAATTCCTTTCGACAACAACCATTCCTCGACAACCTTCAGTCATCCCCTCAACCATATCTCTCTACATCACTACAACCACTACAACTGCATTCACCCAAAACACACTGCCATCACATCAACCACATATTCACCTTTCTTATCTTCAGCACTTCAACTACATTCACCCAAAACATAACACTTCATCATCATCATCACTTGCATGAAAACCCTGTAATCACCACTCATCAGCTCAAAGAAATCAGGATACTTAACAACATCATCCAAAAGCCCATCTCCGACCATCGGAAAATTATCCTCCACGCCCTTACTCACACTCCCATTGCCATAACACCCCTCGCCATTACTACTCATCAGCACCTGATCCATTCTCTTCATTTTAGCATGATTATAAGACCCTTTCACAACATCTTCTAAAAGTCTGGAATGTCTAGGACCCGACAATAAAAACTTATAACCGTCCTCGTTGTCGTTAATGGTATCATTTGTTACGGTCGTTGAATTATGCTGGAACATGAATTCGCTGTTGGAATGCTGCTGCTGATCACACACAGGGAAAAGTTGTAATCGTGTACCAGATTAAGATGAAGGAGAAGGGAAAAAGGGTCACTGGAGACATTGGGAGCAGGGTAAGTGAAGTTAGTGTGGGCCTTGACCCCGTGCAAAGAACGGGCAGCAATGTCATAAGCGCAGGCGGCTTGCTCGGCAGTGTCGAAGGTGCCGAGCCAGCGGCGCTCTTTTGAGTGTGGGTCCCGGATTTCACTGAATAAAAGAAGAATGAAAAGAAAAAAAAGGTAACGCTTACCTCAACGAATTAACTTAATATTCCTTAGCCATGTGATTCTAAATCCTTATGTTGCATGTCTATTTCAGCAACAACTTGCTCATCAAATGTGAGGGCAACTATTCCCTGGAAATGATAAGTTTTTATAGTATGAATCAATAAGCTAAAACTAAGAATAGAAAATGGAACTCTATTTTCACTAAATATGAGATCTAACTAGTTCACCTTTTGAGCAATTTTTTTAAATTAGGCAGTAACACTGCTTCTAACATTTACTGCATTGGTAATAAGACCTTTTGGACCTTGTGTTAAGCCATTTAACAGTCCAATGGGGCTTTGTAGAAGTTCAAATTTATTGCTCAAGACAAATATGGTTACAGGCCTAAATGAAATATTTTACACACCGAGCCATTTTCTTTTTTGGACGCTGAAAGAAAATCCCAGATAACAAGTCCAACATTCCTTGCAAAGCCAATAAGTTTTCAATATTAAAATAGCTGAAAGATTTTTCTCTATTTACAGGAATATCGTTGTGTACTAAAAAAGATAGGAGCAGAAAAATAGTTTGTATTAGAACAGGCAACAATTATAGATCAGGTAAACACATGGGAGAAAAAGAGAAAACATGCATTAATACTGATAATGATTATAGAATGGGTAATGCATGGAAAGAAATATGAACTGAATGCTTTTCCTATAATTGGCCTCTATTTTGTGGAGGATCAATATTGATTGCATCAGCTTACAAAAGCTGACATCATGTACAAATAATTATTCAGGTAGTTTACCGAATAAATAGTAACTGTTTCTGATCATCACTGACTAAAATATTTTTTGCAGGCAAATTGAGGAGGAGTATACACATCTAATTGCAAACATAAAGGAGCAAATCAAAATGGTATCAATTTCTCACTAAACCACTCTCTAAACCCATATAATTTATTCCCCAACCAGTATAACACGTAAAACCCAACTAGAAGACACTGGAAATAAGTTTTTATTATATTCTCATGATTCATCCAATGCATTTATATTGTTACCTGTTACATGTACAAGGAAGTTTCTCTGGGAAAGATATCATTGATATGCTAATGGTAATTGCCTTGAGACTATGATTGGACCACATAAAATAAGTTTCCAATTTTGAGTTAATAGATTATTTGGCTGCCAAGCTCAATTTACCATCAGCTGGTCCTTGCATACGTGCATTCATGAACATACATGAAGTTCCTGTTCCACGATATACCATAATCAATAGTTGATTTCCTTCGAATAAATATAAAAAGTAGTTACAATACTTTAGTCGTTCAGATATATCAAAGCTATTTATTTGGATAGTTGGTTATGATATGTGGCGCTTACATGCAATGTGGGGTATTTGATCCTCGCCAATGCAAGCCGTTTCTTTTTTTTACTCATGTAAGCAATTTAACGCATTGATTTCCAGGGATATGAAGGCATCAGGGAGTTGCTTCAAATACCAACAGGTTAATTTGATATTGTGTTAGATCTGAAGATGTCATATGTATGCTGTGAGGCAATAAGGAAATATCACCAGAAAAGCTGGAGCATCAATTAAATCAAAGCATCGTTTAATCATATATGCTGGTTGAAACATTAGAATTGGTATCATTACTCTCCATCATTAACATCTAGCATTAGGTAAAGTAAGCTTATTGTCACAATTCCCTGCCACTTGAAGTTAGAGATGATATAAGTAAGTTTGCGCTCTTTTTTGTACCAATGCCATTTAGATAATTCCAATTCTGCAGTGCAACTACTTCTGAGTTGGCAGTCTCAAGACAGTGGCATTTCATGAACATCCCAGCGATTTTTTGATCAGCAAAACTGTGGTCTTTAAGGAATTGGGTGACCTGAGTTTCTTCCATTGCACCTGAATATTTAAAGTGTAAGGAATCATTAAATGAAAGGTGAAAGATGAAATTTGGTTGTGAAATAGTGGCAAACAAATAAAAGCAAGTGCTTATGTAGTCAATAATGATATAAAATTTCAGTAACATTAAAACATGTGTATTACCATAACAGTTTCATACAGTCCAAGCATATGTATCCACTTATTTAAAATATAAACGTGAAGTCAAAAAAGCATATGCATGCAAAGTAAGGAGCGGATATGTTATTATATTACTGTGCATGAATTTATAACTTCAACTGGAAAGGAAAAAACATATATATAAAATTATAAGTAGATGCATGGCAATGAAATAACATATGCAGCTATCATATAATTTGATAGCAAAGAGTGAATGAGCATAAAAATATAATCTTAGAAAATAGATAATTCTATGAAAGGGGAAGAGAAATAACATTTCAAGCTATAAAATATTAATAATACACATACAACAAGGCAGTTCAATATCGAAAATTGTGGTTTTGCGACATTTCGACTAAATAATGATACAAAATTTCAGTAATATTTAAATTTATGTATTACCATAACAGTTTCATACAGTTCAAGCATATGTATCCACTTATTTAAAATATAAACGTGAGGTCAAAAAAGCCTATGCAAAGTAAGGGACGGATATGTTATTATATTATTGTGCATGAATTTATAATTTCAACTGGAAAGGAAAAAACATATACATACAATTATAAGCAGATGCATGGCAATGAAATTAACATATGTAGCTATCATATAATTTGATAGCAAAGAATTAATGAGATAATTCTATGAAAGGGGTAGCGAAATAACATTTCAAGCTATAAACTATTAATACTACACATATAAGAAGGCAGTTCTATATCAAAAATTGTTTTTTTGCAGCATTTGGACTATAAAACATATATCAACTTTATAATGAAGACTACCTAGTTATAGCAGTATCAATTTTGAAGCATGGACAACAAGGATTTCTAAATGACAAGCTGCAATTAAGTATATTTACCAGCAAGGTGGCATGACCAATCTTACTATATAACCGTGAAATTTAAGGAAATGACATGTTGATAAATATGTTCATACAGATTGATTAGTTTTACTTGGGATACATGATGCACAAGTTACTATTGGCCATGGAAAAAATTGTACTTTTGACGTAAAAATGAAAGACAGGTTCATGGATAGGTCCCTAGTTACAGAAAATAATGATGTGACACATGTATAAATATCAAAGTTCACCGTTATTTCTTACAAGCATAGCTCCATAGAGAAAAACAAGTCAAAGCATACCACCAAGCTTATGACAATAAAGACTCTGACTGGGTGTTTTTATTTGTTTTTCATGACCCAATTTTGAGTTTTTCGCAATCTTCCATGCGCATCAGACAACCCTTGCTAACTCACTTGAGTTGGAGATGCTTTCTCAATTTTTTTAGAAGACACTATAACTATGTTTATAATGCTAAACACACTACAATAGAATAAAATATACTATTTGGTCAAATAGCGCAACCCATGTCTTGTGCTTAACCCAATATCTATAGAAAGAAAAAAAACTACAATTACTTCATTAATTATTTTCCATTTAGGAAAGTGAGGTTTCCATATTCCTCTTAGTTATCAGGGGCACAATCATATGTGATAATTCACCAACACATTAGACCCTTGGAAGAAGCTTGTCCTCAACTACACTTGCTTATTCCAATTAGAATGGAAAAGTAAATTTGAAAGGCAATTATTGCAAGAAATAGTAATAGCATCATAGCTTATTCCAATTTATAGTTTATGAACAAATTAGGGTTCGAAAAATGATGAAGAACGGTAGCAAATTAGGGTTTTTGCAAATCCATATGAAAACTCAGTACCGAAGAGGCAAATTCAGATAAATCTGTACCAATTGGCGAATATCTTGTTGAAATCTTCAATTGATGGAGAGGATTATCACATATTCAATTGATTGTGAAGAGCAGAAGTGCATCGGAGAGAAGCAGTGCGGCGACGGTGATGGACGAAATGTGAAGCGAACGATAAGAAATTAGGACATATAAATTTTGGGAGTAGAGAAAAAAAAAGTAGATGAAATAAAATGGGAAATGTAACAACTGAAATGTTGGAGGCAAGTTTTGGGGGGAAGCGAAGAAACACGTATAGATGGGATCGATAAGCGGTAATTTTTTGGCTAGAAATTATGGTATAAAACACTAAATGCCGCACATACTTTCCAAACGTTGCTAGTAAGTGTAAGCAAAAGCATATTTTCCTGCAGTGTGGTTATATATAGGAAGGTAATTATGACTTCCTTATCTTATTTTCAATGCTATTTCTTATTTATTTTTTATTCCTAATAAACACCATCATTATGTCTTAAGTGAGATGTCAAGGAGAGAGCAAATTTAGGAAGGGGAAAATAGTAGCGATTTGATTTTCTTAATTCAATGTTTAATTAAACAACCGTTATACGTTTTCGACTCGTATGCACAAACCGTAAGTCCGATCAATATGAAATTTGAAAACCTATTATATTTCATTGATACAGATCCAATGAAACAAGTCTTGTCAAATTCAAAGACCATTTGCAAAATGGCATTTTCTATGCTATTATTAAATTTCAACTTATTTTTCAACACGTATTTATATACGCATGCTCACATACTAACTCTGATTGATATGATATTTGGAATTTAACGATATTTTAACATTCCGCATCCGATGGAACTAGTTTCAACGAAATCCGAGACCGTTTGCAAAATGTCTATTTTTAGGCTTTCAAGATAATACTAAAATACCGAACTTTAATATATTTTTTTAAAACAATTTTAAAATTCATTAACCTTATTTTAACTTAAGTAAGATATCAAACAAAGCTAGAATTCATTTTCCACAATTTTTTTCAAGTCTGGATTCAATATTTATCAAAATTTGTAATTCAACTAGACTTATCCATTTAAAAATCCTTTTAAATGTATTTAAATCCATATTTTAAATTGACTAAAAATCTAGGTCGTTACAATCTCCCCTACTTAAAAGGATTACATCTCTATATCAAAACGAAGCAAATAACATAATGCTGAAATAATACTCATGCATCTATACCAAAAGTATCATAACAAATCATATTTTGGTACGTCATAAACAAAATATCATACTGTTACCACACATGAACCTATACCCTAGTGTAGTGTTCCACATAAAGTATAAGCTATATGCACCTAACCTGCCAACCTGAGCACATACTACATACTTGAGGTGGCCTATACAAAATGGTATCATGCCTCCAAATATACACCTAGTGCTCATCTTGCCCCAAAACGAGATCTAATAATACATACTATATCAACATAGACTGGAGCAACAACTAACTCTATAATCCTCCTCAGAATCATGAATGGTAGGTCCCAAAAGAGATATCTCCTCCGACTCCTGGTCTGCTCCATCCTACTCCCAGCCTGCCTCATCTATATCCCAGCTGGTGCAAAATATTCCTCGACCCAAAAGTCATCAGGATCATCCTCTATAAATTCCCACTCCTCATCAGTCCAATATTCATATGGAATCTCAGGTTCCTCCTCATCAGGCATGAAGTAAGCATTGTAGTTTGCCTTCCCAATCTCTGGGTCCATCTTTGGCTCATTCTCCTCAATAATCATAGCGTCAGCATTATGGTCTACCTCGTTGATCTCCAGATCTATCTCTGACTCAACTTGCTCAGTAATCTCTGGTGTGAGATCCCATACTGGTAAGTCCTTTAGTACTACAGGGCGCGCTAAATCTCCCAGCACAATTTCTAACTCCTTCTCTATCTGATGTTCATCCCACTCTGGTACAACAAACTCTGGCGGTGGTAACTCAGGCCATACCCACTCGAGCTGCTCAAGAATAGACTCTACAACAATCTCTGGAACCAAGTCAAGAAAAATCTCCATCATTTGCGGCTACGGTATATCCGCTATAAGTAGTGATGCTAGAACTAGATCAGGTATAATGAAGTGGCAAGCTGAATCATACTTAAGTCCATCACCGATCTCCAACATCCAAGCATCTGAATCCTCATACCCCATAGAATATAACTTCATCAGAACATGCTCTAGCTCTGGATCAAAAGCCTCTACTGGTACAAAAGTTGAGGCGGAACCTAACAAGTACCTACCGCGGCTACTATGGTCGGTCGCATCTGTAAGCGATCCACCTGATCCCCGCTCTGAGAGTCTAACAAACTGTCATCCGAGCTATCCGAAGAACTGCTGGATACATATGGGTTTCTGAAGTGTGCCAAGTACTGTCGGACTGAAAGCTGCTTACCCCCTTTACAATTTAAAAAGAGTTTCTAATCATAGAACAAGCTTAAACTAATCTTTTAAACCTATACATTTTCTAAAAACATTTTTAGTTAAACCGATCAAAGCGTTTCATGTTTAAAATTAACTAACTTTATTCAACCCTTCACAAAATTTTACTTAGTTTACCCTACTTAGTTATCATATTTACGACTGCTTTCATTTTCTATTCTTGAGTGTATAGTTGAACATTTTAACTTTCTTGTACCTCGCATCTAGACTTATCTAAATATATATTTATACCCGTTCTTAGTTAGTTAGACTAATTACCCAACATCACATCTAGAAATCAAATTGTTGATTAACTTTTCAAATATAACTTTCACGTTATCAAAACAAAATCCTTTTGTATAGAAAGTATATATTATCCTTTAAAAAATCAAAATTATTTATATATGAAAATCACAAATATGTCGCTCATATATTTATAATATTCTCAACTCATTCAAGGGCATTACTAACCCAATCTCCAATGAGCTACTCATCCTAGGATACTACTGATCCTATCTATGACGAGGTATTCGTCATATGATACTACTGATCCAATCTATGATGAGTCCTTACTCTATAGAGCCAAGGTTTATCGCTAAACCAAATCTTTGATACCACGTTGTGATGACCTAAAAACCCTTACCCTTTGAACCGACTATAAACCACACAAGTCAAGTCCAAATAAGTAAGCATCCTTGGAATCATGGGATAAGCTGAATTTCCTATCTTCGATAATCGATACTTAACACATCCACGGCGTTTATGTATCGCAAAACCAAATATGGAAAACTCAATTCATCATGGGCTTTATCAGAGAAAACACAGTGGAACAGAAACAAAGAGAAGAACTAAATCTCACAGCGGAATAGAACAAATGTAATATTCCATATAACTATACAGTAGAAACTTTTAAAATCGAAACAATTTACAAGAGATATTTATATACACCATCCTCATATTATACAACCACGTAATCCAAGTATAGATAGTAGACTACGCCATTCCTTCTGATGAAGATCAACGGCTTTTCAGGAATCGTCCGAGAACTCCTCGAATCATGTCTAAACCAGAAATACACTCGGACCTGACCCGAGTGTCAAAAACTCGAGTCAAGCTTGGATTAACCAGCTTGAAAACTAGATAACAAGTCATATAAATCTCAAAACCATTATAAAAAGGGTTGTCAAAACTTCGTGCATGCTTTTTGAAAATGAAGTTACCATAAGACCTGCATCCCATCACACAATGCAAACACACACCATTAGGAGCAGGTTTTGCTTTATCATAACCAAATATGCTTGGTACGAGAAAATCGTTTGATATTATCATTCACATCTATCTTTGAAAAACTTTCAAAATAAATTTATCGATCCAAGCAGATGTAGGTACCATATATTACGGTTACATACATAGATTACCACTAAAACCGTAAAGCTTCGTATTGGAAGTTTGGTTCCATCAATGACCAAGGCAAAGGATCTTCCTTAACCGCGATTCGGGAACACCTCTAGCTGAATGTCCCAGGATCCATAAACGCTCCTTTTGTATTGGCAAAGCCAACCCACCTGTACCATGTGTAGTCCGAATTTCTCCTGAACATAACGTCCCCCGGTCGTTACCGACCATTATCCGAGGTGCCCCGTTCCATCATCCACTAAGAAAGTTGCCTAGGCTCTATACTATAGCATCACTTTCCAACTAGAAGGAAACGTTAGTCCTTATCTCTGTTATACTTCATCCAGTTTAGGCTCATTACCGGTTGTGAGGCTTGAAGTCACACTTTTACACAAAGCTCTGCTTTTTAACATAAGCTTCGATCATCAATAGCTCATCACTTAACATGCCACATTGTCAATTCACAACATATAATTGGTGTCTATTAATAAATAACCCTCTGAATACATAAGTTTCAGAGGAGGGTGTTAAACTAAAAGGGTAAATCCCTCGCCACCAACTGATATATCATCAATAGAAACCTATTTGTTATGCCTAAAATACAATGTCAAAAAATACATCCCTCTACAAGTTCATTCTAGGTTTTTGAACGAAATCGAAGGCACTTTATTCCATGACACCTCCTGGGTGTGAAAGTCCTTGCATTCCGAATCGCTTCAAGTACGGTCAGATCGCCGTCACAATATAACCCCACAGTTAGGTGCCCACCAGAGGCATCAATGAGCAATCCTTCTAATGTGAAGCTTTCCGGTCTTCAATCACAGTAATCGCCATTTTCATTTTCTCTTATCACGTTATAGTTATTCATAATGGGTTGACACCCGGTCATTCCAAATAACTATTGCATCTTTAAAATCAATAAAGATATACAAGGTGTCATGAGCCTTATTCAATCTTAGGAATATTCTTTTACTCAAATTATTCTTTCATTTGGGAATTTCTTCCTTTAAATCTTATCAAAGATTTACATATTTTAAACTCCTGTTTAAAACTTTCCTTGGAAATCATTTTAATTGACTATAAAATCTTATTTCATAGATTTAACTCACCACGCTTTATCAGGATTATCGAACCTCACAAAAAGGTAATTTCTCGAATCTTATCCCATTCCCATCTTATTCATCCCATAGAGCAAAACTGGCAGTACTCTATATCTGATTACCCTCGTATTTCGGTAAGTTTAATTACCTTTATTAATACCATTCTTTAAATTTAAATCTTTATTTAAAGATTTATTTAAAACTCTAACTTAGTTTTAAATCTTCAAAATCATTCTTTAGTGATTGCTTAACTTGATACTAGGGTTAAATCTTCCAAACAATCCTTAATGATTATTCAGACTTATCTTTTCGGGAAAATATATTTAGCCAATCCTAACCCATTCATTGATCATTGATTACGGTAGATTATTTTATCTTTCCTTGATCATATCTTTATCCCAAAGTCGTATTTATGATTCCTTGATCTTTTCGTTAAGAAAAACTCGCTTATCTCTTTAAACGATCCTTAAACTTTGTTCCCATTATCATTTGACAGGGGAAACTCTTTTACTAAATCTTTATATTCAAATTAAATAAAGACTCCTCTTCAACTTATCTTGGAGAATTATCTTTCATTTAAAATGGGTTACAGAATAAATGTTATTTAAGACATCATTCACGATAAACCCAAAATCATTCTTTCGTTTTTAATGAAATCTTCACAGAAACCATATTAGCTCATAATCGATTTTAACTCCCGTATCGGACTAATACTATAATCGGAATAATGGAAAAGCCTTTTAAATTCCTTAAATAGTAGAGGTCTTCATCTATAGAGACATATCTCAACTAGAACCAAATCGATTCTCATTCAATTCCAATTTTAATTGGAAAAGTTAGCTTTGGTTTGAACTTTTTCAATCCCAAATATATCTAAAAATCTTCATTTTATTCTTTTGAATATGTTTGCAAATCATCTGGACATCACTGGTTACCTTGAAACCTTTTAATTTTAAACCGTTCAGACAACGTCACAAATAGCGTTGCTGAAACAACTCAATTTCAGAGAATAACTTTTTAGCTTTTCAAAACTTGGTATATTCAATCCAAATTTTTTAAAATCATTTATTGTTATTTGCATAATTTATTCTTATTTTTAATAATTTAAAATAACTCATTTCATTAAAATCCAGTTTTGGGTCACTAACGACACTAGCACTGTTTTTATTTAAATTTGATTTGAACTTATTTCAAAATCTAACCATTGGATTATAAAACTTTACATTCCATTTGAATGTTATTTTCATTTCGAACCAAATGTTCTCGTTCTTGGAAAATCCTACGGTCAGATCTCCCTATAAGTCAATTTAAAGTTAGCGATCGAAATTCGCCAACTGCTGTTGCGCAACTAGTTCTATTCAAACCAAACTTCGATTTATAATTAAAAAAGATTCAAATTACTTTTAAAATAGCATATTAACTATATAATAACTTTTGAAAAGTACATTTCCAATTTTTAACTTTAAATTCAAATATTCCTTTATTTAAATATTATAAGATTATTTAAATTGTTAAAATAATATTATTTTCCCAACTTTATCTTTCGAATTCCAAACTTTCCTTAAGTCCATTATAAAAACGAGCGTAATGGAACGCGCTCCGCACGTGGATTGTTATTGAATTATTATTCAAGGGCCAACACATACATTAATGATGTTTTGAAGAAGAAAAATCAACCGTGCAGATCCTATTTTTACGGGATAGTTTTATTATTTAAATAAAGGGCAATTTTGGCACTTCATGGTTAGACCAAAAGTATGTCTTTCCAATGCAATTATGAATAAAGATAAATAAGATGATTTGGATAATAAAATCGCATTAAAATCCTTTCGGGATATCCAAATGACTTCACTTTTCAAAGTTATTATTCACTTTTAAATTCCAATTCAAAAACATGCTTTAGTTGCTTGAAGACTTCTTCAAATAAATTTTCAGTCTTTACAAAAACTATTCATAATTACGTCAACTATCTTTCCAAATCATTTCAAATTAAGAATTCAAACTTTTATTTTTCACTTAATATTTTATTATTAAAATATTCAATTAATTTCCAATTTAGAATAAAACTCAATCAATTACCATATAATTCAACTTATATGGATTTAACACTTGATTAACAATCATTAACAGCCGTTAACGTCCAATTATCACATAATTGCATCATTAACTTAACCATTAAGGTCATTAACACTTGATAACTATTTCATATCACTTTAACTAAATTATTAACCATCATTAATAATTTATTTGCTATAATTAGCAAATCCAGTCTTGTCCAATTAATGTCGACGCAAATCGTAGCAAGTTGTCAATCAATGTCACATCAAAATTTATTGATGTTACTATTCATCAATAACATAACAATCACATTATCAACCAAATTAACCGATTATTTATTTCTAGTTTTACTTCATAATCATTAGGGTTTCACATTAATTACTAAACTATCAATTAATTTACTTACTAACTTCCATTAACATCATTAACCCAAAGTTACTTAACAACATGGCAATTACTATTCATAACATAATTAATTCAAAATGTGAACTAAGTGTGTTCACTAACTAAATTAGTTAACCAAACGTGAGTATAATTAGCTAAGCATAGCTTATCCACTTCGCCAAATTTTAACATAGAACTCTCTAAGTTCTCTGTAACTTCCAACTTCGCTACACAACCAAGATTGTGTCTTTTCTACTTCAAATGCACCACAAGTACTAGATACACTTATATATATATATATATATATACACACACACACACACACTTGTGTTTAAAAGGAGAAAGATGAAATTGTTAATAGTTTAAGGGGGTTTAAGGAGGTGGGGTTGCGGTGTGGGGCCTGCGCACATGCTGGTGTGTTAGGGGAGAGTGCTAGTTGTAGAGGAGTATGGTGCTTAGAAGGTGGTTAAGTGGTTAAAGGTGATATTTTTAAGTGGTTAAGGTGGAAAAGGAGGAGCTTTGGTCAAATGTGGCCCACATGGGGGAGGTGGAGGGTTGCTGGGCACGGTGGAGCTCGTAGGGGATGTGCTGCCAATGGTTGAAGGGGGTACGGGTGATGGAGTTTGAGTTTGAGAGGAAGAAGGAGGACGAATAAAAGGAAGAGAAATGAAATGGAAAGTGTGGTTATATACAAGGAGGAAGTCCATTGTTTTGCACAGTATGAAAATTATAATGAGAAACTAGTTTTGTTGCTTCATGTAGTACAAAATTCAATTGAATGGAAAGGAATAATTTCGTTGTCTAGCAAGGGGTTACCTTGAGTTGCGCAGTGCGAATACAAAATAAAGAACCCATTGCTTCGCTCGGTATAAAAGGTGTTTTGGTTTCTGATGTTAATGCGGGTACATGGAAGGGGAACCGAATTAAAAGAATGAAAAGGATGGGGAGTCATTAAGGAATGAAAATATGGTAAATTATTAGAAATCTTTAGGATGGGAAATTTGGAATACCGGGGATAGGGAATCATTGTGCGTTGCATATTGCACATTTATAAAGTCTCTTATGTTGTTGTAGTTTCATACTAATCACTGAAGTGCAGGTGTTCCGGGGATGGTTCTTGAGGTCGCTTGGCGAGGAGAAACTCGTTCCACATTTCTGTCTGGTCCTGCCCGATATCTATGGTTGGGTAGAAAGGATTATTATTCACGCCATTCTATTGACTGACTCAAAGTTTTTTGCTTTCCCCTTTAACCCTCTAGTGCTCATTTGAGTAGGATGAGGGTTAGGATATTCAGGTTTTTCATCGAATAAGCTTCCAAAGGCGAGCATGACATTGTAGCTATTTAGGAGAGCTGCTATTTAGTACTAGATACACTTATACATATATACATACATATATACTTATACTTGTGTTTAAAAGGAGAAAAATGATATTTTTAACGGTTTAAGGGGGTTTAAGGAGGTGGGGATGCGGTGTGGGGCCTGCGCACATGCGGGTGGGCTAGGGGAGAGTGCTAGTTGTAGAGGAGGTATGGTGCTTAGAAGGTGGTTAAGTGGTTAAAGATGATGTTTTTGAGTGGTTAAGATGGAAAAGGAGGAGCTTTGGTCAAATGTGGCCCACATGGGGGAGGTAGAGGGTTGTTGGGCACGGTGGAGCTGGTAGAGGATGTGCTGCCAATGGTTGAAGGGGGTAAGGGTGATGGAGTTTTAGTTTGAGAGGAAGAAGGAAGAGGAATAAAAGGAAGAGAAATGAAATGGAAAGTGTGGTTATATATTGGAAGGTAATTATGACTTCCTTTTCTTATTTTTAGTGCTATTTCTTATTATTTTTTCTTCCTAATAAACACAATCATTATGCCTTAAGTATGGTTTCAAAGAGAGAGAAATTTTAGGAAGGTGCAAATAGTAGCGATTTGATTTGTTTAACAATGTTTAATTAAACAACCGTTATACGTTTTTAACTCGTATGACCAAACCATAAGTCCGATCGATATGAAATTTGTAACCTTATTATATTTCACTGATACATATCCAACGAAACTAGTCTCGTCGAATTCGATGACTGTTTGCAAAATTGCTTTTTCTATGCTATTAATAAATTTAGTTGATTTTTCAACATGCATTTATATTACGCATGCTCACATTTATTGTTATGAAATTTAGAATCTTACAATATTTCAACGTTCCAGATCCGATGGAAGTGGTTTCGTCAAAATTCAAGATCGTTTGCAAAATGTCTATTTTTAGGCTTTCAAGATAATATTATAATATCGAACTTTAATATATTTATTTTTAAAACAACTTTACAAGTTCATTAATTTACTTTAACATTTGTAAGATATAAAACAAAATTAGAATTCATTTTCCATAAAAAAATTCAATTCTAGATTCAGTATTTATCAAAATTTGAAATTTAACTAGACTTATCCATTTTAAAAAACCCTTTCAAATGTATTTAAAACCATATTTTAATTTGACTAAAAATCCCAGTCGTTACACATGGGATGGGGATCAAAAGGAGGAAGTCCATTGTTTTGCACAGTATGAAAATTATAATGAGAAACTGGTTTTGTTGCTTCATGCAGTACGAAATTCAATTGAATGGAAAGGAATGATTTCGTTGCCTAGCAAGGGGTTACCTTGAGTTGCGCAGTGCGAATACAAAATAAAGAACCCATTGCTTCACTTGGTATAAAAGGTGTTTTGGTTTCTGATGTTAACGCGGGTATACCTTGTGAAACATGGAAGGGGAACCGAATTAAAAGAATGAAAAGGATGGGGAGTCATTAAGGAATGAAAATGATGGTAAATTATTAGAAATCTTTAGGATGGGAAATTTGGAATACCGGGGATAGGGAATCATTGTGCGTTGCATATTGCACATTTATAAAGTGTCTTATGTTGTTGTAGTTTTGTACTAATCACTAAAGTGCAGATGTTCCGGGGATGGTTCTTGAGGTCACTTGGCGAGGAGAAACTCATTCCACATTTCAGTCTGGTCCTGCCAGATATCTGTGGTTGGGTAGAAAGGATTATTATTCACACCAATCTATTGACTAACTCAAAGTTTTTTGCTTTCCCCTTTAACCCTCTATTGCTCATTTGAGTAGGCTGAGGGTTAGGATTTTCAGGTTTTTCATCGAATAAGCTTCCAAAGGCGAGCATGACATTGTAGCTATTTAGGAGATCTACTTTTTTTTATGTGTGTATCAACAATAACGTTATTACTTATGTATTTAAACCCTGACCATTTGGGGCATCGTCATATGTTGCTCTTGGAGTATATTTTGTAATACTTCATATATTCTCTAAACATGTTTAAGAAATGGTTATCTGAATGAATTGGCCATCAATGGATATTTTGTAAAGTTTTTCATACTCCCGTGTACTCTGATGTTGTGTCTTATTAATATATGATTTTCTATCACTAAAAGCCGACACTCGAGATGACTGCAACATTTGTTGGGTTATGGTTCCGATCTTGGATTACGGAGTGTTATGTGAAGACTATAAAGGTATAGTGAAACTATAGAATACACACACATATCTATTATATGAAGGGTTTGAACATATACACGGGTATATAAAGGAAATTAATCAAGTAGAAGTTTTTGATTAATGAATGAAGTCTTATTAGATAAAAGGGAATTACTTATAAAAGAAGTTCTATTTAATGAAATGTTAATTAAATAGGAAAGGGATCGAAAGTTGTTTATATGACTTAATCGCGCTTTATGTGTTAATCATGTTGTGTGACTTGATAGTACTTTGAATGTTTATTCGATTGCTATGACAAATATGTGAGATTTGTTTTCCATATACAGTCCTCTATTTTGAAATTGATAGTCAATTAGTCGACTCTAGAATTTGATCAGAAATCAATCGACTAGTTTTAAATGATCAGGATTTATAAGTGTTCTACTTATCGAAAACCACTTCAAAAACCAATATACGAATTCTATATTTTAGAATTCGAATCTATGTGGAGATTCAAGATCTGCTCAAGATGCTCAAACACGCTTATTTGTTCATGTTCTATTCAAGATGTGAGAATCCATGGGTGATTCTGAAATATGTTGAGGTATGGAAATCCATATGTGATTCTTTCATCTGTTGAGGAATCCATGTGTGATTCCGAGATCAATTGATATATGAGAATCCATGTATGATTATGTGATATGTTGTGGGATCGGACTGTGGTTCCGATATCTGTTAAGATGTGGGAATCCAACCGGGGATGCATGTCTTGTTCTAGTGATTAAAACTAGCGTAAAAGATGTCAAACGTAATCTCGACTTTGGAATTGGCTAAAGATAAAGAAGGATGCATGACCTAGGGTTCAGCTAACCCACGACAAGGTATATCAACTCCATATCTAGATTATGCATATAGATGTTGCTAGTGAGTGTTGATGATACATGATTCCACGTGGTGCACATCGGTGTTTTCATACGTGGACCGATTGTGTTTACCTTATAGTATACTTTATCTTGTGATATACGACGTTCAGTATGTAACTTCTTATCATTGTGTATTGAGTTTAGATTCGACTTGACCAAAGAGATTTTCGTAGAAAATCCATTGTGCAAACAAACCTTAGCAGTTTTGAATGTACGTTAATATGCCGTCAAATATAACCAGTGTAACCATTTCAGCTATTAAATATGATTATATTATACATCCTAGATATTATCTGATATATCACTATATTAAACCTAATTAGTGGTTAGATGCTTCTGAGGGAAAACCCGTACGTTTTCATAAAATATTGAAACATGTCACGTATATATTGAGTTTTCTCATGCTGATTTACTAGTCTGATCTGGGTATTATTTTCTTATAACGCTCAGATCAGACTGAGTATATTTTTCAAATTAGATTTGGATTGCTTTGAAGCCTTAAGAGAGGAGCTAGAGCCGAAGCATATGCTCTTGTTCTGTTATTTATTCCGCTATGTTTATTGCTGTATGTATCGGGAATTGTAGTAACATGTCATTGCAACTATCCAAGTTGATTCGTCTTTTCGCTTTTTTATACTTGGATTGACGTACGTATATTATAGGTTTTTTTTTAATGTAATGAACATTGTTTATATTAGATTATTCGTTTCTTTATGAGATTATGTTTTGTCTTTTCTTTCTACTATTTTTTTCCATAACAATCAATCTCTCTGACAATTGAATTTTAAAGACGTGAATAAAAAGATGTATTAATGTTGATTTCTGAAAGCCGAATCAGATCGTTACAATTTTTGCATACCTTTGTTGAAGCATACATAACAATTGTTTATGCTTACATATGTTGAAAATTAACACAATTAAGGGTAACTCACGGAGTCTAATGAAGCATGTTATTCGTTCATCTTTTTCTCTCAAGAAGATAAGAGGAATGTTATTTCATAAATTATATTAAAAAAAATACAAGATATTTAAAGATAACGTCTCATCCACTTTCACTCTCACTGATATTCAAAGATAATATATTATATCTCATTCATTAACTATTAAAATAAGAGGTGTATATAATCACACGTAATCATTCATATCGTTCTGTTTTAATGTTGCCATAGCATTAAAACAAATACGCATGTCCATTGGCCCAAAGCATATAGATAACCGTAACTATTTATATACAATGACATCTTGGAAAAACAGGCTAATATATATGTTCAAACTTAAGATATAGTTATACCATATGCGATTCATATTTTAAAACAAAACTCATTTGCAACCCATGCCATCGACTCGAGCCAACCTACTAGTAAAATGAAACAGTTTCTCTAGAAGAAGAGCAAATCCTCTGTACTCAAAATCACCTGTATCTTTATTTTCAACCAATCAAAATATCTGATTTTCACCTTTTTATAATTAAGTCGAAGAGAAAAACATAAGCTAACTGCAAAAAAGTGGAATTCAGAAGGTCCTGAATGATTGAAAATAGGGGATAGGGTTTGCTTCAAGAGCTGCTAAAACTAAAAAGTAAAAACATAAATGAAACATGGAGTCCTCAAAGTAGTTCTTGAAAAGACCAACGCTTGTACTTTCAAAAACAATAAGACCTATTAACCATGAGATTTTCATGGCACTTTTAATGAGATTCACTTTTAACGCATTTCATTCCATGTAAAGAACTTGCTTGACAACAATACAACCAAAATCAAAAATCAAAACGATACAGGTTTAAAAACAATAGGCAGACCACACTGTGGCTGCAAAGTAAGCATATCAACAGGCATATGTCTGTAATCTTCACCGACCGTAAACGAAAATCTCTGAAGAATTATAGCAAGAACCATCTTTGCCTCTATCATCGCAAAATTCTGACCCACGCACACTCTCGGGCCAGTCGAAAAGGCAAGCAACGCATTCCGATGCATGCCTGCTTTTGCCACTCCATTTTCAAACCTCAAAGGCTTGAACTCATTTGCGTCTTCACCCCACAGCTCCTTCTGCCTGTGAAATATTGGAAATGGAATCGACAACACAGTGCCTTTTGGTATGGTAATGCCGCCTAAGTCCATGTCTTGTGAAGCTTCTCGAAATATCGACAGCACTGGGCCGTACAGCCTCAGTGTTTCTAGAAT
Organism: Allium sativum; assembly: GCA_030737875.1. Lineage (NCBI taxonomy): Eukaryota > Viridiplantae > Streptophyta > Magnoliopsida > Asparagales > Amaryllidaceae > Allium > Allium sativum. The sequence continues at coordinate 243,501,957 of CM060926.1, forward strand.
AACCATAGTCATCTGCATTATATAAATGGGGAAAGAAAGTTAGTTTTCTGAAGAACTAGTAAAATTCTATATATTTTTTCTTCTAACTTACAAATTTGAACTTGGTTAAGTTGTCAGCTGTGGGAATTTGTGTGCCGCATTCACTGATGACTTCTTGTCTTAGTTTATCCTGCCAATCTTGATTTGTACTTAACAAGAACATAGCCCATGTCAGCAACTGTGAAGTTGTCTCTTGCCCAGCAAAGTAGAATGTCTTGCATTCGTCTATGATTTCATTAATGTCTAGTTTCATGCCATCTTGCTTCTGTGTTGACTCCATCATTATTCCTAGAAGGTCGTTACCATAGCCAGACTTACCTGATTTTAATCTACTATTGATTATGCCTGTGATCGTGTTCTTCGCTTTCCTATCTAGCATCCATCTCTTTATATTCTTCTTTGTAGGAAGATATCTGTAAATTCATTCCTTGTTTATATATAGAAACATAATTGTCATGGATCACAAGTTTGTTTGTAAAACTTACTTGAATCCGGGTATTTGCACATTGAAAACTGTTGCTATGAGGATCTTTTGGAGCTCCTTTTGAGCTAAAAAGACTTCTTTCCCTTCCACGAAACTACTACCAAAAGCTGCATGGGAGATGATATCAGCTGTTAATTCCTGAAATTCCTTGTTAACTTCAATCCAGTTGCGTTCATCGTGTGCTTCTGTCACTTTGTTATGCCAAGTATTCAACATTGATGTTATGCAATGCGCCATCACCTTCGTCGATAACTGCAATCAAGTTGCCTTTAGTAATTAGTCCAAAATAACTAAACAAAAAGAAGTAGAAGTGATACCTTGAGCTTGTCCATGGTGAAAGCAGGGCCGATAACTCTCCGATGCCTCGCCCACTCTGAGCCCTCAGCAATAAGTAAACTCTTACGTCCTATGAGTCCCAGTATATGTCCCCTTGGTTTTGGCTTGCCATAAAACCCAAACTTGTTTGACAGAATTTGCTTTGCTTGCTCTGCATCTGTGACGCAGACTCTTGGCATTGATCCAGACCAGTACAAAAATGTTCCTCCTATACAATGGCACATATAAAAATTGAATGTAATTCATATTAAAACTGACTATATTAGACTCAATGAAGTAATATTACCATATTGATTCATCCATTTATGATACTGCGGAAGAACTTTAGGGACTATATCATGTGAACTGATGTCTAGTTGTATATTCAAAGCTTCCTTCTTCATGCTTTTGATTTCATCGAGATTCCCGGACCAAAATTTGGGCTTAGGGCCCTTGATTCCTTGTTTTTGCAATCTTTTTGTGATGGAATATGGTACCCATGCTATGGATACAATGAATTTCCATAGAATCGGTACTGATATCACAATTATACTCCCCAAAATCAAACCAGGAATGCCCATATTATTTCTCGCTTCACACTTGATTCCTTTTGCTGTGAATATGGGCAAGTGGGGTTGGAATTGACATATATAAATAGGTTTGAGATGCGACGTCATGAATGATGAAACGATTCTTTGAATATAAGGATATGCGGGCGATATATCGCGGTGGTTGCAAGGTAAGTGACATCACTGCTTCTGTTTGCAAAGAGATAAGCGTTAATGATGTAGGACATGCTGCATGTGTCAGAGATTTGAAGACTCTAGTGTCTTTGTTTTGCAATACAGATGAAGTTAACGGACAACTTGAATGAGATGTTTGGAGTTCAGATGCTTGGATTAACCGACTACCGACATCTTCCAGGAAGGTTACCAAATGAAATGAAGTCTGTGTTACTAAGAATATAATATATATATATATATATATATATATATATATATATATATATATGGCAAGTTCAATGGCACTCCAAATAGTGAGTCCATTCACTTTTTTTAATATAAATATGTAGCTGAAATTGGGGTGCAAATGGGAGGCTGAAATTCAGAAAGCTCCCTGATCGTATCATATATATATATATATATATATATATATATATATATATATATATATATATACTCCCTCCAGTCCAAAATACAGTTGTTTTAAGGATGATATCATTTTGCTAAATATAAGACGTTTAAGAGAAATAAGACTTTTCATATCCCTTATTAATACTCATGCAACTTTTCCTTTATGGTTCCAATGCATGCATGGACCTCCATCTGAAATTTAATTGGTGGAAGTTGCATGGACATAACATTTTTTGATGAAAAGTTATAGTGCATTTAATAAGTAAAGATCAATTAAAGGGTTAATAAGTCAGTTTATTGTTGTCTTAATTTGTGTGAAAAAAATGCAAAACGATATGTATTTTGAACTGGAGTGGTGTGTGTGTGTGTTTTTGTATATATATATATATATATATATATATATATATACACACACACACACACACACACAAGTTCGAGAGCACCATAAACAGTGCAGCACCCCAAACAGTGCAGCACCCCAAATGCCTCTCAATCTCTACTAAGTATTTCTCCTTCTCTCTCCTTCCACTCACTCTCTCACTTGCCACTCACATTCGTTAATATAAATGTGGGGCTGATATCAGGGGGCATTTGAGTGCTCTATTTTTTGGGTGCAACCGAACGCTTGCCATTATATATATATATATATACATATATATATATATATATATATATATATATATAGCGAGCGTTCAATGGCACCCAAAACAGTGCAGCACCCCTAAATGTCCTCTGATTTCCACCACATATCTCGTTTTTCTCTCCCTTTACTCATTCTCTCACCTCCCACTCATTTATTCTAATATAAATGCTTGGTTTATATAGAGGGGCTAATGGGGTGCTCACTATTTGGGGTGTAATTGAACGCGCTCTCTCTCTCTCTCTCTCTCTCTCTCTCTATATATATATATATATATATATATATATATATATATATATATATATATATATAGCATCTTTTTTTCCTCTCCCTCAATCCACTCCTTTATATTTAAAAAAGTTAGCGGGGTGAGAGAGAGTTAGTGGAAGGAGAGAGAAAAAAGATTACGTGGTGGAAATTAGGAGAACTATGACACCCAACAATAGAGCACCCCAATAGCCTCCCTCTTCTCTACCTCTCATTTACACACTCTCTCCTTCCACTCATTCTCTTTTCGTCCACTATCTTATTTTAATATAAACATAAGGTGGAAAACAGGGGGTTAATAGGGTGCTTCATTTTTGGGGTGTCACTGAACACTCCACAAATATATATATATATATATATATATATATATATATATATATATATATATATATATATATATATATATAGTGTAATTGAAGGAGAAACATTCACAATTCATGTGTGTGTGTGATTGTTTCCCCTTCAATCACAGTTCAAATTACTTTAAGTACAAAGTGAAGGTTTTGAGTTATATTCGATGGGTGTAATAAAGGTAATTTATTAAGGTATTGAGTTATATTTGATGAATATAATAAAGGTAATTTATTTTGAAGTTTATGTTAATTAATTTAAGGGAATGTCTATTTAGACACAAAGATTTGACACAAAATGATAGACACAAATCTAAAGTATAGGATTACCCCATGAGTTATATTTGACTGATGTAATAAAGGTAATTTATTTTAAAGTATATTAACAAATTTAAATAGTAAAGAAATAAATAAAATTGTAAAATAAATCTTATGTGTAATATTTAGTTATACAAACTATTTTTGTGGGTTTTAAATGGGTATTCAAAACTTATTTGTTAATATTAAATTTGTTATTAAATTTTGTAAAAGGTTATGAAATTTGAAATTTATTGAAATGAAAATCTTATATTTCGTTTAAATTCGTTATCTGGTTTAATTCTGGAATATTTATTTATTATCCATTTCTAAATTCTTATTTTGTCATATAAGACTATGTTATGAATAGTTTGTTATTAAATATTGATTTTTTTTTTTGTAAATCCAGCCGGATTTATAGTGGTTGCATCACTTTTATTATGTAATAAAAAATAATGTTCTATACATGCGCAGAAAACAACTAATTAAATGTTTGGCACACGCCAAAACAGGAAATAGTAAAAGTGGAAGTTTGGTTATGTACCAAAGCTATGTCGATGAAGAAGTAATCCTCCTCCGTAAAGGAGGATCCACTGCAACCATTAGAAGAGATAGACCCTGTATCATGAAAGAAGTCTTCAAACGTCGTCACTGGACGTAATGACCGTCCTACACCATCGATGTCTATATAACCCAATAATGCGTTATACAAGCACCCGATCGATGTAAAATAATTGTCAAAAGGAAGAAATGACAGAGAAGAAAAGAAAAGAGAAAGAAAAGAAGAAAGTAGAAGGGAAGAGAAAGGAAGGATCAGAACATAAACATAGTCACAGAATGTGTCGTATATCTCGAAGTGCATCCAATAACATATAATAATAACAGTCATAAATGTAAAACAAGTAAAACCGTAATAATTATGTAAACAATATAATCAGAGTACATAGGCTCATACAGTGATGTAGAATGACAATAGGGTTTATACAAGTGAGAAATAAATTCAAACTGGTTAACTGTCTCTGGTAAGGCTACAGAACACTAACAAGGCCCCACAATGTCACACAGTGGAATAAACAAAGATAATACAGGTATAAATAGGAAAGACGTCATCTCCTGCTAGCCCATCTGTGCAGGTCCATATTATACTCAAAACTGTTATTTGACCTCCTCATCGGCATCATCGATGTATCGTCCCGTATATTTAACGGTCGAATAATTTATTTAATTATTTAAATAATGGTTTGGTAATTTAAAATAACTTGAATTAAATAATATTAAATATTTAAGTAATATAACTAATAGAATAATATATTTAATTCCGAAATAATCGAAAATAGTAGAATTCGCAGTATTATGTGAATTGGATTCTTTATAAGATTTAATTTAGTTTAGAATCGAATTATATTAACGAATTTATTATATAAAACGGCGCTTTAATGTATTAATTATAATATAATTTAAATCGAACCCGTAATGTCATGGTAGTACATAATATTGAGTTTTGAACTTCAATTGAATATACAGAATCTGTTTTTAAGTCGGATTTCTGTGAAACAAGAAACGTTCGGATCTGGCAAACTATATTTTTCTAAAGAAAGAGATTCTTGCACACATTCGTGGTTACGTTAGATTTATGAAAACTAAATGAGAAGTGTTACTATTAAAAATTCCTTGGATTTTGGAAAACAAAGTAAGTTTTTTGACTACGAAATTCAGTCAAAATCAGGAAGCAGACACTACAAGAAATGCTCAAATTAGTTACGGACCATAGCGACGGCTGGCGACGGCTAAAAAAAGTGGCCCTCGCTAGCCGTCGCCCAAAATGAATATAACCGCGAGGCTACAGGAAGAAATAACATTGACGAGCGTGTCCCCCCTCCCCCCAAATCAAAACCCACGATCAAAACCCTCCCAGACCCCGTCACCCCCGCCGCCGTCGCCAGCCAACACCCGCCGCCGCCGATCTGAGGCCTCCACCTGTCTCCTTCCCCCTCCGGCCTTCTCAAGCCCTCTCCATTCTTCCAAACCAATTTCTCTCTCTCTAAGGTATGAATTCTAACCTAATTTCATGAATTAATTGTTTAATAATGATATAAATGTATGTGTTAGTTGATTATACAATGGTTGCTGAATTAATGTAGTTGATTTAGTAATGATTGGAACCCTAAATTGTTGATTTAGTTGTTTATCGGTGTGATGTTTGATTTTGTATTAATGTATGTGTTAATGAACCGTTATTTTGTGCGTATGTAATTATTGGATATGAGATTGGTGTACATGTTGTTGGATATAGCTAGTTAAAAGCGATGGTTGTGAAATTGTTGGGTTGTAGACGGGGCTTGAAAATGAATTGTGTTGTGGAAATTATTGGAATGGAATGACTATGTATGGCGCAAGTAGGATTGTGGTTGATGGTTTATTTTGGTTGAAACCAAATAGGTTTAGTTTGTGGAAAAAAAAATCGTCTGCGTACGAAATAGATTATTGAAATCCCCCTTGTCAAAAGTTGCGAGGCTTTAAGGTAGCGCGAGGAGCCGTACATCGGGACGGTGTCGGTTTTAATTACCCTACCGTTATGCTGCAGAAATTTTCATAAATATTCATGTGTTTGAATTATTTTCATACGTTCAAGTATATTCATATGTGATAATTTATTCATGATAGAAATAAATTGCTTAGATAATAAAAATTATATTTATATTATGTATGAACCACTAAAAATATTCATGTGTTGAATAAATTCTTTGAACAATGAAAGTCACATTTTTATTATATGTATGAACCACTAAAAATGTTCATGTGTTGAATAAATTCTTTGAACAATAAAAATCACATTTTTAATGTATGTATGAACCATTAAAAATATTCATGCGTTGAATAAATTCTTTGAACAATATATGTATGTGTTATCGAAATCAGTGACATATATTTTTGAATCAGGAAAAATGTCCAATTATTACATTGACCGTCGTTGGATGTATGAAGTTAGAATTGGAATGAAAGGCTCAGTGAAAGAAGATTTCTATAATGGTGTAAATGAATCTGTTAGATTTGCAGTATCTAATAATCGAAATTACGAGGAGCTTTGTTGTCCGTGTAGTAAGTGTAAACTGATGAGGTTTCATAAACCAGACATCGTTAAAGTACATTTATACAAATCAAGTTTTGTGCCAAATTATTATTTATGGGATCGTCATGGAGAACTTGTTGCGCCTACAGTAAATCCTGTAGCGTCGGAGGTCGAATTAGTTATCACGAATCCAATAGAAGATATGGTGGAAGATGCAGCACGGTCAATGTTCCCTATCGGTCAGGTTGACGACGATGACGTCAATATTAAAGAAGAACCGAACACGGAAGCCAGAAAAATATATGATTTATTGGCTTCAGCTAAGCATCCATTGTGGAATGGTTGTGAAAGTGGAACTGAATTATCGGTAACCGCTGAGTACATCACCATGAAATCAAAATTTAATCTTACAGAAGCTGCATTTACAGCGGTTGTACAAGCTGCGAAAAGAAATATGCCACCCGATAATCTGATGTGCGATAGTCATTACAAAGTGAAAACACTATTGTCGGCTTTTGGTTTGTCGTACCAAAAAATAGATACTTGTGTTAAAGGTTGCATGTTGTATTGGAAAGATGATATTAATCTTAGAAACCGTAAGAAATGTGGCGGGGAAAGGTATAAACGTAGAAAAAAGAAAGGTAAGGAAGTTCTGTTTACAAGAATGCATTATTTACCAATCATCCCTAGACTACAACGGTTATATGCATCCTCAGTCACTGCATGTCATATGCGATGGCATAGTGTGCGAACACAAGAAGATGGAACTTTGACACATCCATCGGATGGAGAAGCATCGAAACATTTTGATAGGACGTATCCAACATTTGCCATAGAGAGCCGTAACGTCAGACTTGGTTTATGTACAGATGAGTTTTCACCATTTACTCAGTTTGGTAGTAAATATTCATCTTGGCATATTATCGTTACTCCTTATAATTTACCTCCGTGGATGTGTTTGAAAACTCCATATATGTTTCTCACTGTTGTCGTTCTTGGTCCTAATGATCCAAAACAAGGCATCGATGTTTATCTACAACCATTAATCGAAGAGATAAAAAAAACTATGGGATGATGGAGTTGAAACCTACGACATTTCAAAAAAAAAAAAGAATTTTCGTATGTTCGCTTGTTTGTTACGGACGATTAGTGATTTCCCTGCATATGGGATGCTTTCAGGTTGGAGTACCACCGATCGTCTATCTTGTCCGTTATGCATGGAAGAATCACAAGCATTTTTCTTACGGTATGGAAGGAAGCATTCGTGGTTTGATTGTCACCGTTGTTTTTTGCATACCAATCATACTTTTAGAAGAGATAAAAAAACTTTAAAGTTAACAACGGAATGACGTTGCAAGCACCCAAAATTTGGACAAGTGAAGAAATATACGATACTGTAAAGGATTATCCGAAGATCCATGAGAGTGGAGAGCAGACAGAAATTCCGGGTAAATCTGACATTCATAATTGGTGTAAATAAAGCATATTCTGGGAGCTACCTTATTGGAAAGATCTCAAACTTCGACATAATATCGACGTTATGCACAATGAAAAAAAATGTATTTGATAACGTGTTTAATACTGTTTTGAATGTCAAAGGAAAAACAAAGGGCGATATATATTCGAGACGTGATATAGAAGAATATTGTAAACGTCCAGAACTTCATATGAAGCCTAATGACAATAAAAAACCCATAGCGTGCTATGAACTAGACAACAAACAAATAAAACTTGTACTGAAATAGGTTGAGGGACTGAAATGTCCGGATGGGATCCAAATGGCGATCTCAGTAAAGATTTTGCTAAATGGTTCTCGAAGTACGTTTTCGATCCAATAAACTGCGTCAATGACGAGGGTTTGCAACATCTTGCGCTTGGACCAAAAAGGAATGTTAAGACTTATCCAATATTCTTCGTCAATGGATTTAAATTCAACACCAAAGACCATGGTACTGATAGATTAACATATAACAGTGGTGTATTTGTCAAAGGTAGTGATGATCCCGAAGAGAATATAAAATACTTTTATGGCGTCTTGACACAGATTTTAGAGTTGACATATTATGTACAACCCGTTGAAAAAGTTGTTCTATTCAAGTGCAACTGGTTCAACAATGTTCCTGGTACTGGAATCAACGTGCATAAAGATTACAAGCTTATAGAAATAAAGCACACATCGCATTACTATAAGTATGATTCTTTTGTATTGGCAAAGCAAGCATTACAAGTTTACTTTGCTCCGTATCCGCCCTTAGAAAGAGATAAAGCAGATTGGTCTGTTGTAATTAAAACAAAGGCAAGATTTACCTTTGAAGGAATTGCTATTCCAGACGATGCAGCGTATCAAACGGATGCAAATCAAAACGATGAAATAATAATTGCTAATGATGTTAATTTAGAGTCTTTAAATGATGAATCAAATGAATTAATAGAAGCTTTTGAGAGTACAGAGGACAACGATATAGAGTATGAAACCGAGACTGAATCAGAAAATGAAGAAGAATAATATTATTTGTATCGCTATGTTGTGAACTTATATGATGTGATATGTTGTGAACTTATATGATGTGCTATTTTGTGAACTTATGTGATGTACTATTTTGTGAACTTATGTACGATGTGCTACAGTTATTTATTAGCTGGTTCTTCTTCTTTTATGTAAATGGGTCTTGTAGTTGCATTTGAAAATATATGTTGTATGAGTTTATTTGATAATGGATGTGCATAATGATGTATGAGTTATTATTATACAAAATAATCTGTTTGTGACAGATATGCCTCCTAGACGCCGACCTACCCATAGTTCAGAGGCAGGTGCGAGCGGTACAGCACCGGATACACGTCTGGTCGTAGAGCTCGTGCCCAAGTCCACAGGGTAAGTTTTTAATTTCGTAAATGCTTAGTATTCAAAAGTTATTAAATGCTAATATCGTACTTTCTGCAGGGGGTTTGATATTATTCCAGGAGAGCTTGTTTTACGTGTGTCTAGACAAGCATATGTCGCTAGATGGACAGAGGCGTGGCCTCACTGGGACGATATTCCTGTGCAGATTCGGAATGCCATCCTCGCGGAGGTTCTTATAAGTATAAATATATTTCTCATTTGCAAAATTATATAAAATATGTAATACAATTTGTTTGTTAATTTATAGTGTTCTGTACTTGTCCGGGATGAAGATATGGATGTTTTCCTCACCGCATGGAACCAGAAGATGAGGAAAAATTATTCAGGCTATGTATACAAGGCAAAAAAAGCGAAAAAGAGGCCTCAGTGGATGAGCGAGGAGGTCTACGTCGATTTCCAGAAATTGTGGGCCACAGAAGCTGCGAGGGTAAATTACTTAAGCTTGTTTTAAAATTTTATTTTGTATATCCATCAATAAATCATATAATTAAATATACATGAGCTTTCAGAGCGAAATAGAGCAAACAGACTCAAAAATCCTGCTTTGCATCGGGCTGGGTCTAAGTCCTTCTCTCAGCATCGTCGCGAATTGGTACGAACGATAAATTACATTTACAAATAGTTCTAAATTTTTAAATCGTATTGTTTAATTCCAAATATATATTTTATCATTTCAGATGTCGACGCTCCAACGGGAGCCTACATTTGCAGAGGTATTTACACAGACTCATGCCGTCAAGCGGACAGATGAGGAGGGTAACACCTCATATACCTGGTCGGACCCTAAGTCCTGCGAAACAATGGTTAGCATTTGTAATAATTTGTATTTCACATTGTTAATTTGAATTGAGTATTTAATGTATTCCATAATTATCCGCTATTGCAGGACAAATACAGGGCGGCCTTAGATGCTCGAGCGACGCAGTTAGGTCAAGAGCCGGACGTGGAGGAGTGCAATCGCATCTGGAATAGAATCATCGACCCACCTACCAGGGGTAGACGCTACGGCTTCGGAAACATAGAGGTAAAGCATTAAAGCGTTTTATATCGACAACTTCATTACAATAATTGTATAAAGCATGTAAAGTGTATAAAAAAACTTTTGACAATGGTTTCTAGCTTTCTTAATATAATTACAGATATCAGGCACTTAGGCCTCTTATACGAGGCGTCAGGATGAGGAGGAGATCAACATGCTTCGACAACAGGTTGCAGCCTTAGAAGATTTTCAGAAGAACAGGCTTGAGACAGTGTTGGATGCGCGGATTGCTGCATATCTTCAGGAGCATGGTGTGATGCCGCCGAGTGAGCCCGTGGAGGAGGACGAGGAGGACGGTGAGACTGATGATGATGAGTAGGTAGGTACTTGTCTTTTTTTTGATTTTGGACTTGTTTTGTAAATACAAACTAGTTGTTGGTGATGGACTTGAGATGTTTGTGGTATTTTGTGGAGACATGGTTTGTTTGATGGTATTTTGGACATGGTTTGTTTGATGTGGATATGGTGATGGTTTTTTGATAGTTTATCGTTTATATTTTTGTTTTTTGGATGGGTCGATGGTATGAGTTGATTTATAGTGTTGATGAGGTGATTAAATGTGAATTTGAGTTGATGGAATGTGAAATTGAATGTATATGAGTTGCCGATGAACTGCATTTTGAGTTTGTGTGGTTTGATGACTTGTTAGTTGCTGAAATGCAAAAAAAAAAAAATTTATAGTTTGGCGACGGCTGGCCACGGCTGGTGACGGCGTTCTGGTTAAGTTTGTCGACGGCGGGCGACGCATTACGAGGTTTTTTTTACCCAGTTTTGTCACGTAAGGCGACGGATGGCGACGGCTTTGTTGCATGGAGTAGTCACGGTTGACGATGGCTTGTTAGGGTCATTTGGTGACGGTTTGTGACAGTTGTATGAATTATAGCCGTTTTGTCCACGTCGCAACCTTGTCGCCGCTAGCCGTCGCTAAAGCGGTGTCCAAAACCGTCACCGTAGCCGACGCTATTTACTTAGCGTCCACATTATTTGTGACGGCTTTTGGCTACGGCTTGCGACCGCTTGCGATGGCTATTTGCCGTCACTATTTGAGCCGTTTCTTGTAGTGAGAAGACAAATTCCTAATTTATTCTTTACACCATTTTTCTAAAATATATTTTTATCATATGCAGAATGGATTCATCTTAAAGAAACACAAATTTACTTCAATATGGATTGGTTGCATGTGGGTTTTAGTGGTGCATCCTTTTCACTGTAAAATTGCAGAGCAAACGAATTAATTTTATTCTGATATGTATCAAATTAATTTGTAATTGAGTAATTCTTAAAAAGAAAAACAAATTGTATAAAGGCAATGATTAACTGATGAGAATTCACAAGTATAATTATTGATAAGATGAAAACTAAAATTGGATACATCACCTAGAGCATCACCATCATTAGAGCAAAAAACGCAAGGAGGAGAACCAAAAGAAATGGCAAAAAAATCCCGTTCACCTAGCAGTAAAAAGCTTTTAAAAAAATAGAAATTCAAAAAAAAATGGTAAATGGTGATATGTGATTTTTATCACTAAACGGTTTTCAAGCAACCGCCTAGCACATAAACATAAATAAAAGAGAAATATTTCTAAAAACGGGCATTAGAAATAACCGTTTACAAATCGTCACCCAGAATTAGAAATGGCAGAAATCGCCATTTGCGCTTGTTCCTCACGCTCGGATTCATACTGCTGGAGCGTGAGCGAACAAATGAAAGCATCGATTCCTCCAATTTGGAGCTCCGTCCACGCTGCTGGAGATACTCTTACCATAGCACAACGCAGGCTAGTTGTTTTAAAGAGGTCTACACCAAAAAGATTATCTATTATTTTCTCCATACCTACAATAGTGGTGAACGCTCCCTTGACCTTGTAAAACAATTTTACTTTCTAGCTACTTATTATATACTACAATATGATTTCCATTGAAGTACTTTTGCTTCATACAGATTTGTAAAGATCAAGCTGAAGGTGAATTGTGTTTTGGGGGACTGAATGCATTAATACCTTCCGGGCCAAGAAAACGGTTCTAAATAATTGATGGCAGCAATACAATGTCGTTTTCTAGTGTATGTTTTATAAATTATTGCTAAAAATTTCATTAGAAATCACAGAGTAGGGCTAATTTTATATTGTTAATGTAACTGTAAATTCATTAAAAAAAAAAAAAATACTGCAAAAACAAAGAACAAAATTTCTGATGAAGTATAATGACTTTAAGGGTGTGTTCTTTGCAAGCGGAAGCGGAGATTTTGAGCGGAGATTTTGAGCGGAGAATGTTAGCGGAGAATTGTAGTTAACGGAGAATGTGTTCTTTGCGTTAAGCGGAGAATTTTAGCGGAGTATTTTATTTTTATTTTTTAATTTAATTAATTAATGGTTAATTAATTTATCATTTGTTTTTAATAAATAATATATATCAATAATTACACAAATAAATAAATTAAATAAAAAATTGAAAAAATATAAGTTGCTCCAATTCAGTTCAAACTAACTCCATTACGTAGAACATTTCGATACGATCGCAACGCAAAAAACCGCATCTCAAACGGATCTCGTATGCAAAAGTTATCAATTTTTAAATTTTTTTAAAACTTAAAATAATTAATTAAACCAAATAATTAAGCTTAATATGATTAATTAAATCCGACGCTTCGGACGCGTCGGACCCCAACGGACCAATTTTGGTCCGTTGGGAAAACTGTTCAAAATGGACAGTTTGAAAACGGACGCGTCGGATGCGTTCGACGCGTCCGTTTCCGAACTGTCCGTTTTATGTAAAAGAACAGGCCCTAAGAAGTGTAGTTCCACATCAGTTCTCAACAATTTTTTACTTTTTGTAGGATGAGAATTTTGATTTACATATCAAGCATCATTAAATGGTTCAGGTATAATGAGAGCGCAACGAACTTGTATGTATACTCGCACACATACATATACATATGAGATACCATGAAAATGAGAGTTTATGTTTTGATCAAGAAGTAAAGGACAATGTAAAACTTACTTATAGTTTTTATGGTTTTTTTGTTGAATATATCAATTGGTTTTTTTTAGGTTGAGACAATACTATGGTAGTTATGCGATAAATATGACGTGATTATTTAATCTTATATACTTCGGAATTTGATATATTATGTTTTTGCTTTTGAAAGTTGAATGTTTGTCCTTCAACTTGTTGTTCATTATGATCAACCTTAAAGTAGTATGTTTCTTTAGATGCCATGAGTTTGGTTTGCAGGTTTAAATTGAAGATTAAGAATGTTATTTGATTCTTCTACAATTATATTAAGTACTTTTAGTTAATATATTACAATCCCCCTGAGCCAATCGAGGCCCTAGACGAAAAAAAAAAAAAAAATTGAACCCAAAGTTGTTACCAAAATACAAAGCAAATGGAAAGTTGGAAGGAGAAAACACATAAAACCATGTAATGAGGACACCAGGAATCGAACTTAATACGCTTGGCATCACAAACAGCTAGCTTTCCACTCAACCAGGTGAACATACTATAACCTAGGTTAATTGGAATTTTTTTTTAAACCAAAAATCCGAAAGTTTGAGGCCCCCTTCTCCCACCGCCAGACCCGAAGCCCTAGGCAACCGCCTAGGCCGCTTATGCCCAGGGCCGGGCTTGCAATCCCAGTATCATATTAAACATGCAAAGTTGACACAGTTTTTTTGGTCGATATACATACAATAAATGCCATTAATTTTAGTTTCTACAAATACACTAAAAATTCTAGTAATAAAATAAAATAATTTTATTGAAAATTCAAATAAACCGAATTTTAGAATTACACAAATTATCGATCGAAAAATGCTATAGATATATAAATATTTATTTTATCCAATATTATATACACACACGCGGCCGGTTTTTCCATGTATACATAAATTTACAAATTCATGTTTTACAAAGGACAAAAACGGCAAACTAAGTCAAAATAGCGGAAGTCAGCATTTAATATATGGACAAAATAGTTAGCATCACATAACAACCATTTTTTGAATAGTAACAAATGTTAGATGTGTAAATACAATTATGCATTCCTTCTGTTATAATAAATACCCCCGTAAACGTACATTCGTTCTAAAGAACGCATTCTAAAGACTAAACAAAGTGCATGCATGATAAAATGTAAGCTGAGGTAGCTCTAGCATATAATAATTAAACACAATAAAAAAAACCAGCATGTCAATATTCCAGTATTCGCACTTTGAATCTTTTGGTTCAGTGCGCGAAGGGAGGAAAGAACATGGCTAAAATAATGCAATTACGAACTTTGAAAAAGATAGGAAATACTTGTCGTTCGTAACAGACTCCACAAACAATATAACAAGAGTTTCTCAAACATCAAAATCTGCTGAGGAAAAACAAGCGTTGGAATAGCGGTACCGGGGCATAACTTGCCTGCATATTCTCTTCAAACAAGGATGTGTTGCTTTCATTTCATCACCTCCATATTCTCTTCAAACAGAGTCAAGTGCTCCTTTCCAACACACTGCGTCATCACCCTCACACCCTTCCTACCCCTTATCCCCGTCCCGAACACGGCAACCGCCATAAAATCCGTGTAGGCAAACGGCAAAATATGCATCATTTTCCCCCACCCAAAGTCCTCCCCCGTTAGGCCCAGCCCCACCCAGTCCGACACAAACAACGTTTCATACTCAAACTTCAACGCGTACCCATCTTCTCTCCCTTCCCCTCTTCCCCATCTACCAAAATCCTCCGCCAGCCTCCCCTTCGCCTCCCTTATAATCTTCACAATCTCGATCATCCCCCAACTCACAATATCACCAGCCGTACCTGTCACTGTTACCGGGTAAAAACAGTTCCCGTAATAACCAGAATTCACCTCCTCACTCAAAAGATGACGTGTGCTTGCGAAGAAGCAAACCCGAACAACAGTTTCCGGGTGCACATCCATAGCCCGTACACGAGACTGCCACGTTTTGGCTGTACATATATCGAAAGTTGAGCAGTACTTACCCATAGATTCAGCATATAAGTTTTTGACCCTGTTCACGTAATCCGCGGAAATGTCAAAGCTACAGTATTCAAGCTGCAAATTAGTAGGAAACTTGGGTTGGAAGCCTGGATCAGGGAAGACCTGTGGATCCCGGATAAGGTGGCGGGCCCATATTGGGGCCACGGTGGGCTTGTCCTGACCGCGAGCGAAGTCTCCGATGGCGCTGTAAAACTGTGATGCACCGAGTCCGTCAGCAATGGTGTGGACGGATACCGTGGCTAGCACGAAGCCGCCACATGCGAACTCGGTCACCTGAAACATGCATGGGAGGGTTAGTGGATCGATCTCTTTGCTTAGTACGTAATCGGGGAACATGTCCGACTGAGGTATCATTGTAGGATGATCTTCGAAGTAGTTGACGTCTTTGAGCGTGTGACTGGAGGTTGCCCGGGCGAACCAAACTCCTTGATTGTTGCAGTCTATAAATAGCTCGTTTTGGTGGTCGCGGACTAGCCTGCCTGCGAAAGGGTAGTAGGGTACCAGAGCTTTGGATAGGGCTTCTTTTATAACGTTTGCAGGGTGATGTCCGTACTTAAAGACATGTAGGGCGCGTACTAAGTGGCGCAGGCCAGGGACTTTGTCTATGGATGAGAGGTGCAGGGCTTCATGTGGGGTTGGCTGGTTTGGGTGCACGAAGGATTGTGAAGTTCTGGTGACGGAGAAATTTGTCATGTTTTTAGTGTTACTTATGAATGAAATTTTGTATGGAATGGAAGAGCTACTTATAGTGTTCTTAAGAATGACGTGAGATACGGTCTTTCATATAGTTAAATATCCGATCGCATTATTATATGTCTGCCCTAAGCATATCAAAATAACTGAAATCTATACCATATCACGCAGAGGAGGAACCAGAAATCGAGCAACTAAAAGCGCAAAACTGCATATGAGATCGTATCTGCAGTCTTTTTTGATTTGAAGGGATCGTGTATGTATGGTATGTGGTGACATATAAACCAAAACACTTTAAAACAAATAATTATTTGGAGGGGTCACAACCTCTACTGGCCTATATCTAGTCCGCCTCTGGTAGCACGGATAAACATCTAGCATATCGAAAAATAGACGTCTTCTAAAATTAACATTTCCTCCTTTTTAAAACATTACAATTTAAGTTATGTACAATAAAAACTATTTATTTTTTAATTTAAGTGATACTACAGGTAGTAAATACACAATTCCAAGCCAAAATTATTTATTCTCATCATAATTGTTTTGCTTTATCACTTTAATAATTAATTAAACATGGTTTATGTTCAGCTAAAATTTTAATGCATGTTTCTTAATTTTTAGCAAGTATTTATTATTTGATATCAATGTGTATCATGGAATATTGGATATTCGATATTCAATTAAAAAAAAAAAAAAACCATTTACAACGATAACATTATCTCCATTCAGAATTATCCATTAACACCTTAGTTATGAAGTATGATGAACAATGGATCATTTGACATTTCACATCTTCTTCTAGTATGTTTATTAATTTTCCAATTTTTAGCAAATATAATAATTATTTGATATCAATGTGTATTCAAAAATAATTTTAACTATAAACATAACATTATCTCCATTCCAAATTATACATTAACACCTTAGCCCATGAAGTATGATGAACAACGGATCATTTAACATTTCACATCTTCTACTATGCCATAGGATAATAGTAATAGTATAAAACCGTAGGCTTCGTGTAAAAGAAGAAAGGAAGAGATTTAGAGTTTTTATGAATTCGGTCTCACTAAAAACGAGTAATAAGCATGGATAGACCAACAACATATATATTCACCTGTCCAAATCAAAGCACTTTAATCAACTTTAACAGGTTGGAATTTTGTGTTGGGTGGGGAAGTTCAAACTCTTAATCTCCTATCCGATATACGTTATGTGCATGCTAGCGGCAAAGGATAAAGTTATTAAAAAAGAAATCATTTTAAAGTCGCCACTGTAACTTCCATGCAACATTCTAGGGCTTTAATTTTTGTCTCAAATTGAAAAATCCTGCATGAATTAAAAATTGTTAACACCGCAGCAAGGAATTTTTTCAGAATGCATAAAAAAAAAGCAATAGAACGAATCAGTATGCAACAACAAAAGATCGTTATATCCCCCCCCCCCCCCCCCCCCCCCAAAAAAAAAAAAAAAAACCTAACTAATTATACAAAGTTAGAATAGGAAATCAAGTTAGCATATTAATTAACCGATTGATGCGCTTCTATCCCTGTTGTTATACAAAGGACGAAAATGACAAACTAAGTCAAACTAGCGAAAGTCAACGTTTAATTTTTTAGAAAAAATAGATAGCACGACGTTACATTGCCATGCCTGCACAATGATAGCAATAGCAAAGGATATATGAAACACAGTTAGAAAAGTCGCAGACGTATTCAAACAAGCTATTGAAATGTACGACAAAACTTTTGGCTCCTGCGCGCAGAGAGGAAAGAATATGACTAAAATAATACAGTTTTAAGTTTCTGAGAAAAGGAAAATAAAATAAGATTTGTCGGTGTGCTAATATATTCCATGGTCAAATAACAAAGTTTCTCAAAACGTCAACATCTGCCCAAGAAAAACAACTCTTGCAACCCAAGGTTAGAGGTTATATCTGACTTCACACAGCCTCATATAGTTATCGTTATAATCTAGAATTTTCCAATATATCAAAATAAAAGACAAAAAAAGTTAGTAACTACGAGTAGTTAATGGGAGTTGTATCTAGCATTATGCCTGATATAGTTATCAGAAATTCAGATTTTTTTTTTTTTCCATTAGTATGTATAAGGATATATAATGCATTGCTGAATAAGAATGAAAAAGTTCCAATGCATGACATGTTCATTATCGTAACAATTAGGAAGAAGAATTAGTCAGACAGTTTGAAGTCGTGCTAATGCTCCAATGTAGTTATGAATATCATCCTACAGTTACAATGTGTGTTTTACAATGAGCCGGCTCCCTAACCTTAGTGAGTTGTGTAGCTATCTTCTTTGTCTTCAACCTTCATTTTCATACTGTTAATGAATGAAACTGGAGAAGTTAATTAACAAGCATAACATTTGATTTGCTGGAGTTATCACCTCCAATCATAATTTAGTGTAGGCAGTTCATACTAGTGAACTTGCATTATATTATGCAGAGATAATTTTAGTCTATTAACTCTTACCGAGCATTTCTCTCCTTTGCTTCGATAGCTTCTACTTCCTCTTCTGATAAAATATCAATAGCAGGCTCGTACAAGTGCCACTCCTTTCTCTTCCTGATTTTAGAAATAAATTTTAACTGATTTAATTAAAAAAAAGTCAAAAAATGCTGATAACGTAAAAATGATAAATTTATAACCAATTTGTCCGAAGTTGGAGATGCATCCTACCGTACTATACTTGCTTTATTGCCAAACAACTTTACTACGTCCAATGTTCCAGCAGCGGGTTTACTATAATAAAAGAACGCTTTCTTGTATATTCTCTTTTCCAGATTAAAATAAAATAAACATATACATACTGATGACAAACACATGCCTGCTTGGGACATAATCTGCAGCCTTTCTACCTCTTTTACCCATTCTGTATTCTTTTGCGGAAGCAACATTTTCGATTGCATACTATATTGAGAAGATTGCAAATATTAGACCAATTATATTCAATATGGATTCAGATAAGTCAAGAATCTACATAGCATTATATACAAATAGATTACTGGTCATTAGTTAAATGCTAGAATAAAAAATCCAGTTGTCATTCAGTTGCTATCATTTGCAGTGATAAATATACAAATTTCTTCCCCAAAGTACATCATATGATGAAATTAAACATATTAAGGGCATTTATGACCACATCACCCCAGGAATAAGAAAACAATGCATTGGCATTGATGTGGAGGACCAAGTGCATATTTTTTTGAACTCTATCTTCAGCGTGTTATTGGTGGAGTTTAAGGAGATGGTGATGTTAACTTAACCTAATCTTTGAAAGTGTTAACGAAATTGCATTTCTGAAGGATACTAGTTAAGAGATGACAGTGTATATATATGTCCTGGGACGGAACCACCTGGCACTAATCACCTATTATCAAAAATTATCTGTTCCCACTACTATAAGTTTGGCACTTTCTTCCAAGTGGAAAAAGATTGCTGCCTCAAGCACAGAGTAAATTAAACACTTGGTAAACTATCAAACTTCTTCAAGTTCTTTACAGAAGGCAACCATGCATAGTGACGAAAAATACATAACATGGAATGACCGCTAACTTCACAACGAATGCACTATATATTATATGAAGGAAATATAAATAACAATACGTATTAGAAAGGTTAAACCGAATACGAAGAGAATGAACAGAACCTCAAAAAGTTGCTCCCTGATTGAAACAGCAATTGCTGGCTGCAGTACAAAGCAAATAATTTCACTTCAATACATGTTAAACATTATAAAGAATATTTTAGTGGGATAAAATGATACACAAACAACTCACAGCGGACTGTTTCTATTAAGACACTTATGAATACATTCGACTTCTAATCTATAAGTGTGTAACAAGATATTGATTGCTTACTGCAACTTCAGGATCTTCAATACTCATATCTTTACAAAAGTTAATAGCGAACTCTTCGGGATCGTTCTCAAAATTGCTGATGTCCTGAAATATCGAAATGTCGAAATATGAATTTGCCAACAAAAGAAGAAGAGGAAGAAACAAACAAATCAACATTGGCATCCTATAAGAAAACCATTTGTTTCTATATCCAACACTGAAAAGGAAATCTCCCTACCCATAAGAATTGATCTCTTATTACAATGTTATTCACTCGAAGGTCGAGCTGCAGAAAGGTACAAAAATGTCAGTGTTGATTGGTTTTAAAAAATAACCTACTGAGGAGATAGACAAGCAATTGTCATCCATGTGTGGATAGACTGTACCTTGAGAGGAACAATTTTCTCTATGGTTTGCATATCTTGCCCTTCATAAAATCGAAATTCAGCAAGCTGAGACTGCAGATGAGAGAGGACTAAATAAATTGGAGTGGTAGTGTTTTACAGTAAAATGATTTAAAAATGTACAAAACTATCCAATGATAAGACATGCAATGATGCAAATACAAAAGTCGAAGAATTGAAAGTGGTCTAAATACAAGAATAAATTACAACTGGGGATGGAACTTAAATGAAAATGTCACATCTTAATTAAGGATTATATATACCAGAGCAGAAAAAAAAAAAAAAAAAAAAAAACTAGTGCATATTCTTCAGAAAATGAATCGAGAATCATAACTCAACATAAAAAGTAAAGGTTGTTCAATTCACAAGAAGTTCCCTCATAACCTGTTAAGTATTTCAGGTGTTATATCTCACCACTTGTTTAACTTTCACTCACATTTTCCTCAACCACTGTAAACAGTAAAACAGCCCAGACTGCCGCGCAAGTATAAGGTAGATCTATTAACTTGGAATTATGATAATTACATTAGGGCTCCATCTATTTGCACCCCGATAATTGCTCTTCACACCCCGTTAAAAGTTTTAAAAATTCAATACCAATTATGCCCATCATCTTCCATTAGAAATTAAATACATTCACCATCGTCTTATACATATTACCCAGTTGTTACCCCATTTTCTGAAAATAAATCCATCCACCCAAATAATTTGCTAGATGCGCTTATACATATTACCCAGTTGTCAGTTGTGTAACAACGCTTGCCTTTTCCTCTTTTCTTTGCTGTAGATCTATACAACAAAAAGAAAAGGAATTTTGATCCTCTTCTTTTCTTTCTCCTTTTGGTTGCTTCTTCTCATTGTCTGAGTTTTTGCCTTTCGCGTTATTTTTTCCTCTTGAAATTTAGGGTTTTGGAAAGTATCGAGTAGGAGCAGACATGATGAGTAAATTTTTAGTTGATGAAGAAGGCAGGGGTAATTTGGGTATTAATGGGGTGGAAAGAGTAAAAAATGGGGGGTTATTTCTCTTCTTATATTACTGGGGTGGGAAGAGCAAATACAAGGGTGTGAATAGACGGAGCCTTACATTAGGGCTGAAATTGCCGCATCTGGGCCATATTTACTATTTTTTGGAGAAGAATATTACTTTAGTTGTTCCTCCTGCCCATGAAGAAAATGAGTCTGCTCTGTAATTGCAGTATTGCTGAATTGAATTGTAAGTTTGGCTGACAGCAAAAGGATATTAACATGCGGTACAAAGTACGAATAGATAGAGTGTAGTAAATTGAAATGAATTCAGCTGTTGGAAAACTGAATCACAATCTATGAGATCCCACAGTATGTGTTCTGCATGTGCGAAGCATATATAGATAGAGATCGCAGTATGTGTTCCGCACGTGCAAGACAAAATAATATATAGATGAGAACTTGTTTCATATGCAGAAGTCAAAATGACCAACACAAGTGGCAGATGCTCTGCGGGTAAAATGAAAATTATAACATAAACGGCATGTGCGCTCCTCAGGTGGACATAAAAGTTAGTACAAATGGCCTTTTTATGCACACAAAAGACATAAATCCTAGTTCGAAAAATCAAAATATTAAACGTGAACTCCCAACATTAAGTTCGGTTCAATATACGCAAAACATGCAGAGAAATTTATTGTTTGGATACATACTAAATGTTGTTATATAATTATGGAAGGCGCACTATCGCAAGGCATGACACACAAGATGCACATAGACATGATGGAGAAAAGGCATGCCATTTACATTTTGGGAAGAAAAAAATATATTCTTAAGTTATTTTTTTGGTATCCAAAAATGCTTAAAAACTTGTGTCCGTTATATGATGGTCTTTACAAATTAATTATTTTTTAAATTCTAAATAAAGGCCTCTTTCAATATTATCTTTGCTTGAAGACAAATACATAGAGTTACTGATACAGTAAAAAAAATTCTTTTTGTATAATACATATAAATTCTTAAAGCATGCTGTATAAAATTGAACATGTATTTACGAACTAATATTGATATTAGAATGTACTATTATATGCTTATTCATACACGATATGAAAAATAGATGGAAGATCTAAGTTATAAACTTTGCAGACGATGGGATCAAAATATACTAAATAATTGTTAAGAAAGTAAATAAAAAAAACTGCAGTATGAAATAAAAACATCAGGGTAACAAGAAACAAAGCAAATACCAAAAAAACCAACATCATACAAAGCAAAATACTATGAAATATCATGTTGCTTCGTTTTTCTCTTGCTTAAGCAGTAGGTATTTCAATTTTTCTTTTCTTTTCTTTTTTTTTTTTTTTTTTTTTTTGGGAAAGAAAAAGGACAATATGAAATTGGTTTTAGCCTTATACTTGAAATTTAATTACTAAATAATAGCTATAAGCTTTTAATTTGAGATTGACTTATGACCAAATGATTAAACGTTGAACTATAACATAATCAAATGATATTATATGCTTACAACATTATGTTTAAAGATATTTTTCTAAATTAACAAAATGGATGTCCATTAGTAAAAGATTACAAATTATATAAGTCTTGTCTGATTGATTATGATGTACAATAAATAATAATTACTAGTAACACATGCGCAGTAGGCTGGAAAAGCATTTTCCATTTACTGCACCATGCGCCAAGTATTCCAAAAGGTTTGTCTTTTTGCACAATGCACAGTTAAAAACTTTGTCACGACAAATGCTTACTCTCCTTTCTTTGATTTTGACACTGACGTCAATAACAAAAATATTATACATAATTTAGTTGAAAACATTTCTAAAATATATTTCAGTGTAACTCATAATACTAAGCAAGCTACAGAACTTAATGACTACTGTTTATTACATTAGATTTAGCAACATAATTTGTCATTGTTAATTAATTGTTAAGCAAAAAACAGATTCAGATGAAAATTGTATAAAAATGAGATTGAAAATTATATCAATATTTTTTATTAGACTCTGAGTACGTTGACACATACGATCAACATGTGTATAAAAAATATCTTTGAACAAAATGTGTTTAATTGAAATATAAAAATATTTGCATGTGCCATTACTTAATTTAATATTTTTTAATAAAAACTTTATTGTTAGAAATGATTTCAAAATATCTTAATTTCTGCATTATATAGTTTTTTAATGCCTTTTAGGTATAGCAAAATCAAATGTCATTCAAGATGTTTTTTAAAATAATAGTTAGATAAAATTGTCTTTTATTTCCATATAATCATCAAAGTTTTTCTCACAAAAAGTAAAGCTATAACGATACAAAATATAAAATAAATAATGCATTCGAGATAAATCTAAAACAAACGGAGAACGAACATTGATTTATTGATATGAGATCTTTGGCAAATACAACGCACATGCATATAAAAATATCCTTGAATAAAACATATGATGATCTACACTCATCAAATTTCAATTTCACTCTAACACACACAATGAAAAAAAAAATGTTGATGGTGAAATTCAAACTCATTACTTCATTTATATATGTATTTATACAATTGAAAATAAGTGCAAACTCTTGCCAGTACTTGGATAGAACTCGTGGCATCGTTTACGTACGAACGGTACTTTTGAGACCTTCACGGTCGAAGCATATATTTGAGAATCTATTCCAACTATCAATTTTAAGAAAGATGGACTACACTTAACAAGGGTGCATCTTATGTAAAGGCTAAAGAGTTTTGTTTCAAGGACAAACACGCAAGTGCAAAAGTAACGATTCTGTAATTTTGTACAACATACCTCAGCTAATTCAAACCAATTTTATCCATTAATAACCACAACATCCATGTTACAGCTCCAAAATTTTGTAGATGCCAAATCATATGAATGAAATAGTAACATGGTACCTGAATTGACTGTGAAATTTGAGTCACAAAAGATGGAGGTAGCTTCAGTTCCCTTGTTGTTCTCTTTGCAAAGTTCATCACTTCAGTATCAGGATCTTCGAGAACATAAAAAGAAAAGACCATGACAATGCATGAGGAAATAGTTAATTTCCAAAATGATAGAAGCAATCAAAGTTAATGAATTAACTTTGTTATGTTGAAATACATGCACAGGCATGCACGTGCATATATACACAATTATCTTTTTACACAGTACCAGTAGGATTCCATGTGAAGGCATCTTTGAAGTGTTGACCGTCATGTTCAATGTCCAAACGAATAGGAACAAGATTATCTGCAGTTGGCCTGCATTAATTCATTTTTTGAACTCAGTATCATTAACGTAGTCTTTGTACTAAACGGGTAAACGACGTAAAAATAGCATCCAGTGGGAAGTTTATTGAATTTATAGATTTATACGTTATGTTTATAGTTCTTCTTCATCCTCCGCCGCTTAGCTCTTATTCTTCTTCTTTGAAGCACCCAACACCAAGTACCGTTATGATTCCATGTGAAGTCTTTGAAGTTGCAACCATCATGTCTCTTCCTCCTCACCCGCTCCCTCCTCCTCCTCTCCCACTCCACATATTACTATTGTTGTTGTTGTTATTCATAATATTATTATTGTTAGTAGTTGTAGTGAGATTAATATTTGTATTATTAGTAATTGTGTAATAATTAATGTTGCTGTCGTCCTCACCCTCTCACACTCCCTCATCCTTGCCCTCCACCTCCTCCTCCTCCTCTTATTATTGTTATTGTTGTTGTTGTTGTTGTTAATAGTGGTGGTGGTAGTAGTGTTGTTGTTGTACTATTATACTACTGTTACTGTTACTCCTGTTAGGCTATAAAGAACCTGTGCATTGTACTGCACGAGAAATTTGTAATAGTTTTATGTGACTGAATTTATAAATAAGGAAACATATGTTGCAAATGCAAGTTTGTCGTAACAGCATGGATGAACGACGGATACCAAACATGAAGGAAAATGCATGATTTGAAACCATTTGTCTGCTTAATTCCTGGCACCCATTATATTCATACAGCAGAAAACCACGATGCACCTTGAACAAAAACAATTGATTCCCAGTTGATTTTATTTTCCATCATCCTTGAATGAACCAAAAAAATAAGCAAAAGAAAAACTTCTAATATCATGATGCATTCATTATGGCATTAATCCATTACAATCACTGTCCTGTTTGAGTGTGAAACCTTGAGTTAGATATCCAAAATTTACTCTTACCAACATCTTAAATGTAGTTGAGAGTTTCATGAAAGTAATCGATAAGTAGAAACATTCAAATAGTGCCTTTAACATTGTCCCTAGTAAACAGAATGAACAGCATTTAAGAATTTTCAAACAGTAATAACGGGCAAAGGAAATCTTAATAGTATTATTTCCAGCGGTTAACAAAAAAAATATGCTAAAATTTCGAGAAGATTCAATTACTTGCAGTTGCAATGCATTTTCTTTTATTTTGATAAAATGATTAGGAGCTATTGCTTGTTGGTGTTAGTGTAACCTCCTTTAACGTGTGTACGTACTTGTTTCTTTTGGTTAAAAATAAAAATAAAATAAAAAAGAAATAAAAAAAAAATTCATAAAGCAATTTCAGTAGGTAAAAATCACATTTCTGTTTTCTCGTCCGGGTTAACCTGCCGCCATAAGTGGTCCATTCAGAAAACACGGTACCGTATAAATCCCCAAATCAAATACAAGAAACTAAAAGCAAAATTCTAAATTGAGGAAATGTTATCAGTGACTCAAATACGTGTTAAGATACAGAACTCAAAATTTGACATCATAAATGTTTCAATTAATTAACAATCCATCCGAAAAGATTTTAAAAAAGGTATAAACGCAGGAAAATAAAAGGTAATGAAAGAGAGCTTACATTCGGAATTTGATCGGAGCTTTAGAGAAGCTTGGCGGGTAATACTTCATGTTTCCTTCGATCTGAATCAAAGTTGATGTATGTGATTCTGGTATGTGTTTATTTTAGTCAGTTGATTGATGAAGAGTTGAGATTTGAAACCCTGGTTAAGATTTAGGAAGAGAACGCAAAGGGTCATTGTAAAGGAAACACGCAAGGACATCTGTTTTTTCGGATTTTTATTGGAAGAATCCGTGCGTTCAGGGCCGGTTGCATCTAGGGATGCAAAAAAAATATGTACCAGCGGAGTATAAATCCGTCACGGATATGAAACGGATAATTAAATGAGTATCCATGGATAAAATAAACGGGTATTTTTAATATCCGTTAATTAATGGGGCGGATACGGATAGTAAGATATCCATGTCCGCGGGTACCCGTGCCCGTATTGAATGCGATTTATTATCAATAGTCAATACAAAAAATGTTGTTGTTGGTTGTTCGGTATTTGTGCACATGTTTTTACTCAACAATTTATAACTAGTTGTTGATATTTTGATGAATACTTTTGTTGTTGTCTCATCTTTCTTGGATGTTGGTTTAAATATGTATTGGTATTTTGAGGTTAGCATTTAAGAATTTGTCTAATTTGTTTTTTTACCAAATGTAAGTAGTGTGTAACCCGTGCGTTGCACACGATAATATTATAAACTATATATTTTAAAGTTTTAATGTTAAAATCGAAACTTTATTGTACAACATACAATGAATCCAACAAAGTAGATATATAATATAAATTATTATTTTTGTTATCGTTTATATATAGTATGTGTTATGTAACTTATATTTCTTTGAATTAAATAATTTTATTGTCCTCACTACTATGAGAAAGTATTCTTGTTGAAATTGACATATTATGATCATTTTTTTGGCAAGGCAATTGTGATCACTTTAGATGAATTAACAAATATTATTTAACTTTTTTCTTTTATATATGTTAAATTTGGAAGGC
Organism: Allium sativum; assembly: GCA_030737875.1. Taxonomy (NCBI): domain Eukaryota; kingdom Viridiplantae; phylum Streptophyta; class Magnoliopsida; order Asparagales; family Amaryllidaceae; genus Allium; species Allium sativum. The sequence continues at coordinate 243,529,276 of CM060926.1, forward strand.
AAGAAGTTATAGCGTCCTTTTGTAAACGTATGTAGAGCAAAAATAATGTTTTTAATTTTAGAAACTATTATCCAAAAGTGAACTAAAATTATGCATAAACTATAGCGTCAAAGTTAAACAGTAAAATTAAATTGTAGGCTTAATTTGTGTTCACATTTAAGTATCACTTAGTGTTAAAGTTCCTTAAACAAAAGATACCTCGGAACGCTTTCACATTTTTGTTACCGTCTCACTTGTAGCTTGCACGACATATAACATAGTCGCATATGCTCACTTGTTACTTGTGTGTATACAAGGCGCCAACAAAAATTTACGGATAATTATCAAGGGATCCATGAAAAGATGGCTCAGGCAAAGAAAAAAATAGTTTTTAATGCTTTTTTTTTACAAAGAACTACTTGAATTATAAACCTTTTCAATGCAATGAAACGCATATGCTATTTACCCGAGCATCCTTCCAATATAATAGTGAGAGTTTAAATTCAAATTCTAGAAATGAAATACATAATATTGCAAATGACATTTGAGAACTGTGAAGGAGTGCAAAAATGCAAAGATAAGGATGTATTTCCCTACTATAAAATGAAGACAAAACCATATACCTAAAGAAATAAAGTTGCATGAGAAGCTCACCTAATGTGAAGGGTTGAGGGCAAAGTAACCTGTAAGAACAATTGATAGAAATAAAACATTAGTACACATCAACATTATGTCGGTTTAATTTACATTATAGAAGTATTCAGGTTCATGCATAGAACTAATGATATTTGTTTAATTTCAAAATTTTATAAGCTTACATTTGAGTGCTGAATGCATCTATCTCAACTAAAGAGGAGCTAATTACTATCAAATCAACATGCCAAAAATCAAGTCATCTGAATAATTAACAATTAAAAAATGTATGTTCTATTGAGACCAAAACTGCATGTATCATGCAAAAAAATACCATGGCCTAATGCAATATGGACATTGCCCATCCAACTGCATCAAAGTTCACGTTACCTGAAACATGAACGAATGAAATATTAACAAAATTATGATACCTATTCATAGTCATATAATCAAATAAAATAATAACCATAGATTTAAACTCGATTAATAAATCTTCGTATATATTTAAGAAAAAGCTTTATTTTCTTTTTGGGTAATTATGTTCTCTTCGGAAGCAATATAATTAATTGGAAGACTTCTAAAAAAATCATGAAATGTACAATGGAAATTACATATCTAAGTATGGCATGATTTCTCGTTTTTTAAATAGTTTTTGAGTGTAATCTAAAGTAATCTGTTATAAATAAAAAATACCGATGAAGAAACATTTAAAGTAATCAGAAGTAGACCTACTGATTTATCAATAAAGTAATTTTACATGTAGGTGATAAGGTATCAGAAGCTCTAGCCATGTACTACTAAGTTTCAGGATGCAACATAATTACTGGCAGCATATAAAGTAATCAAAAGCTATATATGTAGTTGTTCGAAATATAATAGGTAGTAGAAGCAGTGGACAATGATAAATTTACGTGACTACAGTGTCCAAAAGCTTCAATGAATGTAGTGTCTCCTACTATGACAGCAGACATGGTAGAAATTCCTACTTATGGTAACATGAAATAAGGCTACAGAAAATAATATACACTGGCATAAACAAAACTAAAACACATACCAATTTTAATTACCAATAATTCAACTTATGTCATACAACACAGTAAAGGATCAGAGTTGATTAAACAAAGAACTAAATTAGTAGATTAGATTATAAACAAAAAGGGGAAAAACTTTTAATACCACTCACAGTGAATGAAATTCGTAGGAATATGATTCTAATGGGAAATCAAGGACAGTGAATCAAATTTGACATGTCTTCTGGAGAGGAATATGACTCCGACAGGATGAAGATGGTAGTAGGAGGGAGTGAATATGACGAAAGAGAGGCACATAGTGAAGTCTAGGGAGGAAGTTCTTACGTAGGTTAGGCCGAATGGAGAAAGAAGAAAAGCGGAAGAAAGCAAATTTGCGATTGTCAGGAAAACGCTAAATTGAGGGTTGGAAGATATTCGGCAGAGATGATTGAAACGGAGAAAAAAGAGAGAAGCGAGAGTAGCGGCAATCACCGCCTATTTGAAGAGTCATCGATTCCATGATTGAAATTACGTTTAGAGGGGAAAAAAGCTTAGATGGAGAGATCGTATGAAGGAAGGGAGTAGCTGCGTACAAAGATAAAGGAAATTAGGCTTTTCCTGAAATATGGTGTTAAATTTTAAATTAATATGTTCGAGTTTTAAGCTGAATAGAGATAAATAGAGATTTATATTGTTATATTACTTTGATTTAATAAAAGTATTTTTCGAGTTTTAAGGAGAACTGAGAGAAATGAGAGAATTAATGGCAATTGAGATAATTGAGAGAATTAAGCAGAGAGCTAGAAATTCTTCTGCTTTACTATTATTTAATCGATTTTGAATAATTTCAATAAATGGCTAAAAAATAAATTGAATAAATATAATGGATACCCGTCATTACCCGCAATCTGTTTAAAACCCGTTTAATGGATACCCGTGTGGGTATGGGGCGGGCACGGGACAAAAAATGACCCAATGGGGCAGGTGATGGGGCGGTACTACCCGCGTCCGCCCCGCCCCATTGCCATCCCTAGTTGCAGCCTTGCAGGGCAAGAACGGTCGAGCAACCTCCTGAGTTGGAGCCACATAGGGGAGGAGGCACGTGAATGGAATGGTCAGCGGAATTAATAGTTTATCAACGGCATTGTTATTCGCACTTCAAAATTGATTTATGAGTGACTTTTTTTTACTAAGGGGAAGACACCATGGTAATTGGGGCATGTCTTTATCAGTTGATACTGACACTCTACTTTTGGTTAAGGAGAAGACTCGGTTGAAATTCGGGAAGGTGTTGCCGAATTTATCAGTGAAATTCAATGGGAGTATGTCGAGTTTAGGTCTGAAAATCGGAGAAGAGCTGCGGAAAATGATTAAAATGGAAAATAGTGGAGGTATATCGAATTTTCATTTTTGGACGTGACGCCCCTTAGCCAAAACCGAAGTGTCAATAACAACACCCGAAAGGTAAAGTAGAGGTAATTTTGTATTCAGCACACCCTATAACGACTCTAAATTTGACTGGAGTGCCCTTATAATTGACCAGTCCTTAACCAATTTTGGAGTGCGGATAACAATGCCCTTTACCAAAATCTATTGTACTATTGTAGTGTGTGTGTACACACACACACACACACACACACACATATATGTATATATATATATATAAGTAATAAGGGTGAATATGCTAACATGCTAAGGGATTTTACTGCAATTTACATGGCGTGTAGACTTTATAAATAGAGGAATTGTTTACATTATTTGTGCACTTAAATCAATAGAAATGAAAAGTCTCTCTCTAATATCTTATGTTCTCTCTAATGGCTTTTCCTCTTTTATCTATTTTGTTTTATTTTATAATGCGTTGTCAGCAAAAGATTCTATTAGAGCTATTTTTTAAAATATTCAACATTTACATCTATGAATTTGTCATGTAAGTAATTTTCATTTGAAGATTATTAATTCATGGATTTCTATATTATGCAATTATTTTCTATTTGGGAATCTTTGATTAATGGATCTACGAATTTGTTATATCTTCTGTTCTTCTAGATTTGATTCAAACTTCTAGATCTATTTTTCTATTATTGTTTTTCTTTGAAGATCTAGATTGGGTTCTAATGGATCTATTTTTTAGATCTAATTTATTGACCCTACATATGTGTGTAGATTTATCCTTTCAATTCTTTGTGGATCTAATTTTGAGTTTTCCAAATCTAATTTGATGGAGACTTGATTATATATGTATTGTTTACATTATTGATGATATAGAGAGATCTAATTTTATCTTTTCTGATCTACTATAACTTTTCATATGTAATTATTTTGGATAGACTGAAGACATAATATCTCTTGAAAAAAATGATTTTTTTTATGTGTACCTAACAAAATTATGGGTATAAATACTAGTATTACCGCACAACGGTGGGAAAACCGACCGTTAGATTACCTGATATCAAAAAAAAAATTATATTGACTATATTTTTTAAACAAGAAATTAATAAAAAAAAATCAGTGTTATTTAAAGAAATGAAAATAATTGCAAATATGTAAATTATATTAATTAATATATTCTTAATCATTACTGATTTTATAAAATGAAGTAAGAAATCAAACAAATGTTAGCTTATAATATTGTTAATACATCACACCTAACAGTTGAGATATCCTTGGAACAGATTGGCTCACACACTATTTTATTCAAATCATAAATATATTACTCGCTTGTGTACTACAGGGGTTAAGCATTAATAGTTAAATTGTTTCATCATTCATAAAAAGAATGATGTTACAGAAAGATATTTGTTGTTATAATTGAATGAGCTTGTTACACACTAGTTTCCAAAAAAAATCATGTGAAAGTCAGTTACAACAAACAGCAGGTATTGCCGCACGCAATATTCAAGTTTAAGATACAAATTTATAGCAAAAAAGTAAGACCAAAGTGAACAAGAACCAGCTCACATCACTTCTTGTGTGCAGCACGAAAGCAATTTCTCCAACCCTAGATCAACAGCGAGGAAGGAACTTCATAACCAGCTCAATCTTTTTTTCAGCCAACTCAGTTATAAGACCATCCAATTTATTGATAGTAACGGTCCGTATTGTAACGACATGAACGATATTATCTTAACAAGCAAGGTACCGCATGCGCACGAATTCATCATCTTTTAGTCTTTTGAAAACCACAATGCTGCTAAGTTCATATGCTGTAATTGCAAATAAGGGCACTATGACCACATGAAATATAAAAGTGACAAGTAAACAAATAATATTGAAACAACACCTAATGAATGGTCGCAACATCAAACTTATGATCAAACATATCACACATATAATGCATTGTAATGAGCTTCATCTTAGGCTTGCTTGGACCTAGACTCGGACTCATTAAAAAAATGGATTCATTTTTCAAACAATTTTTGTGTGCATAGAATATTTTTTATGTTCATCGTTGCAGTTTAAAACATCAAATCGTATACAAAAAACATAATTTGTCCTTACAAAATTCCGCACCAACTGATTTGTTTCATACCCATGCTATAGGAGAGATAATCAGATGATGATTGTATGATTTTATATGGTTACCCAGATAAACTAGCCGAAATCTGCGATGATAGTAAGAAGAGTTAGGGCGACAGGTCTGATGATTTTCAAATCACTGGAGAAAAAGGGCAGACTACCTGTAGTGATTTCCCTCATTCTTGTCATTTATGTGTCAACTTTTCCGTCAAAGCCACTCCTCATGAGAAGCACTGTAGACTGTGCCTTTGTTTTTTTTTCAAATATACAAGGGAGCTTTTGCATGATAATGACATAAGACTTCCGCTAGCAATTGCACTATAAGGCCAGAGTTAATATCACAACATGTTCTTTAGCAAATAAAAGAAACAAACGCCAACTACTTTTCATAGAGCATAATACGGTGCAAATCCTACATAATATTACAAAGTTCAAATCAAACTGCCAGCATGCTTTCCTTGAAATCCACCAAAATCTCACCATCGTGATCCCAATTAATCCTCAAATCATTGGAACTTCGCTTCTTAGCGTAATAATGTAATGTCCCATATTTTTGCGGTTAAATAATTAATTTATTTAATTATTTAAATAATGGTTTAGAGATTTATATGGTCGTTTAATTAAATAATATTTAATTAATTTAAATAATATAATAATATATTTATTTCTGAAATAGTGAATTGACAATATAATGTGAACTGAATAATTTATAATATATAATCCAGTATAGAGTTGAATTATATTAACGAATATATTATTTAAACGAAGTTTGAATGTATAATTATATTATAATAAAAATCGAGCTCGAAATGACGCGGTAGTTCACTATTTGGCGATTTGAACTTCAACTGAATGTACAAGGTCCGTTTTAAATCGGATTTCTGTGAAACAAGGAACGTATGGAGCTGATGAATTATATTTTTCTAGTGGAAGAGAAAAATCGGGATTTCGTCCGGTAGATTTTGAGTTATGTCCAGATCAAATTTTAGAAAAAGTCGCTATGGAATTCCTTTATAATTTATACCGATTTATTTATATTTTTAAATGGAATTTTAAATGTAAATCGAATATCGATGTAACACTAGATTTGGAATATCGAGTCATAAATCCAATTGGAGCTGTATGATATTCTACTGTGGATATATACGATAATATTTATTTTTAAATATTTGATTTAATTATTTTTAAATATATTTATATATTTAAATGGGTTATTTAGAGCTTTAAAAATAGTCAGTTTTGCAAACGACCTCCGTTTTCGACGAAACTAATTTTGTTGAATCCGCAATATCAAATTATTGTTAGATTTCAATTTGCATGATTTTTGGAGTCGGTATGTGGCTATACGGGATTTTAGTGTGAAAAATAGTCAATTATTTGACTTTAAAAATACGTTGTGTGAGCAAACGGAGTCAGAATTCGATGAAACCAGTTTCTTTGGGTCCGTAATGTCGAACTGCAGCGGCATGGCCATTTTCATGATTTTTGGATATAGTGGGTGATCATACGGATTTTTAGATAACAAGTACGAATGACATAACTATATAAATTAATAAAATAAAATTTTTGTTTACAATACTAACCCTTACACTAAAATATCCTAATCTATTTCTGACAAAAACAATAGCCACGTCTTCCTTTCTCAGCTGCACCCTCCAAGTTATAAATGCAGAGAAAAAAATCCATTTCCTCCAACACAAAAATCACAGAAATAAAATTGATAGAAATTCAAAACAAATTTCCTAAAATCGAAATAGAAATATATTCTGATTCCTGCTTGGTTGCTCGTCTATCTCGTGTGTTGTTTATTGGGTTCGACTTCATTTTTAGTTCGCTGGAAAAGAAGACCGTAGACTAGGGTTAAGGATTGAAGGGATGTGAAGTAATGATTCATGTTGTTGAGGTCATTTTTGGATTCATGAGGTCGATTGAAGCTTGCGTTCAAGATCTGGGTAAGTTCGGTTGTAAAAGTTGTTACTCGAATTTCTGGAGCGGCAATTACTGCTATTTGACGGAATTTGTTCCGATGGGGTAAGGAGGCGATGGAGATTGTTAGCAGGAGTTCATGGGTGGTGTTCGTATGGAGTTCGGTGGTTCATGGAGGAAGTTCGGTGGCATTAATGGTTGAGGAGGTTTATCTGGAGGGAGAAGAACTGATAGAAGCCGTATGGAAGAAGAAGGGCTTAGTGGATTTAAACGTGAGCAGGCTGGGTTTGATAATGGGAGACGGGTTGGAAAACTGGGGTGGGCTTTGCTGACTGGGCCGAATAAGTATAGGAGGATGGTGAGCCCAAATAGATTCAAAATTTAAGTTTTAATTTAATATAAATAGTATTCAAACTTGTAAATTAAATATCTAGGTCATACTTAATCAGAATTCCACGAAACAAGATCCGTTGGGATCGTATGAACGGCGGCTACGCAATGGAACTGACTAGGACTGAATTGGAGTCCATTACAATTTATAGCAAAATAAATTGTCCGATCTGAATCGACAACGGTTATCGATATTTAACGATAAACTGCCAATGTGAGTAAAACTCACCAACTCTACCAGCTCATATTTTTATAACGTATATTTAGAACTAATAAATGATGATTGATTTATGTGTGTTGACTGTTTGGTTGAACTGCTAAGTAATTGGTTAAAATTATAGATCTAGTTATATATATATATATATATATAGTTTCTGTTTAGCAGAATATTTCATAGTGAAATGAAATTGATGTTAATTGTATTGTTTAACATCTGTGGATGCAGGGAAACAGGTCGGAGGAATCTAATTGGATTCCTCAATATTTATTTTACTGTTGTTTTCATATATTGTAATATATGATATATAATCTGTTGTTGATTAGGTATGTTTGAATGATATCGATCAGTGTTATTTGGTATTTTAAATATCGTTAGAAATATTGGGATGTAGAAAAGGGGATTTCCAAAGTGTATTTTGAAAATAAATTATTTATATAAAATCAATGGATTTTATATATAAAAAGAAAAGGGTTTTATAAAAGAAAATAATTATAAAATCAAAGGATAATTATAAAAGGAAAATATTTGTGAAACAAATAGAAAAAGGAAGTATTTGTAAAACATTTACTAATAGAATATTAAAGGAAATATTTGTAAAAACATTTACAAATAGATTATAAATAGAAATATTTATTTAGAAAATAAATAGAATTATAAAGGAAATATTTTTTTCGAAAATAAATAGATTATAAAAGGAAATACTTGAAAAATGAATAGAGTTCTATAAAAAGAGAATTTTACACTAAGGAAAGTTTAGACCCGTGCTTCGCACACGGGTATAATAGAATATGAATTTAAAGTAGATTTTAAATAGAAATATATTTTAACGGATAAGTGGAGAAGATAAATCTATAAATAATATTTTACAAATTAAATAAAATGTTTATCATTGGATAAATAGAATATATAAGTCAGGACTTATATAGAGAAGTAAGAATCGATTTCAACATCGATATGTGAAACCGAATATGCACGTAGAGTTAAATCAAAGGAGTTAATCAAAGAAGTTGATCGAATTATTGTTAATCGATTAGAGTTAGAGTTAATCGATTAGAGTTAAAATTAATCGATTAGAGTTAGAGTTAATCAGTTAGAGTTAATCGATTAGAGTTAAATCGGACTAGAGTTATTCGAAATAGTTTATTCGAATAGAGTTAAGGGATTTAATCGAATATAGTTTATTCAAAAAGAGATAAATCGAATGTAAATCATTAGAAGAAAGTTAATCGAATGTAAATCATTCGAAGTGAGTTAATTGAATATTAGTTATTCGAAGTGAGTTAATCAAATATTAGTTATTCAAAGTGAGATAATCGAATATAGTTTATTTGAGAAGAGTTATCGAATATAGTTTATTCGAAAATAAATTATTGAGTAGAGATTTTTCGAAAGAGAAATATATGTTGAAATTCGATTATATCGAATATAGGGAAGTACTATGTACTTTCCGATTTTTAAATCAAGATTCATTTATTAAATAAATTTATTAATTCAAATTAATAAATAAGAGTTATACTTAAGTTATTATATTTCAGAAGCATGGAATTATAACACCATAGTTATAATTAAATGGTTTCTGCAAAAGAAGAGGATTCGTAAATAGAATCCGAGAGTTACGTAAGGAAGTTTGTTAAAGATTTAAAAGATAAACTTTGTCTATTCCGAAGTTAAAACGTTGTTCAGTTAAGGTCTGAAAGGTAATTGTAACAACCCGTATTTTTGAATAACATGTTATAACATAAATGGAGGCAGAATTAAACTGTAAAATCTGAATCAAGGGAAACGGGCTGTGCCATTGCGTTCGTCTCGGAAAAATACGCGAAATAGAGTCCGAGTTTTCGAAAATCGGAGTCCGTATGACCAAGATATGGCCTCGCGAAGTTTCACGAAAAATTCACAAATTAAAGTATACTTAATTAAGTGAAATGGGTTGCGCAGAGAAATATATATATATATATTGATATATATATATAATTGAAAATTAAATAAATAAATATGCAAAAATGTTCAAAACAGCGAATTGGGAGAGGGGAATAACCGAACCGGCCGATTTTTGAGGTCGACCCGAGCTCGCTGGGTCGACTAGGGGTTAATCCAGGGTGTTTGGCTATCAACCCGTGGGCCGATTCGCTCAAATGCAGATTTTGCATTTGAATGGTTCTCATGGTTCAGCTTTAATCTAAAGGCCCTAGATGGTTCCTACACTTGACTTCTTCCCCAAGACATGCTTTGATGGCTTGGATTGAATCTAGGGTTAATCCTATGGCTAATATTACCCTAATCTTCTATAAAAAGGACCTAACACCTAGCCTAAATCATCATTATTCATTCCTACAACTAAACTATGTCAAAATTATTCCTCTCATGGCCTACACTCTCATGCTAAAATTCCTAAGTTTATTTCTATAAGAGATTTTGAGTGCATACAAGTATTTTCAAGCTTGTATGAGTGTTCTTAGTTTGCATTCAAGCCAAGTTGCAACATTTCTTTTACAAAGCAAGGGTTTTTATTGATTTGGCTCAAGAGTTTTCATTTGGAGCTTGCATATTTGGGTTTTTGGTGCTTGCATAAGGGCTTCGTCTCAATCTTTATAATAAATAATTATTTGTGTCTTCATAGCATTGTAAGCCCTTTTCTACTTTCTTTCTTTGAACTCTAAAGTTAAATGAATGATGCAAGTTTGGGGTTGATCATTATATGCAAGTTTGGTTGATCATTATATGCAAGTTTGGTTGATCATTATATGCGAGTTTGGATGATCATTATGCAAGTTGGTTTAATCATTATGTATGACACATGTTGCTATGTTATGCAAGTTTGGGTTGATCATGTTATCATGTTATGCAAGTTAAACTTGAAGTTGTGAGCTTAAAGCTTCAAGCTTTATGTTGAAGGTTGCATTTTGGCAACATGGAAGTTATCATATCCCTTATGATAACTTGCATGTGAGGCTAAATGCGAACTTCTAGCAACTTCTACATGTCATTTATCGCCATGTATCACTCATATGCTAAGTTTGGTTTTATGCATGCTTTTGAAGCCTAATAATGCAACATGCAAGTATATGAACATATGTACATCTCATATGCCACCATGATAAACTTGTGGCTTCAACACCTTTTTTGTCGTGATCATGCCAAGTTCCCTATTTTACCCTTTATGCGTTGATGCGATTATGTAAACGATGGGATTACGTTGGGGTTGGGTAACATTATGACATAAACATGGTTTTTATAACATAACGTGATATGTTAACTTGTAATTATGTTTTGGAAACATAATGGACATGACACTTAGAAAATATGAGTGTGGCCAACTCGAGGTTGGGTTGAGTTTGTAGCATAAATCTACCCGGACCCGCCCGGCTTAACTAGTGGCTACAAACAATAAGACCCAATGTGAGAAGTTGGCCATGTTGTGCTCGAACCCGAGGTTAGACCTAGTTGTGGTGTAAAGCTACCCGGACCCGCCCGGCTTAACTAGTAACCACAACAAAGTCTAATGTGAGAGGTTAAAGCGCATTAAGTTAATTAATGCCTCCTGATTAGGGTTAAGTCATGGTCCACTTAATACTTAACCAATTTGGGCTTGATGGATTAATCGAGGTTAAGTCAGGAGCCTTGGGTACTCTTAACCGATTTAATCCACGTTTGGATCGGGTTAACCACATTTAACCTGTTAAGAAACCCTAGTTGCGTGGTCCTTTTCAGCAGTAACCTTCTAGGTAGTATCATAAGACCCTAGGACTAGGCTAGGGTGGGGCACGATTGTTGGGCTGATAGTAAGAGACCAAAAGAGACGGCTGAATGATGCCCCAGTTGTTCAGGCGGACCATGGTCGTGCACATTAAGTCCGGAGTTGAACACGGGCACCGGTAGGTTTGGACTGTGCATCATGGTATGGTGTCAGAGGGTTACACCATAGGGCCTGATACACCCTAGGGTGGACCCTGCACAGTCAACTACATTACATGATTAAGCCGTATGACACCGACACCTGACGAGTTAGGCTTATAGGGAGCTGATCGACTAGACCGTGTAGTTGGACCTTAATTTAGGTCACCTCATGATGATGGGCCAAGCTTGGGCCAAGGGATCAATTCTTGTTTTTACTTGACATGTTAGAATGCTAGTACACCCTTGGTGCAAAACTTAACCTTAATTATGCGATGACACCTTTATCTATCTTGTTAGTTGATCATCATGCCAGTATGTTGCAATCCTTATGTTCATCTCAGCTTCTCATGCCAGTTAACTTTACTAGTTCATAGACAGATAGTAGTAGGGCTTACCAGTCTTTTTGACTGACCTGTTTTCTTTCGCCTCTTTTCTTCCGTTTCCCCCCCTCAGGTTCTCAGGGTGGGAACATTGGAGCTTAGCTTGGATCTTTACAGCTTGCTTACTGGATTTGCTCATGTACGGTTTTGGACATTGAGCTAGCTATGGTTTATCACTTCATTTTGGGGATAGTACTTTATGTATTTCAGTTTTTCAGTTTATGCTTTTATCTAGACTTTGTTGTTGGAAAATAATGACCAAGTACTTTGTTGTAACATGACTATGGTTTTGAAATGCTAAGTTTTATCCGCTGCTTTACTACTCTGTTTTACTTATATGTTCTGTCTTGTGATATCTGCATGCATGTTTACCTTGTTTAAACGCCCCTCCAAAGCTAGTGTGCTTGCAAGAGTCACCCTGGCGGAGGTGGGGTGTTACATTTGGTATCAGAGCATAAGGTTTACAAGATTTGAGCAAAAGTGTTTTTAAAACTTACCTTTTGAAGAACTATTTTCAAAACCAATTAAGTATTTTCCAAGAAAAGTCTAGTTTATTTTAAAAGGCTATTCCCCAAAAGCCATAGCACTATCCTTCATTTCTTCGTTCTGAATCTATCTTTTTCTTCATTTTAGTATGGCCGATCGCTTTAACATCCCGGAAGGCGTACAAGTACCCGTCTGGTTCCAAAGATTTATGGAGGCAAGGGCGAATGAAGCCGGCCCCGCGAACATTCCTCCTCCTTCCCCCGTCGCTAACATCTCTCCTCCTCCTCCTCAGAATCCGCAAGTAGATTTCGCTAAGCTTTGCAAAGACTTTAAGGCGATGGGTTGCAAGAATTTTGTCGGAACGGAGACTTTTGTGGAGGCAAGAAACTGGTTAAAGGAAACTGAAGACCTCTTTGCTATATTTGAGGTGGAAGATCGTAGGAAAGTTCTGCTGGCGGTATGGCTATTAAAAGGGGAAGCTGCTTATTGGTGGGTAGTCACCACCACTACTAGACCCATTGAGACTTGGGATGACTTTAGGAGAAGGTTTGGACTAAAGTTTCTATCATCGACTGAAGAGAATCTTCAGATGGAGAGCTTCCTATCTCTAAAGCAAGGGGACATGACAGTTAGGGAATACGTGGATATGTTTAATCAACTTGCTCAGTTCGGCCTAGAATTGGTAAACACAGCTCAGAAGAAGGCCCTACATTTTGCTCTAGGATTGAATGAGCCATTGCGCGGTTTGGCCATGTCTCATATACCCATGGGGGCGACTTTCGAGAGTTTGGTGAATATGGCCCTGCTTCAAGAGGAAGATAAGAGTGGCAAGAAGGAGGTCAAGGCAAATGAGTCTCAAGGCGAGAAGGTAGATTCCGGAAAAGGAGGCAAGAACAACAAATAGCAAGGACAACAAGTCAAGAGAAAGGAGGAAGTGCAACTTCTGTGGGATTACTGGGCACATAGCCAAAGACTGTAGGAAGAAGAAAAGGAAGTTGGGCGAATGCTTTCATTGTGGAGAGACTGGACATTTCAGTAAGGATTGCCCCAAGAAGCTAGGACAAGGGCAAGGACGAACTCAGCAAGTAAGACCCTCTGGAGGGCAATTGCAGGCTCTCCTCGCTCTTCCAGCTTCTGATCGAGGTAGAGTTTTTATAGAAAGTCTTGTTTATATTTCTGATTATCCCGTTCGCACCTTATTTGATTCTGGCGCATCGCATAGTTTTATTTCTTCTGACATTGTTGAAAGTTTGCACCTAAGTACTAGCTTAGTTGAGGATCCCGTTTGTGTTTCAAATCCAATTGGGGGTTCCGCCCATCTACCTGTGATTTGTGTGGATTTGAAAATCTCTATCTTGAGCATATAATTCATGTGTAATGTTTAGGTTCTCGGGTTTATGGGATACGGGTTGATTTTGGAGGTGGATTGGTTGTCCAGTTATGGAGCCATTCTCGATTGTGAACCTAGGGTGGTGAGGATCATGACTCGCCTCGGTAATACCCTAGAAATTTCTTGTAACCCTAGAGGTCCCGTCATGTTATGTTATCTTGAATCTCTCGACTCGTCCATCGATGATCAGCGATCTGTAAGGGTGGTCCGAGACTATCCTGATGTCTTTGAAGAAGTTAAGGGGTTACCCCTAAACGAGAGATAGATTTCCGCATTTATCTAGTCGATAATGCCAAGCCAGTATCATTACCCGTTAGGCACATGGCCCTTCGAGTAAGAAGGGAGCTCAGTAAGCAAATCAAGGAATTGCTTGAGAAGAGTTTTATTAGACGAAGCATTTCTGAGTGGGGTGCTCCGGGGGTATTCGCTACTAAGGCGGATGGCTCGCTTCGCCTATGTGTTGATTATCGAGAGTTGAACAAGCTGACAAAGAAGAATAGGCACTCGTTACCGAGAATTGATGATCTCTTTGACCAACTGGTAGGTGCTTCTGTTTTCTCTCAACTCGATCTAGCCACCGGATTCCATCAGCTTAGAGTAGCTAAGGATAGCATTGATAAAACTGCGTTTAGGACTCCAGATGGATTCTTTGAATGGCTTGTCATGCCATTCAGATTGACTAATGCACCCGTCTATTTTGTAGACTTGATGAGTAGGGTGTTCAGGGAGTTCCTCAACAAGTTTGTTGTTGTCTTCGTGGATGATATTCTGATCTTCTCAAAGGATGAGGAAGAGCACGCTAGGCATCTCAAGGAAGTGATGGATACACTTAGAACGCATCAGTTGAAAGCCAAGTTCTCCAAATGTCATTTCTGGAGAAGGGAAGTTCGGTTTCTTGGACATATAGTTTCCAAGCAAGGCATAGCGGTGGATCCCGCGAAAGTGGTTGTGGTTCAAGACTGGAAGACTCCTAGGAATGCAACCGAAGTAAGAAGCTTTCTCGGTTTGGCGGGCTACTATAGGAAGTTCATCAGGGACTTCGCTAAGATCTCGGCCCCTCTTACTAAGTTGACGAAGAAGAACTTAGTCTTTGCATAGGACTTGGAGTGTGAGCTTGTTTTTTTCAAAGGCTCAAGAGAGCCCTTACCTCGGCTCTAGTTTGGCAACGTGGATTGGCACTGTTTTCAAGAGATAGTTTTCTGCGTGGGATACAGTATAATATGTAAACGAGATCCAAGATTCACTAACGAATCTTGGAAAGCTTGCACGAAACCATGAGCACGTAGTTATGTTTAAGCCAAGTATTTTAGGCAAAGAATATGTGGAAGTGGAACGAGAGGCAACGGTGAAATGAGTTCTAACTCATATTTTGGGAACAAGAATTAAGAACTACAGAATTGCGAAGTTAAAAGACGGTCAGGGCACGATGGGATTAAGCACAAGAAAATGCGGCTTAGAAGATCGAAGACTAGATACGCGCATTTAATCTCTTTCTAAGAGTATATCCTTGATCCCTATTGTTCCGTAGAGCTTACTCGCATGCTATCTTTTAAGTATCCTCTCAGTCCTATCCTCAATCTTAGATCTGTTGCAAACCCCCTAAGGAGTATGACTAGCCTATTTGTGATATATGGTTGGGGTGAAGAAGTTCGTCACCAAACTATTTGGGCTTTATGGGATATGGGTAATAATTGATAGACTTACGAAGAGAACCCATTTTTCCGGTGAAAAGCAAGAGGACCGTATCATGGCTAGCATCTGTTTATCTTCGAGAGATAGTATGGTTGCATGGAGTTCCTTCTAGCATAGTTAGCGATCGTGACCCAATTTTCACCAGCCAGTTCTGGAATAGTTTGCAAGAAGCGATGGGTACGCGATTGAATTTGAGTACAGCCTATCACCCCCAGACGGATGGCCAAACCGAAAGGGTGAATAGAGTGCTAGAAGATCTCTAGAGGCTTTGTGTTCTCAACTTTGGTGGTACTTGGGAAGACCACCTTCCTCTTGTAGAATTTGCTTATAATAATAGCTATCAAGCCAGCATAGGGATGGCACCATTTGAAGCTTTGTATGGGAGGCCGTGTAGGTCACCATCTTGTTGGTGGGAGACAACAGATAGACTTATACTTGGGCCCGATATGATACGAGACACATCCGAGAAAGTTGAATAAGTAAGAAGAAGGATGAAAGCGGCCCAAGATAGACAGAAATCCTATGCTGACAAGCGAAGGGCAGATTTGGAATTCGAAGTGGGAGACATGGTTTTCGTGAAGGTTTCTCCTTTGCGTAGTGTGGTACGTTTTGGAGCAGTTGGGAAGCTGGCACCAAGGTTCGTAGGACCCTTCCCTATCATAGAGAGAATTGGAAAGATGGCCTATAAGGTGGAATTGCTCGAAAAGCTAGCCGGAGTGCATAATGTCTTTCATGTCTCGCATCTCCGAAAGTGCCTACATAAGACCGCTGAGGTGGTTGAACCAAGCATTCTTGAAGACGTTGAGGTAGAGAAAGAAGCAACCTTGAGAAAAGCTCTGATTCGTATCTTGGGAACGGAGATCAAGAAACTAAGGAATCGAGAAGTCAAATTGGTGAAAGTTCAGTGGGGTGAAGCTGACGAAGATGCAACTTGGGAAACCGAGGAGAAGATGCGTGGGCTTTATCCATTTCTTTTTGAGGGTACATTCTCGATCTCTTTTCGTAATTAGCATATCTTTCTTTTTGCTATCCGTGTTTATCCTGTTTGTCTAATTATCTTGTTAATCATGTTATGAGGACCTTAGGTAGAAACCCTTTGGATGAAACATGTATTTGAAACATGTTATGCTTGATGGTTGCAAGTGGTTGCAAGTGTTTGCACGTGGATACTCGTGGATGCATGATACACATTAGGCACTAAGATCGGCTCACACACTTTCATACCGCATATGCATGAGTGTTTATGCTTATTCATGGATGAAACTTGTTATGCTATCACGTGGATGTTGCATATGGATGAATGTTATGTGCACTCATGTAGAGACTATGAGTTATGTTAGGAATTTGCATACATATGGACTCATTTCACTAACATGCTTTGCATTAAGGAGGTTTACTGAATCAGTAACCGCCTGATTTTTGCATTAGATAAGTACATATACACACACCTTTGCATATGATCATACAGCATTTAGAATCCTTTAAGGACAATGACTGCACGTGGATGATGTTTTGAGTAGATGGGTGATGGATGGTAGGATACGTTCTTCCTAACTTAGAGATTTCGGGGACGAAATCCTTTAAGGAGGGGGGAATGTAACAACCCGTATTTTTGAATAACATGTTATAACATAAATGGAGGAAGAATTAAACTGTGAAATTTGAATCAAGGGAAACGGGCTGTGCCATTGCGTTCGTCTCGGAAAAATACGCGAAATAGAGTCCGAGTTTTCGAAACTCGGAGTCCGTATGACCAAGATATGGCCTCGCGAAGTTTCACGAAAAATTCACAAATTAAAGTATACTTAATTAAGTGAAATGGGTTGCGTAGAGAAATATATATATTGATATATATATATATATATATATAATTGAAAATTAAATAAATAAATATGCAAAAATGTTCAAAACAGCGAATTGGGAGAGGGGAATAACCGAACCGGCCGATTTTTGAGGTCGACCCGAGCTCGCTGGGTCGACTAGGGGTTAATCCAGGGTGTTTGGCTATCAACCCGTGGGTCGATTCGCTCAAATGCAGATTTTGCATTTGAATGGTTCTCATGGTTCAGCTTTAATCTAAAGGCCCTAGATGGTTCCTACACTTGACTTCTTCCCCAAGACATGCTTTGATGGCTTGGATTGAATCTACGGTTAATCCTATGGCTAATATTACCCTAATCTTCTATAAAAAGGACCTAACACCTAGCCTAAATCATCATTATTCATTCCTACAACTAAACTATGTCAAAATTATTCCTCTCATGGCCTCCACTCTCATGCTAAAATTCCAAAGTTTATTTCTATAAGAGATTTTGAGTGCATACAAGTATTTTCAAGCTTGTATGAGTGTTCTTAGTTTGCATTCAAGCCAAGTTGCAACATTTCTATTACAAAGCAAGGGTTTTTATTGATTTGGCTCAAGGGTTTTCATTTGGAGCTTGCATATTTGGGTTTTTGGTGCTTGCATAAGGGCTTCGTCTCAATCTTTATAATAAATAATTATTTGTGTCTTCATAGCATTGTAAGCCCTTTTCTACTTTCTTTCTTTGAACTCTAAAGTTAAATGAATGATGCAAGTTTGGGTTGATCATTATATGCAAGTTTGGTTGATCATTATATGCAAGTTGGTTGATCATTATATGCAAGTTTGGTTGATCATTATATGCGAGTTTGGATGATCATTATGCAAGTTGGTTTAATCATTATGTATGACACATGTTGCTATGTTATGCAAGTTTGGGCTGATCATGTTATCATGTTATGCAAGTTAAACTTGAAGTTGTGAGCTTAAAGCTTCAAGCTTTATGTTGAAGGTTGCATTTTGGCAACATGGAAGTTATCATATCCCTTATGATAACTTGCATGTGAGGCTAAATGCGAACTTCTAGCAACTTCTACATGTCATTTATCACCATGTATCACTCATATGCTAAGTTTGGTTTTATGCATGCTTTTGAAGCCTAATAATGCAATATGCAAGTATATGAACATATGTACATCTCATATGCCACCATGATAAACTTGTGGCTTCAACACCTTTTTGTCGTGATTATGCCAAGTTCCCTATTTTACCCTTTATGCGTTGATGCGATTATGTAAACGATGGGATTACGTTGGGGTTGGGTAACATTATGACATAAACATGGTTTTTATAACATAACGTGATATGTTAACTTGTAATTATGTTTTGGAAACATAATGGACATGACACTTAGAAAATATGAGTGTGGCCAACTCGAGGTTGGGTTGAGTTTGTAGCATAAATCTACCCGGACCCGCCCGGCTTAACTAGTGGCTACAAACAATAAGACTAAATGTGAGAAGTTGGTCATGTTGTGCTCGAACCCGAGGTTAGACCTAGTTGTGGTGTAAAGCTACCCGGACCCGCCCGGCTTAACTAGTGACCACAACAAAGTCTAATGTGAGAGGTTAAAGCGCATTAAGTTAATTAATGCCTCCTGATTAGGGTTAAGTCATGGTCCACTTAATACTTAACCAATTTGGGCTTGATGGATTAATCGAGGTTAAGTCAGGAGCCTTGGGTACTCTTAACCGATTTAATCCACGTTTGGATCGGGTTAACCACATTTAACCCGTTAAGAAACCCTAGTTGCGTGGTCCTTTTCAGCAGTAACCTTCTAGGTAGTATCATAAGACCCTAGGACTAGGCTAGGGTGGGGCACGATTGCCGGGCTGATTGTAAGAGACCAAAAGAGACGGCTGAATGATGCCCCGGTTGTTCAGGCGGATCATGGTCGTGCACATTAAGTCCGGAGTTGAACACGGGCACCGATAGGTTTGGACTGTGCATCATGGTATGGTGTCAGAGGGTTACACCATAGGGCCTGATACACCCTAGGGTGGACCCTGCACAGTCAACTACATTACATGATTAAGCCGTATGACACCGACACCTGACGAGTTAGGCTTATAGGGAGCCGATCGACTAGACCGTGCAGTTGGACCTTAATTTAGGTCACCTCATGATGATGGGCCAAGCTTGGGCCAAGGGATCAATTCTTGTTTTTACTTGACATGTTAGAATGCTAGTACACCCGTGGTGCAAAACTTAACCTTAATTATGCGATGACACCTTTATCTATCTTGTTAGTTGATCATCATGCCAGTATGTTGCTATCCTTATGTTCATCTCAGCTTCTCATGCCAGTTAACTTTACTAGTTCATAGACAGATAGTAGTAGGGCTTACCATTCTTTTTGACTGACCTGTTTTCTTTCGCCTCTTTTCTTCCGTTTCCCCCCCTCAGGTTCTCAGGGTGGGAACATTGGAGCTTAGCTTGGATCTTTACAGCTTGCTTACTGGATTTGCTCATGTACGGTTTTGGACATTGAGCTAGCTATGGTTTATCACTTCATTTTGGGGATAGTACTTTATGTATTTCAGTTTTTCAGTTTATGCTTTTACCTAGACTTTGTTGTTGGAAAATAATGACCAAGTACTTTGTTGTAACATGACTATGGTTTTGAAATGCTAAGTTTTATCCGATGCTTTACTACTCTGTTTTACTTATATGTTCTGTCTTGTGATATCTACATGCATGTTTACCTTGTTTAAACGCCCCTCCAAAGCTAGTGTGCTTGCAAGAGTCACCCTGGCGGAGGTGGGGTGTTACAGTAATTATACCCCAACTTGATTGACTCCCTTCTTAACTAAGGAATGGTTAAGGTTTGATCGTGAAGGATGGTTAAGTGAATTTAGTTAATGAGTGTAATGGTTTGAGTTGGCTTAGAGATGTTTTATTTGAACATCTGTTTAAAACCAATGAAGGAGTTTTGGAAATGTTTTCCAAATAAGAATCAGAAATATTTTCTAATAATAGAAAGTAAGAAATGGAAATGTTTTCCAATGTTCATAACATATATTTTCTGAATATAGAAAATAAGGAAATATGAATATATATATATATATATATACATGATGATTAATCAATAGAAATTCCACTTGGAAATAAGATTGTTATTTACACATGTGTTTCCATTTGATAGTTAAATCACCGACTATCAAAGTTTTTGACCATTTTTACATTGTTAATATGGAGAGACCGATTGGATTATTATCCGAAGAACCACTCCGTGTTGGCATAAGCGTTGCAAACCAAGTATGCTGAATATATTGAAGACGGAGCAAAGTGCAAGGGCTATTGTATAAATCTTAGGTAGAGATTGCTTAAGATGGATGTACTGAATAGTGCCTTCGGTTTGTCCAGTCCCAGGATGACCTGTATGGAAGAATGTCTGATAGAGTATATCTGGTAGATCGCGTAAGTTGATCGTTTCAAACGTATTTACGTTGGTGGCGGAGGAATTCGTTTCTCTTAGCTTATACCCGTGGTATTTTTGGAGAAATCAATTTGTGATTTGACGGGTATGATGATGTGGAATTCAAAGTAAATGAAGACGTGATCTATATAGAGATACGTTATAACCTCAAGCTTCATCAACTAGGAAATGACAAAAATCGGGCAGGCAGCATGGCTAAGTGGGCCGCACCCAAGTAGGGTATATTATCACCATCTAGAGAATATTCATATTTGTTACTTCTTTCAATTCTGTATCTCCCGGGAATGGTTATGTTGGTTTACCAACCGTAGGTGACAATATATTCGATACATTCAAGAGAAATGAATGGTCGGTCATGTGTGGCCGAGTTGCAAGATGTTCTTGTTGAACTCCAGTGTATCGCTTCTAGAGTACACTGATCGGAAGGTAGATCCATACCTTGTCATAGATGGAATCCATTCCCCAAATAAGAGCCTGCGGTTTTGATTGTATATTATATATGTAGAACGTTAGATGCAAGATTTCTATTTACTTGATCTAGACATTATTATAATATCAGACAAGTATCATTTTAGAAATATTTTGGGTTATCATAAGGTAAAAGCCATCCGTGTTTATGTGTGGATCGGTCTTATGGTTATCCTTTGTTTCAAAAAGATTTTTGAAAGTTAAATCAAATGATTTGAGTTTACTCACACCAATCACATGACTGACCCAGAGTTTGTTTTGTTTTCCCTAAACTCTTGGGTGCCCAATTTTGTACGGGCAGTCAAGTAGTCGGGATTTACAGATACTTGAAGAGCTGGAGCAGGAGGCTTTAGGATTATATAGCTATTGTTATTTCAGCTGTGTTGTAAGTGTTGTACTCTGATAATGTTACTGTATACATATACTAGTTTTATTTTAAAGTTATGTATCTATTATATATTGTTCGTTCCGTTGTGAGATTCGTGTTACTCTGATGTGTGTGTTCTTCTTCTTCTATTCTAAGTTTCTATCTTATCTATCCTCACTCTCTAATTTCTTTCATGGACTATCCGGTGTTTTCGATGCTTGAATAGTCGACATAGTGTTGTATGCCGATATCCAGGATCACAAAATCCCCGGGTCGTTACAAATAAGCCTCGAGGCATGCCGCTTTGGTAGATAAATTCTTTAATTCTTTGGTGACCACATTGTATCCGCACACCATTTCAGTTGCATCATTTACATTGTTTCTGCCACTCCAATCCAGTGTTTTTAAGAAAAGACAGTTCTCATTCATGAAAAGCCACTTCGTCAACATGCCCTTCCCCCTAGGTATTGTTGAAAGGGGATCAACTGTATAGAGTTCAACCCAAGACTCGTTTGCACTCCCAAATCCATTTAACACCCAAATTTTAGTTTGGCCCCCAAGTATATGGGAAACACATGCAATTTTGTCACTTGAAACAAAGGCACAATGACCACCGACATCCGGGAAAGGAATGGAACGAAGGTTCCCAGAGCTAAAGTTAATGCAAAGAACCATTTCACATTCATCATTATATCCGCTCCAAAAAAACAGGTCCCAATATTAAATAGTATCATAGAGGCTCTCCTGAATAAGCTATACACCTTAACTCTTCCTTCATTGCTGTCAATTTTTCTGCAAAGTCTAACCACTTTGTAATCGTTGTTTTTGTCATCATTGTTTTGTTTATGATTCTCCTGCTCCTTGCACCTACTACCACAACAGTGATCAATCATCTGGACACTACCATGCAGCATACAAAGATGAAATGTGGAAATACAACAGAAAGACATTCAAGACAGCCAAGAATTTACAACTTTCCTTTACCAAACTGCCTTTTGAACTCCAAAACCTTGACATAATCACGATCGTATTCGAGCTCCTATTCGGCCTTGTTCTAATGCATTCACTCGCATGCCAACGAATAAACACCGTGTAAATCAACCAAGATTCATGAAATTAATTACTATGCCAATATTGAAGACTTTCGGCGTGTCTCGAATAGCATCACATAGTCAACATAAAAGTGTTGGAAGCATTGGTTTTGGTTTTGTGAGCTCAACCATGAATCAAAATCAACATAAAAACCATGTTTCTAATTAGATGCATGGACATGCACAGAAATTATCATTTCAAATTCAGCCACCTCCAACGTTACTGCCAAGAACACAAAGCATGCCAATGACCTCATAGAGAAATTCGCATACCCCAAGAACAATGGAAACAGATGGAAGTTTAAAATGGAAGGATCTGCTAGAATTCAAAGGATGAATAAAATATACTTTAGTCCCACATTGGCAAAAAGAAGTTTAGCTCCATGTATTTATATCTATTCCTCATTCGCTATATTGGCCCTTAGGGTCAGGTAATTTTGTGCGATGGGGAGGACCTAGATCATATGAACCAAACACATACACGCGCACGCCACCCGCCCGTCCCGTATCGAACCGGGCCGGGTTTGGGTTCGGGATCGGGTTCGGGCTGGTCTAGAATGAAATCTTATTTTTGCTACGAAAAAAACTTAACCAATTTGATGGATTTTTTGAAACGATGGCGGGTTTACATTCAAACGGATGCAGGTGCGACCCGTTAGGAACAAGCGGGTGCGACTCGTTACGGTTCAAATGAGCGGATGCGTTCATTTGAACTCAGACGGCAACGGAAAATAAACGGCTGCGTTTTTTCGAACGGGTGCGACCCGTTAACGTGTCCATCTGAAAACTATATATAATGGTGATTCTGATCAAATCATTTTAAAACTGAATAATTCGAAAGTTTTCTTCTTCCTTCCGCTGTATACATCCTCGAATATCTGCCATTACTGATCATCACAGTTAGTACATAATCACTACAATCTCGAGCGGCTTTCTCGTCTGTTGTATCCTGGGAGGCTTCGACTGAAAGTCTTAAGGAAACTGACTCGTTTCAGGCCTCAGACGAACTCGGTTAGACATCAATCTTTCCTATTTAACTTTCACTTTGTATACCGAATAATTTTGTAACTGGTTTGTGTGCTATATTATAATAACACTGTTTGACAGAGATAATACTTCTGTCACTAATTTGATTTGTGTGCAAATCATTTCATAGTTCATTGACTGGACTGCGGTACTGTTTTTGATTTAGTTCTGTTACAAATTAGAAACACTTATATTCGTTGCAAATTCTGTGTTGAGTACACAAGATATAACATCTTATGACTTTCCCTGTTTTTGACAAAACAGAGATGGCAACAGAGCAAACGACGCTCAAAAATGGCAATTTGAACAAACCAGAATTGTTCAAAGGAGAAGGTGATGATTTTCTGACATGGCAGAATCAGATGATGTTCTATCTCACCACCCTTGGCTTGAAGAAGTATCTTAAAGAAGATGAACCGGTGCCGCCTACACCAGGAAACGCCAAGGATGCAAATAAGTATGATGGTCCGTCTAGTGATGCGTGGAGGCATTCGGATTTTCTATGCAGAAACTACATTCTCAACTGCCTAGATAAAGTCTTGTACAAAGTTTTCCAGCCCATAAAGGTTGCAAAAGCTCTCTGGAATGCTTTGGCTACAAAGTACAAGATGCAGAACGTGAGTTTGAAAAAGTTCATCGTCGACAAGTTCATGGACTACAAAATGGTGGACTCAAAATCAGCGACTTCTCAAGTGCAAGAGCTGCAGATTATTATCCATGAGATGGAAGAAAAAGGTCACAAAGTTAGTGAATCATTTCTGGTTGAAGCAATTACCGAAAAATTGCCACCATCTTGGAGAGACTACCGCAACTACTTGAAGCACAAAAAGAAGGAGATATCCTTTCAAGACCTCATAGTCAGATTAAAGATAGAGGCAGATAATCACGGAGTCACTCAACCTAAAAGTGAAGAGGCGCTTGTTACTGAAGGGTCAAAGAAGAAAGGGCACTTCAACAAAAACAAGAAAAGAAAGGCGCCAGAAAATAAGCAGAATAACCAAAAGAAATCCAAGAAATTCAATGGTGAATGTTGGGTTTGTGGCAAGACTGGTCATCAAGCAAAAGAGTGCAGACACAAGAAACAGAAAAATTTGGAAGCAAATGTGGTGGATAACATGGACATCGATGAATCCAATTTTTCAGGAGTTGTGACCGAATGCAACTTGATTCAGAATTCTACACAATTGTGGTTGGACATGGGTGCTACTAGGCATATATGCTCTGATAAGTCCGTTTTTCAACCTACACATAACTGGATCAAGATGAGAAACTCTATATGGGAAATTCATCAGTTTCCATGGTTGAAGGCAAAGGAACAGTAACCCTCAAATTTACTTCTGGGAAGACTATTAAATTGAATGATGTCCTTCATGTTCCAGATATCCGCAAGAATCTGATTTCTGGATCTGTGCTTTCGAAGAAGGGATTCAAGATGGTCTTCGAGTCAGACAAGATGGTTTTTCCAAGGCAGGAATCTATATAGGAAGGGGTTACTTATGTGATGGCCTATTTAAGGCAAATGTAGCCGTAATCGACAATAATATGTATTCTGATAATGCTATGAATAAAAAGGAAGTTTCTTATATTGTTGAGCATGAAACTTTATTATGGCATGATAAATTAGGACATATTAATTTCCGAAAAATGAAAAAACTTGCAAATTTAGAGTTAATTCCTAAATTTCAAGTGGATAAAAACTACAAATGTGAGACATGCGTAGAAGCAAAAATGGTTAAGAAACCATTTCATACTATTGATAGAAGTACTGAACCATTAGGAATGATTCATACTGATTTATGTGATTTCAAAAACTTACCTACAAGAGGTGGGAAAAGTATTTTATCACATTTATTGATGATTATACACGATATTGCTACGTATATCTTTTAAACAGTAAAGATGAAGCAATCACACCGTTTATGAAATATAAAGCTGAAGTAGAAAATCAGCTTAATAAGAAGATCAAGATATTGAGATCCGATCGAGGTGGATAATATGAATCGCCGTTTGAACAATTCTGTGCAGAAAATGGAATAATTCATCAAATGATAGCACCATATTCACCACAACAAAATGGCATAGCCGAGAGGAAAAACAGAACGTTAAAATATAAGATTAATGCAATGCTTTTAACGTCTGGTCTACCGACGAACTTGTGGGGGGAAGCCTTGAATATGTCTAATCATATATTAAATAAAGTTCCTCACAGTAAAATGGGAAAAATTCCATATGAGTTATGGAAAGGACACCTACCAAGCTTCAAATAACTCAAAGTGTGGGGGTGCTTGGCAAAAGTTCCTATCCCGCCTCCCAAAAAGGTCAAACTCGGACCAAAAACAGTAGATTGTTACTACCTAGGGCCTGCCCAGAACAGTAGTGCATATAGATTTTTGGTATTTAAGTTTGATATAGATGGCATCCATGTAAATACAATCATGGAATCAAGAAATGCCTCATTATTTGAAGACGTGTTTCCATACAAAAGAAATGAAGGAAATAATGTCCCCAAAAGGACACGAGAAGAACCAAGTAGTCCACATGAAGATGAAACTCATCGTGAAGTTGATGAAGTTGAACCAAGAAGAAGCGTAAGGGCGAAAACTTCCAAGTCATTTGGCTCTGAGTCCCTCGCTTACGTACTTGAACATGAACCTCAAACATATAAAGAGGCTATGTCATCTTCTGAATCTTCGTGTTGGAAAGAAGCAATCCAAAGTGAAACTGATTCAATTCTAAGTAATAAAACTTGGGAAATTAATGATATTCCACCTGGAATAAAACCAATTGGATGCAAATGGATTTTCAAGAAGAAAATGAAAGCAGATGGCTCTATCGACAAATATAAAGCCAGATTAATAGCTAAAGGATATCGTCAAAAAGGAATAGACTTCTTTAATACATATTCACCCGTTACACGAATAACCTCAATAAGAATGTTAATAACAAGTGCATCCATCTATAATCTAGAGATTCATCAGATGGATGTAAAGACGGCGTTTTTTAATAGAGATCTCGATGAGGAAATCTACATGGAGCAACCCGAAGGTTTTATATCTAAGGGAAATGAAAATAAAGTCTGTAAATTGGTAAAATCATTATACGGACTCAAACAAGCTCCAAAACAATGGCACGAAAAATTTGATAATGTCATGATGCAAAATGGTTTTCGCACAAATGAATGTGATAAATGTGTTTATTATAAACAAATTGGACAGTCATATGTCATGATTTGCTTAAATGTGGACGATATGTTAATCTTTGGTTCTAACATAAAAGTTATAGAGACCATAAAGAAAATGCTGATCAACAATTTCGATATGAAAGATTTAGGAGTAGCAGATGTTATTTTGGGAATCAAAATAATAAGAACCCCTAATGGAATTGAATTATCTCAGTTATATTATGTAGACAAAGTGATTGAAAGATTTCAAAATCTTGGGATTAAAGGAGTGAGAACACCTTTTAATCCCTCAGAAGTACTGTATAAAAACACAAATGAGAGTGTAATGCAACTGGAATACTCTCGTGTAATAGGATGTCTAATGTATCTTATTAATTGCACGAGACCAGATATAGCCTATGCAGTAAGTCGACTAAGCAGGTATACAAGTAATCCAGGAAAGGAACACTGGAAAGCACTAGTGAGAGTGCTTGGATACTTAAAAAATACCACAAATTATTCATTGTATTACCAGCCGTATTAGAAGGATATAGTGATGCAAACTGGATTGCCGATTCAGAGGAATCAAAATCCACAAGTGGTTATGTTTTTACTCTAGCAGGAGCAGCAGTGTTGTGGAATTCTACTAAGCAAACATGCATAGCTCGATCAACGATGGAATCTGAGTTTATTGCTTTTGATAAAGCAGGCGAAGAAGCAGAATGGCTTCGTCAGTTCTTAGAAGATATTCCACTTTGGCCTAAACCTGTAACGACCATATGTATTCACTGCGACAATCAAGCAACGCTAAGTAAAGCGAAATTTTTTGTGTATAATGGCAAATCTCGACACATTCGTCGATGCCATAACACAGTTAGGCAGTTACTCTCAAATGGAACTATCTCCATTGATTATGTAAGACCCAATGATAACCTAGCAGATCCATTTACAAAAGGGTTATCACGAGAGAAAATTGACTGTGCATCGAGGGGAATGAGTTTAAAAGCCTAAACCAACAAGAGTTATCTTATACGGAAACCTATCCTAGCGACTGGAGATCCCACAGACTAGGATCAATAGGCATACCAGTTCTGAATAATTTAAGACGTAATGCATTTGCTCGGACATAGTCCTACTCCATTCCCATGGTGCACAATATAAAATGCATGCCTACATAAGTTCTTCAGGTTAAAGCTATGCTTTTTAATGATGACCATATCTTGTAAAATAACAAGTGGGGTATATGTAGGATACTCCTAATGGTAGCGATCACCTATGTTAGTGTGAGCTGGGTCGGCTCTAGGAGAATATTAAAGGCTTAAATTCTCTATATACACTCGCAGAACCAGAAATTGTTCAGGACCAAAATGAACACAACCAAGAGATTGGGTGAAAAGGGAAATAATGTTCTGTTAAACTTATTATCTGGTTATACAGAAATGGCTGACGGTTCAAGATGAAATAATTCACCGATTAGCCAAGTATATCTGATGAGTTTTAACTAGGGAAAGTTCAAAGTGAAATATCTACTTATCCTCAATAAAACATTATTTCATATGTAGCATATGTAGTCTGTGATATTCAATTTTGTGTGGGGGGAAGTATATTATCATTCATGTGGGGGATTTTTAGAATTCAAAGGATGAATGACATATACTTTAGTCCCACATTGGCAAAAAGAAGTTTAGCTCCATGTATTTATATCTATTCCTCATTCCCTATATTGGCCCTTAGGGTCAGGTAATTTTGTGCGAGGGGGAGGACCTAGATCATATGAACCAAACACACACATACACGCGCGCGCTGCCTGTCCCGTTTCGTCCCGAACCGAACTGGGTCAGGTTCGGGTTCGGGCTGGTCTAGAATGAAATCTTATTTTTGCTACGAAAAAACTTAACCGATTCGACGGGTTTTTTGAAACGATGGCGGGTTTAAATTCAAACGGATGCAGGTGCGACCCGTTAGGAACAAGCGGGTGCGACCCGTTACGATTCAAATGAGCAGACGCGTTCATTTGAACTCAGACGACAACGGAAAATAAACGGTTGCGTTTTTTCGAACGGGTGCGACCCGTTAACGCATCCATCTGAAAACTATATATACATGGTGATTCTGGTCAAATCATTTTAAAACTGAATAATTCGAAAGTTTTCTTCTTCCTTCCGCTGTATACATCCTCGAATATCTACCATTACTGATCATCACAGTCAGTACATAATCACTACAATCTCGAGCGGCTTTCTCGTCTGTTGTATCCTGGGAGGCTTCGACTGAAAGTCTTAAGGAAACTGACTCGTTTCAGGCCTCAGACGAACTCGGTTAAACATCAATCTTTCCTGTTTAACTTTCACTTTGTATACCGGATAATTCTGTATCTGGTTTGTGTGCTATATTATAGTAACACTGTTTGACATAGATAATACTTCTGTCAATAATTTGATTTGTGTGCAAATCATTTCGTAGTTCATTAACTGGACTGCGGTACTGTTTCTGATTTAGTTCTGTTACAAATTAGAAACACTTATATTCATTGCAAATTATGTGTTGAGTACACAAGATATAACAGGATCTACTTGCAGACATGGCAGCCAATCTAGGTGTCTCTGATGCTATCAAATGGCAGCAGCACCGCGCCTGCTCAAACTTTCAAATCGAGTCTCCCTGCTCAAACTGTTCCTCGTCAAAACTAGTTGCATGTTGATGATATCCAGTTAGCTGCTCGATTCCCCTGCTCCACCAGTCAATATTTAGCAAGAAACTCAAACTTTGACTCTTATCTTTCATCCGAGGATTTAAATTTCTACCCAACTTATCTGAGTGGATCCTACACCATTTACATATGATTTCGGTGTTGATTGGATGTACAGTGGTAGTGGTGGGCGCATTCTAGTACTATATAGCAGTGTGTTATTTTAGACTACATTTATAGTAGTGCCTTATGATTTATTAAAAAAAGATCTTTAGGAGCATAAGAGTAGCCACCTTAATTAATTTTGAAATAAACGCTGCAAAATATTAACTGTGATCATAAATATAAAATTAACGGGAAACATATTTGTTTTATTAGCATCTTGTAGAATTATTCCCCAGGAAAGAAGTTTACAGTTTTGATCGTTATTTTTCTAATTGCATCTGAAAGCTTTGGAATTCAATGCTAGAATGAAGTCAAACAGAATTCATGAATATAATTAAGTTTTGCATAAGTTATTCCATACGTCAAAGCTTGATATGGAACAAATATCTGTACAGGGCAATAGTTATGAACTTGCCAATAGATTCGGAACTTTCATATTTTCTATATATAAAAAATCCATGTATGTTAAATCGGTGGATTCTTGCTCGCAAAAATAGCACATCGCTATTTGTACTAGCGACAGCTCATAACTATTAGTGGTTGACGATAATTTGTGAAATAATGTATTATCATTTCTTGTTATTTTGTGCAGCATCCAAGTATTTAACTGATATTTACAATCCCAGTATATACATTTGTAAAGTCAATAGCTGCAGAGGTAGAATTCACATTTGTGGGAAGAGAAAGGAAAGCACCATTACCATATAAATAGATTATACTTGGGCACTAGTTAGAAGCTACAAAGAAATCATAGGCTTTGCGCTCCCAAGATACACATGAATGCTAAAAGAAAAAACGGTATCAACAATGAAAAAGCAACAAATCAAAATTTCACTTCGACAAATAGGACAGGTTTGTAGACTTAGTTCAACAAATCTTTCGCTCTTTGGTTACAACTTAAGTTGATGTTCCAAGATGCATTGAACTATCTGTAGAATATATTCTTCGCTGTATGAACTGACAAATTTCACCCGAAGAAGAAGAGGAAACTCAAATTCTTGTTTTGGAACTGAGATGACATATGCAGGTACAAGGATAGATGCTGGAAGAGGGTACGAGGCTTAAAAAAGTGCTGAAGTCTCTTTTATTTCATAAAGGATGTCCATGATCTCCATGCAAACATCAAATCTCACAAGCTCTCCTACTTTGGACAATTCCCTGAAATGGTTAAAAAAAAAAATTCCTGAAAGATGAAAGCAATATTTGAAGCTCCAATATTGAATCTCAACACCTGAAAATAACATAAACAATAACATTTTATCTCACGAAGAACAATCTTGTCTTACGTTTGAATAACCACCAGACCTCAATAAAGACCAGATCAGCTTCAGTAAAATCCCTAGTACCAAAATGTTGATCACTAATAATTCGATCGCTTAAGCTCTTCAAGGTCTTCACTGATAGCGGTCAACTATTGTGCACTTTGCTAAAAATCCAGATAGAAATCAGAGCAAAGAATTGCAAATTGCTCTCGGTCGGTGGACTCAAAAGCCAGTGATCCCACGACCATTTTCTTGATATAGTTGGAAGGAACCGGTCAGCAAAAAATGATAATGAGATGTACTTCACGATTGGTTTCTAATTGAGTTTAAGCGATGAGTGGAAGAGGAACCGAAGAAAGCGAAACCGAAGTGATGACAACTTAGCCTCCTCCCTTTCCGTCACCGCTGCCATTTTGGCGGGAAGAGGATGAGCAGTGCAAATCTTTATATGAAGCAGTGTTCAGTTTACTCAGCGTTGATATTTTCCTAGTGTCCACAACCAAATGCCATGTTCTTTGGGTTTATAAGGCATATTGGACAAACCTTCGACTACACCATAATGGCCATTTGGTAACCCTTTTTTTTTCAATTGCCAACACTTATTTGTGTTGCCGTGTAGTCACCAAAATAAGCGTTGCTATGTTAAAAAAGTGTTACCAAAAATACATAATTTTAATTTTTTTATTGGCAACGCTTATTTTGGTTGGCTAGGCTGATTTCTAAGGGTAAAAACGTAAACCAAGTTCGTAGCCCTATTTCCCAATTTTTCATTTGTTTGTCCAACGCTTTTGTTAAACACGGCCGCCTAAATCAACTATCCAATTCCAGGTTTCAGAAAAAAGAAAAAAACGTAGCGTGACGAAGATTGAAACTTCGAATCCGTTCCTCTCTCAACGGATTTTGGGGATCTTTGTTCGATTTTCCTCGCATTCAACTCACCTTCAATCCCATTCAGTCGCTTCAGGTATAATTTTATTTCGATTTTTGTTTTGTCGATTTCACGTATAAATTCCATTTGTCTGATCTTTATTGATTTCATAAGGATATTTATTCGATTGCTTTGTGGTCATTATCGTTGTGGATTTCGTGTACAGTTTGATTTGTGAAATAATAGAGAAAATAAAACAATAGTTGATTATCTGAACACAAAAAACAGTAAGAATCTAGCAAACAAGTCGAGCATATGAATTTGTGGAAGCATGTTCACAAGTTAGTAGTCTATTATTGGGGGAATTTATATTTTTTAAATTATTTGGTACTAGTATAATAGGATTTTGAACAAATCAATTAACTAAGTTCATGGGGTCTTTGTAATTGCACATGTTTTGTGTATAGACAATGCCTGCAAGCTGTGATGGCATAAACATGGTTTGTAACTGATTTGTCTGGTGTCTTTATAATTGCACATGTTTTATGTATAAAACCGATATAATGAGCATAACTTTTATTATCAATTTACAGTATTAGCTTCCTATGTCTCATGGGGAAGATGTACAATTTTCTAGTAGATGATGAAGAAAATGTATGAAATAGCAGTTATTTCTGTTTATTTACATGTGTAATTTCTCCTTTTGCAGGATAGCCCAAGCTACAAGGCATAGAAATAAAGAACGCTCATTGATTCACCAAGGTTAATCTTCTATAAATTCTTCTATTTTGGTCTATCTATCTGTGCTTCCAAACATGTGTAATATTTGCACTAATTATGTTTTACTTTAATCTATACAAATTTTATTATAGGTTTTTACATAAGTGAGTATTTGTATGTTAGCGCAGTTTGCGTATAGAGGTTTCTTTTTATGTGTAACTACAGATTTTACTGTTGTGCTGTTTATATTGTTTTGAGCACTTCTGATAAACTCTCTCGACAATTTTTTTAATCATCCTGTATTTTCCTATTATATCGATGTTTAGCATTACTCCTAATTTATTTCAATTCTTATATTGTCTGAATGCTTGTTGTCTTGTGTTTTATTATTGCCTATAACTCATATTTACTGCTCTCTTTGTTTCTTTCTATGTCTGTTTGACTTTTTGTTTTTATGAAATTGTATTGTTTTGGTCATATTAGGTGTTGGTATGATAGGATAGACTAATGCATTTTACTGCAACATTTTTTTTACTGCTTTATGTTTCTTTCTATGACTGTTTGGTTGTTTGCTGACATCTGTATAGCTTCGCTCGCATTTATGTTTGCATTCATGACTTCTTAAAACTGACCAGTTTTTTTAGCATTTATGTTTGGTTTTTTAGCATTTATATCCTACCTTATTTAGTTGTTTGACTACATTGTTTTGCAAGTATAATATATGTTAAAGTTAATAATTTGATCCTATAGAAATGTTGTTTTAGATGGAAAGACTGCTTTTTACTAATAATGACTATTTCAAATTTGAAAGTAAGTTGGTATTAGATTGTTCTGTTTTTGATGTAATTGCGATAATTATCCAACTTGAATTTTCTCATTAATTTCTTTATTAAATAACTGTTTTAATTTTGCTGTAGTAAAAATAAATTTGCTTGCAGATTGGGAGTGCAATTTGAGATCAAAGGATTTTGCAAGAAGCCGTGGAATTGGAATTCTTTCCATTGACATTTACTCCCCTTGGACATGTATTCAGTAGGTAATTATATTTTAAAATGATGCCATTAAAGTCGATCCAGTGATGATAAAGTGTAAGGAGGAAGGTTATACATAAGTAGCTTGTGTTACAGAACTATAATTTGATAAGCATAGTATATAAACTGGGTATCCACCTTGGTCTTCCATTCGTCGAAGACTAGCAGTTATAAACATTACTAATGCTAGCGTGGTGGGATTTCCATTTCAATATCTAACTTGGTCTTCCCCCGTCACTTTTCTTAGAAATTTTGGCTTAGTATGAATTTGTAGTCTATGAAAGAAATTTAGTGTTCCAGGTATAAAACATTGTCCAGCAGCTCTTGAAGATATGCTCTAATGTAATTCTATGTAGGCTGAAACTGAGAATTCTTGAACACAAAAGAAGAATTGATCATCCCAAATTTACATTTGGAACTTCTATTGAGGTAAATAAATACATCAGTGCTCTATTTAGATCATACGCTTCACATATATATAATAATAGTAAAATTGTTTCCTTGAGCCGCACATTTATAAGTTGAAAGGAATATCATATATGCAAACACCAATATGTGTCCTAAACCGATTTAAGAATGTATAGAATAATAAATATACGAAGAACATAGATGTGTTAGCTTAATTTAAATGCAGTTCATTTTCTTTAATCTACTGCAATTAAAAGTGTCTTTTTTATATTCTTTGTATTTGAAATAACTAGTGAAGCAAAAAGCAGCTAGGAGCCTTACATGCATGCCGATAAAAAATATTAATGACCGTATAATTTGCTTATATAATTAATTTCTCTTAGCAGTATAAATAGCAGTTATTTCTGGGGATATGAATGATTCATTTAGCAAAAGACATCAATAGGATTAACTTTCTCCATTAGTTCCTCTTTGTGCCTGTTTCTACCTGCTGTGTTGTCATGGTGCAGTTCTTTCTTATTAATTTATTTTATGGTTTGTTCTCCTTGAAGCCCCAAGCATGTAAAACAGTATAAGCATTTTGATTGCTTTCGATATTATTTATCACTGGTGGCTATATTTTTCAAAGATGGATATTATATTCATTCTTATGTCAGCATCCATTGCATCAGGTGTGCAGGTAATGACTTATGGCCACTATTAAAGTTTATCTAATTAGTGAAAGGCACCGAATTAAGATGTGCATGAGTTTTTATTGCATTATCTTAAACAATATTTTCACTCATGTTATCATATTTAAGGAAGACACATATGTACTATTTTATAATGGAGTTTGCTAATCAGTCCGTAAGCTTTTGAATTTCTGGCTCGAATTTAAAGGAAAACAAAAAGGCGCATATGTACGAATAATTCTTTTTCCAGTCTTATGTTTTAACATCTATTATTACTATTTGCATTTTTCAGGGAAGAGGCGCTGAAAGCATTCCTTGGTCAGCATACCCCTATGCACATTCACCAGCTTTTCGTTCCTTGACGGGTCTTGATAAAATATCACCTCCCATTAATAGGTACTTCTGAATTCTATCATTTTAAAACTAATAATTTACTGTGTCATTTTATTAAGTGATCGCTTGTTCAGTGCATATGTCATATTACCATGAATGTATTAAATGTATTAGTTATTGTAAGTTAAATGATGTATGTTTGTGTTTGGAATAAGAATAAACATATGTCATATTATTCGATGTATTTAACAAGTAATATCTAATATAATAAAAGAAATAAAAAGGTTAGAGCCACAACTTAAAGTTGTGCAAAGAAAAATTTAAACTAGAAGTTGTATAACTCAAAGTCTAAGACTTGAAGGTTAAGACCTGAAGTCTTGAATTATGGAAAAAAAACTTTTTAATGAAGTTTACACAAGCTTGAAATCTTGACAATTAGCAAGAATGTAAAAGCTTCTAAAATTATAAGTATGCAAAAAGTTTGAGAACAAGAAGTTCATTATAAATTAATAAACTTGACACACACACACACACACACACACACACACACACACACACATATATATATATATATATGTGTGTGTGTGTGTGTGTGTGTGTGCGCACATGAATGTAAAGCTCATCAATCCATGAACTTTAAATAAGTCATAACTTAAAAGCCTGAAGCTTTATTGAAACTGTGTGAAATAATAACGATGTACTTCTTAAAGAAGATACATCATATGGGGCAATGATGATGCATCCAAATATTTCATATTTTTTAAAATGAGTTGTATCTTTCTTATATATTAACATTTACATATTGTATTAAAGAATAAATTTTAACAACTTGAAGTTGTTTATATATAGAAACTGAAGTTTAATACAGTTCCAAACCAGATGTTTTCAACATTATAATACTATCTTTAAGATTCGCATTGACATTGCTTGATAAGAAAAAAATGATTTGGAACCTTATAAACAATTTGTTTTATAATCGATAACTCGAATGAGAAAAAATACGCAAATCAATTACATATGTAATACGTGAACACACGTATATACACATATATGTGAATATTTAATTAACAGCTTGAAGTGGTTGTTAACTCATATTATAAATTATACATATATTATTTAGTAATTCAAAAAGTCGATTGACATCAATATTGAATGACTTGAAGTCATGTGCATATTCAAATGATCTATATAACTAGAAAATTACTCCAAGTTATCATACCAATAAAAGGGAATAAGCAATACAATATGAATTCATTTAATCAACTAAAAAGAGCATTATCCTCCTACAACTGAAATACATATAATGTATTTACTAGCAATAATGCAAAAATGAGAATCTAAAGAAGTTTATTATTTAATGTCACAATGTTTGTTAACATTAAGGGGGAGGAAAAAGGGATACATGTTCGTATTGATTGTAACACCCCGTAAAAATATACCTAAACAAATTAATAATAATAAATAATGAAAACTAACGATAAAGTAAGAATATATTAATGGGCTGAAAATGGAATTTTGTAGCATAAGGAATTTATCCACAAAAATATTGTAGTTATATTCATAACGAAATTCTGATCAATTTTCATATATAATATGTCAGAACCCGCTCCCGTATGGAAGAACTGCACTTAAAACAAGTTGTACATTAAATATATATGAAACGGTGTTTGAAATTCAAATTATAATATAAATATATAGAAAAATATATGACCAATAAATGAGTGATTGAAGTATTCCATCCAATTTGAATTTGTATGTATATATCATGGTTCAAGAACTCGGCCGACACCCCAAAATTTCGGGGTTACCGGACTGGTGTCGATGGTGGACGGTCCAAAATCGTCCACTTGAAACTGGTTACGATTTCTAGGGCATGAAAAAAAGAATCAAATCTCTTTGGACCCGCAGAAAAGAATGAAACACGTGAAACATAATCACCGAAAGTAGCGACAGATTAAAAGGGAATCGAATAAAATCAAAAGCTGCAATTATCACAAACGTGAAGCAACAGTAAAAACCGAACTCTTTTTTTTGTTCGAATGCCTATACAATCCATAGAATGTAAACTTAAACTTAAAACAAAACTCAGAACAAATCAAGAGAACAATAGCGATTCAAGTTCAATCTTCAAAACCGATAAGCATAAGTTCTTCCATCTCCTCTAACTGTAAGCGCGCGCGATTGAAATATGTAGAAGATCGACCAAATTTTTTTTCCGCCTTGTCGAATTCATTAAAGCAGCGACTTTTTTTTCATTTCGTATGTTTTGATATTACTGGAAGCTCGGGGAAACAACAAATGTTTAAGGGGTGGGTTTGGGGATTTTAAAACATGTCCTATAGCCTGTATCTCAACTTTGGGCTAACATGTTTCGTTTTGTTTCCTTGCAAGGTCGGAATCCATACGCTAAGTGTACTGCATGCTCAAGTTTGTTTTTCTTTTCTTTTCTAAGTTGATAATTTATATAAGAAACTATCTTTGATTGATATAAGAAGCACAGAATAGGAAAAGAGACTTGTAATAATATTTTTGCAAATCATAGACACACTATGGAAAACCAAACAAACGCTGCAGAAATCGGTAGGAATTATGGCACCCCAATCGATGGCAGTATTCGAAAACCGAAGTACAGTTTCTGCAACAAACAAATCAATGGTGGTGGTGAAACACGTTTGAAAGAACATTTGGCGGGCGTAGGAGACAATGTAATGGCATGCAAAAACGTTCCTCAAGATGTTAAAAAACTTGTGCGAGCGAATATTGTTGGGAAATAATCACCATAATAACGGAAAACTCGAGAAGCAACACATACAAGAAGAACCGATGAGTATACCTCAGCTACTCGACTCAGAAAGTGAAGATGATGAAAAGGGAAGATGATAGAAATGTTCTTCGTGCAATACGGGAAAGCAGAGATACATTCAAAGAACAGAAAATGCAAAGATCTTATAGACAATCAGGCATCGGTTCTAGTCAAATAGAGTGTAACTTTTGTGGTAAATCTGTTAGAGTGAAAGGTGATTTTGAAACTCGTACTGCTGCAAGGATTGATTCATATATGCAACAAAGGTGGTAGTTCTCAACATTCTACTAAATCTACAATAAAGAGCATCAAAAATGCTAAAAATCATATAGGTAGTGCCATTGCTAATTTTTTTTTATTTTAACCATATTCCACATAATGTTGCAAGTAGTCTTTATTATGCAACTATGGTTGATGTTATTGCGAAATGTGGTCGTGGAATAGATTCACCTACAGCGTATGAATTATCATATCCATACTTGGAAATGGAATTAGAATAAGTTCTCTTATATATCAACACTTTCCATAATTTCTGGGATGAGTATTGTTGCACATTGATGTGCGATGGTTGGAGTACTCAGAATCGACGGAAAATTATAATTTTTCTTGTGTACTCCACCCATGGAACAATATTTTTTATATCTATAGACGCTAATGATGATTTCAAATGGGAGAATATCTATTCAAATTGATGGAGGAAGTTGTAGATCTATTGGAGAAAATAGAGTAGTGCAGGTAGAACATATAACGAAGCTAACTACAAAGCTGTTGGACAATTATTAATGCAGAAATGAAAACATTTGTATTGGACACCATGTGTTGCACATTGCATTGATCCGATCTTATAAGATATTTCGAAAGAAGAAGAGGAAAAAATTGTCATTTCAAATTGTCAATTAATTACCACATTCATATACAATCATGGTGAGTTACTTTCTATAATGAGAAAAGAGACAAATGGCAAAGAACTGATTAGACCGGCAGTGACTAGATTTGTCACTCATTTCATTGCATTAGACTCTAAACATAAAAATGACTTAAGAAGAATGATCACTACAAGGGAATTGTTATCAAAATTGCCTAAGCTCAATTTTAAGTATAAAAGAACGGCAACTAATGTTGCTGATTTGATTTACAATGATACTTTTTGGACGGCTGCTGCTTCCCTCATTCTCATATTTGAGCCATTAGTCAAAGTTTTGAATATGGTGAATAGCGATGACAAAGCAGATATGGACTATCTTTACGAAGCGATGGAACTCGCAAAGGAGTCAATTAGAAGATACGTTGGTGTCCGACAATCAAAGAAACGGTGGGACATTATCGATATAAGATGGGAAAAACAAATACATCGACCAATTCATGTGGAAGGTATTTTAAAAATTACTACTTTACAAAATCAAAATTTATAACATCACTGTTAGATCCAAAATTGGCTCCAACACCCAAATTATTCAATTATGCAAAGATTAATATCAGAAAAAATGCAAGAAAATCAGAAAAGACACGATATTTATAGTGGTTCGGCGTTAACAAGCCAACGTCCACTTTATATATCTATGATTATACTTAAGATTCGAGTACAATCAATGATTTATCTCTCAACCTCACTTTTACAATGTTGGTTCACTCAGTGAATTCAAGGCAACTCTAAATGGGAATAATGGAGATATGATAATGGTGGAATCAGAGCTCAGAATTGCCCAAAAGATTCTGAAAAATGCCAAGCCTTGGGCTATTTATAGGTGATATCTGCAGACGGATCGTGGTCATACGTGGCACAAATCTCAAAGATCTTGGACTGGTTCGTGGCTTGATAGAGAAATGTCAATATAGCCGTTGTGGACAGGTGTCGTGAGATCCTATATTATCGGATCGTGTATGCCTCAGTCGTGGCCTTCAGTTCTCAGCTTCAGAGGTCGGATCGTGGAGTGTTTGAGTGGACGGATCGGATCGGACCGAGCTGGTGTGAGCGGATCAGATCGTGATCATGGGGGGTGATCGCGAACCGTGAAGGATGCAACTTCATGAACAAGGCTTCGTATTAGACATGTGCTTGGACCTTGGTGGCTTGGTCTAAAATCTAGCCAACATTTTGTCCCCTCGAAGTATGTTTTATCAAGGATGGAATATGCTTTGAAATTACCGAGTTATCTTTTCATGAAACGACGTGAACCAACGGACATGCCTGTTTGGGACGTCGCATTACTCCGAAGAGCTGCGTTCTCTGACTGGTATAAATATGCAGTTGATTTTCCAGTCATTCCTTTATTCATCGATTAACTTTCAGCTTCTGATCTTCAGAGTGAATTACTGATAATTTGCGAGGTAAGCCTTCAAATTTTTATAAATATTTTTATGTTTTCCCTTGGTCGTTCTTGAGTTCAGGTTGTCGGACCTTATCACGGTCCGTGAGCACAACGTTCATCACGAATCGATGGCCAAGCGGACTTCTTTTTGAGTCGCGACAGCTCTTTTGGTTCCGGCCATAGGCTTTTAGCGGAACGGGCCCTATCACGAGTCGAAATGGGCTCCTATTCACGGCCCGTTTACTCCAAATAAGACAAAAAGGGGAATACGAATGGACACCGGTTCGCCTATATAAATCGGACCCTTGTCCTCCTTCCCCTTTCTTCTTCATTTTGCAGCTGTTACCAATTCTCCTGAGTGAAATCCTAACTTTAAATTTCCAAAAACCCACTCGCCTCCTAACTTTAGAAAGGCAATCATGTTAGAAATGTTTTCATGCAATTTCATCCTCGTTTTTCTTGAGTTTTCACTGATTTGAGAGGAGAGGATGGCGGAATTTTGTGGTGTCCAAGGCTTTAGAGGCGACGATGGTTGATGGGTTCAGCTGTTCAAGTTTGTGAGTGAAGAGGA
Organism: Allium sativum; assembly: GCA_030737875.1. NCBI lineage: Eukaryota > Viridiplantae > Streptophyta > Magnoliopsida > Asparagales > Amaryllidaceae > Allium > Allium sativum. The sequence goes on from CM060926.1 coordinate 243,570,040, forward strand.
GGAAAGAAGAGGAAGAAGGAGTTGGTCAGTTCGGATCGCAGATGTAGTTGGTGTCAATCGGATTGGGTCGATTCGTAGGCGAGGCCTAGGCTCGAGTCGTGGGAACAGGAGGACCAGGGAGGAAACTGTGATGTAATACTGGATAGTGGATCAGATCGCAGTAATAGAGAAGCATTGGGTCGTGGCATTGGACATTAAGGTGGATCGTGGGGGGTTTGTCACGACCTGTTCAGATAGAGAACAATAGGTCAAGTATTTCAGCGTTCCGGCTCTTCCACGATCTGGAGATTTTCCGCGACCCAGTACATTCTCACGAACCATCGACACATAACGACCGAACCCTGTCTCACGATCCGGTCTGATGAACGATCCGATGCACATGTTGACTAAATAATTCGATTTAATTCTGATATTCCAATGGACAGTTAGGTTAAGGCCTTTGAGACGAACTTTCTGGAATGAACAACTTAACTTGATGGCATATCACGACCAATATCTTGTTTATTTAACTAACTTCATGCTTTTCTTATATGTACGCACAAGCACACACTTGCACTTACACACACGGGGAACGGGTAATTGTGTTCTAATTTTTACTCGCCAACACAGCTATGTCGGATAAACAAGTGACTGAGACACCGAATGAAAGTACCGAATCAGAGACATCAATACATCATAACCCTGATGTGCTTCCCTCGGGTTCAAATGAGGAAAAATCTGGTCCTGATTACGAGACGGGCACCGATATAGAGTCAACGACTTCTGAGAGCACGTCCCTTGAAAATGAGGATGATCGAGCTCCTGATGAAATTCCGGGTGTTAAGGAAATAGAGAAGTTCACTGATTCTTTACCCTCCAAGTTAGACGATATAAAACTTAAGAAGATATGTTTAAGACACGGAATTCCCTGGGACGATGTGAAAGCTCCAGAAAGCGAAGATAGACCTCATTCTGCCCCAGAGGGGTACATGACTGTTAGTCGACTCATGTGCTAGGTATGGGCTATTCCTCCTTTTCCTCCACTTGTTGTCGATCTCTTAAGATAGTTATACATTTCCCCCATGCAACTCCATCTGAATGCCTATCCGGCTCTGTATACTATGTATATTGCTTATATGGAGATTCTGCAGACCGAACTTACCCTTAAAGATCTGAAGTTCTATTATCATTTCAAGCATCGCTCCGCAGGGGCTCCCAATTTTTCTTTCTTCGAATCAGTTGCCAACAGAAAAGTTGTGACGGATGGTTATAGTAACATAGGGGATATTAAATCCGACTGGTTTTATATAAAACACCAAGCTGGATGTGCGAGGAAGTGGCTACAAGCGAGTATGTTTTTAACTTTCCCGTGTTTAATTCGAATGCCTAGTCTCAGTGCTAACAAATCATTTTGTTCCATACAGATCACAGCTTTGAGAGAACGGAAGGATCGATATATGAAGACCGAATGTCCCGCCTTCTCAAGAGTAACTCAGATTTCTTAAGGATTAAGAAATGTATCACCAACGAGAACCTTCACAAACACCGTCTTTTAGACATAAGATTCGGACTTGGAGCGGGCGGCAAACTTTACAAGTATATACCTCCGATTGAGGGAGAAGGAACTTCTCAAGCTGTAAAGACAACTACCCTTCGCAAGAGTCCTTTGCCAATGATTAATCAGGATGACGAGGATTTAAACGTATACAAAGGAGACGAGGGGCGAGCCGACGAATCAAAGGAGGTCCCGACATCTGAGGGGCAGTCTCCTTTAAGAACTTCATCACCGGTTGAGTCTGTCGCTCAAGATGAATTAACGGAGGAACAGATACTCCGGGAATTAAATAAGATTCCTTTACCGGACGATATTTATACTTAGGAAGATTTCGGATGGGAACCAATTTTTCCCATCTCTAAAGAGATGAGTGCCCCATTTGGAGAAAAAGAAGTCATCCAAACGAGCCTAACTCCGGGCCCTGGTCTGTTAAAAAGGGGATTTCACGGGATGCACAAATCACATGCACCATTTACCATAACACTCTTTTACCACTGTCGTTCATAGTTTTAACATGCACCTGTTTCTTTTGCAGAAAAAATGTCTCGCAAGCGGTCTTATTCTTACCGTTCCCTTCGCGAGGGCACACCAAGCCTCCTCCCAGATCCCGAACATGCTCGTAGTGATAGTCGGGGAAGGGATAGTCGTCGGCCCCTGGATTCTCATCAACCTTATTCCACACGATCTCAATCTCCATCAAAGTAAGGTTTTGAAAGGACTCATAGTCGTCCATCCTTACCGGCTGGGGGAAAACAACTTCCTAGAGATTCGACCCCTCCGAAGAGTACGCCTTCTCATGTCCAATCTTCTAAAAAACACCACAAGCCAGAGGACAGAAACAAAGATGAGGGTAAGATCGTAGAGACGAGAAATACATATCATGTTTCTTCTAGCGAGCACGACTTGGATACCACCGCTGCGCAGAATATTGCTCCCAGTTCTGAAATTCAGGCCAGGCTAGAGCGCTTGCGAAAGCAGTTCCCTGATATTTTCTTTGAGAGGATGGTATTCGTCTCGGATCTTGAACCGGTCACCGAGGATTGGGACACAGAGGTGATAGGGTACGTATGCCATGTGGCTAAACAATACAGAGTAATGAAGAAGCATGCTGCTACACTTTCTACTATCATCCGCCAGATGCAGATGGAAGCAACCAGAGCCAGAGTAAAGATTGATAATGATGCTAGGGCTAGGAGAAAAATGGAAAAAGAACTAGAGGATGCACAGGCCCAACTAGCTTTAGCTCGGCGAGATGCAGAGAATTACAGGTCCGAGCTGGAGAGTGCTAGGGAGCGTTTTTGCAGTGAGCTTGACTTAAACATCCAGGAACGGGTGGCCCTGAGGAAGGAAGTGGAAGATCTCAGGGCAATTAATACCGAACTAGAGACAACACAGGAATGCTTTACTGCTGAGAAAGATGCCTGGGAGAAAGAGAGGCGAGCTTAAAAGATGACCTCGCTCTCTCCAAAAAGGAAAAGGAGGTTTTAAATGATCAACTTGCCCAAGCTGAGGAGCGTGCAGCTCTCGCTGAAGGTAACACCAATAATGCTCTTGAATCAGCCACTGCTGCTGCTGATAAGCTCGCTGAAAAAGAGAAAGAAATAGCTAGTTTTGAGGAACTGTTGTTCGACTTCTTTGGTCAAGTCATCAAGACTCGAGACAACTCTTGGATTCCGGACTATCATGTTACTTTGGCCAATGTATGGGTTGCAATTGTCGAAGGCGAGAAGCGGCGATTGATGGTCGATGAGATTGAAGAAAACCAACTGATGCAGACCTTTCTTAGAGGTGAAGAACCTGAGGCTTTGGAGAAAGGTAGACGCCTAATCCATGAGGTGATCGAGAGGGTGAAGAGTAAGCTCAAGGTCAAGGATAAAGTTGGCGAAAGCTCGAGCTCGGTGGTGGAGCCCAAAACCTCTGATGTCGAGGAATATAACCTTGATGATCCATTGATCCCCCTGGCTCCAACCCCTCCAATTGTCGGGACTACCACTACAAATCTGGGAGATGAGTCGGTTGAAGGTATCTGTATTATTTTCTGCTGCGATGTATTTAAATGTGATTTAAATCTCTGATATTTCTGTGTAATATTCTTTTATACTCTGCATATTCTTGTAATCTGATGCATTGTTGTAATATGCAATGAAATGTTCTTCTATATGCGTTCTGATTTGTCGTGTTCTCAAACGATAAGGCGTTTCGAACGGTTTGGGTCGGTTTAACGACTGGTTCGGACCGAGCGAAATTCCTTTCTCGTTACAGTATCTCCATATTCTCTCCACAGTTCATCAAAGCAATCATAACTTGTCGTCGTCTCACGGGACAGACAACTGACATGGCCACATCTCCTCCTTATTCACTAACCTTTGCTTCTCATGGTGTAGGTACCAAATTGGTCGAAAAAGGTGCAGAGGAGAAGGTAGTGGCAGAGAAAGTTGATGTCCCCCCGGGTTCTGGTATTGAAGTTTCCGAGATTCCAAAGCAAACCGAGGGCACAACAAGTGAGAGAGTCACGGTAGCACCTATGGAATCTGGCACCGGCGCTCCTGCAGATGCTGAGATTATTGCGGCTTTGCATGACAAAGATGGCGGTCATGGATATGAGGAAGAGGAAGTTGAAATCATAGACGAGGCCAAGGATGGTGATAGTGAAACCTTGGCTGACACGCAAACTAGGAAAGAAAAGCGGTTGGTTCTTAAGAAGGGGGAACAGGACCCTATGTTCGTGACCCCTATTTCTGAAATGGACCCCAAGACGGGGTTGGTTATAAGATTCTCTTCCAAATCAATAACTTCACAACTTGCCTCCCAACCTTACAGTCCTCCCCCGTAGCCTCTTGTTGATAAGAGGAAGGCGAAGAAAAGTGACCGCCCTGGTACTGATAAAGAGGAGTTGGAGAAACAGAAGAAGGAAAAGAAATCAAAGTTATCTCCCAAGCGTAAATAGAATGCACTTATTAGCTCATATTTTAGCTTTTAGGATTTCTACTGGCCATAAAATGTAGTGGTGAGAATGGCCCTCACTTTTGTTTAGCTTCTTATTCTTGTAGATCTGCTGTTAGTAAATGAAAATCTATTTCTTTTGTGCCATTGTGTTCCTGCAAGTTCATCATGTTTGCAGAGTTTAAATAATCATAATTGAAATAATCGTAACTAAATGCTGAAGTCATGAGTAATAATCATTGAAAAGTTCGTGCGCTAAGTAAATGTGTAGTGTTATACATATATGCCCCCAATCAATCGTCATTATAGTGCCTGGTCAGGGCTTATTGGCGATCGATTAGAGTCATATTTAGACTCCCCCATGTCCGACAATGAAGGATTCGAATCATTTGGTGGCATATGCCACTATGCCTTTATGCTTTCCCAATCCTTAGGCGGGGATAGGAATTCTCGTGGCGCTAAGTCTCTAATACCTTTACACTCTCCCGATCCTTCGGCGGGTTAGAGTTCGAGCTCGGTTCTTAGTCTGCTCACTGATCCTTCAGCGGGGCAGAAATTCTGGGGGCGCTAAGTCTCTAGCGCCTTTATACTCTCCCGATCCTTCAGCGGGTTGGAGTGTTATCAAGGCGGTTTTACCATGGTGCACCTGCACGCCTTGGGGACGGTATCTTTGCGTCCTTTATACTCTCTCTTTAATCTCGAGAGTTAGAGTGCAAGCAGAAGTGTGATTTACCTCGCTGCACCTTTTAGAGCTATAGTTATCGTTAGCTTTCCGATCTAATAGATGGCATTTTGGATCAGCTATTTTGAGATTACTACATAATTTAAAACAAACTTCAAAAGGGTAATGATATATTAATCAAAATAAAAGAGCGGATAAGAAATGGTGCAGTAAAGGTAAATGACACGCGATATTTTTATAGTGGTTCGGTCGAATCATGACCTATGTCCACTTTATAATCTTTTGTTCAAGTAACCAGACTATTCTAGGAAAGTCGAGCCTTTTTACATGGTCCTAGAAAACAAAAGAGTAAAACTGACAATTTTACGTCAGATAAAGCCGCAGATGCTGGGCATTCCACACTCTGGGTATTTCATCTCCATCCACGGTTGCTAGCTTGAAGGTTCCATTATTAAGATTTCGTAAAATGGAGTATGGTCCTTCCCATTTCGGACCCATATGTACTGGGGGCGGAAAGACGCGCTTCAGAACCAAGTCTCCAGGTTCAAATGTTCAAGCTCAGACTCTTTTGTTGTAATACCGAGCTATTTGTTGTTTATGCCTCAGGGCACGTAAGTCGGCTTCTTCCCTTTTTTCCTCAACCATGTCCAAGGATTCAAGGAGCAACTCATTGTTGGTCATCGGATCATAATAAATGGTTCGATGAGATGGTACTTCCAACTCGACCGGAATGACCGCCTCAGCTCCAAAAGCAAGGGAAAACGGGGTGTGACCCGTCGCCGACTTGTACGTTATTCTATAGGCCCATTGTGCCAGGGGTAATTCATCAACCCACATGGTTTTGGCCCTCTTCAATCTTTTCTTTAGAATGGATTTGATCACCTTGTTTGCCGCTTCAACTTGTCCGTTCGACTGCGGATGTGCCACAGAGGTGTACCTTTTCTCGATGTGATACTTCTGACAGAAATCTCGAAACTCGGTGTTGTCGAATTGGGTCCCATTATCGGTTATGATGACTTTTGGAATCCCAAACCGACATATAATCTTCTTAACGACAAAGGTGATCACTCGCTTGGTTGTGATCGTGGTCAAAGGCTCTGCTTCTACCCATTTAGTAAAATAATCTATGGCCACAATAGCGAACTTTGCTCCACCCTTTACTATAGGGAGGTTCCCAATAATGTCAATTCCCCACATAGCAAAAGGCCACGGGCTTGTCATTGTCTTCAACTGACTAGGTGGCGCCCTAGGAATCTTGGAGAATTTTTGGCAAGCATCACAACGTTGTGCATACTTGGTTGCATCCTTGTTTATGGTAGGCCAGAAATAGCCATATCGCAATATCTTCTTTGCCAACGTTTGCCCCTCGGTGTGATCGCCACATTCGCCTTCATGGACCTCTTTCAGCACACGCTTGATGTCATCATGGGCGATACACCGAAGGAGGGGCATCGAGAAACCTTGTCTGTATAGGACATTGCCTTGCAACAAATATTGGGAAGCCTTTCGGATAACTGCACGCCTCTCACTTTTCTTTGTTAGAAGCGTTCCATTCATCAAAAAATTCTTTAGAGGGGTCATCCATGACTCCCTCTCAGGTTCAATCTCTAGTACCGGATCAACTTCCATCTGATCTATGCTAGGGAACTGTATTACTTCAATCGGGCCTAGCTCCGTATCTTCTGGATTATTGGAACTAGACATCTTCGCTAGCTTGTCTGCTTTTTGATTCTCCGCTCGAGGAATATGAGATATGATGTGGTGATCAAAACCATCTAACAACTTCTTCACTTTCTCCAAGTATGATATCAACCTTGGACTCTTAGCTTGAAACTTTCCAGTGACCTGGTTTACGACTAAATTGGAGTCGCAAAAGATGTCTAGCTTTGTTATCCCCAATTCCTTTGCAAGCTTCAACCCGACAATTAGAGATTCATACTCGGAATCATTATTAGTGGCATGGAACTCTAATCTAAGAGCGTAATATATTAGCCGTTTCTCTGGAGTTTCAAGAACCACTCCGGCACCAGATCGTCTGTCATTTTTAGCTCCATCAGTGTATAGTTTCTAGGCATTAGGGTCAAGGAGTAGCTTTGGAGGATCGTCTTCTTCAGTTACCACATCATCTTCTAAGATGGTAAATTCTGCTATAAAGTCCGCAAGCACTTGCCCTCTTGTCGACCTTCGGGGTTGGAAGTTTAGGTCGAATTGACTCAGCTCAATGTTCCATTTAAGCAACCTTCCTGATGCTTCTGGCCTTTGCAGGACTTGCTTAAGCGGGTGATCAGTGTAAACAGTACTGGGGTGAGCCTAGAAATAATGGCATAGCTTCCTAGATGCGATCAGCAAACTGTACGCAAGCTTTTCTATTTTCGGGTAATTCCGTTCTGCAGCCACCAATTTCTTACTCACATAGTACACCAGTCTTTGTACCTTATCCTTTTCTTTGACCAAAGCCGAATTGATTGCGTGAGATGACACTGCTAGGTACACAAATAAATCCTCGTGATCCACAGGCTTAGACAGTATAGGGGGTCTTTCCAAATGGTTCAACAGATTCTGGAATGCTTCTATACAATCGGGAGTCCATTTAAAGTTGTGTTTGCCTCGCTTTATTAGTTCGAAAAATGGGATGCATTTATCTGTAGCTTTGGAGATGAACCTACTCAGCGCCGCCACCTTTCCAGCGAGGCTCTGGACATCCTTAATTTGCTTTGGTTCTTGGATATTTCGAATTGCTGTAATTTGATCTAGACTGTTTTCAATTCCATGCGAGCTGATGATGAATCCTAGGAATTTTCCGGATGATACCCCAAACGAGCACTTCAAAGGATTTAACTTCATCCCGTATTTCCTAAGAATCTCAAACAACTCTGCTAAATCTGCAGTATGGTCTGATGATTGTCTGGACTTTACCAACATGTCGTCAATGTACACCTCCATCGTTTTCCGATTTGGTTGTAGAACATTCTATTCACCAATCGCTGATATGTGGCACCGACATTTTTCAGGCCGAAAGGCATCACCACATAACAGTATAATCCCAGATCTGTAATGAAGCTGGTATGTTCTTGGTCTGGGACATGCATAGGGATTTGGTTGTACCCTGAGTAGGCATCCATAAAAGAAAGAAGTTAGTGACCCGCGGTTGAATCTACCAACTGATCGATTCGAGGTAACGGAAAGCTGTCTTTTGGGCAGACTTTGTTTAGATCTGAAAAGTCGATGCATGTACGCCACTTTCCATTGGCCTTTTTTTTTTTTTTTTTTTTTTTTTTTTACCAAAACTGGGTTTGAAATCCAGTCAGGGTACGTCGAATCTTTAACAAATCCATTACTCCTCAGTTTTTTGACTTCCTCCTTCAAGGTGGCAGACCTTTCTGGACCGAGCATTCGCCTTTTCTGCTTGGCACGAGGATGTTTCGGGTTAATGCTTAACGAATGACTCATAATCAAGGGAGATATCCTACACATGTCCGCATAGGTCCAGGCGAAAACATCCAAGTTAGCTTTCAGGAAATTTGTTAATTCTTTCACTACAAGAAAATCTACATTTAGTTACATTTATTGGTAGCGTTTATAGTGTGAATGTAACTAATGGTATTTTTACAAATTCTTTTTCCTTTGTTTTATTTTATGCACGCTGCCAAATTTTACTGCCTTCCCGCCCACTGCTAAAACCCTAGTCACGTTTTCCCGTCCAACACTCTAATACTTTCGTTTCTCCCCTTGGTCAAAAATCTCTCTCGCTCATACTGCCAAGTTAGCTCTTCTCACGCTACTTCTCTCGTCTATTTTTTACTCTTTACTTCATCGATCCACTGGTCCCTCAGTCTGGCCCTGCTTACTTTTGAGATTTGTTCTCAAGCCCTAGTTCAGCAAATCTAGGTAACCGCAAGTACCCTAATTCGGTTGAGTTATTTTAATTTTTGTACTATGTTTTTGGTACTACAAGAACCCTAGTTACTATATTTTGCTATTATCATTCAAGATGACGATGAGGAGATATCTGTAAATTCAATCATGGATCTAATTGGTAAATCACACACTTTTCTATGTAGGGTGACGATGATAAGTTTTCTATGAAGGATGCCGGAAGTATATGGAGGGAAAATGACAAGTAAGTAGATATGGATCCTCTAGATTTTGTGTAATTTCTAAGTAGTTATAGATGAACAGCAGAAAGCAGAGGTGTCTGGATAGATAAATAAATATTCTACTGAGTTTTTGTTGTAAAAGATGAAATAAGCGTTGACAAGTTTTTCTCCCCGAATGACTACTTTTGCTAAATTTTTAATGTAAAAGATGAAACAAGCGTCGACTATTTTTTCTCGCAAATGACTACTTTTTAAGTTCAAGTACAAACATTATGTTGATAAACACTTATTATAAGTTACTTTATGCACGGTGTCATTTGTTGACACGAAGGAAGTTCTATAACTTAGACATGATGAGAAGTGATGGAGATGATATTACTCCTCATAAACATTAATGCGGTGTTGGTCTGAATACTCCTAAGGAATCCAATTACAACGCGGAGTAATGTGGTTTCATAATGTAAACAGTGCTGCTGCAGAAGCTGGTATGATCATCTCCTTTAGAGCAAGTTTGGGTATAACCTGTAAAACCAACCTTATACCCAAAATTGGTTTGTCAGACAATTTTAGTTGATTAGTCTTTATCCACTGTGATGTGACATCAGCCTAGACGATCAATCTTAGACTAGTTTGAATTTGAATTTACAAATATAACAAACTGCCATCTTATGTAAACAGGCTGGGTAAGTTTATCCTCGTCACCACTTGTACTATGTTAGTTTAAGATGATCCAACTAATGTGGTAAACCTAACAACAAAGAACGGTCTATATAGAACAATTCTTTCATCTTTCCTCGTATTTCACAAAATATTATGGTATTATCTTGGGTTGTTATATATGATTATAAGATTTTAATTTGATGTTACATTTCGCTACAGGTTACAAAACACCAAATGATTTTCATAACAAGTTTAAAGTAGCTATGAATGAAGATGCATATTTGGGGGAGGGGGCTGTTGGTTTGTTGGTTGCATCAGGTGTGAAAGGGGGTTGGATTCAGGAGAAGGAAGCAGGAGCCCTCAAGTTTCCTTCCCTAGAGAAAGGACTAGCCCATGTTACTAATTCAGCAGGCCCAACGTTAGGTCATATACAAATATCAATGAGTGTTGGTCTTAGTGAATCATATCAGGCAAGGTATGTTTAATGTAACAGTATGTTTACATTTTAACAAATAATACGACCACAATGCTAACTTGTTCTCCTTTATATCTTAAAATAACCAAAAAGTTAAATTAACTTAACTTTCATTTTTAGTTAAATTCCACATAACAATGCATACTTTAGGAGCTTACGCATATCAATTTTCTTATATGAAAAAAATTATAATTCCAACAAATTGGCTTCTGAATTTAGTTTCCTAGACACCGATCGTATGATTTGAACATTTCAGAATATTCCTTATGTGACTATACATACAGTACAAAATGCTTTTGTGATTCACGTAGACTGTTCCAATTGATTGTGAAATGTTAAACTAAAATTATTTCTATTGCTTGTCCACCACTGAAATCCCGGATGATGGGAGTTATATTAAATCTGCATTATGCAATGTTTTCTCGCTAACATCTACAATGCAAACCATGATATATACAATGTTTTCTTAGTGAATATACATGTGAGACACATGCAATGAGGTGTTGTCCTTACAGAGCAAAATAACCCTTAAAAAGGAAATGAACGTGGTCATGAAGTTCTGTTACTTAAAAGCACGTGTCATATAATAACATCTTTTTTATTTGTGCAGGCTTTCATCATAGCAGCAGTCAAATATCGGCATGTGATACGTGCTAGTGAAGAATTACATGTTTATATTTGGAGAAACGAATCATATTCTTAACTAAACAGTTCCAGGTAAATGCACAATCTATTTGCTTTTGCCTATGCTTTTCTTAGATAATGTCTCATGATTCACGTACCTAAATATTTTCTTTGGTTTGATTGCTCCCTTTGTCTGAATGAGATAGTTGTCGCTAGTGTGGTGATCTCTTAAGTGGTTCAGATCCGGGTCTGTGTTTTTTTGGTTGGTGAGAACGATAGTAGCTAGAAATCTATTGTGTCGATCTAATGAACTCTAGTTTACTGACTTGATAAAGGCATCATATTATGATAGTAATGTAGTCATGGAAAAATAACAGGCAACCTCCAAATTTTTGACTGCAATAGTGAGTGCTCATTCATTACACCTTTTATGCAATGAACTTCCAGAACCCGAGCATTTACAAGCATTTATTTCTGTCCCAATCAAATTCGAAGCTCATGCCGAGCTCTTGTTGCATTCAATGCACGTTTTCAATAAGTTACGAACTAGAAAATGCTGAACAACATTTCTTACAATTCCTTAAAATATTATGTTGTCAAGGCTTTGAAATTAATGTTATATTAATGTACAGAGTTACTAATTACAACTTATTATTTTTACAGGATGTAGGTGCTTAAATTTATGGTTCCTTAGTAAAAGTGTTAACCATATTGGATATGAAAGATTTGAACAGCTGTCTAGTTTGAGCTTTTGCTGTAGGAGCTATTTTCGAACTTTTTGAAGTAAGAAAAAATTAACTGTAACTCAACAACATGAGCATAGGAGGTAATCTCTTTTATTTTACTTTCTCTGTAGAAAACGATACATGTTAAATTGTGTTGATACGCTATTTGTAATTTGTAAATTAGCTGAATATTGCAGGGTATGCTAGACCATATTGTTGGGAGGCTACCACAAATTGAGTATATAGCACAAACTTTTGGTAAGCATGCAAAGAATAATTCTGGCCTTATCAGAGAGCCTGGTGTTGGAAATACTAATGTTGCTGAAGGGTTAGCTCAATGCATTACAAGTGGAGTTATCCTAGAAACAACGAAGAGAAAAAGGTTTGAAAATATATTCATTTGACAGCAATGATGTCAGTATATACATCATATTTAAAAAATTATGGCTTAAAATTTTAACATATAGACTACACTGTTCAACTTGTCAATTTTTATGGTAATCGAGACGAGGGAAATACATTTAACAAAGATAAACCGAGAGCTGGCTGATATTCAGTGGATTCATGCTTTTCCTTTTAACTGTCACGAAGATCAATAGGAAGAACCAGTTGTGAATAAAAAGAGGAAAGGATTGAAACCACCAAAAGCTGACGATGATGGTCCTGCTACTAAGTCAAAAAGAAAGGGAAAAGTGATTATTGAGGTAAACTTTAGCATTTATAAAAATGAGGTTTTTTTTTCCTGCATTGGTTCTTCCAGTACACCCAGTGCACAAGAAATGCATTGTCTTCCATTTAATTTGGTATTGATGATCATTAGACGCTTTATAAATTGTCTTTAATGTGCATTCTCTTGACTTTTAAGTATTTCAAAAATAAATAAAAATTCCCTAGGTTCATTGATACTTAGGTTTCATCATTGTAAATTAAGCTCATTGTGCCTAGATCTGACTATACTATTGAATTCAAACTTGGGTGTTGATTGTTATTTTTTTATTGTGAACCATTCCTATGGTTGTGATCTCCACTGAATTTCTATAGCAAGACTTTCAGTTAGGAAAAATGATAGTTGCATGCATATCTGAGAACACCATTTTAAATGTTACTAATTTGTTTGCTTTCTTGTGGCAGTATGAAGGGGATGACGGTATGTCTAGAATTAATTATCTGAGAATAGTACACGATTATTCACTCATGTTTTAGGAGCCAATACAAACGTGATTTCCTGAATCTGCTTTGAATTACTTTTGGATAGGAGGTACAACTCTAATTTAAAATGAAAATAAATTATAAATGTGGATCTTTGCTTTTGCTTTGGTTTTTACATGGAATTATATTCTTTTTCATCCTTGCTTATTTGTTAGCCTTCCGGGTGGCCATGTGTTTGATTAATACAACAACAAATTTGTTTAGTACACACGTCATGAGCATCCCCTGCATCATGACATTCAAACATAGGCTGTCACTGAATGATTCATTTAATAATATTTTCATTAATGTTAGCTTTATATTACAGGGGAATATTTGATAATTTAATAATATGTTTTTCTGAGTTAATTATTGTCTTTAACGTTGAAACTGAAATTGCTTTCTTTCTCAGAAACCTAACATTACTAGTCATGAAGTCTTGTGTGTAATGACTAAAGGTGGGACTCAAAAAATATGCACTTGAATTATTTTTAAACTTGTATTAAAATTCCTCATTTGTATAGTAGCTGCCTTTTGCGTTAACTTGTGTTTTCATTTTTTGCATAGTTTCTCTATACTCCTGGACTTATGATCTTTCATCTCTTGCACATCAAGGAAGCCACCACTGTGCGCCTTACATCATAGCCTATGAGTTCTTCGTAGGTAACGTTCACCAAAATCCACTAGCAACTGTCAAAGAACATTTAACATCGATCACCACACATTCATTGCACTAAAATTTCTGCACTGCAGTTCGCTTCTCTAGGTCACGTCATCCATCAAGAACGCGAGCACTCCCTCAAGTCATAGCACGCCCACTGTCATCTCCCTTCAGCATCCTGACTCTTTAGTGCATGTGAGCTCAACATCGGACCATCATTCCTCGGTCGTGCTTTCGCCACAATATTGCATGCACGCCTGTCTCTAGGTGGCATCTTTTTCTCACTCGCTGCTCCAGGTGAGTCTCCCTAATTGTCTATTTTTTCCATTGAGGTTGATAGCCAAATGTAGAAATTTATAGCATGGGAAATTGATTTGAGGATTCGGATATTTTTCATTTGAGATCAGTTAAGTTAACCAGTATTCAGTTAATTATGGTCTAGTAATACCGACTAATCCGGTTAATTTCAACTGCAATTAATCGCTTAATTTAAATGGTTAATTGTTTCAATTAGGCAGTTAACTGCTCAACGGTTTACCATTCAACTTAAGTGGTTAACACACATTCAACCAGCCATCCGCTTTATTGGATCATATCCTCCACTAGATAAATATTTCCTTTGTCACCTTCTGTAAACCACAAGGGAAAAAAATGTTTAAATAAAACAGTTGAAAAAAAATGTGTCTTAAAGCATCTAACATATGAAATGGTAATATGAAATTAAACAGGGCGGCAAGTTTTCATACAAGTAGATGTTATAAATAACTTTAGTTCAATTTTTCTAACTTTTGAAATTAGAAGAGCTACCTGGAGCACACACATGAAATTATGGGTATATTTGGCAGTTGCATAGGATTTTTCATCGCTTTTTTATTAACAACTTTTGGCATATGGACTTTGCAGCGAAATAGTGCAAGTAGTTGACATGTTATTGTTGTTGGTAACTTTGTTTCCAGAATATAATAATAGCTTCCGGTGACATGATAGTTATGATGAAGTGGTTCTTGATGACTGGGCGGAGGCCTATGCTTGCAGTGGCATCTGTCGTTGTGCTTTGAGAATGTCTGCTTTATTATTGAACAAGTGCGTACTCGTGCTTCGCACACGGGTATGGTACAAATTAGGCAATTCCATTTGCATTTACATTTAGATTTGAAAGAGCAAGCTATATGAAAATTAGACATCGAACTCGTGAAAGATTGAAGAGAGGAGAATTTGAAAAATAAAAGGTTGAATAGAGGAAAATTTTGAAATAAATAAATAAATCAAGGATTAAGCAAAAGAGATGGTGTGAAATATAATGTCAATTAGCGTAGAACCGGTGATGTGACTGAATAATGAAAGGGTGATATGGTTTTGACAACAGTATAACGATCATGGCAAACGCACAACTCTTTGGAGTTGGTACAGTATTTTCAAGTAATAATACATAAAAGTGGAGCATATAATTTATTGCAACTTATTTATACGTAACTCATGTATATAAATATAAATGATGATTAATTTGTTTGCTAAGAGCATCTTTAACAGTACTCATTTATCCAAAATTGAGAGAAATTCCCGTTTTAATTCCTACTGTCACGTAATAGCAGTAGCGATTTGGATGTGGCGAAGAAATTCAAATGTAGTTTTCCCTATTTTCTGAGCAAAATAAAGGGAATCTTAATCCCATTCAGTTTTTAAAAGCAAAAAATAAGTCCTTATAAACTTATAAACGGGAATCAAATTCCCATTTAAAGATCTACTAAAAAAATTAGTCTCTTACCGCTAAAAAAGTGGAGATATCTCACATTTTTTCCCTTCCTCCTGCAGTATTTTTATGTGGCTCGAGATGCTGTTAGAGGAGAACTATAACAGCAGAGAACATGCATAATTTCCTTGTTTAAATAAACGCCTACAGAATTGTCTTTATTCTCCCCTGTTCTGTAAACAATGGGTTTCTAATACTGTATGTTGATTTGGAAACATATATAAGAGTCCATATTAGTATTATCAAATGTGAATACACCACTTCGTGCTTTATCAAAAAACCAATACCAAGTGAAATCATTAAGGAATTGGGATCTGATTACTGAGCATACCATGCAAAACGATGCATCTAGAATTTTGAAAAGGATTAAAAAAATCAGTTCAATTGTAACAAAACTAATAGTATGAAAAACAGTTGCTCACTCAACAAACTTCTAAGAACTGATAATAACTATAATATCAACATTATAAAATTAATAATGTTAGACCGAAATTTGGGCCTAACACCCAAACTCTATGTGAAATCCTCACAAATCACAGATTACAGATAAAAAGCAGTAAAAACAGGGAACACATGAGATTTTTATAGTGGTTCGGCTCAATCCAAGCCTACGTCCACTTTATAGTTTTTTAAATCCCAAGGAATTAAAATTACAATGGTATCTCACAATCCGTGAAATTCGATTATACACAATAGCCTTGTGTTGTAATGAAGAAGAGGAGAAAAGGGATTGAATTTATGCACGATAGCCTCCTGTTAATATGATGAGCAATGTCCTTGCTCGGTAGTAATGGAAGCCAAGTGTTGGAATTGCCAAAAGGTCCCCTGAAATGACCATCTCGTTGTGTATTTATAGGTGTAGAGGAGCCCTAGGGAGCTCTGGAGCGGTCCGGTTCGGATATGCCACGTGTCACGACCGGAGTTAATCTCGAAAAGTAGTAGAAGAAGTCCCTCTGTTCGGGTTTTGCCAAGTGGAGCCAGATCCATGATAGTAGGAGCGGTTACCCCTTAAGAAGCGGTCAAAACAGCTGTGTAGCAGTAGGTAAAGGGGGATCGGATCGGTTCTCGGATCCGAACAGGGGCGAAGCCTTTGAACTGAAGACGTTGTGCTCTCCTGAGCAACTGATATGAGGCGGGTCGGATTCTCCTTGTTCCGAACCGAGCCGTCATTTCCGATCCGAACCGAGATGGAGTTTCCGAACGGTAGACATGATGTGCATTTCTGTGTAGAGCAAGGCGGTTCGGGTTCTGATGGTCCGATCCGAACCGAAGTGAGCTGGAGTTGAAGTCTGAGCGTCTTTGAAGTATGGGGTCGGAGCGGGTCCGATCCGATCCGGGGTTCTATTTAATGCTAAATTCCAGGTTTCCGGTTCTGCATGCGTTCACGGAAACAGGCGTAACTTTCAAAGCGTAAGTCCGATTGAGCCAAACCAAAGCTCAAACTGAAGCCGATTCAGAGATCTACAAAAGCTATAGAGCTCAGCTCCGTAATCGCTGTTTTCGGGCCCAAAAGAGGCCATCTGGTAGGAGTTCCGGGCCTTTCTTTGTTTGTGATGCGATTTCGACCAAATCACTTCATGTCTTCTGACGATATTCCCAACGCTTGAGTGTATTGTTGAGAAGAGATTCCATGTGTGACTGCTTTGACTAAAAAGTAGGTCAACATTTTGCCCCCAGAACATATCTTGCTGGTTGAAGGAAGATGTGTTCTGGATAATCCAAGGCCACGCCGGGCCTGCCAGCTGCAAGTATAATCCATACCTGCGAAGAAGAGAAAGCAAACAACTATGTCAAAACCTAACAAAACCCATTACTTTTCGAGCATAAATCATGCTTGGGCGTTTGTTTGAGCATAAACCATACTCAAGATACGTTCGAATCATCCTGCCAAAACCTAACAAGGGACCTAACCTTCCAGGTATAAGTCATATCAGGAAGTTCAAACTGAGCATAAACCATACTCGAGTTTTATTGAGTTCCTTTGCTAAATCCTGACAAGACAGTAAGCCATTCCAGAGTATAGTTCATACTTAAGAATCCTAGTGAGTACAATCCATACTCATGTCGAGATAGAGCTATGCTTGCCAAAACCTGACAAGACAGTCTGTCCCTAGGCATAATCCATGCCCAGGGGTTCGAGATAAGTATAAGCCATACTTTAGTTGAGATTGAGAATCCTGCCACAACCTGACAAGATACTTAAATTGGCAAATATAATCCATGCTCGGAAAGTTCTTCCTTATTCAATCCAAAGTACAAAATCAAAGCAAATTCTGATTGGTTTGTCATCGAGTGCAGAGCACGATTTGGAGCTAAATCCTAACCCCGAACGTGTGTACTCCGATTTAGCCAATCGGAAAACCTAAAGAAAGCAAAGAGACATATCTTAAATCCTAAGAAATGCTGAAAACGCAGAATGATCCAATCCAGATTAGTTGACGACGAGCCGATGGGAGCTCATTCCAGGGTCATTCCCTCTCCGGGGAGCAGGTGGTGGCAGCACAGGTACAGGTGTTGTTGGTTGTTTCACAAACTCGGGTAGCTCTCCACGTCTAACCCGTTCCTCAATCAGATCTCGCAAGTGTCTACAGTCATTTGTGTCATGACCGTCCATATCGTGAAATATGCAATATTTCCCAGAATCACGTTCTCTTTGCGATGGCTCCCTCCTGGGAGGCTTTGGATAGGAGACGTCACCGTTTGTGTTCACGTAGATGTCGGTTAGTGACGAATTGAGTTCCGTGTACTTTTCATATTTGGGCCCTCTCCGGGGCTGAGCGTTGCGGTCATTCTTGACGGTAGCTTTGCCTTTGCCTTTATCAGAATCAGACGGTTCTCCGTCTTTGAGCATGTTAACATCGAGAACTTTCTTCTCGGAGGTTGCGTCTTCTTCACGCAAAAACCTATCCGATTCAAGGTAGAATTCGCTGAGATTCCTTGGTGGGTCCCGGTACAAGGATTTTTTGAACTCCGAGTTGTCTAGAACGCCGGATACTGCCGCCATCAATACCATAGATGGCTCAGGTCGATCAACTGATGCTGCTGCAACGTTGAACCTTTCCAGAAATGACCGCAGAGTTTCTTTAGGCCTCTGCTTGATTGTAGTTAGTGACATTACATTCTTGGGTCGAGCGATATGAACCCGAAATTGTTCAATAAAGCGAGCGACCAACATGTTCCAGCTGTTGATCGATTCAGATTCCAGCTGCCGAAACCACATAGCAGCAATATCAGTCAAAAAGAGGGGAAAGCATTTAGCCATGACGTTTTCCGATGCCGATTGAACTTCCATATGTCGTTTATAGCGCATTAGGTGCACGGTAGGATCTGCCCTGCCGTTGTAGGGTTCCAGTTGTGGAAGTTTGAAATCTAGAGGATTGCGGGAATTCCTGATTTCTTGTGTGAATGGATTGTGATTGACATCATCCATGTCATTCTGATAAATGCGGCCTCTCGAAAGGCGTTCAATAAGGCTGGCGAGCCGATCGCCTTCAAAGAGCTGTTGCAAGTTGACAAGTCCAGAGCTGGTGCCCCCAGCGTTAAGTTCAGAAGTGTGTGGAAGGGTATAAGGAGCTTGGCAGGTCATCCGGTTCGGTTCGGAGGTGCCCCCTTGCTGCGGCTCGGAGAAGCGAGGGAGGTTATGGAGAGGTGCACGGTTCGGATCGGAGGTGCCGATCCGAACAGGTTCGCCTATTCCGAACCGGGGAGCTTGATGCTGAATTTGTGTGGTATTTCCGACCCGAACCGGTGCCGATGTAGGTCGTGCTGGAGCGAAGCCTTGATTTCCAGAGGGGAGGCTGCTGCCCCCAGGCTCATGCAGGGTTGCTGTTCGGATCGGGTCCGAACCGATCCGGTGGGTAATGTCCCGCATTTCCATCTGCGTTGGATTCAGATTTTGGCCCTCGGTTCGGATCGGATCCGAGCCGATCCGGTTTGTTATTCCTGCTGGAGCCATTTCAGTACCATTTCTAGTGAGTTGTGCATTGCCGCTCGGCCTTCCTTCCATCCGAGCAAAGAATTGGTCGATCATCTCTTGTTGTTTGCGGAGGAGATCATCTTGCCTTGCCATTTGAGTTCTCAATTCAGCGAGAACGCCATCCATTTCATCTCTGGTTAATTATGCTGATGGATTTTCATGAGAGGAAGCCTCCTGGCTTGGCTCGTTCCTTGTGCCTTCAGTGCCACCATCCTCAGCACGAGAGAAGGTTCCGTCTTTCTTTCGCTTGACCATTGATCCAATGGCCAAATAATCCGCTTCAGTTCAAGCTAGTAGAAGAAGTTGTATCGTGTGCCCCCCTACCTGGCGCGCCAAAATATTAGACCGAAATTTGGGCCTAACACCCAAACTCTATGTGAAATCCTCACAAATCACAGATTACAGATAAAAAGCAGTAAAAATAGGGAACACACAAGATTTTTATAGTGGTTCGGCTCAATCCAAGCCTACGTCCACTTTATAGTTTTTTAAATCCTGGGGAATTAAAATTACAATGGTATCTCACAATCCGTGAAATTCGATTATACACAATAGCCTTGTGTTGTAATGAAGAAGAGGAGAAAAGAGATTGAATTTATGCACGATAGCCTCATGTTAATACGATGAGCAATGTCCTTGCTCGGTAATAATGGAAGCCAAGTGTTGGAATTGCCAAAAGGTCCCCTGAAATGACCATCTCGTGGTGTATTTATAGGCGTAGAGGAGCCCTAGGGAGCTCTGGAGTGGTCCGGTTCGGATATGCCACGTGTCACGACCGGAGTTAATCTCGAAAAGTAGTAGAAGAAGTCCCTCTGTTCGGGTTTTGCCAAGTGGAGCCAGATCCATGATAGTAGGAGCGGTTACCCCTTAAGAAGCGGTCAAAACAGTTGTGTAGCAGATGGTAAAGGGGGATCAGATCGGTTCTCCGATCCAAACAGGGGCGAAGCCTTTGAACTGAAGACGTTGTGCTCTCCTGAGCAACTGATATGAGGCGGGTCGGATTCTCCTTGTTCCGAACCGAGCCGTCATTTCCGATCCGAACCGAGATGGAGTTTCCGAACGGTAGACATGATGTGCATTTCTGTGTAGAGCAAGGCGGTTCGGGTTCTGATGTTTCGATCCGAACCGAAGTGAGCTGGAGTTGAAGTCTGAGCGTCTTTGAAGTATGGGGTCGGAGCGGGTCCGATCCGATCCGGGGTTCTATTTAATGCTAAATTCTAGGTTTCCGGTTCTGCATGCGTTCACGGAAATAGGCGTAACTTTCAAACCGTAAGTCCATTGAGCCAAACCAAAGCTCAAACTGAAGCTGATTCAGAGATCTACAAGAGTTATAGAGCTCAGCTCCGTAATCGCTGTTTTTGGGCCCAAAAGAGGCCATCTGGTAGGAGTTCCGGGCCTTTCTTTGTTTGTGATGCGATTTCGACCAAATCACTTCATGTCTTCTGACGATATTCCCAACGCTTGAGTGTATTGTTGAGAAGAGATTCCATGTGTGACTGCTTTGACTAAAAAGCGGGTCAACAAATAATATGCATTTAGTATACGTAACAATTTATAAGTTTCAAGTTCATAGCCATTAACCCTATTGCATTGGAACTAAAGACAGAATAGACATATGCAAGGAATTATAGAGAGAAAAAGGTTGTTAAGCAAAACACGTCCCTATAATATGCATTTGTAATTGATGTATATTGCTGAACCACGTCATGCTACCGTATGCCCTTGATCCTGCAGCTGATCAACCTAGACTGTAAAGTTAAAACAAAAACAAAAATAAGCAAAGGTATCTATTAGTAGGAAATAATATTAAATAATTAAGGAATAGAAAATATGGACATTAATTTTCTTAGTTAGTAGATTTCTTATTTCAGTCCAAAACAAACCAAAGAAGTAGGAAAAGTGCAATGTAAGTTTAGTGCCTAAAGTTTATATGAGAAAACAGACAATTTATAATTTCAGTAACAAAATGGATAATGCAGATTGCAATTTCAATGCCATTATGAGAACCCAGAACATAGGTTAATCACTGTATTAACTTCTATCCATATGTTAAACTTAAAATAAATAATTCATTAGTTATGAATCACTTATGTTGGTTTAAACACACAGCCAAAATTACAGAAATAAATAAATTGGAATAAAGTTGTTGCTACCAATCACTAGTCTAAGACATACAAAAGGAATAACATTGTCTAAGAATCAACTAAGCAATGTAAAATATCTGTATTGCAAATAGGCTGTGGGTTTTAAATATATTTTTACATATAAAGTATGATTGAGACAAAACTTAAAATAAAAAAATATTAGTTGAATTTAGAAAAAGAAGAACCTGTATTGTTCATTATTTGAACTGGTGAAGATAAGTTTCTGGATACAAATAAAGCAGCTAAGTGGAATATTCACAGCAAAAAGCAAGCATTTAGCGGGAGAAGCATATGAGCAACGTGAGCCGATAATCTTTTCAAAATTGTTGTTTGATATTCCTCAATGCTCCAAAGCCCAAAAACATCAAACCCAAACTCCCATTTAGTTCATTGTCTTTCACTTGTTCCTGTGTTAAGGCAAAGAAGTTAGCTGTGGCAATAGCAATGGCAAGATGAAATATACAACGAATTTGTTCAAACTAAAACCATATTACACAAAGGATGCCATTTTCCAGCAAAAACTGAAATAATCCTGCATGAGCTGTAATTGACAGCCTATTATGAGTGGACAGAGGCATCTCCAGCTGTGATGTTATGTGCTTTGCATATACATTTCATAATTGGAGCTATATAAACAATTTTTTTAATTAATCTGCTCTATGTTCGTATATAGGAAGCTGGTCATGGAAGAAAACATGCGTAAGATTGAACATGTCATTTTATACATAATTTTTTATGAGAATGTAGCAAAATACAACTTATGTGTACAACCAACATAAACAGTAAGATAGTGGGTCAGTCCTTTTGACATTTACGGTGCTCAATGAAATGAAATAAACGTTAGGGTAATTAATATAAAATTTGATTGTGCTAACAATAACATGTTCATTAAGACAAATCATTCTCTATAACAAATAATTTTTTCAAGAGAATTGTAAAACATTAATTTCTATGAGACAACCATTGTTTATGGCATTATCAATGGACCAAAACATAAATTGCTTGATTGCTTGACATGGTGCTGTTATTTTAGCGACTTAGGTCAGAATTATATGTTATTCAGAAGATAGTTACTATTTGGTCCTTATGTTCAGGAGACGAAGCAAATAAATGAAGTACCATGAATATAAAATAAGCCATTACATAGGATGAAGTTGAAAAGGATGATTAGTATATCATGGTTGGAGAAACTGAATGACATAATTAATGAAGGCTTAGAAAACTCACAAAAATATTGTCTCTTTCTACTTCGGCAACAGCTAGTGCGCATGATGTCTTGTTCAGTTGAAATTATTCTTTAAATTTGTTTTATTCAAAGGCCAAATTGTGGTTTGGCTTCACATAGATGTTCTTTAGTCAATAGCGGTATTTTGTGAAAGTTTGGAGAGTCTTTTTCCAAGAATATGTTTTATCTCTCCAACCTGATTATCAATAACCTAAAATTTTACAATCAATAGAAAATAATCACAACTTCTATCACATATAGAAACAAAGACTTTGATGAAATTTTAAATAGTTACAAAAATACCAATACATTAGGTGAAAAATATTCATTTTTAACTTGAAAAAACCTAATATAAACCTGCTTTAACATATCTATTCATCTAGAATATTAAGGAAATTTTATAACCAATCAACTTTTAATAATCGACTTCATGAAGCTTTCCTGAAATCTAAATCAAATCTGGGCTACATTTATATCTCAGTGATTTTATTTCTTAGATTTTCACCCCTAAAATTATACATTACATTCCTACAAAAAATCACTCTACGGAGATCGAGCTACATTTCCGTAGATGTAATTATCACATGTAAAATTGCACACGTTATGATGAAACCACATACGATATCAACATAATAAATGCAAGAAATTTGTATTATCAACTGCTAAGATTCTTTAAACATCTTTTACAACTATGTTCCCAAAATAACAAATACTTGTTATACCTTTTTCTGCTTTCCCTGCTTAATGTAAAATATTTTGAATCTTTACTAAAATAAGTGAAGCTGAGGGATTCATCTCATTCGTTGTGAGTGATAACTGTACATTAGTAGCTGGTATTAAATACTATTTTCTATGAACTGCGAATAACATAACCCATCAATAATAAAATTATATTGGATGGGACAGGATTATCAACCCTTGGTAATAACTTGAAAGGTACATGTGTTTATGTAAAATGGATATATAGGTTTTTAAATTGAACGGAGATTTGTATATTCGATATTTGGTCAAGAGGATGACAATCAAGTTAAAGACAATCTATTCAAACATTCAAATTGGCTGATGTCATAGATGGTAATAACCCTTTTCCTAAAAAAATGGTAGTAAGACATATGACAATTCTAAATTTGATATTGGAAGAGCTCTAGGGTAGTCAGAGAGTTGAAAAGGATGAATCGACTTTAGGATTTACTAAAATTAACGATGAATAGAATAAGATATGTTATCGGAAACAAAGTTAAATGCAGAAGGTAAATCAAAGTCAATTAGAACCGAGTATAAGAACTGAGAATGAATAAGAGGTAAGGATATGAATAGTCAATTCATTTTAATTGTTAGAAATCTTCGGCTACTCAATTTGAACAATCTGATGAAAACAACTTAAAATTCGAACATAATAATGCACATAACGCACATGAAAAAAGGTTGCCTTAAAGACCAAAAGATTAGGACCCACAGTATACATAACATGCTAACCTTCTCAATTCAGAGGGACAATATTGAAGTATACCAGACCTCTTGCGTAAACCAAATAAAAACAAATCTTTATGCAGGAGGGGTAACTGCATATATAAACTATAGCCCACTAACTTCTTATAAGTTACATAATAAAGGATAATTTCCTATTGATGTGCTTCCAAGTTACATAATAAAGGATAATTTCTTATTAATAACCAATTTTCCCACCAAATGAAGCTCGCAGAAAAGCTATTTCAACAGTATCCTAAATTAACCTTTCACTTCCTAAAGCCCACTAACTTCTTCCCATTTTACGTTATTAACCTAAATTGCCATAGTCCAAACTAAGAAAATGTGCTAAATACATAACAAAGGTGGTCCACATCATGTATATTATTATTTATAAGCAATTATTAAGCAATAGTCTAATATGTGCAAGATTATTCTATTAATTTTCATAGGATCAATTTATCTGATCGCATAGCCTGTTAGGCTGTAGAAAAAATTATTTAAGTACTAACCTATAGCATAACTTCAATTAAAGGGATACACAGAATCAATAATTAAAATTGTGTTGTAGTATTTAACATGTAAAATAGAAATGTAAACAATAAACGACATTATGACCACATTTGCACAGAATAATATAAGAAACAAATCAAATAGTAGAACTACTAAACTTAAAACAACAAATCAAAATGTCATGACTTTATCGCATATGGAAAATATTTAAGTCAATTCATGAGGACTAAACTAAGCAACTAAGCATGATATGTAATAAACATCAAGTGCTAGTTTTAAGGAAAAATAATCGAGTAAAAATGGGTTATGCAAGCAGTATTCTAACATACCTTAAGGATATCCGGTTGCCCCTCACGTGATAAGACGCCACCCATAGATTTTAATTCCAAAAATATCTTCATGGCTGTCTTTCTTGGATAGGTATTAGTACCAGGCTGAAGCAAAGAAAAAGGCACCATAAACACATCTAAGTTTGCCTCATTAAATTCTTGGTGTGGTAATTTAATCTTTAAAACCCAATGCAGGATGGTAAGGACTATCATACGGAACCTACATTAAGAGATATAGTCATCGCCAAATGAATGAAATATGCATGGCATAGCATCACTTTTTTACATAAATAAACAAATTGATTGAAAAGGGTAATTAATCCACATTAAATTGAATCCTATATATAGTCACAAATAAATGACATTTAGGAAAAGATGATAGCCTACCAATGATTTATGAAGTATCTTGCCTCGTTTAGTGTCAGTCAAAAATTAATGATTAATCAATTAGTCAATGTATTAACATAAATTGGTTGAAAAGGATAACTAATTCATGGATCCTATATATACAAATTAGGAAAATTGATAGTCGGCCATGAATCATGAAAGATATTTCCACTTTAGTCCTAGTTTTAATAGTAACAACATCCTATTAGTTAGTATATTGCTGTTTGTGCAAATACTAATTCAGATCTTTCAAGTTTTATGCATGCCCACTTCCAAATTTGAAATACAAACATAGTGCGATTTTAAATTTTACGATGTTATTACATGCAAGCACACAGGGTTTTGGCTTACCCAAGTTTTAGTACTCGGTGTCATTGCTCATATCAGTAAAGGTTAGAAGGAACCATTAAATGACTAAATATATTTCCTTTTTAACCCATGTTTTTATATTGCTGCTGCGTTATTAGGTATTTTCATGTTAACTGATGTCAAACGAAAGGAAAAGATACCCCAACGAGATCCACTATCAATCAATATAAATACATCTTGTAAAATGATGTTTCTTTTATCTTATACATTATCTATAATCCAACATAGTGCTTTTTGAAACTTGCGACTATCTCGAAATATGAATTATAACAACAAAGCGGATCATAATAATTTATAAATTAAATCTAAATATGAAATGATAAATGTTTTCGTAAAATTGCAACTACAGGTGCGTGGCTGTTTCCTCAATACGTGTTTGAAAGTCTACGGCTACAAAAATGTACTCAAGTTCTTAAAATGAGAAGTTCCAAAATTCTCATGAAAAGGAGAAACTTGGTTGGACATCAAGGATATAGGCTTCATTTCTGGATTACAATAAGAGACTTCATATAATAAAATTTCCAACTAAAATTACGCAGACATAATAGTCGGAAGCAAGGAAAACAGAAATACCACTTAATGAATAGGTGATACGTAACTATAGTTCATCTAATTTATGCACACACATTTTTTGGTAATGTATGAAAAAGGTATTAATAGCAGTACCAACATTCACCGTCTCAGTATAGCTTTTCACTTGAATCTCATTTGTAACTATACAATACCCTTCCACTACAATTGCTGATTGATATCTGATGCTTTTACCTGGTTTCAAACTATATGTTTACAGTTTGCATGTTGTCAAATACAGTTCAGCATCAATGAAAGTTAGATAATGGAAGTTCTCAAATACATTTCAGCATTAGTGAAACTCTGATAAGCTTTGAATGTTTTGGTTTAGTGAAAAATTGAGTATGAAATGGTAAACTCATGGAAAACTAACAACAAAACAATGGGTAATATGTGTAAAGACAGTAGTAGTGATGGAATTCAAATAGTCTCATCAATATCTAATAACTATCAATAACAAATTATGAACACGTACTCATGTTTTTAAGGTTGAATAATCTTCCTTACTGGGTCAATTTCTACAACATTCAATTCTTCTTTCTATTGCTCTTAAGGTTTCCCAACTTCAGAATTTTCATTTCCAAGGATGTAAATGTACTTAAATGACATCACCATGAAAACTTGGAAATCCAGTCCTCTTTTATGCATTGATATCATGTATGCAAATAATCTCACTAATTGGATAAATTTCTGTTAAATCAGATGTCAATTTTTTTTCCAAAGGTACCTCGACCAAAAGTTATGTATACTTAGAAAAAGATAATTTTTGGAACATAAGTAATGATAGGTGTCATTCAATTATTATTTTTGATATGCATTACAGTGTGTTCCAAGAACATAAAGTAGAAAAGCTGCAATATTGGATATTTCTCAAAATTTTGTTAAGCAAATTTGGTCAGAGACATAACTTTTCAAACAAAAAATGTTCTACTATTTCACATCTATGTATAGAAAAAGGATTTAACCATAACCTGACATACACACATACATTGATTTGTTGTTTGGGAAGAAGTCCGCAAAACAAACGATTTTGTCTAAGCACATGATTTTTTCAATAGAGTTAAGTATTTACGCATGCAGAAACAAAAATGAAGCATAAGGCGATGCACACACAAAGATCCAAATATGCATATAATAGCTATTTACACAAAAAATAGGTTGCAAATGTGTTATAAATAATATTATGTGTGTGTGTGCGCGCACACATGTGTGTGTGTGTGGAGATATTTCTGTTACATACAAAATAAATTAAATGAGAAAGAGAAGGAAAAAAGGACCTAAATGCAAAGTTCTTCTCCAAACGTAGGAGAATTGAGTATATGGACATAGATTGCGTGAGGTGCAAGAACACCAGCAATCAAGTACATATCTTTTCATGTAATACAATAGATGCACAGAAATCATGAAGGTGAAGTCTCAATTTTTAACTTAAAGCAGAACTAACCACAGAAGCTAAAACAGAAACCATCTTATTAATTGTATTACGAAAGTTATGCATTTCCTTAGTTTGGCGAAAAGCCAATAAATGACATCTTTGGTAATTTCGTATGAAAAAATAGATACGATTTTATAAGAATGAATCAATCTGCCTAATGTAAGAACTAAATGCATGCGTCAGAGAACAATTCATGAAAAGTTTTGTATAAATATAAGAAAGTACATTCATTTATAAAATAAAAACATACATTTGAAGCAGCTATCTTCACGTTGCTTTCCAAGAACACTGGGCCTTCAAACCATACGCACTAAAGAGAAGAAATTAAAATTTCATTTTAGTACATTGCAAAATCATAAATGTTGCAAACATGAAGTGACTGTTGAAATAATTAATTGGGCTTGTAGTCTTTTGACATAAAGATGTTCATATTTACAGACCACATGCAAGACAATATTTATCTATGTTGGTGATGTTATATCTATGAGTACCAGAAAATGTATAGCTAAAATAATGAGATATTATGCATATTACTTGAAGGTATAAAATATTTTAACAACTAAAAGAAAGTAAATTTTCATTGCTACAAAGCTGTACCCATAGTATTTGCTATATATAACGTACAATATAGACTGATCAGTCGTACCAAGATGAAAATAAAAAAGTTGGTTTCAATCATTCTAAATAAATCATTGAAAAACGGATGAAAAAAATTCTATTTTTTGTAAATAAAATTTTAATGTTGGGACCAAAATTAAATCATTCCGTGAAGACATTAGTACTATGAGTAAATATGGGTAACTTAGGAATATATAAAAGTGCACGAAGATAAGTTTGAGAGTAAAATAGGCAAATATGCATCAACTATGTGAAATATTAGGATGAACTCATGTTACATACACGATTTTCATTCATAGGCTGTTTAATAAGAAAAACTTTTTTTCAAAAATGTTTGACATAGTTACCTTAATTTGATCACATTTGTTTCCAAAGCATAAATAATGTTACTACATGGTGTATAATTCATTATTTGAAAAGCCCAGATTTTTCGCGTTCTTTGTTAATTGAGAAAAGATTTAGAGAAAGATACATCAACATTAAAATGATATTAAACAATATGCTTTAAAATATGTAGTTGCACCAATTAAGTAAAAAAATGTTAACCAAAATGAAAAATACACAAAAGCTATTCATATAGCGAAGCATTTTGCACCGAGTTATAAGTAAACAAATTTTAGTTATCCTAGTAATGCGGTCAGTACAAACTGTTGACTCAGACCAATCTAATTTCCTCAGGCAACATATTGTAGTTGATACTCCTCTACGTTGTGCAAACCTTACATTTGAACACTAAAGTACACCCAGTTTTATCAAATATAGTGGAAATAAACTTCTACTACCTTATTCCTTCATTTAGGGATTTTATATGAATGCACAAAAAAAACATAATCATGCTAAATAATACATAATTTTGTTTTAGATAGAAAACAATAGCTGTGGCAACAAACATGGATACTTATTACTGACCTAACAACCAAGACTACTAAAATTGTCGAGAATCTACTGATTATAACAGTAACCAAACAGAAAACATTCAACTGTAAAAATCATACCTTTATAGATTCAAATCTTCATAGAAAGCTGCAAATTGTAACCGATTTGAGCGTAGTCTTAATCGCTGGAATTGGTGACAGGGACAGAAGAGGCAACCGAAGTAGACGCGAAGAGTAGCTATCGAATACGAAAAGTTTGGGAACACGATGGAGTAGCTGTAGTTGTAAAATTGGGGAGCAAATTTTAGGTTAGAGGAAAATTGATTTAGGTCTACGGTGGATAAGTGCAAAAAGAGAATTGAGATGCGAAGATAAAGAAGACCGCTAGCTCCACGATGAAATTTAGGTTTAGAAGAAAAGCGTAGATGGATCGTGGGAAGGACCGGAAGAGCTGCGTACGGAGGAGCATACGGGACGTTTGAGTTGCCAAATTCCAAAGGCTTGTGCGCCCTTGAAACGAAACCCTGCTTTAATATAGTAGTATAGATAACATATGCTCCCTTATTTTATCGTAAATAGTAAACAAATTTATATACCTGATGCACCATATTGAACTTAGTACACTTCTGTTGTTATTAAATTCTCTAGATGTTCAGACCATTTTAATATTGATAGGTTGACTTCGAAAAGCAATAGAATGAATGTCTGGGTGAAGTCAAAATTGGCTTTGAGAATGTCTGCAAT
The DNA here is from genome assembly GCA_030737875.1 of Allium sativum. Taxonomy (NCBI): domain Eukaryota; kingdom Viridiplantae; phylum Streptophyta; class Magnoliopsida; order Asparagales; family Amaryllidaceae; genus Allium; species Allium sativum. The sequence continues at coordinate 243,600,031 of CM060926.1, forward strand.
GATTTTTATGCAAGTGTTAAGACTACCGCCATTAGATTGAAAGAGCCGGTAATTCTTACCATTATATTTGTATGTAATTCTTACCATTGATCGTTATACTTATGTGCAGGTAATTAGATTTTCAAAGTGAAGAACGCCTGCATCAAAGAACTGGTGGTTATTAAGCTATGAAGACGACTTCAACTATTATTTTGTTTGTATTAGTCGGGCAGACTTGTTTGTAAGAAATTGTGGTATGTGGATTCACTTATTTTGTCGAAATACTACTATTGAGATGATTATGGGTGTTATATTTGATATTGCGAGTAATGTGTTTTTTAAGTATTTAAATATGGCGATTATTGATTTTAATTCGAAAATGATACTCATATAATTATTTGTTTTAATATTTCTAGTATATATAAGTGATTGATGGAAATATTAGAAGCTATTAACAGTAAATAACCGCAATTAAAATGTGGTGTACATCAGTTAATTTTCGTAGGGTTGAAAAAGTGCTACAAATGTAAATGACAAAAGATATTTTAACTGAAATGAAACGCAACAAAATATATATAGTAGGATTGAAAAACTACTACAAAAAACATATAGTAGGACCGAAAAACCGCTACAAAAAACATATGGTAGGACTGAAAAACTGCTACAAAAAAAGTGAAAAATGATGCAAGTATCACTTTAGTAGCATTTTTAGGACGCTGCCAAAAAAACTTTTTTTAGGGTTTCAGAAACGCTACAATATTTATATTTTCGGTTGCGTTTACTGAAACGCAACAAAAACTTTTAGACTTTTAATTGCATGTCGTATAGCAGCGTTTATCGAAATGCTACTACAAGTTATTGTAGCGTTTTTACAACGCTACTAAAAGCATTTTCTGGTGTAGTGTTTGGCTCGAACAGGATCCAACTGGGATTCAATCTTCAGGACCTTCTCTGGGTCACTATCATCGATTGTTACATCCACAGTCGCTTCATTGGGAGTCGCCATTCTGCCCTCAGGCTCTTCATCCTCTCTGGGATCTATGTCCTCGGACATCTCTCTGGGCGACCCTCCTGGAGGTATTTTCTTTAGTTGCTACGACGATTCCTCCCTCGGAGGGGAAGAACCGTCTTTTGCTTCTACATCTTTCCCTTTGCGAAGCAACTTTAACTCTGCAATGTAGCATGCTCGTGCAACAACTTGATCTCCTCTGATTATGCTTATGCCGGCATCCGTCGGGAACTTCAACAACAGGCACTAGGGTGCAATGCAAGCCCTGAATTTGGCTAAGGCTGGCCGGCCTAAGAAGGCATTATACGGCGACTCATTGTCCAAGACCATAAAGGGGAGGATCCTCACTCTCTAGCGTTCTCCTTCTCTAAGGGTTACTGATAGTTCCACATATCCCATTGGAGCGGTCGAGGCTCCATTAAATCCACGTATCCAACCTTCGCATGGTTTCAAGTCCTTCGGCTCGAGTTTCATTCGGTCGAATGTTTTCTTGAACAGAATGTTGACTGAACTCCCGTTATCTACCAAGACTTTATGAACTATAGCTGGGCCGATGGTGACGGTGATCACCAATGGGTCTTCAGTTGGGTAGTGTACTCCAATACTCTCTCGCTCGCGAAATATGACGTCATCGAACATCGTCTTTTATTGCTTAACCGGAGCGTTATCCTCGGGGTTGCTACATTCTCCTACTTCGAGGTGCTGTTTAGTTGCATTCACGTATTGATCCATAGCTCTGAAACAGTGCCCTGCCAGATGAAGCCCTCTGATGATGGTGTTGATGACGAGGTTCTTTCCTTTCTGTTGAGCCGTTGGTCTGGCAACGGGTTGGTTTTGGTTCTGGTTTGGGGCCTATACGGCCTGCCCCCTGTCCCTGGGAGCCACCTTATACTCATCAAGCTTCCCTTCTCGGAGCAGCCTTTCAATCACGTCTTTCAAATGTTGACATTCGTTTGTGGAATGACCATGGATCTGGTGAAAAAGACAGAATTTCCCAGTTTCACGCTCCTTTTCTGTAGAATCTCTCAGAGGAGGCCTTTTGTATTGGAGGACATTATATGTATCCAGGAAAATGTTCTCCAACGTATCATTTAACGGTGTGAAGCTCGCAAATGTTCTGGGCCGGGATCTTCTCTAGGAGTCATTCCCTCGATTTCTCTTCCGATTATTGTTAGTATTATTCCCCGATTGACGACCGTTTCCTTGATTCTTTTTCCCAACATTAACTTCGACCTTTCCTGAGGTATCTCCTGTCTGCTTGATGGCCACGTTGCTTTGGATATCCTCCTTATCAGTAGCCTTCCTTTTCCGATTAGCGTATATCTCCTCCTGACGCAAGCGAACATTAGCTTTTTCATAAAATATTTCTTTGGTCAGGGGTGGCTTGCCGGCCAGATATCTCCCAAACTCAGTATCTTTGTCGACGCCATCGATCAGGGCCATCAACACAGTTTGCTCATGCGGATCTCTGACTTCTGTGACAGCCAAGTTGAAACGATCCAAAATACGACCTCAGGCTTTCGTCCGGTCGTTGTTTAATAAGGGATAGCTCAATTACATTCTTAGACTTCTGGGCATGAAGACGGAATTGGTTCACGAATTTCTCACTCAACTCCCTGAAGCTGGATATTGACCGTGCTGGCAAGCGGGTAAACCACAATAACGCCACATCTTCCAGGAATATAGGGAATGCTTTACATTTTACCGCGTCTGTAGCTGCAGCGGCATTCATTGATCAGGAGTATCGCATTAGATGCTGGATTGGGTCAGTCTTGCCCGCATAGCGATTCATGGTTGGCATATTGAAGCGCCTCGGGAATGTAACATCCAGTATATCGTCAGTAAACGCGTATGACTGTGATTTATGCCCCAATCTTCGTTCCTCCATCCACGGCTATCTACCATGACTTGCCTAATCATTGCTTCAACCTCTGCATGGGTCAGGGTAGATTCGGGGTCAGCACTTCTTGCCCGACGGCCCCCTCCAACATTTCTTTGACGTGTTGCTGCAAAGTCTGGGCCCTGAGTAGAACTTCCTTGTCCCCTGTTGTCGCGGTCGATCACGCGACGAGCGGGAGGAACACCGTTCCTCGGTGGTAGAGCGGGCTCATTTAAGTTGCGGTTACTAGTTCACTGATTAAGTGCCTCTTCTTCTCGAGATGGAAGTGACCCAAATCGAAGCTGCTCTATGTTCTCAGCCCTTTCTAATGGGGGTCATCGTCGGTTCCTTGGGGGTTCTTCAGACGACGACGTATGTTCCGGAGAGAAAGAGTGAGCTGGAGGTGGTGAAACCTGCCTTTGAATATCGTCAATTCGTCTGCCTAGGGCAGTAATATTTTGACGCAGCAACGAGCTCTCATGCCTTTGAGCGGCCAGTTCATCAGTTTTCCTGTCCAATGCTTCAAGTATGCGAGACAGATGTCCTTCGGTAACTGGGGCAGAAGGGTCGAACTGGTCGTCTTCATCTTCTCTTATACGCAAGGAACTCGAGCCGGGTTGAGCAGAAGTACCAGCACGAGCGGAACGGGCCATAATTTCCTTCCCCGGTCGGGTAGTAGTCTGATTATCACTTCGGATCGTGGTCACCCTAGGTTGATGGCTCGTGGTACCCTCTTGGCGTCGGTTCGTGGTAGTCCCCTGGGATCGGATCCTGATGATAGGTGCAAGAGGGATCGCGACGTGGTCCTGCGATCGGGTAGTGACTCCTTCGGCTGCTTGGTTTGTGCTACCTCCTTCGACTCGCGATCGCCCCCTTTCCTCATGATCCGAGGACTGTAGCTCAACTTCGACCCGTTCCTGCACACTTTCTTCGATTGCTTCGTTTGCAGCTTTGTTCGCCTGCGAAGCTCGTATTTCCTTAGACTTCTTTCCAGCCATGGTATCTGAAATTTGCTGGAATCTTCAAAAATCAAAACTATTAAGTTTTGGACTGACTTCTTCGGACTTGAATATCCAAACAATAGAGCAACAATCCAATATACCGAGACTTCGGTTTCTCAGTGAAAGCACCAAAATGTTAGATCCAAAATTGGCTCCAACACCCAAATTGTTCAATTATGCAAAGATTAATATCAGAAAAAATGCAAGAAAAGTAGAAAAGACACGAGATTTATAGTGGTTCGGCGTTAACAAGCCTACGTCCACTTTATATCTATGATTATACTTAGGATTCGAGTACAATCAATGATTTATCTCTCAACCTCACTTTTACAATGTTGATTCACTCAGTGAATTCAAGACAACTCTGAATAGGAATAATGGAGATATGATAATGGTGGAATCAGAGCTCAGAATTGCCCAAAAGATCCTGAAAAATGTCAAGCCTTGGGCTATTTATAGGTGATATCTGCAGACGGATCGTGATCATACGTGGCACAAATCCCGAAGATCTCGGACTGGTTCGTGGCTTGATGGAGAAATAGTCAATATAGCCGTTGTGGACAGGTGTCGTGAGATCCTATATTATCGGATCGTGTATGACTCAGTCGTGGCCTTTAGTACTCAGGTTCAAAGGTCGGATCGTGGAGTGTTTGAGTGGACGGATCGGATCGGACCGAGCTGGTGTGAGCGGATCAGATCGTGATCATGGAGGGCGATCGCGAACCATGAAGGATGTTACTTCATGAGCAAGGCTTCGTATTAGACATGTGCTTGGACCTTGGTAGCTTGGTCTAAAAGCTAGCTAACAATCACATTCACATTAACACTTTCAAATATAGGTTATTTTCTCAATCCTATCATTTAGTATGGTAATGCGGTAAATGATAATGAGGTGTTAAACAGATTAAAAAATGTTGTTGCAAAAATGGCCCTAGACATGTCAACACAAACTGAAATTGGAAGAGTGGTAAATTACATTATACTTTATTCAATTAGATTACCTATTTTACTCAATTAGATAACATCACGCGGGTGGACATTTATAGAATGAAAGTTGGCGAATTTGGCTATTCAAAAGCAAGAGCCGCCATAAATACTTGTTCTCGTGCGCAGTGGTGGTCAATAATCAGCAGAGAGGACGCCCCACACCTTACATGTTTAGCAATACGTATTCTCAACCAGACGGTTTCTTCCTCAAATTGCGAAAGAAGCTGGACTATATTTTTCATGATTCATACAAAACTGAGAATTATAATCAAAATGGAAAATCTTGAAAAGATAGTATATGTACATTACAATATGAGATTAAGAGCAAAGAATATTAAATATTGTGATATAAATGATCAATAAATTGATCTAAATTATACATTTCACGAGGAGGACCCACTAGAAAAATGGACTACGGAAGTTGAACCACGGTTGCTTGACGACGATCCTGCCATGGTCGATATGATGAATGATGTTGTTGTTGCAGTAGATGGCATACCTGCACGAACAACAACAAGTCAAAGCACTAGAAATAGTAGTGGCTCCTCAAATGATGATGCTGGTGGTCACAATATCGGTTTAACAAGTAATTATGGTGCTGGATCTAATGTTGTTGGTGGTTCACATAGACCAACTATACCATACATAAAGAGAGGTATGGTGTGTAATCGTGAAAGAAGAGATAATAATTTGAATGTCTAATATGAAGAACCAGAGAATTACGATCATGCTAATAACCCATACACAGCAAAAGATCCACCCAACTGCAGGTATTCTACTTTTGAATAAATTGGAGGCTATTACCATTACGGAGCAAATGAGACATACAGCAGTGTTACATCAAATGATCAGAATAGTCAAACTGCATATACAACACTTAATAATGAACCCTCCTCATTTGATAACATGTTGGCAACGTTCTTGGGTATAGGACAAATACAATATGACTATCCATCGCATTATGCAACAGAACTTGATGAAGAAGATTACGAAAACAATCCACGTAACGTCCCGGAAAATTCAGGATTTAATAATTAATTTATTTAATTATTATAATATATGGTTTGGTAATTTAAATTATTTGAATTTAAATATTTGGAATATTTAATTTAAATATAAATAATGGGATAATATTATTATATTTTTGAGATCGTGACACATCGCTTGACACGATAGTATTTTTATTTTTAGCCGTAGCAGTCCGAAAATGAATGGAGTTTTATGAAATAGGGTATCCTCAAATATGAGTTTTTGAAATAACTAGATTTGAGGCCCGTGCTTCGCATATGGGCATTGTTTGTGTTAATAATATTAGATGTGATAGATATACGTGGTTACGTTAGTTCGAAGGACGTCTTCTTTTTTGTTGTAATATCAATGTGACGGTGCTAAGCAATCTGAATAGAAATTTATTGTGTTCATTTAGTTTATATGATAACAAAAAAATATACTATTCTTCAAGTTGGATTCTTTAATCCCTGCTGCAAGTAGGTACAGGAATATCAACTCATGCAGGAGGCTTTTTGAATTACTCAACTTACATACACTACATTTAAGTCAGTATTCGATGTGCATGAAATTGTACATGAACTAAATACAACTTTCAAAAGGCTGTTTCATTATGGGATGGAAGTCCTAAATTGTAAGTGTACAGGAACATGCCTACAGACAAAATATAATGTATACACGTGTATTACATATATAAGACTAAACCAAAAGCATAACAAAAATGACTCGTTCGGTTGAGAAACTAAACAAACATAAACAAATATATTTCTTTAACTTAACAATTAAGGAATAGTACAGCCACCTGCACTCTCCTCACTATACGTCTAAGCTATTACTTAGCACTTAAGGCTTTAGGGTGTGTTCGCAGCTAAAATTTGGCATGTTTGGAAATTTGCTGGCGTCTGACGCGTCCGACGCCAACTAGCTTTCTACCTAAAATATTGTGAAGAAAAGAAGGAGTGAAGTGAAGACTTGTAAAGTGGGAGGGAGGAAAACCAGTAGAAGGTGGTGCAAAGTGTACTGTAGAGAAGAAAATGTTTTTTTGTGGAGAGAAGTGCGAGTACTGTACTGGAGAAAGGATGGTGCCATTTTGTGTAGACAGCTCACATGAAATAAAGGAGCAGTGGAGTGGAATGTTGGCAGAGAGTATGGAAGTGGGGAGTGCAAGCGTGTTGTAGGAATATACATCTGTGGAAGGCAGGGGCGAACTTGCGTGTAAAATAAGGGAAGAGAGAGGGACAACTTTTTGTTTGAAGGAACTATGCCGAGATTTGGAATGGAGAGCCAAACTGGAACGGCTGCATGCGAATAATACTGGAGGAGGCTTTAATTGGGAAGAAGACTATTTTTAATTGTAGCAGGTAAGGGGGTAAGGCCAACATTAAAGTGAAGGAAGGAATACTCTGTTCATAAGTGGTTACGGATTGGTCGTGGTTAAAGAAAATGGGAATTGGCCAGCGGGTTCGAATTTGTTGCGTATCAGGAAGAAGGATGTTTAACCGTAATACATGGATTAAAGAGTTAAAAAGGGGAGGTTAAGGTATTAATTTATTATTTAATTTAATGTTAATAGTGATGAAACCAGTTATAACCAGTAATATTCATATCTTATTCATACATAATTAGAATCTGAACAAACAAGATCCGTTAGGATCGTATGGACGGGCACTAACGCCATAGAACTGGTCTGGAGTGAAGTGGAGCTCGTTACAATTTATAGCAAATAAATTTCCAAATCCATATCAATGATCGTTATTCGTTATTTAACGATAACTGTCCAATGTGAGTAAATCTCACTAACTCTGTACAGTTTATATTTTTATAAATATAATTTAAATTGATAAATGATGATTGATTGCTATGTGTTGAATTATTTGGTTGAATTGCTGATTTATTGATTGAAATTATAGATAACGATATATATATATATATATATATATATATATATATATATATAAATCGTTAATCAAATATTGATTCTGTTTATCAGAATATTTCATATTGAAATGAAATCGATGTTATTTATATTGTTTAACATCTGTGAATGCAGGGAAATAGGTTGGAGGGATCCAACTGGATTCCTCAATATTACAATACTATTTGTTTTCATATATTGTGATATGTGATGTGATATATAATCTGTGATTGATTATGATGATACTGGTCATGTTATTTGGTATTTTAAATGCCATATGAAATACTGGAATGTAAAAAGGAAATTTTCAAAGTGAATATTGAAAATGAAATATTTATTTATAAAATAAATAGAAGTATAAAAGGATTATTTACATAGAAAATAAATAGAAGTATAAAAGGATTATTTATATAGAAAATAAATAGAAGTATAAAAGGAATATTTATTTAGAAGTAAATAGAATTATAAAAGGGATTTTTGACGAGATATAAAAGAATTATGAGAAGATTGTTTAAAGTGGATATTAAATTAAAATCTGTTTTAACAAATAAATTGAGAAGATTAATTTATAAATAATGTTTTATAAATTAAATAAAATATTTATCATTTGATAAACAAAATATATAAGACTGAATTTATATAGAGAAGTAGGAATCGGTTTTAACACCGATATTTTAAATGGAATTTGAGCAGCATTTAGAAAGGTGATTATAAATGGGATTATAAGTGTTAGAAGAATAAAATGAGATTTAATTTTATATAAATAATTCTATAATTAGAAGTATAAATAGAAATTGGATTTCAGATATTATTTTAAATACTAAATCAAATTGTTTTGATTGCAAAGAAGAAATATTATTTACATTTAAATGTGGATAAAGGATTTAAGTAAATATTTTGCTAATAAAATATTTATAAAGGAAATAGGGTTTGAAATAGGAATTAAATTGGAGTTAAAGGAATTATAAACTGACTGGAGATTAGTTAAGTTGAACAACTGTCTGGGTATTGATCTGATATTGGTTTCGGCCTTCGGGGTTAATACGTAGGGGGTTGTTCTCTTACTAGTTTATAGTTAGAGACTGATATATATGAGAAGATAGTGATGCGTGAATCAGAAATGGAAACGTTTTCCAAAGTTAATAACGTCTATTTTCTAAAATTAGAAATAAGGATTTGATGAATATATGGAAATGAGAAATGGGGAAATGAATAAATGATGATTGATGATTGATCGATAGAATTTTCATCTGGAAATAATATCGTTGTTTGTACACATTTTTTTTCTTTGATAGTTAAATCACCGACTATCAAAGATTTTGACCATTTCTGTTGTCAATACGGAGAGACCGGGATCAGATATATAATCTGAAAACCACTCCGTACGACATTAGCGTGGCGAATCAAATATGGTGAAGATAATTGAAGACGGAGTTATGCAAGGGCTGTTCAGTAAATCCTAGGTAGAAATTGCCTAAGATGGATTTACAGAATAGTACCTTCGGTCTGTCCAGTCCTAGGACAACCTGTATGGAAGAATGTCTGACAGAGTATATTTAATGGATCACGTAAGTTGATCTCTTCAAACGTATATACGTTTGGTGGCGGAGGAATTCGTTTCTCTTAGCTGTATACCCGTTGTATTTTTGGGGAAATCAATTTGTGATTTGACGGGTATGACGATGTGACATTCAAAGTGAATAATTATATGATCTGTCAGAGATAAGCGTAGCCTCTAGCCTCACAACCGGGAAATGACAAAAATCGGGCAGGCAACATGGCTATGTGGGTTGCTTCCATTAGGGTGTATTATCACCTATCTAGAGATATTCATTTCATTCTTTAATCTATTCGATGTTGTCCCATTCGGGAAACGGTTGCTGATCCCAACCGTTGGTGATATACAGTCGATACACTCAAGCGAAATGAGTGATCGGTCATGTGTGGCCCGGTTGCAAGATGTTCTTGTTGAACCCAGTGTATTCCTCTCTAGAGGTACACTATCGGAAGGTGGTTCCATACCTTGTCATAGTTGGTAATCCATTATCCTATAAGTGCTCGCAGTTTTGATTGTATACTATATAAGTAGAACGTGAGATGAAAGCGTTTCTGCTAGATGGTTATTATATTGTGGTTGATAGACACTATCATAATATCAAAAGAATTTTGATATAAAGACTATTTTGGATTCTCATAAGGGAAAAACCCGTTCCATTATACAGCGTGGTTTTTTAAGATATCGTTTAATTGCATAAACTGTTTTAAACTGTTTTACTCACACCAGTCCCATGACTGACCCAGAGTTTGTTTTGTTTCCCTAAACTCTTGGGTGCCCAATTTTGTACGGGCAGTCAAGTAGTCAGGATTTTTTAGATATACTTGGAGAGCTTGGAGCAGGAGGCTTCAGGATTATATAGCTATAGTTATTTCCGCTGTGTTGTAAGTGTTATACTCTGATAATGTTACTGTATACATATACTGATTTTATTTCAAAATTATGTATCTATTATATGTTGTTCGTTCTGCTGTGAGATTCGTATTTACTCTGATGTTGTATGTTCTTCTTCTTCTATTCTAAGTTTCTATCTTATCTATTCTCACCCTCTAATTTCTTTCATGGACTATCTGGTGTTTCCGATGCTTGGGTAGTCGACGTTGAGTTTATGTCAATAACAAGGATCGCGATTTCCCCGGGTCGTTATAATCCATATACAGCTCCAAGAAATAGTTATTAGATGTAGTAAATTTAGTATGTTGTATTCTATTCCTTTATGTAATATATTTTCATTTTATTTACTATTAACATGTTCATTACCAAAATATTGAAAACTGAAATCCGGACCGAAACCGAAACAAAACTGAAACTAGCGAAATTTACGAAACCCGTCGAAACTAACAAATTTTCAAACGGCCGAAATCGAGACCGAGACCGAGTTCTTGAGCCTTGGTATATATAAGTATACAACAGAGGACAACAATAACCTTTAAAAGGTCAGTTATAAACGAAATAAATAACGTAAATAAAACCTTTCCAGCCCTCAAATACATTCGCTGGCAAAATATACGATTAGGAGGTCAACCGCCTCCTAGGAGGGGTGTCGACCGCTAGTAGTGTAATGTCCCACTTTTCTATACAATTTAAGCCGACATTTAACTATCACAGTCAACCCAAATTATACATAAAAGCAGAAAATTAAGAGAAAGAAGTTAGAGGGTGAGAGAGAAAGAAAGAAATATTAGAATATCAGAATCTCACCGTGAAATGAATAAAATAGAATATAATCATATATTTTTACCGAAAAGAAAATTCGCATATACATACAAATCATTGGAGTACAACATGTATCAGATACAACGGAATAAACTTCAAGTAACTAACGATGAAGCCTCCTGCTTCCAGCTCCTGAATCTCCAAGCGAAACCTAACATGGAAAATATGTTCGGTCTGACCCGAGCACATTTTGAAGGGAAGCAAAAACACCCTGATCAGTCTGGAATACTATCAATGATAAATTCATATCAAACAATCGGCTTAGCTTTAGAAAACCTTTTTGAAATGAAGGATGATAGTAAAACCATCCCACACATAAACACAGACAGTTTTTACCTTACTATAACCCAAAACATTTTTGATATATCAAAATCCAATGATATAATAATAGTGTCTATCAAATCACAAATAAATAACCATCTAGTAGAATGCTTGCATCTCACGCTCTACATATATAGTATATAATCAAAAACCGCATGGCGCTTATTGGAAATTAGATTCCAACTATGGCAAGGTATGGGATAACCTTCCCGATCAGTGTACTTTAAAGAAGATACACTGGGGTTCAACAAAAACATCTTGCAACCCAGGCTAAACATGACCGACCACATTTAGCTTGAGTGGACCGAATGTATTATCACCCACCGGGGGAGCTAACATCGTTCCCGCGGGACAACATCGAAAGATTAAAGAAGGAAATTGAATTTCTCTAGATGTTGATAATACACCATGCTTGGGGGTGACCCAACTAGTCATGCGACCTACCGAATTTTTGCCATTTCCCGGTTGATGGGGCTTGAGGTCACGTTTTACCTTTTTAAACACCACATTATATTCACTTTGAATTCCACATCGTCAGATCCGTCAAATCACTAATTGACATCCATAAATATACTCTGGGTGTTAAGCAAGAGAATTTCTCTACCACCAAACTTGGTATATTTGTAAAAATCAATGTACGTGACCCTCATGAAATACTCTGTCAGACATTCGTCCATACAAGTCATCCAGGAACAGGAGGAACCAAAGGCACCCTTCTACCGCATCCTAGGAATCACCTTACATATCAATAGCAAGTAGTCCTTGCAATCCATAGATTTCAACCACGACAGAACCACATTATATCTTTGACTGCAGACAAGTGATTATAAATAGTTCTTCCGTTTATGAATATCCACGGTCTTCAATGCTCCATCTTTATTCCCTGCAAGTTAGCTTCGAGCGCAACGTTGATTCGAAGTGGTTTTGGGTCTAGTTCTCATCCCGGTCTTTTCGAAACAACTCGTCAAAAGGTCCAATAAGATATTCGTTGATAGTTCGGTTTTTAGCTATCAGCTTATGACAGTACTGTCAAGTATCTCGGCAGCTCGACTCTCATTGTTAAAAACATTTATCAAATCATTGAAATCATTCCATAGCTTTAAAATAGATTCTGTTTACATATCTCGACAACTCGTTTCGTCATTTGGGAACAACACATCTCCTTTACTCACACTCCACTTAATTCTCCTTTGTTCACAACTCGTCTTTCAATCGACTATAGCCATTTTACTTAATATATTTATTAATTTAATCGTTTACTAAAATATTAACCTTTTTTCTTCAAAACCTCTGCATACTATTCTTATTCATAACTCGGATCCATTTACAATACTTTATCCAAATTCTTTTAGCATCATTAAAAACAATAGTTGGTTTGTAACCAAAAACCTTTTATTAACTTTTTTACTCAAACCGATAAGTATTTTCCATTTGCATGTTTGCATATCTTCTCTTTTTTTCCAACTCAAATAGAATTCTTATTTTAAACTCAAATTTCTTTCATAAACTCGTTTATGAAATTCGGATTACAAAATCCCTTTCCATAAGCTTCTTTCAAATTTACTAAATCTTGTTACATATTCAATTACTATCTTAAATGAATTATATTTAAGAAGTAATTTCTAAAATTATTAAAATAACCATTTGCTGAAGTTTTGAATGGGAATGGGAATTTGAAAATTTGATTTTATGATTAGCCGAATTTTGAAATACGGATTTGTAACGACTCATATTTTTAAGCCATTAAATTTTGAATATTTAAATTAGTTTTAAATATTTTATTTGAAATAATAAAGGATTTTTATAAGGAAATTATTTAATTAAACAAAGTTTAAACGTATAATTTAATTTATAAAAAAAATTCTGAAAATTATATTTTGAAAAATAAACAACTTTTTATTTGGAGTATTTTACACCCTATAATTTTTTGTTATTCACACAATGAGTTAACTTGTCTGTATTATTATATTTTCGGAATAGTGGTACATCGCTCGACACGGTCGTGATTTTACTTTGTCCATGATAGCTTGTTTGGAAATGAAATTGTATGAATTTAATAAAACAAGGTGGCAAAGTGATGTATCAGCTCACAAAGCTTGAACAAGTACAAGGGGGACTAATCCTACATAAGCTAAAGAAAGCATCACCAGGATTTTTGGTGTGCAAAAGATAAGCCAAGGTTGGTGAATACAATCATTTGTATGATTGTAAAAATTTAGTGCGTATAGCTTCACACATGTGTAATATGTTCATATTTAGCTCGTTCATGGAGCCATCCTATTCGTAGCAAGTTTTAGAAAATACAAAGGACTTAGTTTTACACATGTAACATATATGCATTTAAAACTTACATACACGTTGAGCAAATTTTACAATAAAATAAACAATTGGTCATAACGCAATACAAGCCTTAGTATATGTTGGTACGCTAATTACCAAGAAGCTGAAACAATTGAGTGATTAATAGATTAATTAAAATAGAAATTCTCTACCTTTCCTCGCAAGCTTCTACAGCGTGCTCTCCACGGTTCCAAAACCGTGACCACCAATTTACTGTCTGCCAATCCGTTCAATTTGCTTGTGCATCAAACCATCTCATTGCCATGCAAACCAAGATACCTTTCTTTTTAAATAGTGTTTCTCTCCTCCTCATTTTTCGTTTTTCTCAGATCCAAACCAAAAACAAATCATAAGCCCCCAGTAAAAAGAAAAAAAAATCACATAAAATCAAACACTTGATGGATTTGAACGAGGTTGGATCCATTTAGCTCGTGAGATTCAGGGCTTCAATCTCGTGCAAATCTCCCATAGTTCGAATCTATTCACTGACTCGCTGTTGGAGTACAACAGCCTTTGGGCACGGATTTTGAAGAAAACGCGTTGTTGTCGGGGAGATTGGGTGGTGCGTTACTTTGCGCCGAGTATGTTTTCCACGGTGGAGTTCTGGAAGCTGCTGGTCGGATTCAATATCGGATAGGGTTTTACGATGGTATGCTTTGGGGAAATAGTGGAGGAGATATTGAGATCGCGTAAGAACAGTTCGAAGTAGTGGCGTGAGTATAAGTGGAAGGGGGTACTGCGAGTTTCAGGATGGTGAGAGCGTCCATAGAGATGAGTATTGTAGTGTTTTTCTTTGAAGTCTGGTTCGGTTTTGGGGAATTTCGGTCGTACTGTGTTGTTTCATTGGGTTCGTGGTATTTTGTATGCGTACATGGGTCGTTCTGGGCTTAATAAGAAGAAGAGGGGTGGATTATTTCTGTGAGGGGTTCGGCTCTGAAAAACAAACAGGAGGAGGTTGTGTTTTTAATTAAAGAGGTAGAAGGATGGAACATAAAAGTGTGAATGACGGAACTGGTTTGACGAGTTACTGACACTGTTCAATATATGTACATAAACGAAGAAGGGAGAATATGTGGAGGAGTTTTAATGGGTTGTTCAATGCTGAGAAAAGGGAAGTGCCATTCTGCGGGTTCAACTATGAGTTACGTGACATTTGTTGGTGAAGGAAGGCTTCATTTTTGGTGAAGCATGGCATGGCGTGCAGGTTGAAATTGAACAGGAGACCGAGTATAGTAGGGAAGATGTGTGAGACGACATGATAGGCGAACACAATGACAAGGAAAATATAAAGTAGAAAGAAAAATGCATGCGAGAATGGGGTATTTTGCCTTGTTGATTTTGAGTTCCAACGCGTTGGGCCTAGTGGGTGAGAGATATTTTTGTTTTGCTTCTCAAGTACTATAGTCTGTTGAATAGTTTAGTTTGAAAGGTTTAAACTTTAACATTAAGAATGCTTTTATATGGAATCTGTTTAACGCGGGGTTTTCGAAGCTATGATCATAATGAAAAGTGGAACATGTTAGTGATATTATATTTGACATAATTGCTAAAACGTAGAATATAAATAAATTGTTAGTAAATGAATAAAATTCCGATTAACGTAATTAAATAACTATATTTTATAGTGACACTATTTAGCAGAATCAAAACATTGTTCTGTTATTAATTTGGACATTTGTTTATGTGTCGATTAAGTAAAAAACTGTTCGTACATTTTCAGAATACAATGAAATAAAAGATGTGGGAATCATCTCGATGAATACTACCCTATGAAGTTGATTTGGAATGACTTTGAGTTAGCTGGAATTCCGGGCAAGTTGAAGTGCTTGATTGAACAATCAGAAACAAATCGTATTCAGTAATGAATAACCAAGGTGAGTAACTCACTAACTCTGGCTCATTTATATTTTTATATAAACGAGTTTTAAATTTATTTATAGTAATTTTATACTGTGCAATGGTTGATTGGTTGAAATGGTTGATATGATTACATCGTTGATCGATTATTAGTTCTGATATGTCATATTGATGTGAAATAATATTATTGATGTTGATTAACATCTGTGGATGCAGTGAAACAGGTTGGAGGGATCCAACTGGATTCCTCAATATTTATATTACTGTTTTTATTTGATTGTGTTATATGATGTGTTATATAATCCATGATTGGGTATGTTGTGTTTGAATTACCCTGGCCTAGAAAGCTGGTATATTAGATACCGTAAAATATTTTCGAACATGGAAAAGGAAATTGGGAATTTTAACATGGAATTTATTTTCAAAATAGAAATAGAATTTCGAATAAGAATTGAAAATAGAAACCTGTTCAAGTGGATAAATCAAGAAGTTTTTTATAAATAAGAATATAAATTAAGTGGTCAATCATTAATCATTGGGTAAACAAAAATACAAGTTCAATATGAATTTATAGGGGAAAGTGAAAAGTCGGTTTTGAGACCTATATTTGAAAATAGATTTGGACTTAGCAAATTATAAAGGAAATTATAAACGAGATTATAAATGTTGGAAATTAATAATGAGAGTTTCTATAAACAATTGTAAATAGAAGTTATAAATGGAATTTGGATTTGATATGGTAAAATCAAATGGATTAGATTATGTAAAAGGAAATATTATTCACAATTAAAGTGAATAATTGTTTAAAGCAGATATTTTGCAAATGAAAGCATCTATAAAAGAAATCTGGATTGGAAGTGTGAATTCAAATAGAAATTGAACATTAAAGGAAATGGAAATCGTTTTCGAAAGGAAACATTGGATTTTATTGCAAAGCTCAGAAAATAAAATATAAGGGGTTTATAATTATACTTTGATTAAGTCAAATTTTATTGTAATGGTTTAGTTCAGGAAGGATATTTTAATTCTATTTAGTATAAAACTATAATTTAAATGAAATATATTAAGATGTGAATATGTCAATATTTATAGCTATGGAAATAATCATAAGGGGAAATGAGTTAACCTGGAATGATAAGATTTATTCCGAAGTTCGGAATATTAATCGAATATAGAGTATTCGAATGAGAGTTATTTATTGGAATTCGATTATATCGAATTTAGAGAAGTAGTTTTTTTTTACTTTCCGTTTGAATCAAATTTATTTATTTACTTATTTTATTGAAATTAATATGTACTAGTTATATTAGTTATAAACCAAATATTTGGAAACAACGATTTTAACGCTACTGTTATAATAAATGTTTTGAAAATCTAAAACAACGATTTTAACGCTACTGTTATAATAAATGTTCTTTAATGCAAAACAACGATTGTAAAACTATCGTTAAAATAAATCAAATATTTGGAAACAACGATTATAACAACGTTACTGTTATAATCAATATTTTTCCGTAAAAAGAAGGATATTCTTAGATTGAATCCGAGAGTCGCATAAGCGAGGTTTTGTTAGAAGTTGTGAGCTTTGACTATTTCAAAGTTGAGAATGTTGTTCAATTAAGGTCTGAGAGGTAATTATACCCCAACTTGATTGACTTCATGATTGACGGAGGAATGATTAAGGTTCCTTAGCAAGGATTGGTTAGTGATACCGTTAGTTAACGAATGTTTTATGGTTTGAATTATAATAACGATGTTTTATAATATCAGTTTAATTTAAAGGATTTTGAAATGTTTCCCCAGATAAAATGAGAGATATCTTCTAAGCATAGAAAATGAAACGAATTGGTTAACGAGAAATTAAGAAATGCAAGATGGGAATATTTTCCGATATCCATAAGGTATATTTTCTTAATATAGAAAATAAGGATTTCGTGAATATTTAGAAATGTTTTCTAACTGGAATAAGAGATATTTCCTCGAATAAAGAAATTATGATATTGAAATGCTTTTTCCAAGAATAGAGAGAAAAAATCGAGCTTTGAAAGGATATGAAAGAGGGGAAAAGGGAATTTTTAATTGATAATATAATAAAGAACTAATATAAAAAGGGGTCAGTGTTGTCTGATGTTTGATCGATAGAATTTCCAATTGGAAATATGACCGTTGATTGTATGGATGTTTCTTTGATAGTTAAATCACCGACTATCAAAGTTTTGAATTACTTTATACCTCCTTTGTCAATATGGAGAGACCAGGATCAGATTTAATATCTGGAAACCACTCTATATTGGCATAAGCGTTACGAATCAACTTAGGCTAAAGATGATTAAAGACAGAGTAAAATGCAAGGGCTATTCTGTTAATCCTAGGTAGAAATTGCCTAAGATGGATTGATAGAATGGTGCCTTCAGTTTGTCCAGTCCCAGGACAACGTATATGAACGGATCTGATGATGTGGCCTTCAAAGGAAATGGTGGCAAGATGTTCTTGAAACATAATCGTGACCTCAAGCCTCATCACACGGGGAAATGACAGAAATCAGGCAGGCAGCATGGCCATGTGGTTCATTACCATTAGGGGTATTATCACCTGATCTAGAGAAATTTCATTTTCTTCTTATTCTATTCGCTGCTGTATGCTTTTGGTAACGATTGCTGATCACAACCGTTGGTGATAATATGCTCGATACGCTCAAGTTAAATGAGTGGCCAGCCATGTGTGGGCCGGGTTGCAAGACATTCTTGTTGAACCTAGTGTATTCCCCTCTAGAGATACACTATCGGAAGGTGGTTCCATACCTTGTCATGTTGGAAATCCAATCTCCAATAAGCGCCCTGCGGTTTTTGAATTAATATTATATATGGAGCGTGAGATGCAAACGTTCCGCTAGATTTCTATTTATTTGATTTAGACACTATTCTAATATCACTGGATTTGATATCAAAAATATTTTTGGTATATCGTAAGGTAAAAACCTTCCGTGTTTATGGGTGGATCGGTCTTACGATTATCATTTCTTTCGAAAGGATTTTGAAAGTTAAACAAATGGTTGGAGTTTACTCACGCCAGTCCCATGACTGACCCAGAGTTTATTTTGTTTGATTTCCCTAAACTCTTGGGTGCCCAAATTTGTACAAGCAGTCAAGTAGTCGGGATTTTACAGATTCACTTGGAGGAGTTTGAAGCAGAAGGTTTCACCAGTTAGCTATAGACTATCATATATTCCGCTGTGTACCATGTTTGTATCTGGAAACAGGTGTTTATAACTGTTCCAGGAATAATTGTTGTGCTCTGATGATGGCATGTATATACAGTCACTGATTTGTATTTCAAAAGTTATGTTACATAATATATTTTATTCGTTCCGCTGTGAGTTTATGTTCTTCGTTTTCTTCTATTCTAGTATTTCTTTCTTTCTATTTCTCATCCTCTAACTTCTTTCTAATAATGATTCGTAATTCTATGCAATTTGGGTTGGGCATGTGGTGTTATTAGTCGACTCAATGGGTACGGAAATTCGGTCATTACATTTGGTATCAGAGCAGAAGGTTGAGTAGTAACCTTGGCTCTATGGCGTGACTCAATAGAGATGGGGTTAGTAATACCTTATATTGAGTTTGAGTATATATATGAGAGAGCGTATTTGTAGATTTTATATAAAAATTGATTTATATTGTGTTGACTGGTTTGTTGAGTGGTTTATGAATTCTGGTCGATACAGGATGTACAACTATATCGATAGGTGTTTCTAAACTCTCGAACAAAGCAATTCGATACCATATTGTTTTAAAATAGGTAAATAAAATAATTTTGCCCAAAATTTATTTTGATATAAAAATAGCAATTTCTAGGATATTATAATAAATGGATGTGTTGATTGTTATTACAATCAAATGAAATTATAAAATATTGAAATGGCTATATATAACCAACTATCACTTGTATATGGATAATATGCACAAATAAAATGAACTGGAATTGAATTCAAACTAGAATTTGAAATTTTAATCCCGGATGATTTAGAAATATTTTCTGAAGTATTTTAAAAAGTAATATAACATTACTTTGAAGGATTTCAGAACAATAAATAGCTTTAAATGGATTTTGAAAGGGATTAAGCACTGAAATCACTTCAGTGGCGAGAAAATAATTCTGATAATGGATCGCGACATTATCGGTATTCATTTTCAAGTTTCTGAGTGATGGATTGCTACCATAGTAGATTTATTGATGGAAATTTATTTGAGAAAAATGAAGTTGTTTATAGGAGTTCGAATGTTTTGAATTGCACTAGTTAAAAATGTATATGATTTATAATTTAATTTGAAATGAAAGCCGGGAATTTGAATTTAGAATTTAAATTTATCTTGTAAAGTTAAATAGATTAAAATGGTAGCAGTGAATTAAATAAATTAAAATTTAACTTAAGTTAAAGGAAACTAGATTGGATTACAGAAAATCCAGGATGAAATTGAACAAGGAGAAATGCTTGAAATAGAAATTAATAAAGTGAATTCGACTTATGTATACAAAATTGACTATATATTGGATGTTGTTGTTTGAAATTAAGCTGTGATGAAATTGAACTCAAGCAGAATAAGAAGGTTGATTTTTGGAAATAGATTTCAGTTTGGATTAGTGAATGGAAGTGAACTAATCAGAAGTTGATTAAAGTGTTAAAAACTGGAAGTTGGATTGATTTCAAACCAACTAAAAATAGATATGTATATACTGAGCATATATTGAATGGAAGCGAATGCAAGAGGTAGAATTATGCTCGACAAAAAGGTACATGTTTACAATATTACTTAGGTTTGATGGTTTTATGAGCCTATGGGGACAAGCCGCTTGGCTTTTTGATTTTCTTTTGGATTGGAGAAGTCCTAGAAAGGCGAGTTTTGATTGTACCGATTGAGCCATGCAGGGGAGATGCTGGTTTAAAGAGTTTGAAAATTTTCAAGAAATTTTTTGATAATTTAAAATCAAGTTGTTAATTGTAATTGAAATAAGAAACCCATAATTGGTTAATAAAATTTCAAGTGGAATAATGAAATTGATAAATGTGTTTAAAATCAATTGGAATGGGTGTGGATATGGAGAAGAGAATATGGATTGAAGACAAGAAAGTGATGATGAATTATCCAAAAAAGGTGGATAGGTCATTTGGAAAGAATTATGAATGGTTGATTATTGGTATGAGAATTCGAACGTCGGGTAAGAACTGGGTTATGATGATATGGAATATAAGATTTCAACTAAGTAGGTTATGAGGAGTTAGAGTTATACCATTTTTACTACTTAACAATTTCGAGGACGAAATTATTTTAAGGGGGAAGGAGTGTAACCACTCGGATTTTTAAGCCACTAAATTTTGAATATTTAAATTAGTTTTAAATATTTTATTTGAAATAATAAAGGATTTTTATAAGGAATTTATTTAATTAAACAAAGTTTTAACGTATAATTTAATTTATAAAAAAAATTCTGAAAATTTTATTTTGAAAAATAAACAACTTTTTGTTTGGAGTATTTTACACCCTATATCATAATTTTTGGGGAATCACACAAAGAGTTAACTTGTCTGCATTATTATATTTTTGGAATAGTGGTACATCGCTCGACACGGTCGTGATTTTATTTTGTCCATGATAGCTTGTTTGGAAATGAAATTGTATGAATTTAATAAAACAAGGTGGCAAAGTGATGTATCAGCTCACAAAGCTTGAACAAGTACAAGGGGGACTAATCCTACATAAGCTAAAGAAAGCATCACCAGGATTTTTGGTGTGCAAAAGATAAGCCAAGGTTGGTGAATACAATCATTTGTATGATTGTAAAAATTTAGTGCGTATAGCTTCATACATGTGTAATATGTTCATATTTAGCTCGTTCATGGAGCCATCCTATTCGTAGCAAGTTTTAGAAAATACAAAGGACTTAGTTTTACACATGTAACATATATGCATTTAAAACTTACATACACGTTGAGAAAATTTTACAATAAAATACACAATTGGTCACAAAGCAATACAAGCCTTAGTATATGTTGGTACGCTAATTACCAAGAAGCTGAAACAATTGAGTGATTAACAGCGATTAATTAAAATAGAAATTCTCTATCTTTCCTAACAAGCTTCAATAGCGTGCTCTCCACGGTTCCAAAACCGTGACCACCAATTTACTATCTGCCAATCCGTTCAAATTGCTTGTGCATCAAACCATCTCATTGCCGTGCAAACCAAGGTACCTTTCTTTTTAAATAGTGTTTCTCTCCTCCTCATTTTTTGTTTTTCTCAGATCCAAAACAAAAACAAATCATAAGCCCCCAGTAAAAAGAAAAAAAATCACATAAAATCAAACACTTGATGGATTTGAACGAGGCTGGATCCATTTAGCTCGTGAGATTCAGGGCTTCAATCTCGTGCAAATCTCCCATAGTTCGAATCTATTCGCTGACTCGCGGTTGGAGTACAACAGCCTTTGGACACGGATTTTGAGGCAAGCGCGCTGTTGTCGGGGAGATTGGGTAGTGTGATACTTTGCGCCGAGTATGTTTTCCACGGTGGAGTTCTGGAAGCTGCAGGTCGGATTCAATATCGGATAGGGTTTTACGATAGTACGCTTTTGGGAAATAGTGGGGGAGATATTGGGATCGCGTAAGAACAGTTCAAAGTAGTGGCGTGAGTATAAGTGGAAGTGGGTATTGCGAGTTTCAGGATGGTGAGAGCGTCCATGGAGATGAGTACTGTAGTGTTTTTCTTTGAAGTCTGGTTCGGTTTTGGGGAATTTCGGTGGTACTGTGTTGTTTCATTGGGTTCGTGGTATTTTGTATGCGTACATGGGTCATTCTGGGCTTAATAAGAAGAAGAGGGGTGGATTTCTGTGAGGGGTTCGGCTCCGAGAAACAAACAGGAGGAGGTTGTGTTTTTAATTGAAGAGGTAGAAGGATGGAACATAAAAGTATGAATCACGGAACTGGTTTAATGAGTTACTGACACCATTCAATATATGTACATAAACGAAGAAGGGAGAATATGTGGAGGAGTTTTTATGGGTTGTTCAATGTTGAGAAAAGGGGAGTGCCATTTTGCGGGTTCAACTATTAGTTACGTGACATTTTGTGGTGAAGGAAGGCTTCATTTTTGGTGACGGATGGCATGTTTGAACAGGAGACCGAGTATAGTAGGGAAGACGTGTGACGACATGGTAGGGGAAAACAATGACAAGGAAAATATAAAGTACAAAGAAAAATGCATGCGAGAACGGGGTATTTTGCCTTGTTGGCTTTGAGTCCCACCGCGTTGGGCCCAGTGGGTGAGAAATATTTTTGTTTTGCTTCTCAAATACTAAAGTTTGTTGATTAGTTTAGTTTGAAAGGTTTAAACTTTAACATTAAGAATGCTTTTATATGGATCTGTTTAACGCGGGGTTTTCGAAGCTATGATCATAGTGAAAAGTGGAACATGTTAGTGATATTATATTTGACATAATTGCTAAAACGTAGAATATAAATAAATTGTTAGTAAATGAATAAAATTCCTATTAACGTAATTAAATAACTATATTTTATAGTGACACTATTTAGCAGAATCAAAACATCGTTCTGCTATTAATTTGGACATTTGTTTATGTGTCGATTAAGTAAAAAATTGTTCATCATTATCAGAATACAATGAAATAAAGATGTGGGAATCATCTCGATGAATACTACCCTATGAAGTTGATTTGGAATGACTTTGAGTTAGCTGGAATTCATGGCAAGATGAAGTGCGTGATTTAACTATCAGAAACAAATCGTATTCAGTGATGAATAACCAAGGTGGGTAACTCACTAACTCTGGCTCGTTTATATTTTTATATCAATGAGTTTTAAATTTATTTATAGTAATTTTATACTGTGCAATGGTTGATTGGTTGAAATGGTTGATATGATTACATCATTGATCTATTATTAATTCTGATGTTCCATATTGATGTGAAATAATATTATTGATGTTGATCAACATCTGTAGATGTAGGGAAACAGGTTGGAGGGATCCAACTGGATTCCTCAATATTTATATTATTGTTTTTATTTGATTGTGCTATATGATGTGTTATATAATCCATGATTGGATATGTTGTGTTTGAATTACCCTGGCCCTAGAAAGCTGGTATGTTAGATACCGTAAAATATTTTCGAATGTGGAAAAGGAAATTGGGAATTTTAAAATGGAATTTATTTTCAAAATAGAAATAGAATTTCGAATAAGAATTGAAAATAGAAACCTGTTCAAGTGGATAAATCAAGAAGTTGTTTATAAATAAGAATATAAATTAAGTGAATCATTAATCCTTGGGTAAACTAAAATATAAGTTCAATATGAATTTATAGGGGAAAGTGAAAAATCGGTTTTGAGACCAGTATTTGAAAATACATTTGGACTTAGCAAATTATAAAGGAAATTATAAACGAGATTATAAATGTTGGAAATTAATAATGAGATTTTCTATAAACAATTATAAATAGAAGTTATAAATGGAATTTGGATTTGATATGGTAAAATCAAATGGATTAGATTATGTAAAAGGAAATATTATTCACAATTAAAGTGAATACTCGTTTAAAGCAGATATTTTGTAAATGAAAGCATCTATAAAAGAAATCTGGATTGGAAGTGTGAATTCAAATAGAAATTGAATGTTAAAGGAAATGGAAATCGTTTTCGAAAGGAAACGTTGGATTTTATTGCAAAGCTCGGAAAATAAAACAAATTGAAATAAAATTTAAGGGGTTTATAATTATACTTTAATTAAGTCAAATTTTATTATAATGGTTTAGTTCAGGAAGGATATTTGAATTCTATTTAGTATAAAACTATAATTTAAATGAAATATATTAAGATGTGAATATGTCAATATTTATAGCTATAGAAATAATCATAAGGGGAAATGAGTTAACCTGGAATGATAAGATTAATTCCGAAGTTCAGAATATTAATCGAATATAGAGTATTCAAATAAGAGTTATTTATTGGAATTCGATTATATCGAATTTAGGGAAGTAGTTATTTTTACTTTCCATTTGAATCAAATTTATATATTTATTTATTTTATTGGAATTAATATGTGCAAGTTACATTAGTTATAAACCAAATATTTGGAAACAACGATTGTAACGCTACTGTTATAATAAATGTTTTGAAAATCTAAAATAGCGATTTTAACGCTACTGTTATAATAAATGTTCTTTAAAGCTAAACAACGATTGTAACGCTACCGTTAAAATAAATCAAATATTTGGAAAAGCGATTATAACAACGCTATTGTTATAGTCAATATTTTTCCGTAAAAAGAAGGGTATTCTTAGATTGAATCCAAGAGTCGCATAAGCGAGGTTTTGTTAGAAGTTGTGAGCTTTGACTATTTCAAAGTTGAGAATGTTGTTCAATTAAGGTCTTAGAGGTAATTATACCCCAACTTGATTGACTTCATGATTGACGGAGGAATGGTTAAGGTTCCTTAGCAAGGATTGGTTAGTGATACCGTTAGTTAACGAATGTTTTATGGTTTGAATTATAATAATGATGATTTATAACATCAGTTTAATTTAAAGGATTTTGAAATGTTTCCCCAGATAAAATGAGAGATATCTTCTAAGCATAGAAAATGAAACGAATTGGTCAACGAGAAATTAAGAAATGCAAGACGGAAATATTTTTCGATATCCATAAGGTATATTTTCTTAATATAGAAAATAAGGATTTCGTGAATATTTAGAAATGTTTTCTAACTGGAATAAGAGATATTTCCTCGAATAAAGAAATTATGATATTGAAATGCTTTTTCCAAGAATAGAGAAAAAAAAATCGAGCTTTGAAAGGATATGAAAGAGGGGAAAAGGGAATTTTAAATTGATAATATAATAAAGAACTAATATAAAAAGGGGCCAGTGTTGTCTGATGTTTGATCGATAGAATTTCCAATTGGAAATATGACCGTTGATTGTATGGATGTTTCTTTGATAGTTAAATCACCACTATCAAAGTTTTGATTTACTTTATACCTCCTTTGTCAATATGGAGAGACCTGGATCAGATTTAATATCTGGAAACCACTCTGTATTGGCATAAGCGTTACGAATCAACTTATGCAAAAGATGATTGAAGACGGAGTAAAATGCAAGGGCTGTTCTGTTAATCCAAGGTAGAAATTTCCTAAGATGGATTGATAGAATGGTGCCTTCGGTTTGTCCAGTCCCAGTACAATGTATATGAACGGATCTGGTGATGTGGCCTTCAAAGGAAATGGTGGCAAGATGTTCTTGAAACATAATCGTGACCTCAAGCCTCATCACCCAGGGAAATGACAGAAATCGGGCAGGCAACATGACCATATGGATTATTACTATTAGGGGTATTATCACCTGATCAAGAGAAATTTCATTTTCTTCTTATTCTATTCGTTGCTGTATGCTTTCGGTAACGATTGCTGATCACAACCGTTGGTGATAATATGATCGATACGCTCAAGTTAAATGAGTGGTCAGCCATGTGTGGGCCGGGTTGCAAGACGTTCTTGTTGAACCCAGTGTATTCCCCTCTAGAGATACACTATCGGAAGGTGGTTCCATACCTTGTCATGTTGGAAATCCAATCTCCAATAAGCGCCCTGCGGTTTTTGATTTAA
Source organism: Allium sativum (assembly GCA_030737875.1). Taxonomy (NCBI): domain Eukaryota; kingdom Viridiplantae; phylum Streptophyta; class Magnoliopsida; order Asparagales; family Amaryllidaceae; genus Allium; species Allium sativum. The sequence goes on from CM060926.1 coordinate 243,626,269, forward strand.
TATTATATTTGGAGCGTGAGATGCAAGCGTTCCGCTAGATTTCTATTTATTTGATTTAGACACTATTATAATATCACTGGATTTGATATCAAAAATATTTTTGGGTTATCGTAAGGTAAAAACCATCCATGTTTATGGTTGGATCGGTCTTACGATTATCATTTCTTTCGAAAGGATTTTGAAAGTTAAACAAATGGTTGGAGTTTACTCACACCAATCCCCTGACTAACCCAGAGTCTATTTTGTTTGTTTTCCCTAAACTCTTGGGTGCCCAAATTTGTATGGGCAGTCAAGTAGTCGGGATTTTACAGATTCACTTGGAGGAGTTTGAAGCAGGAGGTTTCACCAGTTAGCTATAGACTATCATATATTCCGCTGTGTACCATGTTTGTATCTGGAAACATGTGTTTATAACTATTCCAGGAATAACTGTTGTGCTCTGATGATGGTATGTATATACAGTCACTGATTTGTATTTCAAAAGTTATGTTACATAATATATTTTATTCGTTCCGCCGTGAGTTTATGTTCTTCGTTTTCTTCTATTCTAATATTTCTTTCTTTCTATTTCTCATCCTCTAACTTCTTTCTAATAATGATTCGTATTTCTGTGCAATTTGGGATGGGCGTGTGGTGTTATTAGTCGACTCAAAGGGTAGAAAATTCGGATCATTACAGGATTGGATTGTTATATTTAGTTATTTTAGATTATTATTATTATCTATTTCAATCCATTTTACTTAAACTAAGTTTATTTGCTACTTGTTTTCATAATAATTTTATAGCTTTTTAATATAAACTATTTTATCTATTACATTTTTATAACTATTTTTAATAAAACTATTCTTAATAAAACCATTTTATATTATATTTAATTAATTATATATATATATTTAAAATGTGTGTGAAAGTCATGATGAAACAGTGGGTCATTTGTTCTTCACATGTAAGTATTCGAATTATATCTCGATGCTTATATTGTTGAAATTGGGTTTGGCAACTAATATCTTGGGTTCGTTGGAGTATGAAACTGAGAAAATTCTGTATTTTTTCAAAGAAAATGATCAAACTTTAGATTTGGCTTGTGCAGCCTTTACTGCTGCTCTGTATCACTTATGGAAAGAGAGAAATATTAGAATATTTAGTGATAGGAAGACTGCTAAGGAAACTCAACTGAAGTTAATTAAGAGATGTAGTATGATTGGTGAAGAACAATGGAAATTCTTTTAATCACTCGCAGATGAAGATAGATTTAATGAAGAGATGGGGGATTGAGCTTCATGATTCTGGTTAATGATTTTGTATGTTTGTTTTGTTAAGAGTCTATCTTGGTTTGTATGAGTGAGTTGAGCGGTATGTTTGAGTGAGAGATGTTTTAGTGTTATATTTGGTTTTTTTGTATTGTTAATATATGGCGTTTATATGTGCTCTTTCACTACACCAAACAGCCTATTTTGTCACAGTTTCCCGGCCTTGTACAGTAACAGTTATATCCGTTATTAATTATTAACATTTATTACCGTTATAACCGGTCATAATGGTTATAACTGTTACAACGTTCAACGATAATGTAAATAAATTCGGGTTATGTGGATAAGATAGGAAATTTACTTTATCCTCGTATGTTAACGCACTCACACTTTTTCGTTTCGTTGTCAAACCATTTTAACAAAATTTCCCCAAAACTTTTGACGCCGCCGGCTAGGGTTTTTCATCTTCCTCAATCTGCAGCCGCCAAAATATAATTTGCGATCGGCTCATCCTTGGTCTGTCAGCCTTGTCCTCATCTATTTGGTTGCTCAGGTAATTACCTAAAAAACTTGTACACTAAACTACCAGCACGAACGCTTCTTGATTAGTACGCTAAATTACCAGCACGAACACTTCTTGATAGGTGCATTAAATTTCCATTTCCTGCGTTGTTAAAAATGAGGCTGACACTTTTGTAGTAGTTTTGGATAAATACTTTCCCCTTCTAGTGAATACCCATTTGTGAAAGGTTTGAAATTTTGATTCCAGGTGAAATATGTATATTACTTTATGATTTTTCTGAATTTTGTTAGTGTAGACTTTGTGTTTCTTATTTGGGTTACCAAGATAGTTGATTTAACAAACACAGGCAAATTTAATTGGAAACCATGTAGAAGTAACTGAATTTGTAAGCATGATTTGTAAGCTAACTAAATTATGTTTTGAGTTTGGTGAAGTGCCTTAACACAAAGCTTCTTCTTTCTTTATTTTTTTTAACTTTTTTTTAATGCCTGACGTTGGTGCATCTAGTTCGCTGGTCTTGGGGACTTTATATGTACTTGTAAATTATGGAAGGAACTGATTTATTATTGTTTGTTGGCTTAGAAAAACTGGTTGTATAAGGTTTTCTGTGCAAATGTTATGTTATTGCTCTTTAATTGAGTTGAATCTTACTAAAATGTAGTGTTTTTAAGAATTTAGATATTGTTTTTACTGTGTTTATTTTTCTTGGATTGATATTTTTCGGCCATAGTTGTGTATGTTGACCTTTTCATTTGGTATTCCATATGTTTAATGTGATGCTTTGTGTAGACGTAGTGCATGGGTAGGAACGTTTTTTTGGTGTTTTGAGTTTTGTATTGGAACACATTTTGTCATTATTCACAGTAGTATTTATTATACGTAGTTTACCTCCTATTTTTACATCATTTATATAGTCTATATATGAACTGTTTGATTAAATGGGTAAAATATCTGCCTCAACTATCTTCAACAGATTTGACTCGTTTCATTTGGATAATTATTTGTGCAATATGACTAATCAGGAAGAGATCTTTTAACAAAAACTGCCAGGTCATTATTAATTGACTTGTGCTCGGTTAAAGCAATGGCTAACACTTTGAATTTGGAAATATGATCTAATATGTCACATTTTCTGGTAGGGAAATTTAGTCCTTTAAAATTCAAGAACATAAGCGCCATTAATTATTTAAAGACATATTTCCTCCAATATTAGAGTTACTAGAGGCAGAACTCATTCTCTTAGAGCATTTATTTTTACTTTTTACTTGACTGATGATGTCTGCCCATGATGATCTATCAATTACGCCCTCTAGTTCAGCATCTTAAAAGGTAAAATTGTCCTTGTCTCATTTATTCCTATGAGTAATACGTAGACTAGAGCGCTTAGATATATAAAACTTAATAGAATTATTGGCTCATTTAGAGTCAGACTAGCTTCTCCATAGGGAGTGAGCAGCATTTATACCCTTCCTCAATGGAGATGAATCACTGACCACATTAACAAGGATAGGCTTCATTACAGTTTGATCCTGAATGCAAAAGGAGATTCCACTACCATCTCAGCTGCAGCTTCAATTTCATCTGGACACGAAATGGCAGCAACGTCCCCTTTGTCTAAATGAAGTTTGCTTATGAGAGTCCCTAATTGAACATAAAGGCCACTTGTTTTCAGAACTGGTAAGTTTGTGAATAATACGGTTATTGACTGATTGTGCAATGTATAAGCTTGCTATTTTGAATTAGCACCATCAGAATGTTTTGTGTAAATCTTGTTCACCATTATCAGTAGCTATGTTCATCATCTACACTGTCAGAATATTGCGCAAATGATTATGCAAATGCAATGAGTCAGATTTGTAGTTTACTTCCTATTTTTACATCATTTACACTGTCTATGTATGTAGTTTGTGTTTATAGGTGATCTCCCAATTTTCTACCAGAGTTATGTTCATTCCGTGAGTAAGACACATGTATGCTATCGGATGATAGATTTGTGAGGGTAGTTTTGGTAATCGAAACAAGCGCGTAAACATAACCATATGCAATGGTAAGTGAATACTAACAAATTTACCTGTGCCGGTTCAATAATATCCTCAGTTTCTCCTTCTTTAAATTTCTGCCTTTTCCTTCAGAAAAACTGATTTTATACTCTACTAACACCAGGTTGAAGAATGCACATATATGGATTATTAGTCAATATATCAACAAGTTGCTCTGTTTTGTTTTATCTTGGTTGCAAATGAATGAATGACAGATGTTTTGTACAATTCTTTTTTTTTTTTTTACTAATCACATTCTGACTTGGAAGTATCCATCTCTGTACTGCTGTGCATGCATTTTATGTTCTGATCATGTACGTTTGTATTGTGGGTTAATCATTGATTGGCTGATGGTGAAAATGGCTTAATTGAACTAGAATTAGCAGAAGTAAAAACTAAATTGAGTTAGTCGAATTAATAATTAGTGACCATGTATTTTTTAGTATGATTTCCAAAGCTTCCTTGTTTTAATAATAGGAAAAGTATATTAGTATATTTTATGACAACTATGTTAGAAAGTAATACATGAACTTTATTAATGGTTTATGTCTGAAACATTTGTTTTAATTTGTGAATATCATCTAGGTAAATATTTATTCATTTATTGTGCAAATGTTTACGGGACAAACATTTGCCTAGGCATTCGACTGTTTATGTTGGTTTGTTTGTATACTTAAATGTTATGCTTTATTGAAATAGCTTTCATATTTAATTCTGCTTCATGAAAAGCTTTAGGCTCAATAATGTATTGTTTTGGAGTCATTTTCTTGTAAGCTTACTTTTTTCTACTAATATCTTTGTATCTCCTTTTATTTTAGACTTATCATGATCTGATTTTATGCTTTCATCCGGTAACATTTCATGCCGGGGCATTTCCATCTGTTTTGTTGAATAAGAAAACTAATATATGTTCAAGCATCTAGCCTATCAGATCTCAGTAGGATTGAAAAGGTACATTCTTAATCGTGCTCTATAGCAAGCATATTACATATGAATAAAAACTGATGATTTAGACCATTATTTCTGAATTTCTTCATTTGCATTTTGATCTTAAGATTCATATTCAAAAATGCTGACCATTGACGAAAATCACTTGGTCTATGGAAGTATTTATTGTGCCTTTGTTGGAAGTATTTATGATCACTTTAACTGTATGGGTTAAATATTTTTTATATGTCTAGAATTTAAATGAACATGGTTCTGGGTGAACTTATGGATTTTATTTGGTTGTGATAATAAGAAGTCATCAAAGTAATTGTATCACTTATCCAGATCTGGATGTAACCATAAGCTAGAATGTTAATCACCAAAAGAGGAGTTAGAGTTTGTATTATTTTAGTTTGTTCCATTTTTTAGGGTCCATTTATGGATGTTAGCGTGCTTCTCCTGGAGATGCAATAGGGAATTAGAGTTTGTACTGTTACCTTTTTTAACATAAGCATTTATTTTTCATTGTTTTTTACTCCTTATGAAGACAAATTATGGAAAAAAAATGTTGTTCGTTTTATTTACCAATGTTTTGTTATAAAAATATAACTGCCTATGTTTTGGATGTCCAAATGAAGGTGTGATTCATTCAAACGTGTCAAAAAAGTAGGACACCGCTATATTGATGCACAAACTTCTTTCTTTACCTAGAATTCCAGTTTGTTAGACCTATGTTATTTTTTGATCAATATCATGTCTGTCTACTTGTTTGCAATCTACTTAAAGCACCTGCTATTGGACATGTTAGGCAAGTATTATTTTAGGTGTTTTATATTAATATATTAATCAGAGTTGTATTGTTGCAGGTTTTTTATACGAACAATAGCAAGTATTTTACAAGTCCAATAACAGACTTTAAATTTATTTGTAATTCAATTAACTTAACTTATTACATGTAATTATTTTTGAATGGGCAGATAAATCCTGCAACTACTGCTAGTCAAATAGTTTTGATGTTTATCCCAGAAATCTACTGATAAAACAATTTGATAAAGAAATTTTGAAAAATACGAGTGCCTTTATTCTTAGCCACACATATTTCAAACTAGTTGAAACCAGTTTAATTTTTTCTATTTTCAAGTAGTTATTTGGCATCGGTTTCTTCCATAATTTTTTTGTGCTGCTAACATTATTTAGGCTATATTACCTGGCCTTGTTCAGTTTATAATTCATTATTTTCTAATATTCCAAGCTTTTAAATCTCGGATGTCAAATGATATCTCGGACTGACATCTTGGTTAAGATCTTAAAATCTTAGGATAAGGGTGAAACAAATTAAAACCCATGCTTGAAATCTCATCTCGTCCAAGTATAAAATGTAGATCTGGCTTCAGATCTCTAGTGAAATGAAGAAGATTCAAAACCACTATTTGTTGGAAAGCATAGTCTCGTCATATAGTATGTGGTATTTGTTGAGATATGTTCTTATACAAGTAGTTACTTTCTATAGAGGAAACTGAAACCAAGCTGATTCGGTTTCAGCTTCCTGAAACATAGCGATTTCGGTTAAATCAAGCGATTTCTAAAACCGAGCGACTTGGTTTCAAGAAAATGAAACCGACCATCGCTCGGTTTTAGCTGAAACTTAGCATTAGAATCAGTTTCCGGATACCGAGCGATGCTCGGATTCAGTAACAGTAGAGCTTTAATGAAATGTGATCCTCGCTAGATGTATGCTATTTTTAGCTTTTTAAGCTATTTTCACACACATGATGTTAGTCTGTAGTTGGTGTTATGTTTATTGGTGCTTCTGTTTAGTCTATAGTTTGTGTTTTAATTGGAATTTATCGATGCATTAAGTAACACATAAAGACAATAACAAAGGCTTAGGTCAGTTGTTATACGAACAATGAGTTTGCTATTAGAACTAAATGTGATCCGAGTTGTAGCCAACATTGAAAGAAGTCTTTTTCCTGTTTTTTGCTCAACCGTGTTACTTTAGAATATATTTTTATAATTTGTGTTAGAAAGAGTAATAAGCATTGTTTTCGCGTCTTGACTCTTATTATTTTATTTGTTGAATATCATAGGCTTTGGATGAAGCAGCAGAAGCTGGATAATGATCAGAAGCTGGCAATGAAACTCAAAGTATAGGTAATTTTGAGAAAGATCAAAAGCTGGCGATGGTGTATTTGTAATTTGTTCCATTTATCGTTTGTGTTTTGTGTAATGGTTTTATGTTAAATTGTGATACTTGGACGTTATTTGATATTCGTTATGGATGATGAATGGTTATATCTTAAATTGTGATGGTTTGATGTTTGTTGAAATGGAATTTGTTTTAAAATACAAATTGTGGTATGTTGTTAAATTTGCTTTGGTTTATTGTTATATCATATGTATATTCCTATTAGTATATGTTTTATGAAATTAGTTGGAGCATATGATTGTTACTTGTTTGAAAGGATTACCTACTACATGCTTGGTGCAATATTCAAGTTTGTAATAGTTATTACTGTTATTAAACTTATTGTATTAAATGGTTAGTTTTACATACTAACAGTAATAACTGTTACATATTTCATATTTGTCACAGTAATTAGCGTTATAATAGGATTTATTATGACGGTTATAAATGTTATAAATTTTTATGTAACAACGGTTATTAGTGTTACAGAGTCATATTTTTGTAACGGTTATAAGTGTTGCAGCATACACACTATATAACGGTTATAACCGTTACAATATTCGTGACAACAGTTTGTCACGTATGTTGTAGTAACGGTTATAACTGTTACAAAGTATATTTTTAACGGTAATAAATGTTATAAATGCCCTTTTCTGGTGTTGTGATTTTCCCTTATGTGGTGCCCATCTAGGTTAGAGGGGACATAAGGTTTTGATGAGGCATATAAACAAAGTATATGATTGGTATATCAATAAAGTATACCAATTTTGAAAAATATATATATTTAAAATGGTTTAAATAAAGATATTTTGAAAATATTTTAGTATTTTAAGTAAAGTCTATTTTCAATCTAAGAAATTAAGTTCGAATTGATTTAACTTAAAAACCTCGATTAATCATGGTGTTTGTGAAATAGAAATATAAAATCGGAATTTAACTTAATAATGATCCGTTTGATAATATGAAATTTGAAACTGAGTCCATTACTTAAAAGTTGAATAAATGATTATAATGAAATAAATATTTGGATTTAATTAATTTACGATATTGAAATATGATTTTAAATTTAAATGACCATGGCGTAAAATAAGCGTTTGGTTACTAAAGAGACCGAGGCTGGATATTGTCATGCTTTCTACCAATACCAAGAACCACTTTAACAACTGTACACGTGGTGGAGAATCTAGAATGAAGTAGGATGGATAGAGAACGCTACCGAAATGAAGTAAAAGAACGATATTAGATTGGCCTTGACTTTCGAGTCATAATTTAAATGATTAAAACTACAGTCATACTCAGGCCAAGCGCGGACGCTCCTTTGATTGGATGTGATTCACCGATACCATATTTATTACTTTGTTATTTGATTGGTGCTAACCTTTGATTATGGACTGTTGTTTTGAGGTAGGCGGTAGTAGCTGTTATGCGCTAACATCATCCAAGGTCTGCAATCTGGTAGAATCCTACCACATTGATGCATTTCCAAATTATCCTGATCTAGCCTCCTACGACTTTGATTTGGTGTTATTTTCTATGGATTTCCTGTTGGGAAATGAGGATTAAGGATCTTAAGGAAAACTAAACACTAGAGGGGGTGAATAATGTATAGTGGAATTTTATATTTTTTATGAAATCTTTTTGAATTAATTAGAAATAGATGCAAATCACAAATATATAACAATCACATATTCAAACAAAGATGCAGAATAAAGCAAAAGCAGTAAAGAAAAGTATACACCAGGATTTCTATACTGGTTCGGAGTTACCCTGCATCCAGTCACACACAACTCTGTGTGATACAGCTTTCTTTTCAATATAATCTTCAAATACATTCCTCAATTTCACCGGCCACGAGGTACACCCCACATGTTTCTAGAGTACAGTGAGACTCAATTGATTTCCGGGGTACAACCACACCCAGTTCATTTATACGGGCTACAACCATAGCTTTTCGATATCTGTTTTGGAAGGAAGACTCGATAGAACTTGATCTTGTGATCTTTGATTACAAAAATTCCTATAACTCTAAATAACACTTGAAATCTTGAGAGATTTTGATAGAGAATCAAATTATAACAGAATTTGTTTAATTCTATAAGAAATTCAGCAGAGTTTGATTATAGAATATGGAAAATTAAGAGTAGAAATGGAGGGGAGAAAGGAAGGAAGACGATAAATTAAATTACTTATAAAAATTCGAATTTAGAAGCCTATTTATAGTGGTTCAGTCGTGATATCATTTCAGGAAAAGATTTAAGCCAATAGACATAACCTTTGAAATTCAAAATTTAAAAAATCATGTCCACATATGGGTACCCCATGTGACATCCTTTAGGTAAAAACTGAATTTTGAATTCTTTAAAAAATAATGTAAATAATATTGAAATAAATCAAGGTAATTCTGGAGTTTAAACATACTATTGTTTTATATAATAAAATATTATAATATGGTAAAATATAAATTAAAAACATATAATTATGATTTATAAAAGTGATACAAAAGTTAATTTAAAATTATAAATATAAATATAAAAACTCTAAAACTTAATATACAAAATTATACATATAGATAAGAAATTTAAAACTTAATATATAAACCGATAAATATAAGAAAATAATAATATTAAAACTTAAGTAATCATGTATAATTAAAACTTAAAATATAAGTACGAAAATCTAAAATATTTAAATAAGGTGTTAGATTTAAAATTCAACAAATAAATTTAAATATCAAAAGTTATATATTTATTTTAAATAGGAAGTAATTTGAAATCAAATTGAAAGTAAGAAGATTTAAAATAAGGTAAAAATGATAAGATATTTTTTCTGGCAAAGCCGACCGGTTTTTATAGTGGTCCGTAACACTTTTTATTATAACCAATAATAAAATTACAGTATAAAACAGGTGATGTGGTTACAATCAACTAATTCGGTTTTTAAGGTAGACCGTCCACCGCCTACGGAGTTTATAGTATTCCGTCCACTCTACCTATCAGGCTTACAGCACTGGAGCCAGCTAAATTACTAGACTACAATATTCAGTTTTAAGGTGGACCGTCCACTATTGCTCCACAAAGGGAGTCATATTTTATAATAATACATATAGAGAATAAAACAAATAACGGTTTACAAGCTACAAATGTTAATCTAGTACATCACTAAGTACATACATACACAGCAAGGACCAAGTAGCTTTGAGTTGTAGCCGTAAATCCATTAAAGATTTGATCAAACAGAGCAGCTACAAAAAGCTACAGGTTAGCTAACCATACTGCCCCGTACTTCTTTCTCGAGACACACACCATACAGCATGCACACCAAAAATTACATGTGAGAAATTCATTATTGGTTCGGCATAACCAGAACCATTGTATCAGAAGGCCAGGAAGGTGTACCACGTGAATGGAAGGATTCGAAGTTGAACTGAAAAAATACAGCAATGTCGAGAGCGGAGCTTCACCTGTGTAGCTACAGTTCCCATTGAAATACATTAAGCCAGCGAGCCAAAAACATAGTAGTAAACCCAACTGAAACCAAAACTTGCATAATAGAACATAGAATGACATGCAACATAATACAAGCCACCAAAACAGCCAAGAAAAATAACTCAACAAACACATCCAACAAACGCACGCCGTCGCTAACTTCAGATCTGAACTACAAGTCGAATTACCGCTGTCACAAAGAATCACAAATTCTAAAGCAAGAAACCAACTCAACCAACGTAACTTTCAGGATACCAAAACTTTTCCTATAAATGCTCACTGAGCTAAAGACAGTGATACACAATTTAACCCTTGTTCGCTGTGAAACAGTCCATGTATGGGACTAAAGTGCTACTCGGTAGATTATAGGACAAAAATATAGCATACCGGAAAATCATTGTCAGCGAGTCGCGATATCATCGCTTTAAAGAAGGAAAACGAAGCAGCAGAGGACACACAGCGTGGTTCAGAACATTCCAAGATCTAGCAAGTCGAATCAATAATGGAAACCAGTAGAGCCGCCACACCATAAATCAAAAAGGATGTCAGAACACGAACTGAGAAGACGCTAACGATAGGGGAAGAAAGTGGCTTGCATCTGTTAGGGTTTTAGATCTGGAGATAAAATTAGGGGTGGTTAAATCGCATGCACGACAAAATCAGGGAAAGTGAGGAGGAAGATGTAACAACCCAGAATTTCTGAACCAATTTAATTTTTTTTATTTTAACTAGTTTAATGGGTTTTGAATATTTAAAATGATTTATTTTAAATAATAACAACGGAATTTTTTTTAAATCGAAGTTAGAATGTATAAATTTATTTTAAATATAAAACGAACTCGAAATGGCGCGGTAGTTTGAAAATTTGGTTTTAAACTTCAAACGAATGTACAAAATTTAATGAAACAAGAAACATTAGAACCTATTTAACTATATCTTTCTAACGAATGTAAGAAACTGAGATTTCACTTTATAAATTGTAAATTATGTCCATTTAAAAATTTAAAATAGTCGCTATTGAATTTTTATATATTTTAAATATATTTAAGCCCTTAAAAATAGTAATTTTGCAAACGACCCCTGTTTTCGACGAAACCACTTTTGTTGGATCCGGAATGTCAAATTATTGTCAGGTTTAAATTTTCATAATTTTTGGAATTAATATGTGAGCGTGGTAAATTTAAACGTGTTTTCAATTTCAGTTTAAATTTAATAAACCAGTTAAAATGCCATTTTTCAGACGATCTCCAAATTCGATGAAATTAGTTTTGTTAGGATCGTATCGTCAAAACATAGCTAGATATCAATTTCCATAATTTTTAGAGTCAGTATGTGGCCCCGGTAAATTAAAATGTACGTTGGAATTCAATATTCACCGTTATATTAATTTATATTTTAATTTTGATAAAAACTGATGAAAACAGTCGAATTGCTTACAACATATATCCTATTGTGTCCGGAATGGGGGTATTTGGAGTTCGGATGAAAAAAATTCATTAGAAAGTAAATTAGGAAATTAAAGAATAATAAAATGAATATATAAATACCCCCCCTTCACAACAAAACCTAGCAGCCGTTCTCATTCCACAGACGGATGAAATCAACCAATTTTCCCCTTTTAATTTCTTCAAATCCGTCCCAAATTGCAAAATGATTTCTATACGAAAAATAAAGAGCGAAGGAAGATCTTCAAGTTCATATGGGTATGATCGGTTTTCAATCATCATGGCGGCGGATTTTGTGCTTCGAACGGCCAGCGTTCGAGCGTCGTTTGGAGGTGTTGGAGGCCGTCGAGCTTACCATGACTCACGGCGATAGTGGAAGGCGTGGGCGGCTTCACGGTGGAGGGGTGTGATCAGGGTCCGACGAGGCGGTTGTGGTGCGGTGGGTCGATTTTGGGATTGGCTGTTTTCTGGGTTTAAACGAAAGAAGACGACAACGTTTTAAGAAAACGTTATAAAAGGTTAATTAAGTTAATTAATTAATTTAATATCCATATTTAAGTTATCCAATGTTTAAATATCCGTAACTATTTCATATGAGGTCGAAATTCGATGATTTCGGTCGCGTTGCGATCGTAGCGACGAACTCTACAACATGGAACTACCAGAACGAAAACAGAGCAAGTTGGATTTTTAGCTAAATTAAACGCGCGTTTAATTTTGTTTAAAAAATTAAAATCTTCACATAAAGAATAGCGGAGTGGAAATCAAAGTGGGAATTCTCTCACAAAATAATGTACAGTAATTTATTTTATGACTGAATATATAAATTTCCAGTGTTAATTTTTATCAGTTTTTAATTATCACAAATGTTGTACGGTGTCTGTTAGCTCACCTCACTGTTGTTTGAAAACCATGGATGATTTGATTGACTGTGATATGTTTTGTTCATGATGCTGAAATGTTTAACATATAAAAAAATGTTAACATAAATCTGGTAGTCGAAATTAAATTACAAATATTTATTCCTAATTAACAGTGATGATTGGTTAAGTAGAAAACTAATTCAAACCGAATTAGAATTGGTTAAATTTATTAACCAATGATTTATTTAAATAGACTATGTTGTTTGAAAACCCCACATGGGTATTGGGATGATATTTGACATACACTAATCCCAATATTTAGTTGTATGTCAATCGATGGGTTGACAGATTGTGGTTAGAGTTATTTATTTATTTTAACGCTTATACAATTGTCGAATGCACTCTGGATAATTTTTGAATGTTTAACGATTATTTATCATTACTGTTGAATACATGCGGTGTATGAAATCCATATAACTGAAATATATGGTAATTGATTGAGTCTGGTTCCAATTCAGATTAATAACGAATATTTTAAAATAATATTCAGTAAATAATCAAAATATGATTTTGATGTCCGATTTTGGATGGACACGAAAATATTTAAATACATGAAGCCGAGTTAAGTAGAAATACGCCATTTTAACTCGAATGGATTTTTCTGTCGATTTTATTTATTTTATAATAAATATCGAAAAGAATTGATTTCAAAATCTGATATTTTGAAAATATTATAATTTTAATATTATAACGATATATAATATTCAATTTTGATTTAAAATTGAAAATGAAGTTGAAATCGTTTTAGAATAAATATACAAACGATTTATAAAATACGTTTAAATGGAAATGGATGATATATATATATATATATATATATTAACATATTAAATGGCTTGAATAGAACGCACCGCGTAGCGACTGTTCGCGAATTTCAACCATTAAATTCAAATTGATGTAACGGGAGATCCGACTGTCGGATTTTCCTAAAACCGGAACCATTGGGTTCGTGTCGAAAAGATCTTTCCAATGAATATAAGAGATTTAAATTTGAATGGTTGGATTTTAAAATATTTCCAAATCAATTTCAGAAAAGGTCGCTATGGATGTAGTTCGGTGGCCGTTACTGGAAACCGACTGTAAGGGCCTTAGTAAAATTATTAAAAATATGGAAAAGTTATGTAAAATCATAATTACTGATTTGGAAAGATTTTGGATGAAAAATTCCAAGTTTGAAAAGATAAAAATATATTTTTATCGAGATGAACTATTTAATAACTGTAATAATAATCCAATTGTTTTTATAAATAATAAATTGGATGGAAAAATGGGTTTTGAAATAACCAGAGTTTTCCAATTCATAAATTGGAATGGATTTGGAATGGAAATTATCTTCGGATATTTCAATATTGGATTCCGTGATTACACGGATATCGTTGAGGAATTTGGAAGATATAGATATCGTTATTCCCAATACGATATCCGTTAGTTTTAGAATTTGATATTAAATATAAGTCGGTATAATTTCTATTCAGATCTTTGTATTTAATATCAAATGGGATTTTGGGTTCGTCATGAACGGTGTCTTCAATAACACTATTCTTAAACCCAGTTGAGAATAGAATAAATCTTTTAATTAATATTTAGAGAAGTTTACCAATTAATTAATTTAATTGGAATTGAAATGAAAGTTGATTTTGGGTTTATCCTAAACAATGTTTTAAATAACAATTGTTCTTTCACCCAATTAACAGTAAAGATATGATTTGGGATTTATAAATCTTCTAATTAAGATTTATGGAATTTTCCAAAGTAAAGCGTTCCAATTTAATAAAAGAAATTCGAATTAAATGGAATTCGATTTAGTGATAATCGAGATGAGGTTCTATGAAGGAAGACCATTACTATTTATGGAATTTAAAAGGTTTTGCCGTTATTCCGTTTATAGTATTAGTACGATACGGAAATTTATATCGATTATATATTGTTATGATCTCCGTGAAAGATCCATTTGAATGGAAGATGGTTTTGGGTTCATCGTGAATTGTGTTTTAAATAACATTTGTTCTTTAACCCGAGTAAAGGCAGGATTAATTTCCAGAAAGTGAAACAATCATTAAGTAATGAATTTTAGAGATTAAAACGAAGAAGTGTTTTAATAAATCTTTAATTAGATTTGAATGAATGAATGGTGATTAAATTTACCAAAACATGAGATGTGGTATAAACCAAATATACTTAGTAGTTGATATTGATTGATTGATTGTTTGGATTGTGGTCGACCAGTTTATGAGCAAAATATGCTTTTACATTTAGCATTGGGTAGGGTAGAAATATTGTATGCTAACATCTTGTGAAACACTTCACGATTTGACTACGAGATGTGTAGCAATTTTGTTGAGTTCATTTCAAATTTAATGAATGATTTTGAAATGATATTTTTCTTAAGAGAAAAGAAATGTATTCCCGATTTTGGAAAGGGAATGTTTTATAAAACAGAAAGGATTTCGAGGCCTAAACCCGATGTTGTCGAAATGATTTTGAAACGTATTATGTGTTTGACATTGTAGTTCATCACATAACCGATTAGTTGCTATTGATGATATATCTGTTTGGTGGAGGAGAATTTATTCTCTTGCTTAACACCCTTCTTTGAGACGTACGAGCTCAAAGGTTATGTGATTAATAGTGACTAATCATATGTGTGAATTGCTAATGTAAAGTACTATAGTTTGAAAGTACTTGTGATTATTATGTTGTGAAATGATTTTTCCCCACTTCGGGATATAAAATGATTTAGTATGTTGCTAAAGATTTGGGTAACCCGGACAACTAAAAGTATGGGTGAGATGGGCGGTGTATTTTCCCCAAGGGCGTGGGAGGTGCATCGTCAGTGTAGCCTGCTCCATCGTGGGAGGTGGCCATATATATATATATATATATATATATATATATATATATATATATATATCGAGTTGGTAAGGTGTGTACACTTCGCCTTGTCTGAGGGCTGAATACCTCCCGATATTTGGTTGCATATCTTTTTGTATGCATTGTGATGTTTTGGAATTCATATTTCTAAAGATTTTGGTTTGAGATCTCGAAGTGAAATCTACTTTGATATAAAAGCTAGATATGTATTTCAAAATGATTTGAAATAAGAAATCGGGAATAAAGTCCAAAGAAATAATTTATGTAAAGTGAATTGGATTTGGAAAAAACTAAATTTGGGATTAAGCCTAAATGGGTAGATTGGAAAATTGCATGTTGTTTGATGCATTGTAGATCCATATGTCAATTGTTGTTTTTATGGTATTTTTGGAGGTAAACCCATTCCGTGTTATACGGCGTGGTCCCTTAATTTACCCAAGGTTAAAATAAAGTTAATAATTGTTTTAGTTCTCACACGAGTCCCATGACTGACTCGGAGTTTATTGTTTTCACTTAAACTCTGGGTGCCCTTATTTTCCACACAGGCAGCTTGTAGTTTTGGTTTTCATAGATATTTCTTTTTCCAACATCTTGGATTATAGCTGGAGCTATATTCGGAAAGCTTTGCATCCGTATATTTCTTTCAGTTGTGATAGTTGATGTATTTTCCGTTATGCATTATATTTATGTATATATTTTCCGCTGCATTATGTTGATGTAATTAAAGGTAATTTAATCTCTGATATTTTTCCGCTGTGTTATATTTATTCATACTCTGATATCATGTACTCTGATGTAAATTGTTGTAATAACAATGAAATGTTCTATTGTTTATGTTCTGATGAGTCATGTTCTCAAAGCAATCCGGGCTTCGAACGGTCTTGGTTGGTTTAGCGATCGATTCGGACCAAGCGAAATCTGGGTCGTTTCAGAAGAAGTGTAGATGAGGAAATTTACTGGAGGATTTAGAGAATGAAGAAAGAGCGATAGAGAACGAAAATTGATGGAGCCCTGTCGCCATTAACACGATTTACCACCCGAACTAATACAAGTGCTAGTATATATTTAGACTCTATAACTAATATAGCTTTCTTGAACTTTTGTTACTCGTAAGTCTAACCTTGAACTCTTCTTCTTTGAAGTCTTTACTCTTGAATCTTTAAAATAGTACAGTCTTTGATAACAATACCTATATATAATTCCTGCATACACACACATGCACACACACACACACACACACACACACACACACACATATATATATATATATATATATATATATATATATATAGAGAGAGAGATACAAATGCTAATATATATTTTATAACAATAACAGTCAAAACAAAGTTATTGTCATCAAAACCATCGTTACCAACATTTTAGACCCTAACAATCTCCCCCTTTTTGATGATGACAACCTTTGTTTATAAAATATACATACTTGATGCCTTGACTCTCCAATTACTCCCTCTTACTCCAATAACTCCTTTTGAAACTACTAACTCCCTCTTACTCTAAGCCTATTTTATAATTCTCCCCCTTTATCATCAACAAAAACTATATACCGGTAACTAATCTATACAGCTCCCCTTAAACTAATACAAGACTAAATATAGTCTAAGAACTAACTCCAATACTCTTGAAAACAATGATAGGACTTATAATACTCCCTTTAACACTAAAACATAATCTTAGACTAAAGAATAATCTTAATATCTAATATTCTGGCTAAAACTATGTTACCACTAAAACACAATGTTATAATCAAACTAAAATTTTATTATAATGTTTGTTACATATTATAATACATGTAACTGTACAACGAATACAAGAATGTTAGCGAATATATGTAATTAAACTATACAACGAACATTTACGAATACACGAAACCTATCTACTAAGTGTTTTCTAAAATTGGAGATTTTATGAATTGGACAATTTGGATATGGAAACATAATTCTCCACTTTGTCTGATTACATTTCCATCCTTATAAAAACACACCACTCCAACGCAAATGACTCGATCATCTTCGTCTATTTGAACTTCTTGTTCTTTTTTTTTCTTCTTCTTCTTCCATAGGATAATGAATTTGAATATTAGATGAGTCATCCTCAATAGCAATTGGATTAGAATGGTTATCCATTAGAAAATTTTGTAGATTCCTAATCGTTTTCCCTTGTTTCTCTTATTCTCTTTCCATTCCTAGTTGCATCTGTTGGATTTCAGCAAGCATTTACAGTGTATCCATCAAAGATCTTCCAACTTAATTACTCGTGCGAGCATAGTTTGTTGGAATGGTCCTTGAGGGGACGTAGGAAAGGAGAAAGTGTTGTTTTGGTTGGTATTTGATGAGGAGGCCATTGTTATTTGATTTTAGAAGTTTACTATAAAGAAGAATGAGTGAAGAGACAAGAATTTTCGGAATTGAGAGTTTAAGTATAAAAACTTATTTTGGAGGGAATTTTAATTTTGAAATTTAACTGTTATATGTCGACATAAGGGGTAGTACATGTCGACATGTCTCCTATAATTTTGAATTTTACTATATTTTAATATATATATATATATATATATATGCGTGTTTCTAGTTCTCTTCTTAATTTAGTAAACGCAGCTTCATTCAAGGGTTTAGTTAAAATATCTGCAAGTTGATACTCTGTTTTGATGAATTCTAGTGAAATATTTTCTTTACTTACATTATCTCTTAGAAAATGATGTCTAACATCAATATGTTTTGTTCTAGCATGATGAGTAGGATTTTTAGAATAATTTACCACAGTCATATTATCGTAGTAGATTGGTAATTTTTGTTTTATTTAATTCAAAATCTTTTATAGTTCGTTGCATATAAATTACTTAAGAACAAGCCAACGCAACAGAGATATATTCTGCTTCAGTTGTTGATAAGGAAACGATATTATGCTTTTGACTAAACCAGGAAATCAGGGAGTGTCCCAAGAGTACAAGTTTCACATGTACTTTTTCGGTCTGATTTACAATCGGCATAGTCAGCATTGCAATATGAAATTAAATCGAATGAATTGCTCTTAGGATAAAGCATCCAAAAAAGTGACAAGTTCCACTAGTACTTTTTCAGTCGAGATGAGCCTGTGGAACTCGAATGTCTCCAATTCGCTGCATATACTGGGCAACCGTATTAGGGTCTTTGTATAGTTTTTTTTAAATGCAATAGCAATGCCAATATGGTTTCGAAGTTGTAGCTCACATCCACCACGTTCGTTTTCGACAATCATATTATGTAAAATTATACACCAATACATGATGTCTGGTAACAAACTGCAAGGTCGTGATAGTCTTTCCATAATATATGAAATCTTCCTTGAAGCACTCCAAAGGTTCGTGTAACATCTTTTCTCAAACTTCCTTACTGTTTCGTGAATATTGCCTCTTTAGCATTATTAGGTCTTTTATAAGCTTACACAAGAGTTTTCCATTTTAAATAAATGTTATCCACCAAGTAATAACCCATAGTATAATCTACGCCACCTATTTTATAGTTGCATGGAGGAGCTACATCGTTTAATAAGTCGTTGAATAAATACGACTGTCATAAAACATTTATATCATTTAGAGAACCTAGTCCCCAAAAAAATGCATGCCAAATATATAAATTAAATGATGCAACAGCTACCAATATGAGTGTAGCCCTTTTGAAGTGTCTTGAATATTGACCCTGCAATGCAATCAGATAATTTTTCCACCTCCAGTTCATACAGTCTAAGCTACCTAACATACCTGCAAACCCAAGTCGTTCTCTCATTGCCAGTAATCGTTCAATATCATGAGGGTTTGGGGACCTAAGATATTCCTCACTAAATTGCATAACAACGGTTTTGCAAAATTCTTTCATGCTCAAGATTGTCGTGGAGTCCCCTATCCTTAATTTGTCATCTGTTGAATCTCTAGAAGCATCATATGACAGCATACGAAGTGTCGTGGTTGCTTTCTGAAGTGGTGAAAGGCCAAGTTTATTGAGCTTATTAACTCTATGAGTAAAAAAGACATTCATTTCAATTAATTTGTCCAAAACTCTATTAAAGACGTTCTTGGACATGCGAAACCTCCGTCTAAATTCAACTTCTCCATACACAGAATTTTCATCGAAATAATCTTGAATAAGTTGGTTATGACCAATAATGTAATTTCTTCCATATCGCAGATCTTGCCTTCCAAACACACTCCCACTTGGGTCGAACAATTACTTTCTTAGTTTTCATGGGACATTACATCCAGTATTTGATGTGAAATTACTCTTTGTTGTTCTATATGAGTTTGAACGGATTCAACTGAAGAGGATGAAAACGATGAGGAGTAACACCATAACCTTTTTAGTTTATTCATTTTTGAATGGTTTGTAAACGATAGTGAAGAAGAAACAAGTCTTTACTGCATTTATAATGAAGTTTCCTTGAATTATATGCTTGATCAAATTCACTGTAGCCATAATTGTCTATCATGGTTGATTGATGTTTGCTGCTATTTAATATTGTAGCCACGATAGGTTGTCTTCCATGGATTATTGATGTTGACAACACGCTGCTCTATAATACTGTAACCATGTTAACGAGTAAAGAAATATCACATAGTTACACTATAGCCACGATAGGTTGTCTTCCACGGATTGTTGATGTTGATAACACAATGCTATATAATACTGTAGCCATGTTATAACGAGTAAAGAAATAACACAGAGTTACATTGAAGCCACGATAGGTTGTCTTCCAAGGACTGTTGATATTGACAACATGTTGCTCTATAATATTGTAGCCATGTTTTAGGGAGTAACAAAATAGCACAGAGTTATACTATATCTACGATTGGTTATCTTCCATGGATTATTGATGCTAACAACACGCTTTTATTTAAAGTTGGCAACCAGCATTGTTTGTTCATATTATTGTTTTTAATTCTAATTACATTGCTTAAAACGTAAAATCTTTGAACAAAATGATAACTCGAATAACATAAAAGAATTTCATATGTAGTGCACTGATAAGAACAACTAAACAAGTAAAAGTACAACACAAATAAACTATATGTTAGGTTGAAGTTGCAGTTCTTCTATAGCATTCCTAAGACGCCTTATCTCCCATTCCAACTAATTTTCATAGGCCATTCCCCTTGCACATAAATGATCATCAACCTATTCGGAATAATCGTAACCATTCGGCCAAAATAGATATAACGGGATTTTACGACCAATATTTTCTCCATCAGCCCTGACAATAACCTCCACTGCATACCCGTAGTGGCAATGTAATGACATGCCTTTTTGACCGCTTCAAGTCGGTAATTAAACCAACTCGAAACGTTCAAAACGACATCTCATTATTTAGCTTATAGGGTTTAGATAGAATCAAATCACAGAATCACAGATACAAAATAATACAGTATCTCACAGCGGAATAAAATAATATAATACATCAGAGTTACAAAACTTTAATATCGCGAAAAGCTAATCATAAATTTCATTAATACAAATGGGATGATAGAAGTAACGGACATGTACGAGTTCTTCACAAATCTCCATCTTCACCAGATGCAAATCTCAAGCTGTAATACTCGGTCTGACCCGAGTATCATGTACAATTTTTTTTTACAAAACACTCGAATCAGGACTAACATTCTCATCTACATAAATTAACTCAAGATAAATGTTCACAGAAGTGTAAGATAACATAATGTATAAAGGGATTTCATTTCTTTAGGATCCATGGAAATTCATATTCATATCATGTATATTTAATACGCTACTATACTTGTATTTCGATTCAAACCATCGACTACACAAACCATTTCACATTTCTTTACTTAACATATATATCATATTTGAATACTCATTTTCATCCACTCGACATATTTTATCCCCAAACCCGAAATGTTTACATCAAATGTATTTAGACATTCGTTGACTTAAATAATACCATTTTTTTTATCCAAGGCAAGCTGTGGGATAAATCTTAAAAAAAATCATACATTACACCCTGTATGCTAATTAAGACGTGTTTTTAGTCGTATCCACAGCAAAAAGCCATATCAAAAAATGGCGTGTTAAGTTTTAGATACGGCTATAAACCGTATCTCACTAGTAATAACATATGGCTCGTAGCTGTATCTAAACCGTACTCAGACACGACCTTTGACCGTATCTAATTATATGTATGTGTGCACATGAAACAACCCAAACTCGCCCGTAAGAGAAAGCCCGGATTGAGTTGAGAACACAACGCATCAGAACACAAACAGAAGAACATTTCATTGCGATTACAATAGTTTGCGTCAAAGTACGAATAAATATTACATAGCGGAAAATAAATTTACAATAAATGTAATACAATGCAACGGAAACAAATAAACTAACACAGCGGAAGACTATTAATGCTCTGGACATAGCTTTAAGCTTCGATCCAGAATCCTGCTAAATGAAATAATCTGCAAAACCAAAACTACTAGCTACCCTTGTGGAAAATATGGGCACCCAGAGTTTAGGTTAAAACAATAAACTCCGAGTCAGTCATGGGACTGGTGTGAGAACTAAAACAGTTGTTAAATCTTTACTTTAAAAGTTAGGAAATCATAGGACCACGCCGTATAACACGGAATGGGTTAACTCCACATGAATCTCAGTTTAAAATAAAATAACGCTATGCTTTTGAAAAAATGAAGCTATTATAAGACACAGGTCCTATCACACAATGCATCGCAAGCCGGAGGATAGAGTTTTCCCTTATAATAGCCAAACATGCTTGGTACGTTTAAAACCAAATCATTTTGATATTACTATAAGTGCATAGTGTAAAAATCATTCTTCACAAATAAATATATCAATCATAGAAGACGTACTGTACTACGACTACATACATAGGTTACAATCAAAAACCGCAAAGGTTCGTATTGGAAATGGATTCCATCAATGACCGAGGCTTTCTTGCTATCTCTACATTGAATCAAAGACTCGAAAGAAATCATATCGACATGCATTCAATTTTTACATTAAATCCAAGGCTCGAAATAGTGATTCCAGATCGACATGCACTCAATGTGTTACCCTGATCAGGGGCCTATCTGGCACCCTTCACACTATGATAGTGGAGTGCACCTTTCAATCGGTGCTCCCTGATCCCATAGCCCTCAGTGGAGAATCAACCAATAATTGCTCCCAAATACCAGATTCACTCTTGTCGTTTATTATCTGGCCGCAATCATTCACAGGTTGTGAAACTCGTCGAAGTCACGTCTCGACACACAAAGCTATGCTATATGAAAGCTATGCTTTGATCATCATCCATAAACTCTGCTTTTCAACAAAAGCCTTAATCCATGCACTTGGCATACCAAATTGTCAATCCATACCGTACCATTGATTTCCACCAATATATAGCCTCTAAACTCATACGTCTCAGAAGAGAAGGGTGTTAAGCAAGAGAATAAATTCTCCGCTACCAAACAGATATATATTTTGCAGAGAACCCCGAATACAGTATAAAGGAATACGATGTTAGGCATACCATCCCTTTTGCAAGTCCATTCTGGGTCTGACGAAACCGAAGGCACCTTATTCCTTGTCTCATATGTCCAATACAGGAGAGAGCCCTCGCATATCCGGTCGATCTACAAGTACGTCTGGATGATCACCACTTATTACCTTGTCTTGGGTGTATGGTCCAATCAAGACATCAGTAATCATCCATTTGATGTGAAGATCTCCGGTCTTCAACCACCGTCTTCATCGTCGACTTTCAATCGTCGTATCAGTTATTCAAAATGGGATAAACCCGGTCTTTCCGAATAGCTTGCGTATCTTAAAATCAAGTGCTATAACAACACATCATACGCCTCATTCCAATCCAAAATATTCTTTTATTCAAATATTCACATTTTAGGGAAAGGTTCCCATTAATTTTATCAAAGGTAATTTCTTTTAAATTTATTCTTTAATCTTCCTTCGGATATCAATTTCAAAAGATTTTATTATATCCTTTCACAATTCTAAACCAAATTAAGGTTTATCAACTAGTCGGGATTATTGAGCCTTACCGAAGTAATCATTTATTATATTAATCTCAATCCCAACCTATTCATCCTATATAGCAAAACTAGTGGTACCCCATATCTAACACCCTGGTGTTATCGGTAAAATTAATTACCATTTCACGTTCAAATCTAATTAAAGATTTAACTATCGCCTGGAGTAAAACTAGTGGTACTCCATTCTCGATCATTTCCCAAATTTGATAATTTAAATTATTACATTCTCATTTCAATCTAATTAAATATTTATTAAAACTCCAATTAGTTATATTCTTCCAACAATCATTATTTAATGATTATTTATCTTTGGAAACACAAACATGCCACATCGACAATCTACACTGTACCACTGATTTCTACCAATATATAACCTCTAAGCTCATACGTCTCAAAGATGGGTGTTAAGCAAGAGAATAAATTCTCTGCCGCTAAACACACACACACACACACACACACACACACACACATATATATATATATAGCAGAGATCAACAATATGGTTCGAAATACAATGTTAGACATGTAATCCTATCGTTAATTGGGTTAAAGAATCAATGTCATATTAAACACAGTTCACGATAAACCCAAATTCACATTCCGTTAACCATGGAATCTTCACAGGAAACAGATCAATATATAATCGATATCAATTTCCGTATCTAACTAATAGTATAAATGGAATAACGGCTAAGCCTTTTAAATTCCATATATAGTAACAGTCTTCCTCCATAGAAGCTCACTTCGATTATCACTAAATCGAATTCCATTCAATTCCAATTTAATATATTAAATTAAAAAACTTAACTTCGGAAAATTTCCATTAAATCTTAATAAAAGATGTATATATTCGAAATCACATTTCACTGTTAATTGGGTTAAAGAACGAATGTCGTTAAAAACACAGTTCATAATAAACCCAAATTCACATTCCATTTTATTCCAATTGCTAAATATAACTAGAAACTCTAATAATCTTAATTAAAAGATTTATTCTTTTCACACGGGCTTTAAGAACAGTGTTACTGAAGACACCATCCACGACAAACCCAAAATCCATTTTGGTATTAAATATAAGGCTCTAAACAGAAATTATATCGGCTTACGTTCAATATCAAATTCTGAAACCAACACATATTGTATTGGGAATAACGATATATATCTATCTTCCAAATTCCTCCACAATATCCGTATAGTCACGGAATCCAATCTTGAAATATCCCAATGATGATTTCTATTCAAATCCATTCCAATTCATACATTGGAAAATTTTGGTTAGATTAAAACCATTCACAAATCCAATTTATTTATTTAAAAACATTGGATTATCTTTCAAGTTAATAACTAGATCATTTTGATAAAAATATATTTTTATCTTTACAAACGTGGAATTTTTCATCCAAATTCTTTCCAAATCATTTATTATAAATTTACACAAATTATTAATATTTTTATCAAGGCCCGTACAGTCGGTTTCCAATAACGGCTACCGAACTGCATCAATAACGACCTTTTCCAAATTTGATTTGGACATAATTCCAAATGCAACCGTTAGATTTCAAATCTCTTATATTCATTGGAAAGCTCTTTGGATACGAACCCAACGGTTCCGGTTTTAGGACAATCCGACGGTCGGATCTCCCGTAATGTTAATTCGAAGTCAATGATCGAAATTCGCGAACGGTCGCTGCGTGGTGCGTTCTATTCAAGCCATTAATATATATATATATATATAATATATTTCGTTCAAAACGTATTTTATAAATTTGTTTTAAAAAATGATTCCCACTTTCATTTCAATTTTAAATCAAAATTGAATACTCCTTGTCATTATAATATTTAAATGATAATATTTTCAAAATATCAGATTTTGAAATCATTTCCTTTTCGATATTCATTATAAAAATGAATAAAATCGATATAAATATCATTCGCGTTAAAATGGCGCATATCTAATCAATACGGCTTCACATACTTCAATATTTTTGTGTTCATCCAAAATCGGACATCAAATTCACATTTTAGTCCTTTACGGAATATTATTTTAAAATATTTGTTATTTTAAAATATTTGTTATTTCCAAATTTGAAATGAGACCCAATCAATTACCATATGATTTCATTTATATGAATTTCATACATTACATGTGCACAATAACAATGATAAACGATTATCCATAATCCAGAGTGCATTATACACTGTATAAGCATTAAAATAAATAAATAACGCTTACTAAAGTCTGTCAACCAAAAGATTGACTTACAACTAAACAACTGGGATCAGTGTACTCCAAATATCATCCCAATACCCGTGTGGGGTTTCAACCAACAAATACTGAATATTATTTGTGCAGTTGGGCGATATGTAAAATTTATTGTCCCAATCATATCAGTTAAATGGGTGTACATAAACAAATCGTCCGATTTGTAAATGAATATTTATTTTCATTTCAGGAGAATTTTATCCCATTCATATATACGTTAAAAATTATATTTTTAACAATAAAATATTTATTTTAACACTTGACTATTTTAAATAGTTCATACATTCGATAAAAATGATATTTTTATTGTTTAAACATTTTATTCAACACATGAATATTTTATTAGTTTATTTCAGAAAATTTCATATACATTTCAGTTTCAGAAAAATTTGGCATTATTACGGCACGATATTAGAACCGGAGTAATCACTCTCCTGACACTGGCTCGCGCCATACATGATAATCAATCCATCACAATAAATCAACCACAATCAATCAATTTCACCACAATTCAACCCAAACAAATATCCATGGTTTGTACAATAAATAGTGTCAGGAGCTACTAAGCCCCATCTACAACCTAGGATATATTTAACTGTAAAATAGTTTGAGTGAGAAAGTGTTCTCACATTAGGATCCACTCCACCACGCTTTTCTGAAGTTCTAATTTGTTGTTCTGGTTACAGAATTTGCAAACGAGCTCCAATCTTCACACGATCTTATTTTCTTACTTAAGCGCGCCATTCTGGACAACTTTCGCCTAATGGACCTTTTCCCTAAAATGCTCCAATTCGCCAAAATTTGCGAAAAGACATAAATCGAACTGCTGACCTTGGACGCATTTTCAGAACAACTCCGCAATCCAAAATATGACTTCCATATGCCCAAATCGAAGAGAGAATCGTGCTCTTCGATTTTGGCATTGTAGAGTTTTGGCCAGAAGTGCACGGTTGGGGAGTTATTGAGGTGGGAAGGCCAGGGGGTTAAATGTAAAACCGAAAATATAAAAATTTGATTTTTGAAAGAGGAGGGGGGTCCAAGGCGGTCTGACGATCGGAGGAGGGTCGGGGGAGGAGCGACACAGGTCGTGGGTGGTGGCAGGAAGGTGCGACGGCGCGGTCATTGCTAGAGGCAGTGGCTAGGGTCATTTCGGGCTTAGGGTTCGCGGATGGGGCGAGGTGAGAGAGAAGAGAGGGAGGAGGGGGATCAGAGGGGGCGCGTAGTGGCGTTGGCTGACAAGAGGCGGCGACCTGGGGGGTGCGGTGGCGGGCAGCGGGCTAGAGCTAAAGGCGATGGCGACAGCTTTTTTCGCTTTCTGTTAAACGACGGGTTTGAATAAGTGAGGTAGGGTTAGGGTTAAAGAATATATGTATTTTTTTATTTTTTATTTAATTTTAATTCCAAAAAGGTACTTTTTCGTTCGAACCCCAAATCGAACCCAACGACTGTCGCCCCTAACTAAATACCCCCATTTCGAAGACAATGGGATATGTCCCACATTCCAATTCGACTGTTTCGATCAGTTTTCATCAAAATCAAAATATAAATAAATATAACGTTTAAAATTGATTTTAACATACATTTTAATTTACCGAGGCCACATACTAACTCCAAAAATTACAGAAAAATAAATCTAGCTATGTTTTGACGATACGGTCCTAACAAAACTAATTTCATTGAATTTGGAGGCCGTTTGTAAAATGGCATTTTTCTGGTCGATTGAATTTAAATTGAATTGACAAAACACATTTAAATTCACTGCGCTCACATATTAGTTCCAAAAATTATGAAATTTTGAATATAACAATAATTTGACATTCCGGATCCAATAAAAGTGGTTTCGTCGAAAACGGAGATCATTTGCAAAATGGCTATTTTTTGGGCTTCGTATTATTCAAAATAAATATAAATTCCATAGCGACTATTTTGAATTTTAAACTGGCCATAACTTTCAATTTATATTATGAAATCACAGTTTCTTACATTCCTTAGAAAGATATAATTAAACAGATTCAAATGTTTCTTATATTACTGAAATCCGATTTATTCTGAATCCTATACATTCAATTGAAATTTAAAATCGAATTTTCAAACTACCGTGCCATTTCGAGTTCGTTTTATAATTAATATAAATTTATAAATTCTAACTTCGATTTAAATAAATTTTTAGTCGTTATTATTTAAAATAAATCATTTTAAATATTTAAAATCCATTTAAATAGCTAAAATAAAAAATTTAAATTAGCTCAGAAATTCCGGGTCGTTACAGCATATATATATATATACACATGCATATATATATATATATATTTTTGAAAATTGCATATATATATATATATATATATATAAAAGAAACTATAGCATATATTTTTCATAACACAACATATATACCACAATTTATACACAAGAATAACACAATTTATATATATATATATATATATATACACTCAAAACATTACAAGATATTTCATAACACGAACACAATGTATAACATACAAAGATATGCAAGGAAACTATCAAAGATTTTCATAACATTACGAACTAACAAAAAAAAAAGGTAAAAACATATGATCAACCTGATATAACTCCAGTCGAGGCCGGGAAGATTGAGTGTACGGGCTGATCATGCCAATGAAATCCATGTGTTTGTTGTAAATCAAAGCAGTATGAGAATAAGCTAGCTGATGCTGATAAAGTTTTATAACAGCATAAATATTTATATATATACACACAGTTTATAACAAATGCTTAAAAGGCCAACCTGATGATTGGCAGCAAAACTGAATCGTGATAGCCAGCCTAAGTTCCAACAGCACAAAAACACCAAAATCTACAGTAAAAAAGAAGTAATTTTATGCATAATTGCACACAAAACTAATCGACACTAGTTGACTAATTTCTACCCATGCGCCCGAAATTCATAAAAAAGGCAAGTCGAGACTTCATGTCGATGGTTCGATTTATATTACTCGATTAGTCGATGACTAGTCACGACTAGTCGAGCGCCGTACTGATAACAATGTAAAGCATATCGTGTCTTTGTGTTCGTGTGTGCATATTTCTCAATTATATTTATAACATGTTTATGATGCTACTGACATGATTTCATGAAATTGTAACCTAGAAACATACCCGCATCTCATATGCTTTGTGGTTTAACGTGACCTCCAACATCATATATAGCCGATACACCTCCCCACTTTTTCTGTTTTCTCTAATAGGACTGCATACAAATTCATTAAACAAGCTACAAATACTTCACTGGACAGGAGATCGACATTGTAATCACTAGCATACAGAAATGAGCTAAAATGGAACTTGTTTAATGACATATATATAGAAATGATATGTGGACTGAAATGTCTTCTTTTATTATGTACTAACTGAGTTTAACTCAAATTACACTGAAACAAGTCAAAAATAGCACTTTAATTACTGACTGATAATGTCTTCTATGTTTAACTCAGTCAGTACATTGTAACAAGTCAAAAATAGTACTTTAAGGCCCATCCATGTGTTTGTGTAGCCAGTAAGTATATGTCTCAAAAATGAACAAAATGTCAGTCGTTAAAAATGCAAGGCATTGTCCATGTAAGATAATACGTAGAGATAAGTGTAAAATAATATATACCTGCTTTAACGTCTAAAGATATCAAATCATCATCTTCGGATGACATACATACTCGACTTTCTGATTAAGAATTTACTGGGCGATCCACCAGGTGGTTGCATTTTAGCTCACGCGCAGGGTCAATAATCCATGATTATTAGCTTCATTCAAATGTTGAATGCCGCTTCACTTAACCTTCAGAAAAAGCAGCTTTCACTTGCAACTTTTAGTTTCTTTGAAGCAGAGGGGAAAGTTGCTAGTGAAAGAAACTTTTTACTAACGTTAAGTGCAGCAGCATCCGTCATTTGGATGAAGCTAATAAGCATGGATACCCGACCCTACGCGTGAGCTAAAATGCATCCACCTGGTGGATTGTCCATTAAATTATTAATCAGAAAGCCGAGTAATCATTCATCTACCAAAATTTTCAGCGAAACTATTAATATATTTTCAGTAAACTTGTTATCTCTAAAAATAGAGTAAACTTGTTATAAGACAACCCAATTTAAATTTCAAGCATAAGGCAAATAAACCGTCAAATGACGATGAAATCATAGTTAAGTATTGAACTATAATTATCCGTTTTCACAGTTTCCGCCACATCAGGTAATATATTATGTATGTTTGCCATTTTTGACATCAAAGCTATAATTATACGACTATATTCTTGGCTTGTCGTTTAGTTTAAGAAATGGACAACAAACAGTCAAATGGCTACTGCAAATAGAATCAGGTTATGGACAATTGACATTAAACATCTTAACATTAGTAAAGGTTACTGCATCCTTATAACTAACTCATTGTTATTTGTTTCATGGATATACCACAATCTAAAATTGTACCATACATGTTTCCAATAGCAATTCAGATGTGTTTTACATTATCATAAAACATGATTCAAATTTGATTTCTCTGATTCCAGGGTATAACCACAGATCCGCCCCTTACATAAAGTAGCAATCAGCTAACACACATACATACCAATTCAATTGAAATAGCTAACACACTAACATAAAGTAGCAATCAACTAACACATAAAGATTTCAACTTGTTCCCTACTATCAGGCATGCATGCCACAATTCAATTGAAACACATACCTGCCGTCGAAGGAGAGGGCTAGGGACCAAGGGTTGTTGTGTTTCTGTCGAAGGAGAGGGTTGTTCATCTCTGCCGGAGGAGCAGATTCCAGAGAAAGGTGGAGGCACGATTTGGTGACCGAAAACCCTAATTTGGGTTTTCGGTCACCATTAAAGTAAAACAAAAGGAAAAGGGAGCTGCTAAATTTTTTATTCCGAGTGTCTAATGGGATGCACAATATGATACACATTCGATTTGGCCCAAATCCGTATCAAATTAACTGATCCGGAGCTTCCTTGATGTACGGTCAGATTTAGGGTGTTTAGGGTGGTGTGGATCACAAAATATAGTTTGATACGGATCTGAGCACTATCAAATATGATATGGCTATAACCCATATTTTATCTCCGCAGCGTTGTGAGCTAAATTGGCTGTTATGGTGTAGTGATACATTTCAATTTATTTATTTAATCTCAACATCAGATATTTTACGGAGTTTTAACTTATCTTGACAAGTTTGAATTTCGAGTATTGGTTCACAATCAGATTTTGTATCAGAAAGGTCATATTAGTTATAATAAATTTTTTTATCACCTCAGCCTTAATAGTTCGGATTGATTCTAGGCTTGATTAAAATAATAAAATATATTTTAAGCTTAGTCAAATTCAAATAATTTAATGCTTGTTTAAAATAATAACTATATTTAAGATTAGTTAAATTAAAATAATTAATATAATCATACTTTAAAATTTAATAGAAAAATAGTTTTATTGACATAAATTTATCAAAATAAATATAAAACTTGATAGATAAAATAGTTTTAACTAAATTGTTGTGAAATAGTTACAAAAATAATAGTAGAGAAAAGATTTTGTTTAAGTAAGATAGTTTGGTACAAATAGTAGAAATCTAACATAGTTTCCAAATATTTCAATCCGAACCATATGCTCTCTTTTCAAATTTCGGCTCTTTCTTCATTTCATAATTCAAATTCTCTTCTATTTAGACTTCGCAATTTTTATCCTCATCTTTTTGTTATTACATCACATTATTATATTTAAGATATCATATCCTTACTTTCAATTTCAACTTATATAACTAAATTTTTTACTTTCAAATAAAGATCTTAATCCTTAATAAATTTCAGTTTTATTTCCAAAAATCTATACGGCAGTACGGTATATGTCATTTCAACCAATGGTAATTTCCTAGAACTAAGGGAACTTGCAATGTGAGAATAACAAATATCACATTTCGGTATCACACATCAACTACACATATCACACTATTTCTTGTACGATTTCATGCCATACATATCTTTCATCTGTGTGTCACATGTGCACAAAGTCATTATCAAACATTTGTGAATTTCCAAAATAAATTCTAACACTTCATATGCCATTTTAAAGTGTTAATTTACAAAATGTGAATGATAGTCGTGGTGAGGAAACTCACCTTCCATGGTAAAGTGGAGACCAATATGATCGGAGAATGAGCGCCAACACATGGAACAGGGACAATCGAGATAACACATCAACAAACTATATATACCATCTTCCAATCATGATCTTGCCTGCCTCATTCATGCAAACTGAATCCTAATTCATCGACGACCTCATACGGAAAGGTAATGCGATTTAATTCATTACGAATCTTTATAAGTTATATTAAAACACAAATTTAAACCAACATAAATTAATTAGTACCTTAATTCCCACCTACAAAATTCCCCTACTCCATAACTGCATTATATATATTGACAAAAAGTTATGTTAACAAAAAAAGTTTGACAAACACGAATTTGACACATTTCGTTGTAACACAAGTTTGATAAATTCTTATCAAAATTATACTGCTATATTTTGATAGAAGTCAAAATATTTTTATCAAGTCCAGATTCAATATTTGTTGAAATTTAAAATTCACTAAAATCAATTAAAATTCATATTTTGGATTGACTAAAAATACGGTTTGTTACAATCTCCCCCACTTAAAACTTTTCATCCCCGAAAGGGAAGGAAGACGTAATACTCTTAACTCGTTCTAGGGCATTACTAACCCTATTTATAATGTCTCACTCATTCTAGGATACTACTGATCCTATCTCTAATGAGTTTTTTTAATAGGATGTTACTGATCCTATCTCCGATGAGATCTTTCATTCTGTTCCAACGAGTTGTACCCCAAAGCTTATTTTGAAAAATAAATTATTTTGAAAATATAAATTGTTTTGAAGAATAAGGTATTTTAATATTTAAAGTACTTTGAATATAAATTAATTTGAAAAATATATTTCGAAATTGAAATAAAGAATTTTGAAGTTGATTTGAAGAAATAAAATATTGTAAAATATAAATTAATTTGGAAATACAAAGTGCTTTTGGAATATAAATTATTTTGAAACTAATATTTATCAGAGTATTATAGTGGAAGCGTAGTGATGCATAAAAGTAGTTGGAAACCAGAAGTAATTTGGGAATATAAGGTGTGGAAATAAAAACTGATGCTTAAAATGTAAGTGATTTGAAATTGAATAAGGTATTTGGAAAATTTAAAAACTATAATATGTAATAGTTTGAAACTAATTTAAATAATGAATAAATACGATTCTGGGAATTTGGAAGGAATATAAATAGTAAGTATTGCTATATTTGTAA